>OX411821.1:8437705-9075213 GCA_948253155.1 Leucoma salicis | reverse complement strand
AATTGTCCGTTGCTGAGAAATCCTTTACAGTCCAAATATCTTGTCAATCTTTTATTTGTAACCTTTTCTATAATTTTTGACATTGTACTCAGTAACGAAATGGGTCGATAATTGGTAATTACCTTTTTATCACCCGACTTATATACTGGACAGATTACTGCGTTTTTATATATTTTAGGAAAAACTCCATATTCAAAGCTTAGGTTTATAAGATAGGCTATAGGCTCAGATAGGATTTGTCGATTTGATTTAAGGATTTTCGCTGATATATTATCAGTTCCTGGTGCACTACTCAATTTTAGGCTACATATTATTCCTGAAACTTCGCTTGGATCAGTATAGTACAGTGACATGGAATGTAAAGGGCTATTATACAACAAAGCTTTTTTGCTAGGATTTCACTATTTGTGTTTAACCTATACAAATTTGTATTAGCTAGGTTAGAACCTACGGAAGTGAAAAATTTGTTTATATGATTAAGCGAGTCTACTGGGGATTTTTCTACATTTAATAATTCATCTTCATCGGACTTTGTCATTTTCATATTTTTCGCTGATGCTCATATTTACTAAAAACTTTAATTTGAGCAATTTACAATAACATGTAGAAGGAAGAACATTTTGAAATAGCTACTAATTTTAATATTAGGTAAGTAATATTTTTAAGCCGTGTGAGGCCGGCTTTAGAATTGTCCCACCCCTCTCTACCCACGGGAGTCGTAAGAGCTACCGGAGGAGTGGGCAGCAGCACTCCTTCGAGTATTAACAACATCCACTGCGAATGCCAACCCGCCTGCCAAGCGTGGCGATTACGGCATTATCCCCCATGACGGGACCGCTCGTTGTGGCGTTCTCTTGGGGAGGTCTATGTCCAGCAGTGGACGTTGAGGGCATGATGGATGGATGGATGGAATATTTTTAAAACTATAACTTCTAAAAGTTTTCGAAATAATATAAGCCACATCTCCCTTGATATTTACTACAAAACATTATTACCCCAACAAAAAGCATTTCAATGGTGCTGACGTACCGAAAATTCACGATCTATTAAACAATGTTATTTTCCTTACTTGAGCTTTAAGCATTAATAAAGTAGATTTTTCTTGTTATCATGTTCAAAGCTAGTACTACATTGATCTCGTAGTCAGCGAAACACAAGGCTCTATGAATAAATAAAGCTCTCTGAAACGGTTGTCAGGTTTCGACGCGTTATTTTTTCATATCTAAATGAGCGGACCGAGGGAAAAATATAATTTGCTATTCGTTCTAGAGTGAGTTTTAAGTACGTTACCTGCAGAACGCCGAGCCTTTATTCATTTAAAATTGTAACGAATTAGCCCTCAGTGCTCGTACCTATTATTTAATTAGAGAGTTGGATGAATTTTGAATCACGTCAACTTTGTACACAAAAGGTTTAATGATATGTAATTAATAAGTATTCGATTATTCCCTACCTATCTATCATTATGTGTGACGTATACGTATTGAACAACATGAAATAAATATTGATATAATTCAATATTTTTTACTAAGAACTAGTGCTTTTTTAAAGACTATTTAAAGCATTTTTGTGTATTGATGTAAATAGTAAATATAATTAGCATATAGAAAGAAGAATGCCCATCACCTATACAAAAAAATGCCTGAAATGTACAACAATGAAATATACGCCAAAACGTACTACAAATCTTAGTACTACAAATCTTTTTATAATATCAATTATTATCAAATAGGTAACTAGGTAGTAGCCAGTTGCAAACATTTTTTTAAACATTGGTTAAGTTATGGCTAGGATTGATATGCAATATTTTGTTATTTCCCCATTAAAAAACTAATATCATGACTTCAACAAACTGAGCAGGAGGATAATTATTAATTTGGTACCGCGCCCATGCTAAAAGGTATAATTCTTTAGTATACTATATACTCGGTAGGTAATAATAAGTAATGCAATATGTCAAACTGTCATTAAGGCCAAGGACACATGTCTCATACAGCCACGATACGTTTTCTATTTTGAAAATAATTTTATTTTAATTGATATTGATACGCATATATTATTTTAATTAGATTGACGGTATATATACGTTGAATTATATCAAAATAATGATAACTGTGGACTAATTCTATCCTACTCCAAAAATCTATAAGAATGAATTAGATGGATATCAAGTTTAATACTCTAATAATCGTTATATTTTTGCCCTAGTCAAACAAACTTGAGAATATTTAGATATTTTTAAATATATTTTTAGCATTTGACATGCTTAGCTTAAACTTGAGAATTATGTCATTATACATATTTTATTATAAATAGAATTATGGACTATTAATAGGTACTGTCCATTTCAGAGATTTTTTGGGCTTATCTCTTTAACCATTTAAATAAACACAAAGTGCGAAAATGTACGGTAAATTTTCACTAAACATCAGAACAGTGTTCGGAAAACGTGGCTTCAAACCATGCTCGTAGCTATCATTTTCTATTACACATTTCCACACTTTGTGCTAACCATAAGAATTCCTAATATGCTAATTATATTTACATCAATACACGAAAATTCTAAGAAGTATTTATGTTTATTTTATAATTGGATTCGTAAATTTAATTTTCAGTAGATTTTGAAATAGGCACTGTGTTTGATTAAAATGTTATTCACCCATGAATCCATTAGCCATTTTTCGTCCTATCATCCACTATTGGACTACCTTTGCATGTTTACATTTTCCCTATTACTTATGATTATATAAACAAAGACATGGCGTTTCTAAGAGCACGCTAATGGTATTGTTGCGTCCTCATATGTGTAAACGAATGATTGAATTTGTCTTTTTTTTGTTTACTGATGTAAACAGATGACCGCGGTTTCAAAACTCGTTGTCGTGTGGGGTGGAGGTTGAAAACAAAAGATGCTCGTTTCCTCAGCTGTACCGAGGTGGGGGTGAGGTAAGAGGCGCGCGGGGAGGGAGAGCCTCAGCTCCACAATGGAAGCATTGTTTGTGCCCGGTGACAGGAAAAACTCCGACCTCCGTGTTTCTGTGCATTTTTTATTTCTTTCTTTCTCTCATCGCTTTTTCTCGGTAAGCTTCTTTGACTATGCCGAGAGGAAATCAAAGTTTTTTTTTACAGTACTATCACTTGGGATTACCGCCGGTTGCGATGTGATACTAAAATAACATTATTTATATTTCAGTAATAAGAGTTTGAAATTCCACTAGAATAAAGTAATAATTATGATAGCTTCTAAGTAAAATTTCTATACAAGATGATAAAATAATGATTGCACAGTAGCTATAACTGTACGTTATAAGTTTTATGGGTGATCTTAGACCGTAAAGTAAATTGAGTTTTCACGAGGCTTCTAGAAACAATTAGCCACAGAACGCGTTTAATGTTTCAGAAAAGTACGGAGCGAGCTATCCTCGGGCTATGAAATACATTGGCTGTCCAGCGGTCGGCTTCGGTGTATCCGGCGGATGAGTGTCCCCTTCCCCGCCGACCCTTTCCGGTCCGAGTAGCCTCTGACGATTCCTTATTTACTCGTTTTTCCTTATCAACCCGTACCATTCGCAACACATTACCAAGAATCTTGTTGGTGAAATTGAGGTTATTTCGTCTTTACTTATACATAGAATGTGTGTGGGATTAGGGTTTTGTTTGGTAACTCCATTTCATCTTACCAATTTCGGATTTCACGTTTCATTAGTGACATTCATAAAAGTGTGCTTTGAGTTTTTTCCTTTATCAAAATCCTTTTTTATACCTTATTTATGACTACGACAAATATAAGATCGAGATTATTTTGTAATCGCCTTATACACGATTGAACCGTTCCTTTTTTTTTCTTTTTTAATGTGACTGTAACACTTTTGTTACCTGTTTATAAAGCCAGTAATGCAAGAATATTTGTGTGGTTGAAATATTAGGTAGGTATAATACTATAACTATAACGTGCACTTACCTATATATGTGATACACACAACATTTAATCCACGGGTGCTATAAGGGGTGAAACTTGTGCTAAATAATGGATCATTAAATGTTTGTAATAATTTGTGCAGCACAAGCTTCTGAAGTAACTTTTTTTTCAAGGTTGATATGATATCATTATTTTCCTATCATTTTTGTTGGGGCCGTTTTAGTTGATCTACATTATTTATATGTATATACACAGAGTGACTGCCTATTTGATCTTTGGTGACCTCAGAATAAAATCAAAGTCAGAATCAACTCAATTTTAGGATGCGATTTTTTCTTCCAATTATTATACGTGCAGATAGATAATTAAATTAATTTTTATTCAATTCTAATTTTACTTCTTAATAATAATGTTTCTTTTTTAAATTACTATCTTCAATGTGTGGGACTGGGCACATTACTAATAGAACTACACCGCATGTTCGATCACAGCATTTCGTGTTGAAAGTGGTATAATATACTAAGTTCAGTAGAATTGGGTTCACCTTTGAATAGAGCGATAATCAGGGTGTCCCTCTCAATATACAGTCAGTTGTAAAAATGCTGAACATGTGTGAATTTGACGAGGGTAACGTCAATATGTATAAGTGGTATTTTTCTTCGCTTTTCCTTTACAGAAAATTGCTAATATTGATTGTCTTAAGTGCTTTGATTTAATGCTGTCGAAAAATAAACCACTTTATGAGGATACTCTAAAGATTTCTCGTGTTACTCTGACAGTATCTTTCACAATATTTTTTTATTATAATCATTTTATTATGTATAAATAGATTAACACAAAATATATATAAGACATATGTAAAGCTATAAGAATGAATGAATGGTGAAAGAGAACCAGTATTATATGCAATCAAGTAATATTGAATGTTGTAGCAAAGATAATAATGTTCTCATATCTAATTGTTTAAGTTCTACTTATTATTTTTATATTCAATAAAAAGTATACGAGCAATTTTTGGGAATAAGAGCGTTTTGCAGCCAACTTCAGAGACACAAAGATCCGTTGTGACTGTAATTAATTTAAAGAACAAATTATTTGTACAAGTGGAAAAAGTAGGCTTTATTGCGAGCGGGATTCGAACTTGCATACCTTTCAATCCAGGGAAGCGCCCTAGACCGCTAAGCCACCGAGGTCGACGACGGTGACACCCAATCTCCACTTCAAAATTGCTTTTAGATGTCTTTACGACTCACGCCACTTATCGGATGCATTTACATAAATTATTCCGACGGCGGAAAGGAAGGGACGCAGGTTAAAAAATACAGATCAAAATACGATTTGTTACATTAAAATTATAATAACACTAGTCTTTGCCCGCGGGTTCGCCGCAGCCAAAAGCTAGTTTTTGTGTTATATGTCAGGTTCCCAAAATAGTAGCGGGATAAAATGTATACCAGTTTTTAAGTCTAATCAAGAGCTATCAAATAAAATAAAAGTTGCATCAAAATTCATTCAGTAGGTTTTGCCTGATGCGCGAACAAACAAACAGATAAACATACAAAAAATCTAAAAAAATAGTTTTGGGTTTAGACGCGCAATACAGTATTTTGTCTCAAATATCTTAAATGTACAGATACCTACAGCTCCGTTATAGCTTTATAATAGTATACATAAGTTCACATTATACAAAGGCTTAAAGCCAGTGATAATGATATAAAAACTTGATACTGCAACTTACAGAGTACTGTAAGTGGCCACACAAATATGCATTAAGGTTGATTTTTGAAGAAACAACTAGGTACGCCACTTTAGAGAACGTAGCGGTCTAAGTCAAGCGACCTATTGTTTAATATTCACCACAGAAAGCACTGAAGTACTCATTTAACCCTCCCTAAGGGTGCCAACACGTTTAATGACTATTTGCTGCAATGCAGCTATGCAGATATTTCAAAAATTAAGAAAATGGCCGTCGTAAGTATATTTGATAACAAGCTAACAATGTTACAATAGATCAAACTTTTTCCTAACTTTATTTCGTTCGGTGACTCAAGACATTGGAAGCTCAAATCTTCTCCATGTTCTCTCCACGTATCTCTGCCTCTATTATTTATTTCTATACATCTCATGATCTTAACTATCATCCTTCGGACTGGCATATGGTTTTGTTTCGATCAATCCTTCTCTCAGTGCGGTGTGGTCTGGCTAAATAGTTTCTTCAGTTGATTCACATAGCAGATTCTGAAAGGATTAAGCCACAGCCCCACCGCTGCGTACGGAGTGGCTACACACTTGTATCTAGCTACGCTTTGCAAGAAAATGTATGCGATAGCATCTACAACAACCCACGAACACGCTACGAAATAAATGACGTAATTGCTACACGCGTAGCTTGCTCGAATGTTGCGAACCCGCAGCTCAATGGTGTAACGCTATGCATGCGGTACACGAAAACGTTCATAGTTGGGCTACAGTTGTACATAGTTAAAATTCGTATGCAGCGTGTGCTGCAGTGGAAACGTAGACCCATGTTGTCAAACAAACGAACGTGCCCATGTACAGCGTACGCCGCAGTAGGATAGCAGTTTTAAGATGATGACACAAATTGACTTTACGAAATCGCAGGTAATAGTTCTACACCACCGAAGGAATATATAGTAATATAGTTCCAGTGGCCCGCCAATAAAGGCGGAGAGACGGCACACGGCGGGTTTCTTCAGTGGGTGAAGGCCCCACACTACCCTGTTCGTTGCCCCGAACGACGGGGTGTGCGGTTAGGAAAAATGTTTCCCGCCTTAACAAAAAAAATATACAATTTAACGTGATGTAATTGTAATGTAAAATGATATGAAAATGATTACATTACAAACGTATAGCACAAAGTATAGATAAGTTATGTAATATTATTGTGTAAAAATTGAATTAGCTTTAGCATAGATACAGCTGAGTAACTACAAAAAGTATTTCATACCGTATAGTCCGCTCAGAGCCCAAGAGAAATCTATCGGAGTGAGTTGAGAATGATTCCATCGCTCCATCAAGTAAGCTAACTTTAGAAATAAATAAGAATGTTAAGTAACAATATTGTGTTCGTAGCTTTTTGGCACACAGAAAATCAAATTGAGAAGAATATTATCAGATTTGGATGTCACGCGTCTGTGGCAAGCGAAAAAAATGTGAACAATGGAAAAACGTAACTGAGTTTCGTGTGTGCTTCAATTTGCTCGTTCGGCTAAATCGAAGATTTATGACTATGACCGAAATTGTTTGTACAGTTTTGATATTTGCGCTACAGAGTCTATAAATAACGAAACTTTTTAAATGTACTCCGATAAATTAACGCTTAGCATGTTAAATGCTTAAACATAAAAACATAAAACATTGCATCACGCCTGTATTGCCCAAAGGGGTAGGCAGAGGTGTATTACACACTCACGGCTCGCCACCTATGTTTTAGTCCCTTGTAATAAGGGGCGAGCCAATTGCCGTCTACCGGGCACATATCCAAATTTCGGCCTGCTACTGAGAATTTTTCTTTTTACGAAAAAGCTCAATAGCCCGACCCCAGGGTCGGATAGAACCTGATACCTCATGATCAGCAGTCGCTCACACTACCGCTGCACCACAGAGGCAGTTTTGATATTTTCATATAAATGCCTAAACATATATATGAAAATATCTAAATATGTACTAGTATATTTTTTTTTATCTAAGAAGTGACTGCTATCATTAAAGTGCTAAGACTACGTATAGTAGAATGTTCAAGTCTATTCCCTAAAAGGTCTGAGACTTACTATTAAACAACTCACGGCTTTACACATTAACCTAATAAAAATGGACGTCAGGTCTAGTACAAAATTCACGAAAAATGTGTCTCTAGTCAACCTATAAAAACGTAGGTACATTATATTAATATGAGGGTATACCGGGAGAGTGGGCAGTAGCACTCTCTCGAGTATTAACAACTTCCACTGCGATCGCCAACCCGCCTGCCAAGCGTGGCGATTACGGCATTATCCCCCATGACGGGACCCCTCATTGTGGCGTTCTCTTGGTTCTCTTGGCGTTCTCGCCTATGTCCAGCAGTGGACGTTGAAAGGCTGATGGATGGATGGATTATATTAATACAAAAACTTCAACATTAGGTATATTATACAAAAATATCAACATTCTAATTTAAGACCTTGAACCATAGTAGTGTTGAGTTTTCTTTGCAATAATTAACTTGTAACTTGAATGCTTAATGCAGTGTTTAGTATAGTACCGATTTATTTTCGTGCTCACTGAACAAGTTTACAAAGGCGTACATACTTTGTATTCTTTATGTATTAGATTATTAAGCTTTATAACATTGGATTCTATACTATCGAATTGGGTTCAAACCTGTAACATAGTTTCACACCTGTATTCCCCGAAGGGGTAGGCAGAGGTGTATTACACACCCACGACTCGCCAGCTATGTTTAAGTCCCACGTAATAGGGGGCGAGCCTATTGACGTCTACCAGGCACATTTCCAAACTCCGGGCTGTTACTGAGAATTTTTCTTTTTAGGTAAAAGCTCAATAACATTGCCCGACCCGGGGAAACCTGTAACGGTAGCCTGTAAGTGTAGGTATAAATAAATAAATAAACTTGTGAAGCTTCTACCAATAGGCCGCACCATGATCACCTTCTGAATATTAGAAACAAATAACTTATCATATCAAATATAACCACGTAAAGAAAGATCTGATGACGTTAAATGCGCTTTATGTAATGGAAATTATAAAGGTTGCGCAGTGTTTAAAGAACTCCAACAACAAAGATATCCGCCTTCCCGCATCAAAATGACTGCAAAAAACAATAACAACACCTTAACCAAAGATCAAAACGAGTTCCCAGTACCCCAGTTAACTAGCCAAAAAAAGAAACTATCCTGAAATAGCTAAAAATAAACGGGAACAATTAAAAAGAAACCCAAGTATACACAATGAAAACGCTGGGACTCTGGAGATAATTTTTCAGTTAATGAGATATTCTAAATACTTACTTACTATTAAACCTAGTTATCTAGTCATTATCATAACCCTTATTACTTTAATTATAAATTTATTTATTTTCCACATAACTAAATATTGTCATGTAACCTTTTCAACCCAAGGGTATAATAATATTCCAAGACTAAACCTGATATCAGGATGTCTACGATTTATCTTTGAATACTAGATATAAATAACAACTCTAGTTCACAATTTTTTTTCTATCAATCGTAATTGGGAATCAAGCTACTGCAACATATCTACCTAAGCTCTCTAAACGTCAACTATCCAGTTATATTTTGCTTTGTAAGCTCCTTAACATAAAACATTTTTCATACTCAAATTTAATAACGCTCACGGCGCATATTCACTAGGTGCTATGAAATGTGTTTAGTAGATGCCATATTCAGGGCAGACCGTATTTCCGTCGGGCGCCTCTCCCGGCATATATCCAATGAGGCCCTGATTTCCAATGGATTTCTCATTCGTTTTTTGCCTCTTGTCCTCACTCACGCGGAATATATTATATACCTACGCGCTTGTTACACAATTTGTTTTATAAATACGTTTCAGATCACTGAGCTTCGAAATTGGCAAATAATTACTTTGAACATATACCTACGTATATGTTATTATTATGTTGTATAGTAATTATGTTGAATTATTATTGTAAATGGCACAATAATCGTTTTAGACTGAATCGTATTAAACACGAGAATATATTTATATTTTGCCTACTCTATTCGTTATAGTTTATGTTATATACGTTATGTACGCAATTCAACATTACTAAAGAAGCGAAGTAGGAACGTACGGTACCGTTTACTGTAAGTATATGATACGCGTTAGCAACTACAGTTCGCAACCGTGTAGTTAAAAACTGATAATCGGTCCCTAACCAAGGTTCCGCGCAAAAAAGCAACGGACGCAGTCACGGGTAGCAGCTAGTAATATCCGATATTTAAAGAATTTTGCGATAGAATTAAAGGTTTACTTTAATATTTTTGTATAAAATAATAGTCTTTTAATATTTATTAGCAAATAATTTATCGAATTACGTTGTTTAGATGTGCGTAAAGGTCGTTGATATTTTGACCTTTAAATCAAATTTACGTGGCCTACACAAAGTTTGAAACAATTATAAAGTCGACAAGATTGAGTTAGTTATTTAAAAATATGACGTCACTAATTAGACTGTAAACGCACAGCTATTTATTGTATCTGATTCATAACTAGAGGTTATATTATATACACAATCACGGCTCGATATATTATGTGCAAAGCGCGTATTTATAATATTATCAACGAACTTGAATATCTAAAACAATTAAGTACAGTTGTTCATAAATGAAATATCAATTATAGTAAAGTATCTATATGAGTTTAGTTTACATGAAAAGATACTTATATGAACAGGTTCAGAGTAAAGTTTAGAATTATTGTATTACTAAGCATGCCAGGGTGTACGCTCCATTCGCGGTTTAAATCTCCCGCTAATGAGGCACTTTGTAAGACGATTTCAAACGGTTCCCAGCAAAACACACTTGGCGTTAATAAAGTTTTGAAATAAAAATGTTTAGCAATGGTTTCAAAGCAAGAATAGCTATGTTGTAATTAGATTGGTTTTTTGATAAATTTATTTTAGTACAAGCATTTTAGGTCAAGAATAAAATTTACTTTGTGATAAGTTTAAGAGAAATAATGTGGTTAACTAAACATTAACATTATAACAAATAAACATTATTATATTAATGTAAAATGTTTGTAAAAGATTGAACATTTTATGTGTAGGTAATAATTATCGTATTTACTTTGTAATACCTCAGTATAACCATTATATAGTTTTTATAGTTAATTTTATAATACTCTGCACTACCTATATACAATATTTTGCTCAAAAAATTAACAGGGTTAAAATATTTTGTGATCAAGCCGCTAGGCTCAATACTTATTAATTTTTATGTAAGTATATTTATCATTTATGTTTCGTGTATATGTAGTCTTTTTATAATATTTAAGTATATATATCATAATTATATACCTATATATATTTATTTATTATAATTTTTATATAATGCCCGCCAGATCGACTGTAAGAGAATATCTGAGGCATTAAGTCCGCCTTGTACTTAAAGTGTGTGCAAAAGTTATAAATAAAAAAAAATGCGAATGTCCGTCTATTTCACGCTGCAACTACTGAACTGATCATCGTAAAATTAACATACCTATAGCCCAGAACTCAGAACAGGACAAAGGCTGTTTTTTATCACGAAAAAAATGACGGTTCCTCTAGGATAATATTTATTGTCGTAAATAGTAATTTTTACATAGAGATCATTAGTGTGCATAGGAATACGTATTTATATTCTAAAGTCCACGCAGGCTGCTTCTTTTTTTTTCAACCATTTTTGGTCCTGCTATTGGGAACGGGTCTCGTCTCATGTGAGAGGGATTAGGCCATAGTCTACCACGCTAGCCCAATAAAGGTTGGCAGACTTCACAAGGCGATGAGAAAATCTCTCAGGAATGCAGGTTTCTTCACGATGTTGTCCTTCACCGAGCACATCACGACGACACATAATTTCGAATTAGAGGTATGTCTGTGTAGTATGAGGTCTGAACCTTGGACTGGGGATCAAACTCGATTCCACTGTATTTAAAGTCCTTGGTTTTACCACTAAGCAATCGCTGCAATCTTCGCAGGCAGCTTAGCAGGTAATATTTCTTTCTTTATTTTAACTAATCCTGTAATAATTTTCTGTGTGAAACAAAGCTGACTGTTACAAATAATAAATAAGTTATAAATGCTCCGATTAGAGTACACGAAATATTTGAGGAAATTTCTTACAAGCAATATATATTTGTCGACTCTTTGCATTTCCGATGGAAATAGATTGTTCAAATCTCTTCCGCGTGTATTGTCTACAATGAAAGATTTATTGAGTTAGCGTGTAATAGCGAAGGGTCTATGGGAAGATAGGGAAATAAATATGAAACACAAAAAATCATAATTAAAACATTTTATATACATAGTATGTATTTATTTGAATTCTCGAGTAAGTATTACGTCCTATTTCGGTGACTCTAGTTTTCTATATATTCGTTAAGAAGTTTTTCTTTCAGATAAATCTCATATATCTACTTATAGCTCGCTCCGTTACACGCTGAGCAATAAAGAAATAACAAACAGCCCATTGTTAATCAGTCCATTAATTATATTATTATTATCCGTTTTACCCCATACCTGTTTGTTTTTCGGGCATTACTTTGTGATTTCAACTTAAATAGCAATAGCGATACTAATACTGTGATGTATGATATGGGTCTGCAGTTTTTTTTATTGTAATATTTTTTATTGCAAGGATGGCAAAGAAGTATACACCTCGCCTGGTGGTGGCCACCGACGTATGGGAGTTATGGTATTTACCAGGATATTCCTATTGTCGAGTCCCATATCTCGACTGCTAAATGATACAACGAACTCTGCTCAGTTTGTTAATATTTATCGCACATTGAAATCACATAAATAAGACAACACACTATTAATATTAATGTCACACTTCGATTTCTATATAGAAAAACTGACAATAAAAACGCATTAACTTGGTCACTAGAAATTCGTAAGTTATTACTTAGATACTTGGTGCAAGTTAAGGATCCCTAGGGAAAATCAGATGCTTCCCTTCTCAAGTACTGAGCTACAATGAAAATAAATACTCGTATATGTAGATTTATTTCAATAATATACGTTTTAAATCTAGTATTTATGTTTTTATGTCAAGATACTAGAATACAAACTCTATTAACGAAGAGTTTTCGTTGATCTTTATTTATGTAAACAAGTTGAGTGGGAAATACTATTATTCATACAGACGCATTACTAGAGGCATCAGTTGCCATCCTTACAGATAGGGAAAGCCGGTGGAGAAGAAGTAAGAGAGCGGCGCTCTCACCAACTGACCGAAATATTATAGTAGGAATTCACCGAACTATTCACACTGAAACTAGCTAAATTACCGCCTTAAAATGTATAAAACGCATGATTAGAATGATTTAGTCTCTAAATAATTAGTTGACACGATTGTGTTAAGCAATATAAGGTTTGGGCTTGCTTATGTTGGCAGATGAGCCATGGCCTATGATGGTAAATGGTAACTGCCGCTCATAGAATTATCAAAACTAAGAATACTTGCAAGCTACTTCTCACTATTTCATTTCGCGGAGAAGAAATGAGTGAATTGATGAGGGATGATTGATTTTAAGTGTTGTAAAAGTTAGTAAGTAATTAGCGTTGTAATATGATGTTCAATTCTATAAGATGAGACTTTATGGTGCTGGCCTTCACCAACTATATCTCACAAGCACAGCTTGAGCGAATTCTTTTGTTCTACCAGTAGTAAAGTTTCAATTATGTAGAATTGTTGCTTACGCCAGCAAGTTGTGAAAGTTCCGGCTGATGGCTTGTAGGGAGGTTGAACAATAAGCGCAATGTACGTAAAAGTTAGAGCTACACTACTGGAATTCTCATCTCATGCCCACGTCAATAATTGGAGCGTTTGTTCATGTGTTTTTTTATTTGTGCAGTGGTGCTCTCATCGGGGCCACATTGTTCATGTGCGTCCTCCTCGCTGCGGACCACCCTCCCATCGCCACCCGATGCAGAACGGTTCGTATTTTTCATTGTTACTTTAAAGCCTTATAGGTTTTGCTTTATTTAAACCCTTTATAGTTCCCCGTAGAAGATAAATACTCGAGGGGCGATGTTCTGTTATTGTCACTATTTAATGGTTTTACTCTGACGAGGTTTTTAATAGTAAGATGGTTTAGTTTGTGTTGCAGAATAAAAACTGTGTTTGCAAGTATTATTATTTTTTTATATCTTATCGTTAGTTATTTTTAATTGTAGATATGAAATATAAGTAATTATAGATATACTAATTATAGATATTATAGTAATTATAGACATTGTCCGACCCGGGGATCGAACCCGAGACCTCATTATTAGCAGTCGCATACAGTACAGCTACACCACCGAGGCAGTTGCTTTTTTTATGTTTTTATACTGCCGAACTCAAAACTGGTTATAAAAAGTACTGTATTGCACTATATTACCCCTACTAAAGATAATGTAATTAAATGTAAAAAGCAATCGTTAAAAAGTTAATTAACAGTACCACACAGTAAAATCTTGCAAAAAGTAAAGTTTAATATAAGTATCTATATTAAACAAATAATAATGCATAAAAACCTCTTAATTGTTTCATTAGGGCAAACATGTAGATATCATTTTGTCACCACCACCGCCTAATTTTAAAATTAATGAATAAAATACAATTACAAGCGAATCGTTTGATTCTTGAATAAAGTAAGTTAAAAACCATTAATTTGCACTATTTTTCTACACAAAAACTGGGAATGCTGATTAACATATAATAAGTTTTGGATATTTTTATGGTGATAATTATTATGTTGCCGTTTTTGATATATTTGTGTATACATGTACCTATATTGTCGGAATACCAAGTTCGAAAATACGAAATCAAAAATAATAGCCACGAGCAGGATTCACACTTTATGCTTAGAAGTGATTCAGTTCATTAGGCTAATATAAATCATAAATGTGATACATGATTCAGGAGATATGTATTACAGATATATATATCCTGAATCACGGTCTGTCTCTCAAATGAAGCAACATTGAACAGCTGGTATTTGATTTCCCTCTAACTGTGCTTGAATAGATGCATACTCGCTCTGAATTCATAAACATAACCAACATCAAATCTCCGAGCCCTCAATACTAATTTAGATTTTATAATTTTGGGAATTTAAGAATGCGGTCGTAAATAATCATATTAATGAAACAAATCATACATCATTAGAACTAAGGGTGCCACAAGCCTTAGTAAATGTTAAATAACATTATACCTGTAATCGAAATGTTTGATGTTTTAACTTTTTTCGGTAATACTGAATGCGTAGTCCCGAGACATAATCATCGATCCAACTAAGGCTGGGTATCAAAGGTTCGTATTTGTTTGCTTTTTTCATTAGGAATCTAGAATCTAGATACTCCCAAAATATTTAAATAATACGTGTTAGTTGATTGTAAGAAATATACGAATTTTAGTGTAAATTCTGCGTGTTTAATTATAACGCCATGGAGCATGAGATTCAGGAACAGCCATGGAGCAGGCTATGCTTTGTATTTACCTACGTGATTGAATCCGTAATACGGAGATCTGTAGGAGAGCGAGAGTGACCAACATAGCCCGCCGGGATACCATGCTGAAGTGGCAATGGGCAGGGTACATCGCTCAACGAATCGACAACCATTGGGGAAGAAAGTTTCTCTAGTGGCGACCCCGTATCGGACAGCGCAGCGTAGGACGGCCCTCCACCAGATGGATGGCGCGACGATCTGGTCAAAGCCGCGAGGAGCCGTTGAATGCAGTCGGCACAGGACCGCTCGTTGTGGCGACAAAAGGTCACCATAGTTCAGTAGTTTTTGCCTGAAGCCCGGACAAACGGACAGATAATTGTGTTCAGAGACGCCTAAATAGCCTAATTTATGATTTTTTTCTCAAATACCTTACATGTATAGACATAGCTCTGTTACAGCTTTATAACAGTATAGATAGATAACTATGCAGGCGTGTTATATAGGTATGCATATCAATTGAAATACCTGACTCAAAACACAAGTACCACAAACACTTCCATTCTGTGTGATCCAACGTGAAAATCTACCATCTGTTTATGCTGCTGCAGTGATTTACAAAGGCATACAATCCGGACATGAATGTACGTCTGAACACAGAGAGGTATAGAAGAGATCCTTGTCCAGATGGACATGCATATCCGGATTGTCCGCACTGTTCGATACTGTCCAACATACGGTGCGCGTTGCACCAGCTTATCTTATAGTTTCCGGCAATACTGCGGTGCTCGATTATATAACTTCACAGTTAAGACCGTCACACATGTAGCTATATTACTCGTAATATACCATACTATTATATAAATTACGGTATCAGTTAGTGACGTTATTGAAATATATAATATAGCTGCATGTGCAGTCACTCGAAAGTTTGTATACATCATCCATCAGCCTTTCTAAATAATTTCGAAAATTTGTATAGAAAATATGCCTTGATTTATATTAATATATATTATAGGTACGTGTGTGACGGGCTTTGTTACATTTCATATTACGAGTATGTTAGGTACTTATTGTTTTCAGATTAATATTAAAAATGCTGAAGGTACTTATCAGACAATAAAACGGCTGAATAAAAAGCCCAATTTATGGGTCCCTCATTTATTCTTTAATGTCGGCTAATGACTTCTCATTTCCTCGAATTTAGAATACCTTTTATTGGAGTGACAAGGAGCAGCGTTTTAGTACTAGGCCGCATAAGCACCGGACAGTTAATTAAATTTTAATAAGGGACTCCGCAATATTTTTATTTCCTTTGCTCTACCAATAATGATTAAATTACTATTTACGTTGACTTTGGGAAAGCATTTTAACCTATTTTTTAGTTAGTCATTGGTTTTTATAGCATTTTTTGCTGTGCCAGAATTGATTACAATACTACCTATATTATATAAGTATCTGACGAAATCCTCTCAACTCAAAATAGAGTTAAGAAAAATTCTTATCTCACTATTATATGGTTTTTTCTCATGATTCAAAGCCGGTCCTTATTTTCTTTACAAGAGAAATCCTTAGTAACCTATATCCTTAGTAGCCTCAATGGTGCAGCGGCAGTACAAGCGACTGCTGATCATGAGGTCTCGGGTTCAATCCCCGGATCGGGCAGTATTATTGAGCTTTTCCGTTAAAAGAAAAATTCTCAGTTGCAGCCTAGAGGCTCGCATCCCATTACAAGGGACATAAACATAGTTGGCGAATCGTAGGTGTGTAATACACATCTGTCTACCCCTTCGGGGAAAGAGGTTGAGACTATATTACTTATATGAAATCCAATTCTGACCTATAAACTTACAGCCTGTTAAAAATAAAAAAAATGTGGATACTGTCAGGGAGAAAAACATAATACCAATTCAATTATAATAAAATAAATAACTCATACCAATCGCCTAAATTAGTCTCATTAAAGAGTAAATTTATATTAGTACGCTGCGTTAGCAAATATTACCCGCGAATGAAGTACGATTAAAATTGAAGTGGAAATTGTATTTCGATTGCGAAGCCGCCAGGAACTACAAATACGGATGTGTTTGAACAGGACATGGCTTGAAACCTGTACGTGGCCTCTGTTCTGAGTTAAATTGTTATATTCACAAACAAAGGGATTGAGTGTATTATCTCCCGTTATAATTTCAATTTTATAACGAAGTAATAGTAATTAATGTATGCTATTAATTGTTCTTTGAGTACAGTAAAATTATTTGGTATTTTTTTATTAAAAGGTACTAGGTAAATTTTCTAAACACACACATATAGATATGCAGTGTAAACTTAGCAAGATATCTTTAAGCAAAAATATATGTTGATGAAACAAGTATTGAGTAGATTTATTTTGATGTTTTAATATAATTGTTAAAGCATCTGACATGCTTCCCATATCAATGAACGCAAAGTGCAAAAATGTGAAATTGAAAATAATAGTCACGAGCAGGATTTGACCGTACATCTCCTTTTTTTTGTTAAGGCGGGAAAAAATGTTCCTAACCGCATACCCTATCGCTCGAGGCAACGATCAGGGTATGCCGTCTCTCCGCCTTTACTTTTCGGCGGGCCACTGGAACTACGTTACATTCCTTCGGCGGGACCGGACATCTCCTGGAATTCGCACGTTGTGTTGATTTATATAGGTAGATTAATTTAATTATAACAAGAAGTGGTAGCCTTGTAGTAAAACAAGGACTGCAAAGACGAGTTCGATTGCCAGTCTGAGGTTCAGAAATAACTTGTGTGGATTTATTTATAAGTTATCACAGGTCCTTGAAGGAAATAACTTGCATGCCTAAGATATTAACGACAGCTTGTGAAGTCTGCAAACCTGCACTAGGTCAGAACGGGGAACTGTGGCCGGAATTTCTCTCATTTTGAGGGCAGGATCCGTGCCCAATAGTGGGACATCTAAGGGTTGAAAAGTTTAACACCATACAGCTTTGGGGAATAATTAATTATCCTCTAATACTCTGTGGAATATTAAATCAATTATGGCAGTTTGACGTTGAAAGAACGGAACAAAACATTGAATTACTATTCGGAGCAACAATGTTTATTAGTAAGGGGGTAATTTTTTAACTGAAATACTATTACACACACTACATTATAACTCAGGTATTTCCAGGTATTGAATAAACAGGGGATTACAAGTACACACTCGCACACTATCTGTTACGAAATGAGATTACACTGAAACATGTCCGCGGTGAGTTCAGAGAGGGAATTAGATTAGCGTTGAAATTGGGAAGATTTGTTTACTTGTTACAATAGATGTTATTTAAAAAAAATCATGAATAGTATAAAGTGTTTCATGACGGTTACATTACAAACGAGTTATAATAGTAGTAGTCGTGGGTAATATGATCTTAAACACTATACGGTGAAGGTTAACATCGACAGATATCTAAATATAATTATATAGAAGGAGGTACAGGTATCATAAATGTAAAAATTATAGAGCCTCATTTGTCCTAGCATGAATGAGCTGGCTCGAATAGGGAAGTAACACCCTCTCACAGAAGATCAGGCTGGAACAGCGGTAGTTATTTCTACAGTTGTGTTGCGTATGATGAGTGAGAGCGCCGGAGGCCCAAACTACCTTATTATCCTTCCTCTTCTCCTCCTGTGCCTTTCCTTGGAGTTGGCGTCTCGCGACGCGCGAGTGATGCCTCTGGTATTGCTAGCTTCTATAGGCTATGGTAATTGTTAACATTAGGTGGGCCCTATGCTTCAATGCTACCCACGTAGTTTAAAAAAAAAACTTTTGCAGCGTCAAATTAGGCCCTTACACACTTGTACTTTACCGTGCACACTTGTATGTTAAGCATTGGTTCCAAGCTTGTCGTGTTATGTACTGTGTAAGTACTCGTATACTTTTATTTTATATTAATTAATATTACAGCCGTTATAGTGAGAAAGGTCCACTGAATAATAATTTTATATGATTATGTATTGAAAGTCCTGTAACAGAGCTGTGTCTGTAATGCATTTATTATATTTGTGAAAAAAATTACTGTATTAGGCAGTCTGGCATTAGGTGTGTCTGAACACAAAACTTTTTTAGGATTATTGTCCGTTTTTCTGTTGTTTGTTCGCACTTCACGCAAAAAACTACTGAACGGATTTTGGTGTAACTTTTAAATGATAGCTCTTAATTAGAATTAAAAACTGGTATACGATTTATTTCGCTACTACATTGGGAACCAGCGATATAACCTAAGAACTAGCATTTAGTTCCGGCAGAGCCGTGGGCAAAGGTTAGTTTTATTATATAATGATAAAGTCAAAATCATTCATACAGCGAAAACAATAAACGGGAAAATCGGAAAATCTTAAACAAACAAAAACTACTTTACGTATATATATATATATATATATATATATATATATATATATATATATATATATGAGAACGAACGCGCGTTAGTTCAGCCAATTATTTCTATCGATACCTCATATCTTGAGAAGATTCTAGAGCTGCTTGTAATTCTGCCAGTGCTCTATGACTTAGGTAAGAGAGCATTAGCGCGCTCAGAACCGATGACCCAGTAATCTACCACTACTTTATCAGTGATTTATTTTATGGTACAGATATGCTCTATACGTATAAGTTATAGCATTGCTCTAATGAAAATAGAGTGTTATATATCTAATTCTAAACAAACAGTGTTCTAGCTGTTATTATTGTTCGCTAGTCTTGCTTATAAGTTACACTGATAAAACCATAAGATACATATAATATAATGTACTAAAAATTATACAATTATATTGTTTGAAGAACTGCTCACCTTAAACATAATTTAAACGTACTAATAATATTAACAAAAACAAATCTTGTATGATAAGGTCAGTAGCTAATTTAATATTTTTTTAACTTCCCGCTAAGAAAATTGAAAATTTTTAAAAGTTGGGAAGTTATTGGTTTTACCCCGTTTTTCGAAAATCGAGTTTTCAACGGATGTTGACGTTTTGAGGTCCTAGAAAGCTTCCCCGAATGTTACCGCGATGATGTCCGTATGAAAGTGTGTGTGTGTGTGTGTGTGTGTGTGTGTGTGTGTGTGTGTGTGGGTGGGTGTGTGATTGTGTGTGGTGTGTGTGTGTGTGTGTGTGTGTGTGTGTGGTGTGTGTGAGTGGTGTGTGTGTGTGTGTGTGGCCGTATGTAAACCTCTCATAACTTTTGAACGGCTTGACCGATTTCATCGCGGTTGGAAAAACTACTGTTTTTAAAGTCCGCAGATAGGTCCTAACCTGAATGAAGAAGTTCTGAAAGAAGTTTTAGTGAGGAAATTTGCTTGTGGGTACATCTCATGGACAGTTTAAACGACGTATCGCTTGTACAAACGTGTTAAGCTGAATTTAAAAGGAACTAACATTTCTACACCGTACGCAGCTATCTTAAATACATATCTACATAGGTATGTATACGAACTGTTATAAAAAAGAATAACCGTTATTCTCAGCGGGTAATCTATCATAGCTGTCTTGCCCTATACAATAGGCATCTAAAGCTATACACAATTTTGATATGATACTATAAATCTCATGTACAGCGAAAATCAATTAAAATTCTAGGCCCACATAGCCAACAATAAATCACCCTGCTTAAAAGGCTCTGAAAACGTTTTTGTCGTATGTTTACAAAGAATTGTGTAAAATATTGGGGAGAGCATTTTCTGCAAAATAGAGCGATACATATGTATGAGTTGTCTGGTATCTGGTAAATTCAAGTATTTGTGTAATATATATTCTCACACTAGAAATCTTCCTATCTTCTACGAAATGAACCCTATTTGTGGACAGTAAGAGCAGTAGTAGATAATTTTCATTTAGTCTGTGTCGGTGCTTAACAATATCTTTATGTACATCATGGACGTATAAGAAACGGACAGCGTCTTGCTAAGACAGAATTGAGGCACGGTAATGGCGGCGGCTATCTATGTGTGAGTGAATTTAGGGATACCATGTTAGCCAAATTTACCCTTTGTGGTGGACGTCCATTAGTCCGCACGCACGCGCCGTACGCATTGCATTGAACGCATTTGTCGAAAGGGTGCGTCCATTGCTTCAGCATTATGCTGATGTCAAACTTTTGCTGATGAGGCCATTACTTAAAAATTGGTTGCCTTATTTTGTGGTAAAACCTGAAAAATTGCCCTGTCTTATACAAATTTAATCAAAAGGTAGACTTAAACACACAAATGGATATTGTTCTTATAGTTATAGTGATTAAAGGATATTAAATACAAATATGTAATATCCATAAAAAATTCATAAAAATATTTCAGATTAACAGACAGATTTTAGGGGTAGTAGGCTGTTAGGTGTCACTGTTTTTCCTCTGCATATTATATTACAATCTTCTTTCGCTATTATAGTTCATGCTTGCAAGTCTCGTAACAGTATAATGAATATCGTAAGTACGTATGAAAGAACGAAAACGATCGATTGAAGAACATCTAATCTTCCGGGGAATTCTCTACTAGTGCCATGTCCATTATTAACTTATCATACTAGCGATGTGAATTCAATAATCAACTAAAGTGTGAAGTCCAATGGTGCTGTAGGTTGTATTAAATTACGTTATTGAGTAGCTGTATCCCGCGACTTAATGCATTTTGTGAGGGTCCCCTGATTGACGATTATAATGCCTTGTACCGTGTTTTTTTCAAATGGCACCAAATACCGTATAATACGGCAATTTTCATGTCAATGGCAACACTGGATGGCATACGTCTTGTTTGTATGGTTTAGGGTTGGCGATTCTTCTGGCGAAAGATTGATTTTTGTATAAATTATTAAATAACGTTGGATACCCAAAAAAATAGAGTTCAAAAAGGCGATCTTCCAAAATCGATCCTTCTTTTGACTTGTTTTATTTAATAGCTATTTAAAAAAAATATAATATGAACAACACGAATTAATCTGTCGATACTTATTCGGTATCGAAACGTAAGTACTTGGTATAAAATGAGACTACGTGACTATTACTTTTTAATTTCTCTCTCGCTCGGTTCCTGTACTTAAGTTATAACCCGCTCGAGGTCATTAATCTCCATAAATTAAAATTCAAATTAAAAAATACCTTTATTTCATAGGCTTATTATATAGATAGCACTTAAAATCGTCAAAATTACTAAAACCTAACACGAGAGCTTGCGGCAAGTGAATCCGCAATATCACGACTACAAACGCCACAGGCGGACGGATTCTGTAGTAACGCTTTTCTTGAGAAGAGCCCGGCAAGAAACTTATGAGCCAATGCCTCATGAAAATGAAATTTCAATGGAGATGGAAACGCTTCCATATTTTTTTTGGGTCCAGGTGGTAACAAGATGAAAGTTTCACCATTTGGAAGTTTACATTGAAACATTTCATAATATAAAATTTTGTTAGATTTGGCAATCTAGGAACCATGATATAGAAGATTATATAAAAGTGAGGTTAAGTATCAAACTACACCCACTAAGTGTCATCATAACATTTAAAAGCCATACATTTAAAGTAGTTATACATATCGTTCGTTTTGCTAGGTGAGTGACAGCGTCGGAGGCACAAACCCCCTCCCTATCCTCTCCTTGTTACTCCTAATTATCATTCCTAACCTCTCTTCAGTATTTTTTAAGAGAATACTCTTCCTATTATCCTTCATCTTCACCTCCTAACCCTTTTCTTGGAAATGGCCACGCGCGAGCGATGACTCTGGTGTTGCTAGTGTTTGTAGGCCACGGTAACCGCTTACCAGATGGGTCGCTTATCAGCTGCGCCATATGCTTGTTTGCCATCCATGTAGTATAAAAAAGTAAATGTACCTTTCTTAGGTACATTTACCAAATAATTAAGTAAGTATTTAAGGTAAGTAGTGTTATCTACTCAAATAACACTAAGAGTCTTATTTAATAAACTATCCCACTGCTGGGCACAAGCTTCTTTGAATTTCAAGTAAAAGAACCGTCGTCAAGCAAATAGATTATTAGAAAATAACAAGGCCAGGACCATTGTGTAGGTAAGTTCTCAGTGTCCAGTAACGAAGCAAGGGTCTATAAAATAAGCAAAACAGTATAATAAACAACGTTAATAAAGCTGGAAAAGATAAAATTAAACTGCCAAATGTGGTGTTGCTGTGGTAGCGTTCAAAAAAGAGGATTTCACTTGTGTATCAATTTAGTATATCAATCCACATAGTGATGTAAAAATGTTCTATATTATTTTTCCTCGAATATAATTTATCAATCCAAATGAGCATTCATTCTATTGTAAATCGACTAAAGTAATAGATTTCCTTCATCATTTCTTTTTTAATGTTTTATCGATTTCTATATTGCAAAATACGCTAGTTTTTTGAATTTTATATTAGAAAAATATTGCCAATTTTTAAAGAATATTTCAACTTGTTAACTTCAGGTCCAAAAATCCCACCACTGAAGGAATGTAACGTAGTTCCAGTGACCTGCCAATAAGGCGTATAGACAGCACACGGCGGGTTTATTTAGTGGGTGAGGGCCCCACACTACCCTGTTCATTGCCTCGAACGACGGGGTGTGTGGTTAGGAACATTTTTTCCCGCCTTAACAAAAAAAAGAAAGGCTCATAAATCCCAATCTCCTTTCTTATAATGTTTAAATTGTTATGGTACTTAATTGTAATGGGAAACCAGCTTAATATGCCAATAAACCCTTGCTATACAAAAAGAGTAAGTACTTATAACGTAAAACAGCATTATGATACCAAGCATAAAATTAAATTTGCATTTTTTTTATTTATTTGTTTCTTGTTATTTTTCGTCATTTCTCATAATAAAATTACAATAAAATGTCTTTAAATTTAAAATAATATGACAATTGCGGCCCGCTTTCCTTTATATAGTCCCCCTGTGTCCCCTGAAGGCCAAAAGGTAGCCGACCCATGGCCTAGATTATAAGGTAATTATTATGGGCGCGTCTCGCCAATAAACGTTAAAGTTTGGCGAGTACATTGAAGCTTACAATATTTACTATATCATTGAGATAAATAAATTAAAAAAAAACATCTGGATATCAGAACAACGACAACCCTAGGTGAACCTAAGCGAAAAATGCGGATGACGTCATCCGCAGTTTCGAAAAATGCTGATAACGTCATCCGCATTTAACCAGATAGCTAATATATGCCTGACTGCAGCGCGTGCTTACGGAAGAGTGAACGCAGTGCTAAACAAATTCATACAAAGCGAACAAAAATGCCTGCCTGCGTTGCGTTATGGACGCGTAGCTTAAACAAATACAGCTTGGCAGACAAATTTATTGGAAATGTTATATACATTTAAATATACCATACTATTTGAAAAGGTTAACAGTAGCCAAAAAAACACTGTTTTACTGTATTTATTTATTTAAAACTTACTGCTTAAGAATATAGTAATCACAAGTAATCACAACAAATCTTTGCGTCTCTGAATTTAGGCACAGAGCGCGAAGTGGGAATTTTGACAGAATCATACGATAAGTGCTGACCAATTCTAATGTTATTACTTGATTAACAAAACAATCGAATGAGATCATAATGTTTTCATATCTAAGTATTTAGGTACTATTTTTTTATATTCAATACAAGTAGGTATGCGAGCGATTTCAGTGAATAAGCTTTAATCTAGATTTAGAATAGTCCACATCTTACGATCGATGAATTATATAATTATCGATTACAATTGTTAAATTATAATCGAACATTTTTCGATTAATGCAAAGTATGGAAGACGCACATGCCTTGCGACACAAAAATGGCTACTACGCAGCGTCTTGCAGCCAACTTCAGACACGCAAAGATCCGTTGTGATTACTGTAGGTGTATGGTAAAAGAAAAAGATGTTTGTTTACTTTTTTATCATAAGAGCAGTTTTTTTGTAATGTTGTCTTTTACTTTGAGAGGTTCTTGTAATTCCCTCTAATTTTGAAATGTGTTGAAATCGAATTGTTAAATATTTTTCCACTATATTTTTAATTAGGCTTATTTTATGTTCTGTTCCGGCGAATGTGTATGGACACAGGTAATGGCGCATGTCGCAAGAAATAACAAAAGTTTTAAAATGACCGAAATTGAATAATTATTTACTGACGGGCTAAAGTTGTTGACACTGCAATGGTAGTTGAGATATATTGAGTATGTTATAAACTAACGAAATAATATGATGCTACTGGTTCACCTTATTGATTGTAACAAAAAGATTCTTAGTAAATGTAACAGACTCAGATTCTCAAATAATAATTCAGAAATAAATAGTGATTAAGAAAGCTCTTTTATTTTTAACTAACTCTACTGTTACTAAAATGTTAATAAGCAGAAAAATAGACATATACGGTGGGCATCTACCACCTTATTTTATGTCGGTTTCGTTAAAAGTGATTTTCTTATGAACATTAATAACACTCGCAAATGCAATTTTATTACGTTAAAACATATTACAATAGGTATGATTACTTTAATTTAGATTTTGTAAATGCCACTACAATAATAAATTCATGCTACTTATACTACTGACCAACGCAATTTAAAATAATAAACCATCACAAAATTTATTATAATAAACAATATGAATAATGTGTTATCTATAACGCAGACAATAACAACACTATTAACGATACGTGGCAATCAAATATCATTTTACTCTACAAAATAAAAGATCAGAGTATAAAAAAGTAATAAATATAGAACTATAAAACTCCCATATTTTGGGTAATTTGCACTAGTGAATATTGGCAATACTTAATTATTTTGTTCTAGTGAATTAATATTAATTTTAATGTATAAAATAGGGAACTAAGTTTTGAAATAAAACTACGTTTACGGAATCTATCGCGTTTACTTGATTTTACTACTATCCCGACGTTTCGAATACTTTACAGCATTCATGATCACGGGTGGACTTAGATGATAGACGTCCAAGGCTGATATGTTATTTCAACGTTTTCATCTACCCACAGTATATGATTTTACAAAATTTTTGGTTTATTTATTTTAACCCACCTAATATTTAGTAGTACTAGTGGTATTATATAAAAATATGGATAAAATATATTATATAAAGTATGGGCCTGATGCGCGGGTGTCACCTAAGACATTAAGAAGGAGTTAGTTATGAATATTGATGGCCTGGAATGTCACGATAGCCCTGGTGGCAGAGCATCTGAACGGTATTCAGGTGACGCAGTTTTAAACCCCGCTTGTGGCTATCATTCCTATTTCACATTTATACACTTTATATTCTGGTGAAAAGCAAACCATATATTAAATGTTGTGTAAATTAAAATCAGCGCTATGTCGTACTCACGCGACTAGCAAAAGCATGATGCTCAGTGTCAACCTAGTTGACGTAGTCACGATCATAAACTTAGGAGCGTTGCGAAAAAATCCTACACCTATGATCACTTTATGCAATTGCTTTGTAGTAGTAGTAAATCCATCCATCCATCAGCCTTTCGACGTCCACTGCTGGACATAGGCTTCCCTTAATTGGGGGTATAGTGCCGTAATCGCCACGCTTGGCAGGCGGGTTGGCGATCGCAGTGGATATTCTTAATACTCGAGGGAGTGCTGCTACCCACTCCCCTTGGTATTCTCTCAGTCGGCTCTTACGACTCCCATGGGTGGAGAGGGGTGGGAAAATTCTAAAGCCGGCCCCACACGGCATGTAGTAGTAAAATATTAATTTAATTAATCAATAACTGTTAATTTTATATTATAGACTGCGGCAATAACAGACTCTTAGTTCTTTCTTTCTTTCTCCAATGTTTAAAAAAGGATTCAAGTTCAAAACGAAACAGACTGATGCATGTACATAATTGTAGTAGGTATACTTTCTTTTGGATATTATCAGGATTTCTGTATTCTTAAGATCAAAATGCATATTTTATATATATAGTACACAAATCATTCGGAGCCCAGAAAAGGGCATCTGGCTTTTTATTCCGAAAAAGTGGATAGTGCTGGGATAGCAATATTTGCTTAGAGGTAATTAATTAATGTATCGAAGAGTGTTATATATATTATTTGACCCACTGCTTGAAGTCCGTAAGTACGCAAACGAAGTCACGGGTTGATTCTAGTGAAATTTAATATGTTCTTTTTGATTAAAACTAGTTCAATGTCATTGTACTGGGATTACGTTATATTATGGTAATATCGTAGTAATAAGTACTTATTAGAACTATATAACTAGTCTCCAACTTTACTGAAAGACCAAAATAATATTAAGATATTACGCGTAAAAGTATATTATATAAGAATCAGTATACCAAGCTTAGCTGTGGCTTAAATCAATATCAAACAGAAATGGCAAATAATCAACGTGTGATAAATTGTTCAGACTATGCCATTAGGTATTCTATTCCATAGCTCATCAGAACACCCGTCATCATCAATCATTACTGTCGATATATTTGACGCCCTCGCTATACAATAATACCATATTCGGTAAGCTAAACTGAGGTAATGTTTATGTTATATACCATATATTAAACCACATAGCATCACGTCTGAATTCCCCGAAGGGGAAGGCAGAAGTGTATTACACACCCACAGTGCACCAGCTATGTTTAAGTCCCACGTAATAGGGGGCGAGCCTATTGCCGTCTACCGGGCACATTTCCAAATTCCGGGATGCTACTGAGAATTTTGTGTTTATGAAAAATCTCAATAACACTGCCCGACCCGGGGATTGAACCGGAGACCTCATGATCAGCAGTCGCTTACACTACCGCTGACTACAGAGGCAGTTATGTTATATCTGATCTGTATTTATTAGCTCCTTTAATGTTTTTTCTAAAATTTAAACGATGTAATTTTAAAGATTATTACATTACCTACTTGCTGAGGGACTAAAAAAAATATAATTTACTAATTTATACTATGGCTACTGGGATTCAGCATAACGTATATAATCAATCTATGGGATTCAGCATAACGAATCTCGAAAATCTAATTTTATTAACAATAAGCCTAAAATCTGGACAGGAGACCTGTGTTTTGTGCAAACAGACTATTGTGTTTTGTGCAAAAAAAAACATAATTAATTGAGAATATTAAAAAAATCCTTAATAGATAATATCTATCTATCTTCTATCTATAATAAATGGGGAGCCGGTTTTTTTGTTCGGTTATACTGCGAAAACTACTGAACCGATCGGAATAATACTTATATCATAAGATGCAGCGTGTTTTGGAGAAGGTTTTAGTATATGATTATGTTGGTGATTATTTATCCGGAACCTATATTTTTGATTTGAAACATCTAATGCGGAGGGAGGGTAAAACCGGCTATTACCCCTAACAATAGGAATCCTATCCGAAATTGATTTTTCATCGACAATACTATGACGCGAGCGAAGCCGTGGGGAATGTACTAGTTATAAATACGAAAGTGAGTTTATTGGTCTGTTACACTTTCACGCTGTAACTACTGAACCAATAATCATGAAAATTTGAATACATACAGTCTGGAGTTTAGAAAAATACATTCATATTTTTCATACTTCTCGTGGGATAGCAATTTTTACATAAAGATAATTAATGTAGAGTAGAGTGATTTGAAGTCTACTCATACCGAAACGCGTGCAGAATCTAGCAATTAGATATATAGTATTAGTATTTTTAAATATTAAAAATATAATACAAAAATAAAAAACAAATAGCATATAGCTGATTATTTTCTTATGTCCTTTTTTTAATTTTTTTTTATTTTAGGTGGGCAAAAATGTCCTACCGCACACCCCGCTGCCCGGGGAGACAACGGGGTAGTGTGAGGCTCTCACCCACTAAAAACTCACCGTGCGCCCTCACCCGCCCTTGCTACGGCGGATCACGGGAACCGCGTCGTTTCTCCGCGATCCGCAGGCGGCAGCCCCTTCGGGCACCCTCTCTTGTGCGACGCCCCGCGCACTTGGGCGTCACACCTTCGCGGTAGGCTTCTGCGGACCGCGAAGGAGGATTCCTCCCGGGCCCTATCCGCCGCCTCCTTCCACGAGATGACAGCCTCGCAGAAGGCGGTGACCGCGGTCCAGGCCCTGTCACTGCCAACCATCGCTCGCGCAATGGCCGGCAGCGACAGGTCCACGCCTATGACTGCAGCGAGTTCCCGGCGCTGCACATCCTAGGCCGGGCACGACTCAAGCGTGTGCTGCGCCGAGTCCTCGCCGCAGTCGCAGTGGTGACAGCCTGGGGTCGTCTCCCTCCTAGCGATCGTGTGCAGGTATTTGCCGAAGCAACCGTGCCCCGACAAAACCTGCACCAACCGGAAGGTGAGGACCCCGTGCTGCCGCCCTGCCCATTCTTCCAAGATCGGCTGGAGCGCCCCCACGGTCCAGAGACCAGCCTGGGGCGTTTCCAGCCGAGACCTCCGCTTTAGGACGGTAGTGCGGCGGGCATCTTCCCGCCACGCTGAGATTGCGCTTGGCGAGGGGCGGCTGCCCCCCGCCCGCGCCGTCGACGCCCGCCTATAAACGTCGGCGAGCACTTCCGCCTCCAGATCCCACGGGGGGGTTCCGGCCAACGCGCAGGCTGCATCGCACGAGACCGTGCAGTACCCGCGTATTGCCCTGACCGCTACGACCCTCTGTGGACGCCACAGAAGGGCCCTATTGCGAGCGGCCAGGGACTCCGCCCACACGGGCGCGCCGTACAGTGCCATCGACCGTACTACTGCGTAGAGTCGTCGACACGCGAAACTCGGTCCGCCCAAATTCAGCATCAGTCGCCCGAGGGCGGACGCCGTGCCGACGAGCTTTGGCGCAAGACGGCGGAGTGCTCGTCAAAGTGCCACCGTCCATCCAATACCAGGCCCAGGTATTTGATGTGGGCCTGGATTGGAAAGCCCACACCGTTGACCGTTATCGAGGCACCGGCGGGTGGGCCACGTCGGGGCCCATGGAAAAGTAGGGCCTCCGACTTTTCAAGGGCCACCCTGAGCCCCAGCGCCTCGATCCGCCTGACCACCTACGCGGTTCCTGAGGTGGCCAACGTTGCCACCTCCTCGAGGGTCCCGCCCCGGGCTGTGATGAGCGTATCGTATGCGTAGCAAATTACGCCCAGCCCGCGGGGGAGCCGGCCACGGAGGACCCAGTCGTAGCCGATGTCCCACAGGAGCGGCCCTAGAACCGAACCCTGCGGGACACCGCACGACATAGCCCTCCTTACAACGTCCCCTTCCCGTTCCACGAAGAGGACGTTGCGGCCGTCGAGGTAGTCCGCCACCAGCCGCCTTAGGTAGAGGGGCACTCCATGGTACCGAAGTGCCTCCTTGATGCAGCCAAATGGCAGACTATTGAAGGCGTTGGCGATGTCGAGCGACACCGCCAACAGCACTTCCCTCGAGGTGACGGCCTCCGCAGTCGCGGCCTTCAAGCGCAGGATGGCGTCGACCGTAGACCGACCCGCCCGAAATCCGAACTGGGCATCGGACAGGTCGGGGCCGACCACACCTAGGTGCCGGACGATGCGGGCAGCGACTACCCGCTCGAGCAGTTTGCCCGCCTCGTCCAGCAACACGATGGGCCTGAAGGCCGCGACTGTATTCGGAGACCGTCCCGGCTTCGGCAGGAGCACGAGCTTCCCCTCCTTCCAGCAGTCAGGGAACCGTCCGGACACCAGGCAAGCATCGAACAGTCCCCTGAAGCGGGGCTCTAGGTGGCCGAGGACCAGGGCCAGCACTCGGGCGGGAACCCCGTCCGGCCCGGGGGCGGTGTTTCTCCGCATACGCGCTGCCGCCGCCCCCATTTCCGTCGACGTCACGGGCGGTACCTCCCCGTCGTCGGCCTCCCGGTCGTTATCTGGCGGAGCCATGACCGGGGGCGTGTGCACCGCCCGTGAAGGGAATAGTCCCTCAACCACCTCAGAGAGGAAGCCCGGCTGGAGGGTCTCCATAATGGGGGGACCCTGGGCGCGGAGCTTGTTAAGCGCCGCGCGGTACGGGCGTCCCCAGGGGTCACGCTCGAGACCCTCCAGCATCTCCTGCCTTTTCGCGTCTTTGGCACGACAGATGGCCAGCTTTAACGCGGCGCGCGCGCTGCTGTACGCCGCATACAGCCGGCCCTCCCGCTCCTCGTCACGGATTCGGCGACGGCGGCTGCGGGTGTAGGACCTCCGGGCACGAATACAGGCCGCACGGAGGTCCGCCAGCTCCGGGGACCACCAGTAGACCCCCTTCCGTCGGGGCGGGCGCCGCACGCGGGGCTTGGCCGCATTGCAGATCTGCGCAAGCATGCCGCGTATGCGGCCAGCCTCGGCGCCCACGTCTTCCGTCAGGGGGGGAGGCAGCCAAGATTGAAAGATGGCCGCCTCCACCAGCAGCTCCCGGTCGAGCCTACCCACAGCCCATCGCGGAAAAGCGGGAGTTCTGTCCGCCACGTGACCCCTGCTGGCGCCCTTAAGGGTCCGGGAGACCTCTATCTGAATGTATCTGTGGTCAGATAGGGTCTCGACCTCCTCCAGGACTCGCCAGCTCCTTACACGTGCGGCGACACCGGGGCTAGCGAACGAAAGGTCCACTATCGACCCACCCCCGCGCCGCACGCACGTTAGGGCGGACCCTCGGTTTAGCAACACGAGTTCCGCCGCTTCCGCCCACTCTTGGACTGCCGCACCTCGGGCGTCCGTCCTGGGGGACCCCCACGCCGTTGATTTGGCGTTGAAGTCCCCCAGCACCAGCACAGGGCTCGGTGCCATACGCCGTATCGAGGTCTCCAGGCTGTGCAGGAAGACCTCGAAAGCCGCCAGACTACGATTGGGGGAGAAGTACACGCCATACAGCGTGACCCCTCCCCATTCAGCCGCCACATATCCCGTGCCCTTGTCTTTGACTGACAAGGGCGGGGAATGCGGCGCCGCCGACCCGACGACCGCCACGGAGCCATCCCCGCTACCCGCCCAATTGGGGCGATCGGGGACTATATAGGGCTCCGCGGCTACGGCAACATCGATCGACCGCTCCGCCATGGATTGCAGGAAGAGGACCTGCGCCCTGGCGGAGCGGCCGAGATTCCCTTGGAGGAGGATAGAGTCGTGGTCCATAAACTAGACCACGACCTCCTCCTCCATGCGTTGCGGCGGTCCAGCCGCGCTGGGTTGGGCAGCCGGGGCCGATTGGCTGCCCACCCCCCTCTTAGGGCCTGACTTGGCGATCACCACCGCTGCTGCCTTGGGCACCTTTAATTTGCGCAACCTCTTCTTTTTATTACGGGACGCCGGACCGACAGCGTGATTTCGTGCGCAGCGTCTTTAAGGCCACGCACGAAGTTCCCCTTGAGGTTCCGCGAACCAGCAGCCACCGTCTCCACTATGGCCACGCTGTTCAAGGCCCTCTCCTCAGCCTGGGCCGTCCCAATATGGCCCTCGTCAGGGGGGCGCAGCTTCTCCGTTAGGAGCGCCAGGCGCTCCTCGGCGTTCTGCTCCGCCTCCAGTCTTTTAAGGCCTAAAGCCTCTGCTCTACTGGCAGATAGGGCTGGCAGATAGGGCACGCTGAGGGGGTCCCACCGGTCTACTGATGCCTCGGCCCCTAGCGCTGTATTGCGCTTTCGGGGGAGCCATCTCGGCAGAGCAGCCCTCCAACTCCGACGCCACGCCATCCCTGGATATGGTACGTTTTCGAGATGGGTGATCCACCTCCATGTGCCCCACACAGATGTCCACAGCAGCCAAGGATGTCGAGCTGCCGGTCCTTTTACTATTTGCCCTGCTTAGGGCACCATCACCTTCCTCAGCGGCGGACATCTCGGAAGCCGAATTAGCTGCCGAGCTGTCCGTCGCCGAAGCTCCTTCCTTCCTCTTTCCGCGCCAGCGACTGCCGACGTTGCCCGGGGTGTACCACTAGGAGATAAACCGGACAAATTAGCACCCCTTTATGTCAACACCCTGCACTAAGGAATAATCTTTGTATCGCGGGACATTACAAACATACAATTTTACGGACACAAAGTACACCAAGACTCATCCATCAGCCTTTTAAAGTCCACTGCTGGAGACAGGCCTCCCCAAGAGTGGGGAATAGTGCCGTAATCGCCACGCTTGGCAGGCGGGTTGGCGATCGCAGCTGATGTTGTTAATACTCGAAAGGAGTGCTGCTGCCCACTCCCCCGGTATCTAAAACCGACCCCACACGGCAATGTCACCAAGACTCAGTACAACAAATTGTAAGTCACACAAAGAGTTGTACTGTGTGGACATCGAACCCACAACACTCGGGCTGGAGGCCAGTATCTAAACCACCAACACACTCCGCCATCTGCGCAGTGGTAGTGTTATCAGTAAGAAGAAAAAAATAACCTTTAGGAGCGTTTATTTTTAGTGCTTATTTTATGACGCCTGCTCATAGTACTTTCAATACCATTAGTATGGGTATGAAAATACATAATTGTATCCATCGCTCCATTAGACAGCCTTTCAATACTTCAAAATCATAAAAAGATAGAAATCTTTCTTCCCTTTGCAAATCAATAAATATATCGTATTAATTTGCTACATATCTTTGGTATCATAAAGAAAATTGGTGTTTAACAGCATGTGTAATTAATTAAACCCTTATTTTATATTGTGTGTTTACTCGTAGTTACGTAAGTAATTTTGAAACAAGTAATATTTATGTTACGATGTTTATTTTATAAGTGCTTAGTTGTTTATTAGCCGTGTGGGGCCGGCTTTAGAATTTTCCCACCCCTCTCCACCCATGGGAGTCGTAAGAGCCGACTAAGGGAATACCGGGGGAGTGGGCAGCAAGCAGCACTCCTTCGAGTATTAACAACATCCACTGCGAACGCCAACCCGCCTGCCAAGCGTGGCGATTACGGCACTATCACCCATTCTTGGGGAGGCCTATGTCCAGCAGTGGACGTTAAAAGGCTGATGGATGGATGGATGGATGGATAGTTGTTTATTGTGTGTAGGCCTTAGAAGTGCTATGTACAATCACGACTAGATAAATAGAATTTGCATTGGCTCTAATAAAGTATTTTTTGTGAAAAAAATATGCAGAACGCTAATTACTGAAGTTCTACTTAGCTAGTGTTACGATAAAGAACAAATTGCTCTAACTTCTAAGCAATCGCACCGACCAACGGCCATACCCAATCTCCACATCACATTTGTCTTTACGAACCACGCACTTCCCCGGATTGGAAGGGACGCAGGTTCGATTCCCGCTCCCACTAAAGTTCTCTTTTCAACATTTCACAAATAATTTGTTTAAAGTAGCTGAACATGTCAAGTGCTAAAATACAGATCAATAATGTTACAATGATTAATATTATGTCACAGAAGGTAAAATGGGATCCTATATAAATACTATGAATCCTAATAGTAACGAATTTATATTTATATATTAATTTGATTTGATTTATAATGTTACTTATGTCGACTGACTGTAACATATTTCATTTCGGATGATATATATTCGTTCGGGAAGTTAAGGAAGATATTCTCGTCCATAATCCCGTAGTGTTTGAAAACGAAGGTCCACGACCAGTGTTATTACTAGTGACATATATGGAACAGAGACGTGGTCTCTGAATATTGGTCTTGTATTAAGGCTCAACGTTGCTCAGCTAGCCATGGGCTATGCTTGGTATTTCTCTACGTGATCGATTCCGTAATACGGAGATTCGTAGGAGAACGGGATTTACCAATATAACCCATCGGGTTGGCATGCTGAACTGTCAATCGCTCGGCTACGTCGTTTGAAAAACCGACAACCGTTGGGGAAAAATGTTTCTTAAGTGATAAGCACGTGTGGGCGGCGCAGCGTAGGGCGGCTTCCCTCTAGAGTCTAGATGGACTGACGATCTAGTAAAAACTACAGGAAGCCGTTGGATGCAGACAGCGCAGGACCGCCCATTGTGGTACTCTCTAGGGGAGGGCTATATCCAGCAGTGAATGTCGAAAGGCTGATAGATGGATGGATGATGGAATCAATGCTTGAATCTACAAATTGTAACATCTTTGTAACAATGCTTTCTGCAAATAATAAATGATTTATGGTTTATAACTTTATTATCAATTAAATTTGACAGTATAAAAAAATTTACCCTTTCAGTATAAAAAAGGAATAAAGTACTGAATTATCCGTGTGGTGACGGACTAAGAATACAAGTGTCACCACCCCATCCTTTCCCGCGGGTGTCGTACAAGGCGACTAAGGGAAGTAGGCAATTATCACCCATTGCATTACTGGTGGTAGGGCTAGATACCAAGCGAGAGTACTCACTTGCTATCGGGCCCGAACGGGTCGGTACCGCCGTCTCCTGTGTGACCGGTCATGAAGCACGTCAGTGTGTTTTGGCTGTAGCAGAAGATAGCCGTTTATTATTTCATTTCATATCTGAGAAATGAACTGGTAGGCAGCGGCTTGACAATAGTTGAGTCTATGGGCGACGGTTACCACTTACCATCAGGTGGGCCGTGGCTCATCTGCCATACTTGGCAATAAAAAAAAATAGGTTTTATATTTGTTGCAGTTAACTGAAAAAAAAATGTTCTTTACACTTTTCTTTTTTTGTAATGGTAATACCCTACTTACCCTCAGTGATGTTACACATTGTTCTCAAAAACACTATTTTGAAAAAAGTATAAACGACTTTAGTGTTTTTTTTTTTACATGATTTAATACAGGAAAAAAGATAACAAACAAAAGAGTTGAATTTTCAATTAATATTTAATTAGTGGCAGACAGAGACCGAGTTATTTTGGTGTTTCTCTAAATTGTTACAAGAAGCCCCTCGGTTTCCTACCCTTTAAAAGTGGGTTTCAGATTCCTTATGGTGGAAATAGGTAGGTACTTAAGGCTGCCAGAATTTCAAAAGTGCTCAGGATAACAATGTCTTTTTTGTAAGACACTATACTAACGTGTGGCAGCCTCAAGTACGATGCGAGAGCTGCCAAAGTACTTTCATTGTCTGACTAGATGCCAACGTATTGTGTTCGGAAAGGGACTCTTTGCGGGAAATTCTTGATAAACTTAGAATATAATATGTGCCTTTACCTGCTTTTGGATGGGCTGGTAGGTACTTGTAAACTGATAGCGCTGTGAGATAAGTTGTTAGGGTTAATGGAGCAGATCTAGAGTAGAGAAGTGTATCTTACCTTATACATTGCCTGTTATGCTCATTGATTTGTAAATGAAAGTCATATAAGTAATCTTAACCGTGTCACAGAGGGCACGAAACAGTTTGTTTCTGTGATATTTTCAAGTTGACGTACCATAATGTCTATTTTTGTATTGCGATGTCTTTGTTAGGTATTTAGATGCTTGTGTTATAAAACAACGCGCAAACGCAATGTACGAGTAGAAACCCCATACAAATATCATAAATGGTTTCCATCTGTGATATTACCAATTTAATAGCATATATTTGTCCTTGTGGTGACGGACCAAGAATACAAGTGTTGCCACCCCATTCACCCGTATGTACTCCATACACCCGTATGTAGTGTGAGGCGACTAAGGGGAGTAAGAAATTATTATCCATTGCATGACTGGTGGTAGGACTGGGTACCAAGTGGGAGTACTCACTTGGTATCGGGCCCGAGCGGGTTGGTCCCACCATCTCCCGTGTGACCGGCCATGAAGCACATCGTTGCGTTTTGGCTGTAGCAGGAGATAGCCGTTTAAACAAAAACATAGCATCACGCCTGTATTCCCCGAAGGGGTAGGCAGACGTGTATTACACACCCACGACTCGCCAGCTATGTTATGCCGTTTATGCTTTCATTTTATATCTGTGAAACGAAATGGTGAGCAGCGGCTCGACAATGCTCTCGGTATAGTTAGTCCATGAGCGACGGTTACCATTTACCATCAGATGGCTCGTCTGCCACTAAATGCAATAAAATAAATTTAAAGAAAATATAGTCATTTATAAACCAACTAAAAATAGTTATATCATTATCGGTTCTGAAAATATTTTTTATTTATTTTATGTCCGTGTGGTGACGGGTTCAGAATTAATTTGTCGTCACCCCATTCTTTCCCAAGTAGGGCTGGGTACCAAGTGAGAGTACCACGCTGGGTACCAAGTGAGAGTACTCATTTGCTATCGGGCTCGAGCTGGTTAGTATCACCGTCTCCCGTGTGACCGGCCATGAAGCACGATTCATCAGGTGGGCCGTGGCTCGTCGGCCACTATACGAAATAAAAAGAAATTAAAAGAAACTACGTGTTATAGTTGCAGTGTAATAGTTTGCCGCGTGGGGCAGGCTTTAGAATTGTTCCACCCCTCTCCACCCATGAGAGTCGTAAGAGCCGACTGAGGGAATACCGGGGGACTGGGCAGCAGCACTCCCTCGAGTATTAACAACATCCACTGCGATCGCCAACCCGCCTGCCAAGCGTGGCGATTACGGCACAATCTCCCATTCTTGGGGAGGCCTATGTCCAGCAGTGGACGTTAAAAGGCTGATGGACGTATGGGTGACGTGTAATAGTTCTTATCCCTCGCGCTAGGATAATTTAAAAGCCGCCTGATCTTTCAGATCATATGCTTTATTATAAGCACTTCATCGCTCGGCTATTTACCAGATGTCAAAGTGCGAAAATATGATAAAGAAAATTAACGGTAAAAACAAACGGTAATCTAAATCCCGAAAATAAAGTCATAGAAACTCCTACTTGTACGTTAATACGTTACGTAATAGGTACATTAATTACAAACTTGTAAAAAAGCATATACTGTTAGTAAATTTTAGTAGATATTATTTATTATTATTAAATTATACGTGGATGAAATCACGGGGTACAGCTAGTACCTATTGTAATAAACGGAACGGAACAAAGTATGCAAATACATCCAACAGATGGTGCGGGTGTCACCAACGATCGTAAAAAGAATATGATGTGGAAATATATGACCTCGAGTGAACGTCACGTCAGCTCAGTTGGCAGAGCATCTGGAGCATTAATCCGGAAAACGTGGATTCAAACTCCTCTCGTCATTATCATTGTCCAATTCACATATTTTCATTTTGTATTTAAGAGGAGAGTTGACCCTTTAAGAACTCAAAAATACACTCATGTTACAATTTACATATTTTTTGTTTAAATTACGGGCCTCGTGGTGTAGTCGGTAGTGTAGCCGACTTCCATGCACTAGGTCGTAGGTTGGATTGTGGGAATCAGGACAATTATTTGTGCGATGATTTTGATGATGATGATGTTTGTATATTTGTACTGCGTCTGGGTGTTTTATATCTATTATATGGATGTATTTACAAAAAAAAAATTACATATGTATTATATCCGTAATCTGGTATCCATAGCACAAGCGCTAAGCTTAGTTTGGGACCAGAAGACGTTGTGTGAAATTGACTGTGAATATTTATTATTAAAAATTGCGATCATGAAATTCATACTTATTACTTTCTTCAGGTGTCGGCAAGTTTCCCTAAATGAAGAAGAATGGAAAACACACAAATGGGACACATTACGTAAGTACGATATTATGATATTAAGTTGTTTATAAAAGTAGCTTTGTAGACATTAGTAGTAAAACCCACATAAATTACTTAGTAGTGAAAATGGTGTAGTGGCTAAAATATCGACCCTACCATCTATCCAGGGCCCCAACTCTGCTAATTTTTCAAATTTGACCGATAGAACACCGATAGAATTCTATCGGCACCATAAATTGGCATCATGCTAAATTGCCACTGGTATCGCAATAGAATCGCAATAGAAAGGTGCTCGGGTTGCAATTATAATAAAACGTGTCACCCATAATTTTTTCCCAAAAACTGCCATCAAATAAAAATGTTTATATAAGCAAATTATGTGTTGTAAATGTCTAAAAACATATTAAATATATTTTTAAATTAAACACAAAGTGAAAATAACAGTCACGAGCAGGATTTGAACCTGCATCTCCTAGATACCATCCAGATGCTTTGCCAATTCAGCCATCGTGACAATTGCTCTTGACTGCTAATTTCGATAACACATTCAGACTTAACGTCTTTGGGTGACGCCTGCGCCGTCTGTCGGAAGTATTTTCATACATTATACCGACCAGGTAAACTTAATTTTACTATTAAGATTTTACCTAATAATGACGCAGTTTGGAGCACAGAGACAATAAAAATGTCAACGAAATAAAATAGTTAACAAATGATTTTTGACAGAAAGAATATTGATTCGAAAATGGCGGGTAAATAATCCCGCGTAAAAAGTAATTTACTTGTGCAAATTGTGAATTCGTTTTGTAAAGGAGACGTAGTGTCCTTTGCGATTTCTATATTACGTAATGATATAAAAATTAAACAGCGTTTTATTTGAACATTTTTCGTATTCTTTGGGAGACGTATCTCATTATATGCAATGTAAATAAATTGGAACAGACTATTTGTCGAACACTCGGTTGCCGCTCCCTATCCATTTCGATTCAATTTGGCCCAAATTTAATTGCAATTGAAATGGTTGGGTGAAACGAAAGCCGATTGTGGAGATTATCCTTTATGGGAAACGATGAAAAAGGTTAGGTAATTAATTTTAACATGAGTGTTTATAGTTCATAAGTACCTAGCTTAAAATATTAGGATTACTGTACTTAATTATTATTGTAGTTAGTCTTAGGTGACGTATGAGGTGGGTTACGTATAATCTAGGTTTGTTTTTGTACAAAAACACACTAGTGCTAGTTCACACTAGTGAAAGAGATATTTATTTGCGCTTTGTAAGAAACAGCAGAACTTAGCACATTAAGAACTAAAGTTTTACAACGTACACGGACTGTTCTTTGTATTAAACGAAGAATAATAGCCTGTAAAGAAAGTAAATATTAATAAGTAATAATGTATGTGTTACCTACATACAAACATAGTCAGGTTATTTTGTCTATTAAAAAAAAGGTTATTTTGTCTAAGACATATTCGTTCTATCCTACTTGTAGTACCTAATTAGGTATTTTCTATTTCATGTTTTCCTAGTATTTATTCTACCTCATCTAAGAAATCGATAAATATAAACAGATATTTATTGGAGTTGGTGCCAAGTATAACAATATCTATACCACTTTTCGACTTTAAAATAATAAAACATTTAATAATTAACTAAAAAATAGTATAAATTTAAAATTGTTGTGAGTTGTCTTGTTATCATTGCTTATGATGACCGACGGACTGGCCGTGGTCAACTTGATGATGAGTTTCACGGCCGCCCACTCACACCCACTCAGCCTAATAACAAGTGAGTGCTTCCACTTGACACCTAACCCTACCGTTTATTACTTTTTATAGTTACTATTATGAAGTTATGTATCTTTTTTGTTATTAAATATTGAGTAAATTCAATACAATATATTGAAAAATATCCCTGTGCAAAAAGAAAAATATAAATGTACGACGTGCTCGAGTGCCGTGCGATTTCACCCGCATTAACGACTTTCTTCTTTTAGATCATAAGGTAGAGTTATATAACTCTATATCAGATATTTATAATAATATGAAATTATATTTACCTAAATGAAAAATTTCTGTAAAAACGAATGCAAGTTACTGATAAGTTAGAATTTACATACTTTTCCACTACAGTCGTGCTGTATTGCTAAGTAATTCCAGTGATAATAACGCTTGATTTTTGACGTGATAACGTCGAAATCGTGATAAAATCGATGAACGCCGGCTGCATACACAAAAAAGCATGTTGTCACGTTACGCCTGAGCCGAGCGTGCAAACGAGAGCGCGGAACAAGCGATAGATCCGCCGAAGCGTTCGGCTTATAATGCATCTATCGACATATATGACGTTATCACGTAAAATTATCGTCCGTAAACCGACTTTACAGACAATAAATTTTTTACGTTAGGTACGCTTGATTTTACCTTATTCTACAAACTAAATACTTGAAAAAAAGATGTCGTCTTTTTGATTGATTTAACTCAATAAGAATGAAATACCTTAGTAGCGTAGTATGAATCTGCAAGAAACGAATCAAAGCCGCGACACAAAAGCAGTGGCGTAATAAAGCAGCACCTAAACTATTGCAGCATTTGTATAATTTACAACAAATTTGTATAACAAACGATACCTTGTAAAATTATTTCGACAAGACAATTTGATATGCTGTTTATCCATCCATTTGAATCAAAATCCAATTAAATATGGTACTTTTGCTCTGGAAGTCTCAATAAAGTCTTCCTTGACATGTATTTTCATAATCAATAAATATGCCAATCTTCTTCATGTCTTTCATCATTTTTATTTGAAGGCACTTCATAGCATGAGGCTGTCACTATATATGACGAGGGTGCCATGGAACATGTCTATCGAAAAAGAGCTTTTAAATAGATAAAATTAAAAGGAATATTGTATAAAATTAAATCTGTGACGAAATTCCTGTTTTTATTCCATGTCAGTGAAGACCTCACGGTAAAACCCAGGACAGCAAAGACAGTGATATCGAGTTCGATAACGAGTTCAAAGTACAGACCTCGTACGGCACACACCTCTGACATTTCGAGATATTTCGAAATTATATGTTTATTTGCTTTACAATTTATGACTACTCGTTGAAGGAAAAGATGGTGAAACCTCAAGAAACTCACTCAGATTTTCTAGACAGCTTGGTGGTTTAAGGTTAGGCCTTCCATCTCATTCTCATTCTCTTTCCCTCTCACTATGAGAGGAGACCCGTTGGCAATAGTGCGACAGAAGAAGGCATGAAAAAATTTCATAAATATTTTCATGAAAACTAAGTGTGTTGTGGTAATAAGTTATTTAGTTACATCACAGATAGAAGATAGCAGTAATGAATGTACATTACTTTAACATACATTTTCTGATTAAATACGACGACGCGCGTGTAATTTTTCTTTATATAAAGGTATATAAAGCAATGAAAGGCAGATCCATCTTTTTAGGATACGTTTTTGAGCGATGGAATAACCATAATAATATAATATACTACATCGATAAGACATGAACTATGATGCTAGAACTTAATTTTGTGTTTTATACATTCTATTAAGGCTAAGCATGTCAAATGCTCTAAGAATATCAAATTATTTATAGAGCTTTATCATTATTTGGTATGAATAATTAACTAATACAACTACATACTTAAATACATAATACAAAATAATGTTATGCTAAATATTTAATATAAAATATAAATATGAAATATAATAATAATTTAATAACAGTAAGTTTTTTACTTAAATAGAATAAGACTAGTGAATACATAATTTTAAATAATACATTATAATAAATACATAGTGCAATAATAATTACAATAAGTGCAATATTAATTTAAATAGATTATATATTTTATTATTAAACAAAAATAGAATCCTCCTCTCTTCTATGTTGCCGTGCCCTACAGGGTCCATATTGTACCTACTTAATGTAACACCTTAACACTTTTATAACATACGGAGTGCAATAAAGATATTGAATTGAATTTAATCTTAATTGTAAAATTAAGCTTACTTGGTATGTATTAATAATGTATGTAAATACTTCTGACAGATGCCACAGGCGTCACCCAAGGCATTAAAAATGAATGTGTTATAGCAATTCGCAGTCCCGAGCAATTGACACGATGGATGAATTGGCAAAGCATCTGGGACGGTATTCCAGGAAATGCAAGTTCAAATTTTGCTCGTGACTATTATTTTCCATTTTACATTTTCGTACTTTGTGTTAACTTATATAGCTAAGCATGTCAAATGATTAAAATATATATAAAAATATCAATATTTTATTACTGTAGGTAATATAATATCGCAAGCTAAAGCGCCTAAAACATAACATTCTGAGAAGGTAACAAAAACGGACCGGATAAAACGTTCTTCTCAGCACGTAGATATTCCACGTATAATATATATTTATAATATCTACATATAAATAAAAATCTACTTAAAGGCACTATTTTTACTTTTTGTGGGTTGATCACGAAGATAGGTCAAAGAATAAATTGTCTGAGGCAACGCCAGAATGTATGCAAAAACACGTACCAAGTATGTAGGTACAATATTCCGCTAGGTTTTAATATGCCACTGTTTAATATTTACGCGAATGTACAGTAAACATCAGAAATTAATTGATCAAATAATGCATAACTAAATATATTTAATTACATATTTACAATCGTATTTTTCTGAAAGCGTAATAAGATAAAGTTTATTGCATAATTAACTACATGGGTGGCAAACAAGCATACGGCTCACCCGATGGTAAACGGTTACCGTAGCCTATAGACGCTAGCAACACCAGGAGGCGTCACTTGCATGTAGCTGTTTCCAAGGAAAGAGATAGGAAGTGGATAAGAAGAATATTAAGGAGAGGATAGGTAGGATACTAAGGAGAGGATAATAAGGACCTCCGACGCTTTCACTCACCATACGAAACACAGCGGTAGGAGCTACTGTTGTTTCACGCTGATCTTCTGTAAGAGGGTGGTACTTCCCCTATCGAGCCGACCCATTCGTGCTGGGATAAATAAGGCGCTATCACTAGATTGGATGGCAGTCATAACATTTATTCGAGTTTTCATTTCTAATAGTGGTCTACATAATTTTATTTTCTTAGTTGACTCTTCTGATTGATGTGAAATGGGTTGTCGTTGATAACATTATGTTTTCACCATGCCTTCTTTTTCTGCAAATGCCTGTCAATATAGTCACTTCTTGTACTCTCTCTACTCTGTCAGCTGCCAACCGAAACGGTATTTGAAGAGGTTGGTACCGATTCACTCTCTTATGTTCCGCAGTCACTCTCTTGTGTCCGGCTCACAGCGCTTCTCTTTTCCTTCCACCTTGCCCATCAATAGTAACTAAAGCAGCATATGTCTTTAATTCCTGAGCATATAGCCCAGATATTCTTTCTTAATTTTTTAGATGAACGCATGGATTGAATAATTAATTTATTAATATGTGTTTATTTAACAGGTGTTAGAGGTAAAGAGCACTTCACCATGTGGAGTTATCATAGTGACAAAAAATTGTACGCGTTATGTCTCTACCGCGACATTACACATGCTTGTTCCATCGGGAGGGGAGAAAATTACAGGTAACGTTTATATTTTAAATTGCAATTATGTGCTCTATAGAGCAAAATTTAGAGAATTTCTATTGAATTTGGTTATGTTTAAACTTGTCGTGAAATATACCGAAATTGATTGATACATACATAGGTTTAACTCAAAATGAAAGTTTAATAAATCTAAAAATATATTTTTATTACATTGAAATGATTTTAATTCACTTGGCAGCAAGGCGTTTGTTTTATTTCGTTTTTTGAATATTAATTAATTGAATCAAAATCATAATCATCGAAAACTGAATGAAAGCTTAAATTCTTGAAAAAGTCTGATATATCGCGGCGCAAGTCTGCGTAAATCAGCTGTCAGAAGATAATGCCCACAACCACTACTGGCAATACTGTAACAAGCATAAAACGCCATGTTAATATTTGTTTCTGTCATGGTGTCAAAGGTTAAAGAGGCCGAGAACTAAAATATCATCAAAATCAGTCAAAAAACCGTTCCACACAAAATGTATAAGATTTTTTTCCTAATACTTTTTTTGGTGACTTCCATTGTTTTAATATTATTTTACTATTCAGGGCGAAGATTAAAATATCTAATATAACAAATATAATATAAGTTATCATACTTTACTTAATATTATAAAAGTGAATGTAAGTTTGTTTGTTACGCTTTCACTCGAAAACTACTCAACCGATCATCATGAAACTTTGATCACATATTCTTGGAGGTATTAGAAGTAACATAGAATACATTTTATTAAAAAAAAAATACGAAAGATAAAAAAAGTGTTTGTCATTTCAAGGGTTGCTTTATTTATTTTTATGAAATTCCTCGTGAACGAAGTCGCCGGTAACACCTAGTATATAATATAGATAACCTAACCTAAATATTCCAATTAAGTGTTAAATAAGTATTCTTTTTTACCCAATGATATTATATACAATATCATTGTTTCTACCATTCTTATTTTCCGCATTTTAGTCTTGCTCGTCATCAAACAGCAAAAAGGTGAATTTTCGAATCATAATAATATATTAATCATAATTATATCACAATTGCTCCACAAACTTACGAGTTATATTAAAAATACTACGTGGCGACGGTATAAGACGGCACAATTTCACTTTTGCTTTCTACCCAAATGTTCCCCATTTGTTATAAAAGGCTATAAGTATAGAATAGTAGACAATATCAAGTAAAGGGGTGGCGAAAACACCCTAAAGATGCAAGCTGCCGGGGGTAGTATCTATCTAGACACGCAAAATCCATACTACCTCATAGATATTGCTTAAAACATTTTTTTTTATCATTATTTTGTTCAGCGTTTCGATATCGCTGGCGAATTTTTTTATCAATGCAAAGTTTTCTGTTCACAGCTCAACTTTGGTCATTAACGTCACCGATGTCTTATCACTAGTGCATCGAAATCAGGGTAAGTTAATATTTTTATACGTTTAAACTTTGCTACAATACTGTACATTTTACCTAACGACTCGCTTTCATAAAATTTTAAATATAAAAGAATTTTTACCATAGCTGATAGAAATTGGATTTTCTGATCTATTATGATTACTTGCTATAAATATGCATTGTTCTATTTTTCTATTGTACAGTGACTTTAGTATCTATATATTAGAAATTGTAAATAATTCTTTCCAACGAAGTAATAGAAGATATCTGTGTCGGCAACTTTTACAATACGCTTGCCGGCACAATACGATAAATTACGGGCCTAATTCGATCCGTTGGCCGTAATGTGGGTTCATCAAACATCTTGTTTGCGAGACATAAAATACAATAGAAGGGCAGCTTCGACCCGCCCGTGGCATTAGCGTCGTCCCCACAATTTACTTCTATTTTATCTCCGTCGCTCGCTGTCTCCGTGCGCCGCGGTCACAGTACGAATGAGAGATGAAAGTCGTGCCACCAAGGTTCTTTTCAGGAGACCGCCGGAGTCATTAGTTATCTATACCTTGTAGGCACAATTGAATTATCTTGAACAAATTATTACAAAGGACACAGAAAAACATTAGCTAAACATTGACTTTTTATTTAAGGTGAATTATATTTACATAGTGGTAAGACTGAATTCCAATTTTTTTAAACTTGTTTGTAATGTAATGATTAAAATGATGTGCTATTTTCGCCAGTGTAAAACTAAAAGCGAAATGCATAGTTTATTTACACAATATTCAAGCCCACAATATTCAAGTTTATGAGTTCTCCTGGTTTTCAAAGGGAAAGATATTGCACTCCGTATTTGAGGAACAAGAGAGTAATTCCCGGCGGTTTTGTCTTGCGGCACCACCTAAATGAAAAGATGCCGGCATTCAAAGCGAGACTAGTACATTTTTAAATTCTTACAGTAGTCCGTACAGTGCAAAAAACCTAGTGTGCGTCCGACAACTAATGGACGTTTTAAATGTGTTTCGTTTCTCGTTCTCGTATTTCTTTTTAGTGGTATAATGTACGCCAAGTATTCTGATCACGCTACACTATTTACACAGTGATGCGCAGTGTGTATATTCAGTTATATAAGATTACTTTTAATTTTCCTTTAAGGATACTGAAGTTTTATTTACATAAGGTTTTTGTTTATGAGATTTATTCCTAAACTTTAACTCAACTCATATTTTAGCAAATACAACTATAAACTTATTTAATTTAAGTTATCTCTATGTACTGTCAAATGTAACCAACTTTCACATAGGAGTTACTTCGTAATTACATATTCATTTATTTTCGCATTCCACAATGTATATAGTAGGTGGTAACATAAAAATAAAAGAGTAACAATTATGGACCCTGTTGGGCACAGCGAAATGTAGAAAAGAGGAAGCCGTAAAAAGTATGTTTGGTAATTATTTGTATTGTTTATTGCTATTATATTATTTTTTGTTAATATTAAATTTATTGTACATTTTAAATATTATTAGCATTATACATCAAAGTCTCATTATAATTAACATGACATGTCTTCTTTAGTAGATCCTTCTTCCTAACTATTATAAAGCTGTAACAGAGCTGTGTCTGTACGTTTAAAATATTTGAGAAAAAAATACCGTATTACGCTATATAGGCGTGTCTAAACACAAACAATATTTTTTAGATTTTTGTCTGTTTGTTCGTTCACGCATCACGCAAAAACGACTGAACGGATTTAGATGCAACTTTTTTTATTTGATAGCTCTTAAAAACTGGTATACATTTAATCCCGCTACTATATCGGGAACTTGATATATAACCTAAAAGCTAGGCGGGCAAAGGCTAGTATATTAAAAACGAAAATGCAATTGTTTGTTACGCTTTCAAGCTTTAACTACTAACCAATCATTATGAAATTTTGCATAGTATTGAACCCAAAAAAGGACATGGGTATTTATCCCAGAATTAAAATGGATGGTTCGCGTCGGATAGCTATCTTTGCATAGAGATAATTAATGTATCGTTCACTGACGTATTTATGCTCTGAAGTTCACGCGGGCGTAGTCGCGGGTAGAATCTAGTCGAGTTATACGCATAAAGCTATTGTATATTCAAAAATAAGAGAAACACAGCTCAGTATTCCACAACAAACTCGTAAAGCTTTGAGGGGATGAGACATTGCGATTCATTCTCGCATTTAAAAGCAAGACTGTAATTTCACAGGCCTTTGTCTCGAGCCCGCGCGGGACGTCGGCTCGTAGGAAAATATGCGCATTCAAAATGGATTTTTATCGCTTTTCAAGTGGCAGGCTTTAGCTCTGTAGCCTGTTCAGAATACTTTAACGATCTTTATAATGTTCTATTGTCGAAATAGAGATGTTTCGCTCATAGACATCTTAAACTAGAGACTAGAAGTGTTTTTACAGTAGGTGTACACGTAGTTTTATCATCGAAATCTATTTAGATATATTGTATTTTTTTTACTTTCTGTAAGCTAGGAAAGTTATTGGAAAATAATTAATATATTATAGTGCATTAAAATGAAAATATTATATGAGTGACAGAGCAATGTATTTTAATTACTATGTATTAAGCAACTTCAATCACAGTATAATGTTCAAATGGTGTTCCAAAATGTTATAATAATTATTATTCTTTGGTTGGTTTATAATTGAGCTATACACAATTTCTATCTCCTTTGTTTACTATTTCTATGGTTTCAAGTATATATTTTACGTGGGATGAAAATACAATTTTGTAGGAAGGTAAAATACCAGTATGTTGTTATACTAGCGTACTAATAAAAACCTAAAAAGGTTAGATATATCTCAGCTTTTTGATACAGTAGCGGCCATAGATTTAATATTAAAATCTATGGTAGCGCCATAAAACGTCGACCAGTTTTAAGCCTATCATGAAAATCCTTCCAGGAGTTATGGCTTGAACGTATCAGTGCGAATATACAAAAATAAATAAGAAAAAAGTCAAAGTCACTTATATGGCCTAACGCGGTAATTTTTTCTCGAATATCTTCAATATACAGACAGCTCTTTTACATCTTATATTTTTTGAAATATTAAATAGGAAGTAAGTTATAAAAAAGAGGGAAAATCAGATCAGGAGTAGGTACCAATTTTTGTACGCGAGGACATCCTTGATGAACCCCGCACTGTTCCTCCGGACTTCCTTTAGCCAGAGATGAGGTATACGCTCTATGCGATATCCTCCACCCCTGGCAGAGGTCAGGATTACCCCTAACCGACGTGAATGTCTGAAGAATATAATGTGAGTGATAGAGGAAAATGTGAGCAAGGATCGCAGCAGATGGATATCTGTTGCCTGTACCTTCCCCTCTGGGACACAAGCGTGAGTCTCATGTATGCATGTTATAAATGAGTTTTTAATATAGGTATATACCTATTGTGTTGTTAAATAAAGAACTAAAACGTGTAATAAAACTTAATTCGCAGGACAAAATATCAATATAGGTACCTCCTTATTTATAAAAGCGTGTACGTGATTCAAAACTCAACTTCGCCTGAGCTTCAAACGCCTATACCAAATCCCTTCGTTGTTAGCTTAGGACCTCTCGGCTCCCTTTTACAGTTTGTTGATGTGTGACGTACTATAAACAAAAGTCTGTAAGATAGAAACTTGTTTGGAATAATTAAACAGGGACAAGGGACTTATTACCTGTGTACCTCTGATATTTAAAAATGAGCTTTTCAAAAAAAGTTATTGTTATTTATCTTTATGCATTTTAAAACTTAACTAGCTGACCCGACAGATATCGTTCTGTCAAAAGCTAATTGGCCTGTAGCAGTCTAATAGGTTTTGTCAAATCAAGCGTGTAGCAGGCTCGATTAACTACTTCCAGAAATGTAATCTAAACAAAACAATACAAAATTAACCAAAGATTAATTGAGGAATTTGTTTATCGTTTGAGAAGCGAAGATTTAAAAACAGCCAAGAAAATAACACTGACCCTCCTCCCTTTTTTAAACTACACCTTATAAATAGCTTCTTAATTGCTTTTGAGTATATACATTTTAAAATAAAATATTAGTTAACTATTAATAAACCTTATATAGAATTTAGTTGAGCCAACTCAACTAAATTCTTCTATCAGTGTACAGTGTAACAGTTTACATGGAAAAAGAAAAATACGGTTTTCGAATTCATCCGGTCAATTTTTACATATTATAAGAACCTTCCTCGGACTTTAACGAATATTTGAAAAAAATAATAACAGCAGAATTAGTCCAGCCGTTCTCGTGTTTGCGCATAGAAACACATTTAGCAATTCAATTTTATTTATATAGCTTACTAGTCTTTGCCCGCAGCTCCGCCGCAGTCAAAAGCTGTTTTTTTAGGTTGTATACCTATCAGGTTCTCAATATAGTAGCGGGATAATGTTTACCAGTTTTTAAGTCCATTACCATATTTAGCTATCAAATAAAAAATTTCATCTAAATCCTTTCAGTAGTTTTTTCCTGAAGTCTGGACAAACGAACAGACAAAAATTCTAAGAAGAAATGTTTGTGTTGTTCAATAGTTTTTGCGTGATGCCCGAACAAACAAACAAACAGGCAAACTGATAAACAGACAAACTAAAAAAAAATCTAAAAAAATTTTTTGTGTTCAGAGGAGCCCAAATAGCCTAATGCAACTTTTATTCCATCCTTATGAAGGGATTCATAAGGTCCCGAGTTCTAATCGTGCAAAAAGTATTAAAAACGCGGAGTCTGAAATTTTGTTGCATAAATGTCGATATATTACACCTCTGCCTATCCCTTAAGGGCTAGAAGCGTGAAAGTATAAAATTATATTAAGTAACTATGTCTTATAATAATAATAATACATAGTTGTTGTATATTATTTTACATCACAATTGTTATATGCACCGTGTAGCCTCATTGAGATGAAGCGCATGACTGGGTCACTGTACTCTTGGAAAGTTCACAGTATTGATTTTATTGCGCCCGCCCAAATATATAAATGAAAGTTGGTGCCGTACGAAAATAGCCATTGAGCTAACCAGCTATGAAGAGTTCCGATATGAGCACGTAAATGTATATCAATTAACCAGATTTTGTACAACGTTAGCCGCATACGATAAGCCGAACAGTTTGAGATGTGTAATGCTATGCAAATAAAATGAATGAAATGAAATACGCTCTGTCAACCCAGAACTGTTTGACGATTTAAATATAATTTGCTCAGGATTGAATCAAAATTTAATTTATTTGATTACAGAGAAATTTTATTCCGCAGGTCTTTTCCAATTTCTGTTGTGGAAGAATGGACTTGAATGTGAAATCATGATGAGATGCAGACCCGTTCCATTAATCAGCCAGTAAGTTGAAAATAAGTTCAATTATAATTATATTTAAAAAAGTAAACTTCGATGTTTAGACATTCAGATACTGTCCGTGTGGTGACGGACTAAGAATAGAAGTGTCACTCCCCATTCTAGGGAGGCGACTAAGGTAAGTAAGCAATTATCATCCATTGCATGACTGGTGGTAGGGCTGGGTACCCAGTGGAAGTACTCACTTGGTACTTTACCCTATATTCTGAAACGTTTTCTTTTATAAACAACAATTGAATATAACAACATTCGAGATGTACACATGTGCAACTACACAAGTAGTGTACTCGTAGTTTAATCGGTTTCTTCGCCTGGTATTATGGGTTTGTTTCTCACTAAGGACAAATATTCTTACGATGTATTTGTAATCTTAGCCTAACGTTAAAAGACGGCAAAGACACTGGTATCTAGTTCAATCACATCACATCACATATTCGAAATTGGGAGTTTAAACAAGCATCTACGATAGTTTAGTGGTTTAAAGCATCCTGCCAGATAGAGGAAAACGCAAGTTTAAATCCTGCTTTTAGAAAATTTCTCTTATTCAGCGTTCACAAAAATGTAACTAACTAACTAACTTATCATCGCGCCATTTTCCTTGCAGGGTAGGCAGAGAGAACAGAGTGCCAAGAGGCTATATTCTTGCATACATCTCTCACTTCCTCAACATTCATAATTCTCTTAATACACGCTCGCCGGTTTCGGAGGCTTATGACTCTACCTTCCTTCAATACATGACCTTTGGCTTTTCTTTGAATTGGTCTAGGTAGATGAGTCTCGGTCTCACCCTGTACCTACATCCTTCCACTTTCGCATTGTATATCTTCTTAACCAGTCGCTCGTCCGGCATTCTTTCCACATGCCCGAATCATCGGAGCATTCCCTTTCACATTTTTACACCAATACTCTCTTTCATACCTACTCGCTCTCTTACATCGTCGTTACGAATGCGGCCAGTCAGCCTTACTCCGCAGATTCTTCGCAGAGATTGCATTTCGAGCACATTGATTTTACTCACACACTCCTTTTTGCATACTCAAATCTCGCTTCCATATAGTAGCGTTGGGACAGGCACTGCCTTGTGTATTGCGACCCATGCATTCTGGCTGAGGTGGTGGCTGCCAAGAAGTTGTCCCAATGTACAAAAATGTATTTCTAGTAGTCAATTGCTAAAAATCACAATAAAATTAAAACGAAAGACTATAGTCTTTAAAATACCACAAAGTAACGATAACCTGTGGTACATCAGACTACAGACTATTGTGAAACTCGGTGGCGTCGCGACATCCTCGTTATGTAATTATTAGACGCCGCGGGCCGACGACCCCGACTCGACTTTGACCCACTTCCTACTCTAATTTTCGCGTCTCAACATCGTAGATAACTTTAGCTATATTTACATAACTTGTGACAACTATAGGGGAACACTTGAATTGCTTTAACTTATTTAAATTCAGTGAGTAGTATCCTTTATTGTATCTTTCATTTACTCTATATCACATTTAATACTTACAGTAAATAAACAGTCACAATTTTTTTTCATACTACTTGTGTAGCAAATAAGCATACGGCCCACCTGATGGTAAGTGGTTACCGAAGCCTATAGACGCTAGCAACACCAGAGGCATCACTCGCGCGTCGCCATCTCCAAGGAAAGGGATAGGAGGTGCATAGAAAGTATATCAAGGAGAGGATAGGTAGGATAGTAGGTTGTCCGTGTGGTGACGGACGAAGAATACAAGTGTCACCACCCCATTATTTCCCATGGGTATCGTTTGAGACGACTAAGGGAAGTAAGCAATTATCATCCATTGCATGACTGGTGGTAGGGCTGTGTACCAAGTAGGAGTACTCACTTGGTATCGGGCCCGAGCGGGTTGGTATCACCATCTCCCGTGTGACCGGCCATGAAGCACACTGTTGCGTTTTGGTTGTAGCAGGAGATAGCCGTTTATTCTGCGCGGCTTGACAACACTCTCGATATAGTTGAGTCCATGAGCGACGGTTAACATTGGCCATCAGATGGGCCGTGGCTCGTCTGCCACTACATGCAATAAAAAAAGGATACTACTGAAAATATAGGAAGTATAACAAGGAGAGGACAGGGGGTTCGAGCCTCCGGCACTCTCACTCACCATACGAAATACAAAGGTAGGTACCACTACCATTCTGTGGAGACCACAGAGAGTCGTTGCATCTAGGGTCTTACGTGGATACCGCACGGTGTCGACGGAGGCGGCCTGCGCGTTGGCCGGAACCCCTCCGTGGGACTTGGAGGCGGAGGTGCTAGCCGAGGTGTATTGGCGGGCGTCGCAAGAGCGAGAGGGGGGTGGACGTACCACACCCAGCGTGGTGTCCAGATGGCAGGGAGACGCCCGCTGAGCTGCCATGGCCAGCTGGAGAGCACGGCTGGAGGCACCACGGGCCGGTCTTCGGACCGTAGGGGCACTCCAACCGGTGCTGAAAGAGTGGGCAGGGCGACGGCACGGAGTCCTTACCTTCCGACTAGTGCAGATGCTGTCAGCAAAGTGACTCCAGGCTGTCACCATTGCGGCTGCGACGAGGACACGGCCCAGCACACGTTTGAGTCGTGCCCGGCTTGGGCCGAGCAGCGCCGTGAACTCGTCGCGGCAATAGGGCACCCTATATACCCTATATACCTCTCACTGCCGAGCGTCGTCAGAGTGATGCTTGGCAGCGACAGGAATTGGGCCGCGGTCGCTGCCTTCTGCGAGGAGATCATTTCGCGGAAGGAAGCGGTGGAGAGGGCCAGGGAGGCTGATCGTTCCACAGACCCGAACTGCCGCCAGCGACTGGGGTGGCGCAGGCGTGAATATTTGCGCCTAATGCCGCCCTAGCGGTGGCCTGCGGGTGCATGGACCTGCCGATCCTAAGAACTACTGACTATACTTAATCCTTTCTTTTTTTAACGTTATAATTATGATATTAACAATTATTATTGGCTTTTAACAATTTTCTTTCCTAATATAGATATTTTAATGCACGGATATTCTATTTTTATTATATAGATATCTAATGCTGGTCTATATCTTACAAAAATATTTAAACAACTACGTAAATGTACTTAAAGTTATATTCGCTGAGTAATGTTATCTTTCCATTACCTATAATCGGGTGTCAGGCCTGGATAAAACAATATTATGTGGCTAAGAGAAAGGTTGTATTTCCATATTTTCTTGTGGAACATTCACAGTGGGTACCTACACTTCAACTTTATGAATGTACACAGTAAATATTTGATTTTAATCTATTATGCGTGTTATATAATCATAAAAACATGTACCTAATATTTGTATTACATTAAATGGTTCACTAGTTACTTACATGGGCTCCAGATACTGTTTGTTCTAAATTTAACTCCATGTGGATTTTACGTATAACCGGTAGTACCTTACCAGCTACTAAAAATGGCTAAAATGGCGTAGTTTTCTCTTTTTCCAGCAAGTACTCACTATTCACTATTGGTAAAAATACTAAATGATGTAATGTTATAAAAGGTTATGATAACTGAAATGTGACCACTTAAAACACGTCTTAAAAATGTTTAATGAACCAATCTCAAATATTCTGCAATACTTATGAGAACGGATGACATGTAAATCCATGCCATACAATTTTGCAAGTGATGTTAAAGCATAATAATAGGTAAAATTTAAGTGCGAAGCACTGTAGTGTGCATTATGATAATGTGGTACAATATTTAAGCACATGACTGCTTTGTACTAGTAGTATAAACATCTGAATTAACCGAGAGATACCGAGTTTGAACTAATAAAAACTAGTACGCTGGTTTCTTTTCATAATACTACCCTAAGTTGGTTATTAACACCGTTATACCTGATGGCACATACCATTATAAGCAATAAAAGTAATATTTTTAGTAGTTTAGCTTTTTGTTTAGGATAAAATTTAGGAAGCAAATTTTAGCACAATAAAGTAAAACGGATATAAAATTTATTTGGTGTTTAACGTGGATATTCTAGAAACTTCTTTTCGTCTGGATGAAATCACAATAAAAGTTTGTATTCAAGTTATGTTTGTAATAAAAGTTAACAAACTTTGTGACTCAGACTTCGACTTCAAACTTCTTCATATTCGAATCTTTGACGCTGTAACTTTCTACATTTACATATTTTTACGTACCTATTAAAAAGTAAATAAAGCTATTTTAGAGTTGATTTTGAACATGCAACTCCTGACTTCCCTGAAAATTTGAATGTTGCTACAAGTGTGATTTAAAAAAAAAACATCCTTTAAGCTTTATACTTTCGTACGTCTCATTGATATTTTGGAATGGAATTTGCCACAAACAGTTTTATTTTGATTTAATATTCAGTAACAAGTAATTCATGTATTAAAATAAAAAAAATATTGAATGCAAGTGCTATATTGGAACCACGTACAATAATACTATATTCCCACATTTGTATACCGTATAAATAGACAGTATTAAGTACTTATGATAAACAAATCAATCATGATAAATGCCAATAACCTGCAGTGCTGGCGCGTCTGATAAATATTTTATCAAAAGCTGAATCGCAATGCAACGCGGACGAATCGATTATAGGTAGGCTATCAAATAGATTGCTTATCCACTTCAATCTAAAAATGTGAAAAATCTGTAGAATTACTTGGTTATCAATAAAATACAGATTAGCTTAGCTTCACATCAACAAAATAACTGCAAAAAGATAAGTGAGCATTTTTCTCTAACAAAAAGACGCAAACTTACCCATTCTGATATATAATATAATAAAATTAAAATAATTGAAGCACCGATTTGGTTGTTTTTCAAATATTATGAAATCATACTATCCCAGCTAGTATCCATATTAATATATGCAAAAATCTTATAAATATCACTTTTTTTATCAATAGAAATATTGACGATAATAATACAAAATTCAACATTTACTTATTACATACTTTTTTACTCAGAGACCGGTTTAAAATTCTTTTATTTCATCAGAATGTTACCAGTTTAATTCTGGAATACCATTCCTCTTTTCTCTTATACAATATATTTTGTTATTAACCGAAATGGTAAAATGAGAAATCTCTCTGTGTAAAATACATCATGTTAACATATAAAAATTGTTATATGTATATATATGTTGCATATGTATGTAGGTGAGCAATTAGTAGAGGCTTCGAGCAAAAGGCGAGCTGGAGGAAAATAATTTCAGTTCGTTATTCAGTCCCCTCTGGGGCGTAATTGGTAGGCTCTCGTATCCCCGGCACGGCTACGATGTGGTTGTACATCAAACAAAACAGCCCAAATTACGGCGTTTTAATTTTAGATAATTAACAAATTGAATGACTTCCTTTGAACCGAACCCGCCAGAATGTCGCCAGTTGACTGATACAACTTCCATTATAGTATAGTTTGTCCTTTTATTAGTACTAACAAATGTCAGTCGGTAACATTTTGTTGTGTTAATTTTATTATCTCTCAGTGCCTTTTATTCTCAATTTAATAGAAGTTATACTCATAATGCTACGTGGCCTAGAATAACTAATGCTTTTACATAGCAGGGAGCCATAAAATAAGGATGTTAGAAGATTTTACTCAAGTGAATAACAGTAGGCTATAATCATAAAATCGCTAAATGGTACAAATGGAAAATGGGGTATATAAATAAAGAAGCCGTGTGGGGCTGGCTTTAGAATTGTCCCACCCTTCTCCACCCATGGGAGTCGTAAGAGCCGACTGAGGGAATACCGGGGGAGTGCGCAGCAGCACTCCTTCGAGTATTAACAACATCCACTGCGATCGCCAACCCGCCTGCCAAGCGTGGCGATTACGGCACTATCCCCCATTCTTAGGGAGGTCTATGTCCAGCAGTGGACGTTAAAAGGCTGATGGATGGAAATAAAGAAGAAAGTATTTTAACCATATTTAAGCCAAGAAACTAAACTAACTACTGAGTCTTGTTAGCCGTATACCTAAATAGATATCTACTCTCCATGTTACATACTTACATACTTTTTTCTACATGTAAAATCTTCTATGAATCTTTGTTACTGTGTTTTAATTTATATTATTTAGTTGTAAGTTCATACAGAGTTATTAAGCTACTATTTTTTGACATATTTAGCATATACATAATTAACTACTGGTTGTTAATTATTTACACAGTATGAATTTTAGTAAATATAAGACTAGCAAACTTAAACCGACCTTTTGTTACAGCCACAACCACTCCTTAGAGTTCTATAGCTCTAAATTCGTCGGCGCCAAGTTAGCATGTGATGTGCCTAACTTTTCCCGCCACGACGCCCGTCAACACAATGGTATGTACCAAGAACTTATTAAACAAACTTAAAATATTTTTAAACTTAGATCATTGTCAATGACTAAAAAAAAGAATGACAGGCGTGCTATTACCATCGCTTTTACACGAACAAGAATGATATATTCAATTATTCAGTGTAATAACACATATTCAACATTAATAATGAATCTCCTTACTGGTGGCCTCACCTCACAGAGAGACTTTAATAAACCTTATGAACACTTTTACGGATGCTATCGTGTTTACCTATTTTTTACTAGGTATACCACTCTTGCGAGTACTTCATTATTAGCATTCTTGGTCATAGGTAGTGATGGCATAGTAATTTACTATGGTGACGGTTAGATAATATTACATAATATTTTCATAAAAATATGCAAAACATTTAAGTTTCATGTTATTATACACGATTTTCATTGCACGGAACAAACATAGGTGAGCACAGGTCTTCAGTTTATAGAGCCTTAGTAAAATTAAATAATAACTATTAATTTATTATATTATATTATTAGGTACAAGATTATCCGACCAATCTTATTTACTTACTTACTTATCGTCACGCCATCTCCCTTGCGGGGTAGGCAGAGAGAACAGAGTGCCAAAAGGCTCTGTTATTGCCTACATCTCTTGCTTCCTCAACATTCAAAATTCTCTTCATACACGCTCGCCGGTTTCAGAGACTCCTGACTCCACTTTCCTTCAATACATAACCGATTTGGTCTAGGTAGGTGAGACTCGGTCTCCCCCTGTACCTACATCCTTCCACTTTCCCATTGTGATATCTTCTTAACCAGTTGCTCGTCCGGCATTCTTTCCACATGTCCAATCCATCAGAGCAGTCCCTTTCGCATATTTACACCAATACTCTCTTTCATACCTACTAGCTCTCTTGCGTCGTCGTTACGAATGCGGTCAGTCAGCCTCTATAGATTTTCTGCAGAGATCGCATTCCGACTGCCACTACCAACCACTCTTATTTCAATTCGTATATTGTGCTTTTTATTATATATATAATTATATAGTTTTTAATTGTTGCGTAACTGTACCAACATAGATTTAACGTGTAACGGGTTAATAAGTAAGTATGTATATCAATCTGTTCTAGTAACTTACATAAATACGCAAATACATAAAACGTTACGTAATGGCAACATGTATGTTATTTTATACGTAGAATACAATATTATATAATATGTAGAAAATAAAGTATGAGGTTGCGTGAGGTAAAGATACCTTACACAAAAGAACTTATTTACTCTTATGAGATCTGGTATAATATTCTTTTAGAACATTTTCTTTAGACGATTTTCGTTTTACGTATGCGATGTTAGTCTGTTATTTATAAGAATAATAAAATGCTACATATACACATAAGTATAATTGCTTTGAATCAATTAGAATAAGTAAGGTTAGCTTACTTACTTATCATCAAGCCATTTCCCTTGCGGGGCAGGCAGAGAGAACAGAGTGCCAAAAGGCTCTATTCTTGCATACATCGTTCGCTTCCTCAACATTCATAATTCTCTTCATACGCGCTGGCCGGTTTCGGAAACTCCTGACTCCACCTTTCTTCAATACATGACCAATTTGGTCTAGGTAGGTAAGTCTCGATCTCCCCCTGTACCTACATCCTTTCACTTTCGCATCTTCTTAACCAGTCGCTCGTCCGGCATTCTTTGCACACGTCCGAACCATCGGAGCATTCCCTTTCGCATCTTTAAGTATGGTTAGTAGTTACTAATATCTATTGTAAATGCGAATGTGCGCATAATTTTTACACTTAACGCTATAACTACATAACAGATCGTCATAAAATTTAAAATTTAGTGTAGTAGAGTCTATAGTGATAGTACCCATCTATCTAGCCAGGTCCCCAGCCCTACCACCAGTCATGCAATGGATGATAATTGCTTACTTCCCTTAGTCGCCTCATACGACACCCGTGGGAAAGAATGGGGTGGTGACACTTGTATTCATAGTCCGCCACCACACGGACAAAGTATAGCTAGTTTAGTCAATTTGCGATGGGTAACCGTTTACCGGTTGGTAAAATACTCATAACCAAACACCAGATGAGAGTCCGAATATCAGTCGGATAACAAATCACACCCATTTTCAAAGATTACACACTATTACCACCAACCTATATTAAATGGCGGTAGTAAAAAGAGAAAAATACAAAAAGCCAGCCAGGTACTACAAAACTATTAGGGAACAAGGAAAGCCGAGAAAATATAGCTTAGCCGCGTAATGGGGTAGGTTATAAATATAACGGTTAGCCGCGGCTGTACTGGAGACCGCACGACCGCAGATGATTATTGCGGTCCAGGTAACATAATACATTTTTTATAAGATGACTCCCAAATGTGTGTTTTGTTTGTCAAAGTTTATCAGAATTAGATTCAGATTGATTCTTAAGTGGTTTATTAGAGAGCTAAATAAGATTGGTGTATTTGATAATTTCCATACACGGTTTCTATCAATGCAAAGCTACAAAGGCATCTTCAGCCTCAAAATCAAAGAGCTCGTGCACCTCGTGGGGTGAGGAACATTGTGGTAAAGTGTATCAAATGCCCTATTAATTTGGTAGCTAATTGTTTTATTAACTTAACTGCCTTTTTGGTGCAGTGGTAATGTAAGCTACTGCTGATCATGAGGTCTCGGGTTCAATCCCCGGGTCAGGCAATGTTATTGAGCTTATTCTTAAAAACAAAAATTCTCAGTAGCAACCCGGAGTTTGGAAATGTGCCCGATAGACGGCAATATGTTTATTTTTTCTATTGCTTATGGTGGGAGACGAGCCCCGGCCCGCCTGATGATAAAAGATAACTTTCGGACATGGAATCTGGAGCTATAACATTGACTATTGTCAAGGTGCTGCTCGCTATTTCATTTAGCAGATATGAAGTGAAAGTATAGACGTTTATATCCTGCTACAACCAAAACACACCGACGTGCTTCATGAGACACACGGGAGACGGTGGCACCAACTCGCTCGGGCCCAATAGCAAGTGAGCACGCTCACTTGGTACCCAGCCTTATCTACTAGTAACGCAATGGGTGATGATTTTATTGCTTACTGCCCTTAGTCCGACACCGAGTCCGAAGAATGGGGTGGTGGCACTTGTATTCTTAGTCCATCACTACATTCACAAATATTTGGAAATTTTCGCGATACCTATCGAGATGTACACAAATGCATTTCACGAAAACTCGTGATATCGAATACGAGTACATTTTTATATAAAATCTCTGCATCATTATTTATTTTAAATTACTCAAATATTTTATTTAAAATTGGTATAGTCTATTCTTTGTAAGTTTTCTACTCTTCTTATGTCAGAAGTTGCATACCTAAGTAGCCAATTAAAATGTAACACATCTTTTCACGTTTCAAATACGTAAAGGCAAGCCAATATCAGCTATCACAGAACTCAGAATACAGAACATTAGAATTTCGCATAAATTGTGAAATGAAAACAAACTACACGCCTCCTACAACTACACAATAATGTGTCCATATCCATACTACACTTAATTTTTTTTTTTTAGTTTTGTAGACCACATAAAAAGAGCTTGCAGCAAAACACTACCGCAGAGGAATGCTGAAAATAAAATTGTACTGGCAATTTCCATTATAAATTAGGAATTTAATCCTTATATTGAGTAGCAGTGATTGTAAATTCCATTATTGAGTAATCGTAAGATTTGTAAATAAATAATTCACGAATCTACGATGAAACACGTTACTATATTATTGTAAGGTTCCATTTACCAAACATCCTCATATTAATGGATCCAGAAAGTGTAGATTACACAAAAAAATAAACAGGCGGACTGGATACAATTTCCGGGGCTCTAGTAAGTAAACAAATTATTATTTTTCAAAGAAAAGACAGCTCAGAGAGAGCCGTGATAAAACATTCATTATATGAAATCTTAATGCGGTACATATTGAAATCTACATAAGTACCTACAACTTGTTGTACGAATATATAAAGTACTAGCTGTTACCCGCGACTTCGTCCACGTGGAATTTCATAAGAATAAATAAATCAACCTTTGAAATTGAACTCTTTTGAATTAAAAGGTAAAATTCAATGATATTATGGGAATTCGTGGTATATAGGTCTCACCTTTTCCACGTTCAGATATTAAAAGTCCTTTTAAAACATTTGCCTTGCAATGACAGGTACTACTTGCAATCTAGTACCATTGAAAAGTTTCGGTGGGTTTAAATTACGAAGTAGTATGATGGGTACACCAATCTTAATTTCTAGTTTGTGAGGGGGTAGATCAGGCACATTTATAGTGTTTAATTAACAGCTTCATCCACATTGCAATGCAGTTCATTGATGGAAAGATATGTTTGTGATTCACCAGGAAGTTTATACACTACTTTAGTTACCTACGTTAAATAATTAATTTAAGCAAATAAATAAAAATTAAGTGTCTGTTTATTATGTTTTAATAACACTTTTTTAATACCCGCATGTAAAAACATAATAGCAGTGATAGCCTAGCGGTAAAACTAAGGACTGCAAAGACAGTGGTATCGATTTCCATCCCGAGTCCAAGGTTGAGACCTCACCGCACACACCTCTGAATTTTCGAGATTTTGCAATATTATATGTGTGTTTGTTTACAATTTATGACAGCTCGGTGAAGGAAAATATCGTGAGGAAACTTTATCGATGACTTGTGAAATCTGCCAACCCGCATTGGGCTAGCTTGGTGGACTCCATCTCACCATGAGAGGAGACCCGGCAGATAGCTGATGTTAGAAAAATAACTTAGGCTACTTTCATTTTGGAAAATAAATTAGAATACCGCGAAAAATCTAAATGTCCCTTGGAAAGAGTCGCGGATAACAGCTAGTCAATTAATTCATCATCGTTATCAGCCTCTCCTGGGTGCATAACTGCACATGGGCCGCTCCCAATTCCTTCCAGGACACTCTGTCTGCTGCTTGATTTATCCAGGCACGGCATGCAGTCTACCCATTGCTTAGGTGGGCAACCACTTTGTATGGTGTTCATCCACGGCTTCCACTCTAGGGCTTTCCATGCCCATCTATTTGTGCTCGTCTGAGCAATATGACCCATATCCAATTTTGCTGCGTGATGGTTTCCACCACATCTCTCACGTGTGTTTTCCGACTGATCCACACATTTATTCTTCAGTCGCGCAAGGAGGCCCTGACTTGCTCAGCTCTCTCCATGGCCCTCTGCGCAACTCTGAAGTGATATATTTTCTCAGAAACAAACATATATTATGTTATTTATATATATTTGTAGCATTTGACATGCTTAGCACTGTACATTAAACACAAAGTGAAAAATGTGAAATCGAAAATAACAGTCAGGAGCAGGATCCTAGGTAATACCTGCGTATAACTAACACATAATATTTGTTTCTAAAAAAATATCTCATTTATTGCCTGCAGGTCACGTAGATGAAACTACAGGCAGAAGCTAGTTGGAATATATTATGTATATTCGATTTATATACGTATCTATTTGAATCGGTATTCATTCACAATTTCAAATCTCACGGGTTTTTGTTTTTTTGCGCGGAACCTTAATTATTTTTCCTAAATTAAAGTAATGTCCGTGTGGTGACGGACTAAGAATACAAGTGTCACCATCCCATTCTTTCCTACGGGTGTCGCATACGACATGCGCACACGCGTGGCGACTAAGGGAAGTAAGCAATTATCATCCATTGCATGACTGGTGGTAGGGCTGGGTACCAAGTGGAAGCACTTACTTGGTATCAGGCCCGAGCAGGTTGGTACCACCACCTCCCGTGTGACCGGCCATGAAGCACAATGTAACGTTTTGGCTGTAGCGGGAGCTGTTTATTCTTTCATTTCATATCTGTGAAATGAAATGGTGAGCAGCGGCTTGACAATACTCTCCGTATAGTTGAGACCGTGAGCGTCGGTTACCATTTACCAGCAGATGGGCCGTGGCACTAAATGCAATAAAAAAAAAACCTAAGTTACTCCTTATAACAACGCGCAAGCTATCTGCTAGTGAAAGTCCCGTTCAAATCAGTCTAGCCATTCAGGAGATTTTACTAACTCACGATTTCATGTTTTTTTTTCACAGAACCGTAATTATTTTCCAAAATAAAAGTACACTAAGTTACGCGCTGTAACAACAGCTATCTGCTAGTGAAAGTCCCGTCCAAATCGGTCCAGCTGTTCCAGAGATTAGCCGGAACAAACAGTCACATAGACAGACAAAAACTTTAAAAATTGGCATTTTGTTATAGGCGTATATACTCTTGTATACATTTAGTATATACTGTTGTATACATTTAGTAAAAACCTGTTATTTAGACATTACAAATAGACACTTCAATTTTATTATATGTAATAGAAGATATCTGTAATAGAGCTGTGTATATAAGTACATTTTAGATATAAGGTTTTTCGGAGGCTGTACATTTTTAATCTGTGTGGTGACGGACCACTCCACCCATTCTTTTCCACCGGTGTCATATGAGACCTAGTTAGCAATTATCACAAATTGCATTACTGGTGGTAGGTTTGGATACCAAGTGGGAGTACTCACTTGTTATCGGGCCCGAGCGGGTTGGTACCACCTTCTCTTCTCCATGAAGCAGCCCTAAGTTGTATATTTTATTATTTTGTTATTTCATATCCTTAAAATTAAATGGTAGCAGTAGCTTGGCAGTAAGTTGAGTCCATGAGCCGCCGTTACCACTTACCATCATTTAGGTTGTAGCTCATCTGACACCATAAGCAATAAAAAAATAGGAACTACTACTATATTAGACTATTTAGACGTGTCCAAACTCGCTGGACCAATTTTAATATCACATTTCTTTTTCAATAGCTTTAGACTTAAAAACTGGTATTCGTTTTATCCGGTTTCTGTAATCGGGAACTTGATAATGTTAAACTAAATAGGCTACGTTATTTATGTAAATCTAATCTAAATGAAATACAATATTACTACTTGGGGAATTAACGTGATTTTAGGGCAGTTTGTTCTTTTTTTTATTAAACCGCTATTTTAAGTACGTATTTGGAATAATAACCTAACTAAGTAAGAATTTCGTATTGCTTATAAGAAAAGGTTGTTCCATTATAAGTACCAATACCTAGGTAGCTACAGCAAAACATCTTACAACGGTAACTTGAAAATTATTTTTTTTGTAATATCTCTGGTTCCCGATATAGTAGCGGGATAAAAATGTATACCAGTTTTTAAGTCTAATCGAGATCTATCAAATAAAAAAGTTGCATCGAAATCCGTTCAGTAGTTTTTGCTCGATGCGCAAACAAACAAACAGACAAAAAATGTAAAAAATATTGTTTTGCGTTTAGCTTTAGACACGCCTATAGTCTATTACAGTAATTTTTTCTCAAATATCTTAAATGTACAGACACAGCTCTGTTACAGTTTTATAATAGTATAGAAGATATAGAATAGATATAGATACCATACCTACATTTGGTGGTGTCATACCGTTTCATAATCGTCTTTGAGCAAACCTGGATGATAAAATCATCATCTCCCTAGCCTTATCCCAATCTTTTTCTTGGGGTCAGCTTCCAATCTGTTTGTGTTTAGCTGATCCACGAATATTTACACGGAGCTACTGCCTAAATAGGCATAAAATTACCTCCACGACCCAAGGGAACAACTGGCGACCTTAGAAAAAGACCACAGTCAGATTTTTTATTCAGGACTGACAACTTGTAACGACTGCCAGGATGTTATTTATTCTGGGAATCACTGCCTTCTGAAGCACAGAGGATGTCAGCTGACCACAAATAGGTGTCACTTTATGGTCACCCATCTGATTGCCAGCCGAGTGAAAGTTGCTTGACCTTGCTGATCATTCGAACTGCAAAGTGCACAACTATGCTACGGCCTTGACTTTCTTATGAGATACAATCAATAAAACTTTATAATATTTTAACAGCATTTTGTTCCATTACACCAATCCAGCAACAAGGAACAATCCTTGTTAACGCGGGGGATTTTAAAAATATATAATGTTACGGACTCTGTATTACCATAGTCAGAATAACGATTTGTGGATAATGTGGTGTGGGAATCGAACCCGCAAGACTCAGGCGGGAGGTCGGTATCTGAATCACTCCATAAAACAGCGGAAGCTATATGGAATCTTTTTCTTCTTCTTTTTTGATTATGGCAAACAGCCATTATTTTGTTAAGGCGGGAAAAAAACGTTCCTAATCGCACACCCTGTCGTTCGGGTTGCAACGAACAGGGTAGTGTGGGGCCCTCACCCACTAAAGAAACCCGCCGTGTGCCGTCTCTCCGCCTTTATTGGCGTATATGGCAATCAGTCTAAGACATTATTGCCAGTGGCATGTTTCATCAAGTAAGTTTAGTAAAAATTATTCGTCAAAAAAGTCAAAGTCATGCAAACTTACTTATAGTCTAGGCAAGTCAGTCATGCCTCAGCAAAGTGGTAACGCCTTTACTGGAAACTTCTATGGAGTTTTGGAGGCACGAAAAAACGCATTACCCCGCATTATATCACTTCCCAATAATTATGCACATACACAAATAGTTAATTAGTAAAATGACACTACTTTTACACATTAAATACTTGAAATAACACAAGTTTTGGAAATACTGTAGAGCGCCGACATGATTCATTCATGTTTCTGCTAAAATTCCAATATAGAATCATGCGAAAAGCATTGTAAGCGTGATGAAATAAAACGAATTGACTTCATAAGACGTAGAACATTGCTATAAAATATATTTCCTCCGCAGATGGCTAAAACGGTCGCCCTCTGGCCACCAAGAAACAAATATATTGCGATTTGCTCCTTCATTTTCTCTCAAGGTATTTTATTGCGCTGGGGTCTCTCATAAATTTCGCAGTCACTCACAGAGAAAAATAAGGTCTAACCGAGGCTCAGTAGGAATTGGTGGGCAAATTTATTTTCCCGTATTATTAGCCTGTGGTCATTTCGGATAGTTAGAACCGTTATTAGTTTTGCATTACTAAGTAATAGAGCCTTTGTTTGCTAATATCATTAGCAAATAACGTATATCAGAATAACTAATAAAGAGTTGTATAAAAATTATTCGCTAGATGGCGTAGTGGTTTAGATACCGGCCTTCTGTCCGAGTGTTGTGGGTTCGATTCCCACACAGGACAACTCTTTGTGTTATCCACAAATGGTTGTTCTGAGTTTGGGTGTACGTTGTGTCCGTGAAATGATATGTTTGTAAAGTCCCCCGTGAGGATAATTCTTTAGTGAAAGAAGAAGAAAGAAAGAAAGAAGAAAGATTGATCGTCGTCAACTTAACGGAAAGGCATAGGAGGTGGTTGCAAGCATACAAGGAAAACGTTGTTTTTACCCTACATAAAGCATGATTCAATCAAAAGCTTTGTTAAACTGCAATGGCGTCAATGCCTTTGCAAACCGTCGTGCGCAATTAATCGAAGTTAGTCCAACTTTTCAAACGAAATGGCCTTTCTAATTAAAACCTTCGATGTGAACTTCCGCAAATCGCCAAAGTATTCTGTGCGGATTTGTAAACATTAAATTCGTTTAATTTTTATGAATGGATTATGTTTATACAATAATATTTATATTTTAGTAACAAACATACAGACAGACAGATAAAAATTGGTTTTTGTCATTAGTAAGTTTCATATGCTCTTAGTAAACGGCTGTTATTTAGACATTACTATCATACACTCCAATTTTATTTTTTGGTATAGATTATATATACATAGAAATAACATTATGAGAAAATGCCTGACATAGTTTATTATGTAAATACTTGATTTGTGGTTCACCTAAAGTTAATAATCAAATTTGAAAACCCAAATATTACCTAATCATCCAAATTTTATATCTATTTGTCTCTGAAATGATTATTATTATATTTTTGGTAACATGCATCAAGCAAGAAATAGCATTCTTATATAATTGTACTTGTTTTCTTAATCTTACTCACTCGTACCTCAGATTTACAAAAAAGACACCGCATGTCAACTAAAAATTAAAGCCACTTTTTTGAAAATGTGTGCGTGACACTATAATATATTGTCACTGGAAAGAAAAATAACCTTATAATATGGGTAAACTTTTAAAAGTTCTATGTTTAAAACATAAAGAAATAGTAAAATTATAAAGTGAGTTTACAGCAAATCATGTAGAGAACATTATAATGGCGCTGACGACGTATTCATATACTCGAACGTAACGTACGTACGAAATCGTTGAGTCATTTGGGGTAATTTTAAATTATACTCAGGTAACACTTGTGGTTTATGTCACCTCGTTTTGGCATGGCTTTGTTTGTATTTGCTTGCGTGAGCGCGTAATTATTAGTTTGACATGGTTTTATATGGCTTCACTGGATTGTTCGTAACCGTCTATATTTTTTACTTGGTCTGAGACTCGTACTGATATTCATTGCTACACAGACAATATGACTTTGCGATAAACTATCATAACCATAAATTATTACTTAGGTACAAAGTACAACTCTTGTCAATGTGTAGGCTAAATATACTTTATTTTATAATAATTAAATTTATTTATGTATTTTACTGCATATATCTTAAAATACTTGCTTCTTTAATAACTTATTTTGAGTTACTGATATGAGTTTAAATATCCTATAAATTTCAGACTTTCAATGATGTTGTTAACGACAGGAGATAAACGTACACCGGTGGATATTAACGACTGATGTGGCAGCTCTAAAAAGTTAAAGGTTCTGTAAAATGTATTTTAAATGGACGACCATACAAATGTATAAAAATGAACAGTATATAGGACCACGAGTAATTTTTGTAACCTCATATAGAGAATTAAGGATATTGAGTGTAATATTGAGCATATTTTTTTAGAGAATGTCATATAAAGATATTTAAATAAGAGCAATCACAAGCTTCGTGATCAATTTTAGATAGGAAAATGGGCTAAGCTCACGAACTTTTACGTCTTTATTAAAATACTAGCCTTTGCCAGCGGCTTCGCCGCAGCCAAAATCTAGTTTTTCGGTTATATCTCAGGTTCCCGATATAGTAGCAGGATAAAATGTCTACCAGTTTTTAAGTCTAATCAAGGCCTTTCAAATAAAAAAGGTTGCATCAAAATCCGTTCAGTAGCTTTTGTGTGTTGCGCGAACAAACAAACAGACAAAAAGATAAACAGACAAACATTCTAAAAAAAAAATCGTTTTGTGTTTAGACACGCCTATATAGCCTATTACAGTCATGTTTTCTTAAATATCTTAAATGTACAGACAGCTCTGTTACAGCTTTATAATAGTATAGATAAGCCTTCTTAATTAATCCAGAAGTAGCGCCTTGCTTGTGTGGGGATGGGCCCGGTCAACCGGGGAATTAATATACTCTCACAGAAAATTAGCCAAAACAATAGTAGGCACTCTTACTTTTCTATTTTGTATGGCAATAAGAGCACTGGAGGCCCATACTCCTCATTATCCTCTCCTTTCTTCTTTCCTCATCGTTCGTTTCGTCGTTCTCGTAAAAATACAAGAACTATTTAATGTGGGCATAGTTGGTAGCTTATAAAATCCACCTGCTATCGTTCCACTGTTGGACATGGGTAATGACTAATGGAAAAAAAGAGTGAAGCGATACTCGTGTCCGAAATTAAAACATAAATATGCTATGGGGTTATGAAAAAGAATTAAAAACTATTTAGAACAAATAAAAAGACCAGCCAATTTTCTAAATAATAGGTATGTTTTTATCGAAATGCCGCCAGAATGTTGACAACGAATAAGACATTTGATTTTGTGCCCACCTAGTTATTAGGTCCCAATCGAATGTGTTGCGCTGTCATAAATATTTTACGCTCGGCTGCATTCACATATATGATGCCAACGAATAATATAACATATAGGTACGTGTACGTCTTGGGAATATAATGTCTACACTCTGATATTTATTCAAAATGTTTTGCTAGTGACCACGGATAATGTTTAGATACTTTAATAATGTCTCTAATTTGAGACGTTCAGTGGATTTCACCAAAATATAATAATGATAAAATTTATATATAGGTACGTATATCCTAAAATATAAATATGCTGTATAAATTATATTACGTGCGAAAATGAGAAATCGTAAATTACAAGGGACTGAAAAAATCGATAACACATTCCTTTTTAATGTCTTGGGTGAAGCCTGTGCCCTGTCGGATGTATTTGCATGCATTATTCCGACCAGGTAATTGTAATATTAAGATTCATACTAATTGTTTTTTTTTAATTTGTACTAAATAATGTCGCAACCCTATAAATATTTTGATATCGGTGAATGTCAGAATTGGCAACGATTCTGGGACGGTTTTCCAGGAGATTCAGCTTCAAATCCTGCTTGTAATTGTTAGTTTTGATTACCACATTTTCGCACTTCATGTTAAATGACTAAGCATGGCAAATGCTTAAAAAATATTTTGAAATATCAAAATAGAAATATACCTAATGGTCAATTAAAAACACTGAAGAATTTCAATGCTTAGATTACAATCAGTAGGTAGAGGCTTAGGGCTGTTAATATATTATCCCTTTATACCTCTATTTAAAATTACTAACACAAGCTATAATTTTACACATGTATACATAAGCTCACACCTTTTTCCCTGAAAAGTTGGCAAAGACAGCACATTGCCACTTGGCATTGGCATATGGCTTTCAGCTACCCTTTTTATGCATCCTTGAATTCCTTGAGAACGAGACATGACGATTGGTGAACCACATTGCCACCATTCTGATGATTGTTACTCAAATTCTCCATTGCATTCTCGATAAATAAAAAAAAATTTTATTCCATTTAAGTCACTGTCAACAGCAATAACGAAAAAAAAATCTTTTAATTTATGGAACGTGAGATATTTTTACCGTTCTCAAAATTTTTACGAGACTCAGGACTTGGCCGCTATTATTAAAAATAAATTGTGCTTAGTTAAGGAATTTGAGAACAATTCAAAAACTAAATATTTAAATTACATGATTTTCACGACAATGTTTGATATTTATAACATTTCTGCTATATTGCGTAATAACATTTTTAGACAGACAGACTTTTGTACAACAGTATAAGACGAAAATACAAAAATAAAATAAAAAGAAGGTACACAATACACAATGCGGCCTTATCGCTAAATACAATTTCTTTCAGGCAACCATTTGTTATAAAAAAAATACAAAAAGGGAACTCAGTGTTTCTTCTTCTACGATGATTTACCGTTTTCAACGTTTTGTTATTAGCCACAATATCTTGCTTAGACCACAAAATTGACTAACATTTCCATAAATACTTACTTTTTTACTAATTTTATAATTTTTTTGACTTGAATTTTACCAGTAAGCTAAACGTTTAAGGCCTGCCTATTCATTTTATTTTGGTCAAGGCCTGTTAGCAAATTTTGGGAGGGGAGTAATCTGGTTGGTTTGGCATAGAAACTTCAAATTGGAATAGTTCACCGAATATTTGACGCGTTGACTTTCATCTATGTGGGCGTGGGTGTCCATTGGTGATAGTGGTGTGAGGCTACGAGATTAACATACGAGGATAATTATTTTTTGGGACTAACCTGAAGTACGACCATTGAAAATTTTATTGGATATAAAATTGTTTAATATCACTAAGAGCACCTATATTTCAATGAGAATCTGATACGATAGGCACCAACTAATAAATATAAATATTCGCCATAAAGAAAAAAAGACAAGAATTATCAAGAACTTCAATTACATTATGTCTTGATGTATCACTACTATCATTAGAATCGGCAAAGGAGCAAACATTAAGTTAGGGATCCCACAGCGAGTACTTTAACAAGTATAGTAGGTTTAGTAGCTTCCCATTGTAGATGAAGTTCTTAGCCCACAGTAGTACGTATGTGAACTGTGGAAAAAAGCATAGGCACGTACCTACAGCGTTCTTAAAGTCACCTTTATCTGAACATACTACATGTTGTTTACGAGTATAGATAAGAGTAGTATCGAGGCTTGGTTACTCAACGATTCAGCACACACGGCTGTAAATTTTTTGCTAGCTTTTACGATTTACGGCCTTATAAATTCTGAACGAATACAGATAGTAAAACGCGGAGCTGAGTGAATTTTTCAACGAACCTTCAATACTGAGTGGCTACAATATTTGCTTCGCACGAAATGATACTTCATGGTAGATAAATATTATATACCAGATATGTTCGTGATGATATTTTATTTTTATTCATATAGGTACTTAGTTAATCATATTTAAAACAATTTATAAAACAACGCATTTTACATGACATCTTGATTTAGAGCTTTTTTATGAGGAAGGTTGTAGCCTCGTTGTGCACTTGCAGTTGGAATGATCAGCAAGTTTAGACAACTTCCGTTTGACTGGTAATTCGTTCGGCAATAATAATCAAATGGGTGACCGAAAAGTGAAACCTATTTGTAAAGACCTGACCTCATCCGTGTTTCGGAAGGCACGTTAACCAGTGGATCCCAGTTTTCAAATAACATGCTGGTAGTCGTTATAGGTCTTGTCTTGAATAAAAAAATCTGATTTCGGTTTTGTTCTAAGGTCGCCAGTTGTTCCCTTAGTTAGGTCATAGAGGTTACATAGGCAGTCTACTACTGCTACCGTCACTTTTTAAAGTACAAATTATTTGTGAATAAGGAAAAAGAGACTTTTTGTACGAGCGGGAAACGAACCCACGTCTTTTCCAATCCGGGGAAGTGCTCTAAGCCACTGAGCTATCGTACAGATCTTTCGATCATCCCAATCTCCTTATCATATTTGTCTTTGCGACCAATATAGATCAAAAATACTGCTACCGTGTTTAGGTTGTAAAAAAAGATTGCCGATCCATGGCATTGGGAGTGGATCCAGGCTTAGTGATTAAACTTGACAGTGGGCAGTGGCGTAGCAATGCTCCTTAATCTGTTGAACCTAGGATCAGCGGTGATCACTCTGCTGCTGCTGCTATAGGAAAAATTGTCTTAAGAGTCATTGAACCCGAGATATATTGTGTCCAAGTACCTATATGACTAGGTATATACGTACCCTATGGCCAATTAGCAATTTGCCCTAACATAGCGAGACGGATATAAAAAGGAGACCTGTGCTCTGCAGCGAGAGAACTATGAGGAATTATTGACGATGTACATCTAGCTAATGTTCACACTTCTGTTGATTTTATTTGCTAGCTGAACTAGGACATAGTCCAGGGGTGGTTACCAATTACCGTAATATTTGTGCATAGACCATAGTGCTAATCAAATCAGTCTATGAAATGTTAGATCAACTTTAGTGTCACATCAGAACTTGTAACACGACACAAATAAGAGCAAAATGTCCAATCCAAACTGTCGCACTGTCAACGGCTTCAAAGCTTTCCGGACCGTGTCAATCGATTTATTTTTCACAAAGTTACATATATAAAGGAAGCTATGTGTTACAGATATACGATGCTCGTTAGTGACAGTCCCGAGCTCTGTACGTTTAAAAGGAAAACGGTTAAAACGCTCTCCCGGTAAGTATGTTTTATACATTTTTTGTTTCTTGTATGTGACTTTTTTCTTATTTGAACAAATCCAACAGACTCTCGGCCAGAGCTCGTGTATACCTTCATTGAGCAAGCTGTACAGCCGGGCGCTCAGGTTGCCTTAAAATGTTCAGCGGTTGGTGAACCACCTCCTCGTTTCCGATGGGCACTCGACGGTCAGCCAATTCCAACACATCACGGGTAATTCCTTAGAAAAGATATAATACTCCTATATAATACTTTATTAAAGCTTATCTCAGTAGCCAACCCAGAAAAAAACCTATTTGGACTTTTTATTAGAACACGCAAGGTAGATATAAAACCTTTATAGTATCGTAAGAAAAGTCCCCCTAATGTATTAGATTCTTTTTTCTTATAAAATAAATGGCAGAGATTAGAAGTTAACATTCATAAATGCAGGGCCATAATAACGGAGGGTCGGGAGAACGGTCCCTCGGGACTAGGATCCAGCAGTAACTATGTGCTGTCTACCTTATCATTGAGTAGTGCGCGGGTGGAACATGGCGGCAGGTATGAATGCCGAGCAACAAACAATCACGGTTCCGTAGCACACGCCGCCAGATTAAATGTATATGGTAAGTTCAAGATAACCAGTTACTCATATAGAATATAAATTAAGTGTTTTATTTAGATAATGTCGGACTGTCTCATATATATATAATAGCCTTTGCCCGCGGCTCCGCCGCAGCCAAAACCTAGATTTTAGACTATATCTCAGGTTCCCGATATAGTAGCGGGATAAAATATATACCAGTTTTTAAGTCTAATCAAGAGCTACCAAAAAAAGATGCATCAAAGTTCGTTAAGTAGTTTTTGAGTGATGCGCCAACGAACAAAGATACAAGCGGATAAACAGACAGACAAAAATTCTAAAAAAAATTGTTTTGTGCTTAGACACGCCTATATAGCCTTTTACAGACATTTTTTCTCAAATATCTTAAATTTACATACAACTCTGTTACAGATTTATAATAGTAGTTATAAATGTAATAATTCTCACAGTTGCAGTGCTTACAAACTGTTTTTTTTAACTTTATGTTATAAGATAATCGATCTATTAGCACCTGCTTTTTTCTTTTTTTAAACAACACCCTGCACTTGGGAGTAATCCTTGTATCGCGGTCGACTTTACAAACATACAATTTCACGGACACAAAGTACACCCAGACTCAGAACAACCATTTGTGGATCACACAAAGAGTTGTCCTGTGTGAGGATCGAACTCAAAATACTCGAGTCGTAGTCGGCCGGTATCTAAACCACTCCGCCGTCTTTGCAGATAAAAAAACTCTTAATCTGTCATACAGTTGAAAATTTGTTGAATCACGACACATACTATAATGAGGCTTATGAAAACATAGGCATTATAAGTATTAGTAGCACATAAGAGCTACAATTAATATCGGGCGATCCTCTTGGAAGATTGATGGTTATGAGTTCTTAACGGAAGAATCTCAGCATTAGCCCCAAATAGATCCACACAATAGACAGAGTATACATATAGTAGAGATATGCCGTTACAAATTCCCATATTAGAAATGGTTTGGTTTCCATTCACACTAATATATGTCGGACATGTTCTACTAACAGTCTCCACATAAACTACATTATGTAGATATGCGTTCATATTTTAACTGCGAAAATCTAAAAGAGTATGTAGCTTTTTGTTGTTTTAATCGCTTTAATGTTTGACGTGCTTTAGTTATTCCTAAATATTAATGAAATCCGAATGTGAGCTTAAAACTTTTTAAATTTTATTGTACCTAATCTTTAATTCACGTTGTAAAATATGTTCTGGTTGTCTTAGATACCTTTTTAAATCAATCTTAAACTCATAAGTAGACATACATTTTTAATTATTTTGAGCACTAGGCCTGTTTGGCTATTGACTGAATCGATTTTCGTAGATTTCAGAAAAAGGGTGTGTATTGATTCGAAACAATTATTGGTGAAATCCGTTCCAAACATTTCACTCACACCTCTGATCTTTTCAAAATAATGTGTAATTCTTTTTACAAATTATCACTACTCGGTGAAGGCAAACATCGTGACGAAAGTCTCAAAAAACTCTAAAGATTATTAAAAAAAATTACGTAAAAATTATACTCCATAAAAATGTGTAGGTTTTTATATCGTAACATTAGATACGTATACTTACTTATGTTAGCTTTAGACAATGCGTATATTGGCTTCGGGATATTTATTTATTGGATCGTATTACCTAGCAAAATAATAATGAATTCTAGGACAAAGGATAAAATAAAATAACAGAAATGGATACAACAGCGAAACAATCCCAGATCCTATTACGCTACGCCGACGGCCATAAATTATCTATTCCTGTTTACCGTATGTTCTTTATATATTTCATGTTTTATTTTTTATCCTAAATAAATACATTATCCTACCTATCGTATATTACATGTAGACGCATAATAAGGACGTGGAAATATATCTGTATTGATATGTTTACATAGGTCCGCCCTACATCAGAGCTATGAATCCAGTGAGGGCCGTTGCAGGGTCTGAAGTAACAGTATGGTGCCCTTATTATGGATTTCCCATTGAGTGAGTAATAACTCCATCCTTTTTCACTTTTATACGGCCACAATAACTTTCATAACATTAATTAACACATAATTTGGCCGTACATTTGATATCGTATACTTGATCTTAATGAGGTACAGTTAGTGCTAAGCACACAGATTTATAATCGCACTAGCACTTCCCCGCGGCTCCACCACAGGCAAAAGATAGTTTTTAGATTAAATCTCAGGCTCCCGATATAGTAACGAGATAAAGTGTATACCAGTTTTTAAGGTCAATCAAGAGCTATCAAACAAAAGAAGTTTCAACAATATCCGTTCAGTAATTTTTCGGGCGAACCTTCTATCAGGTGCAAACAAACAAACAAACAGACAAACCAACTGAAATAACATTCTAAAAAAACATGTTTTGTGTTCAGATACGTCTAAATAGCCTAACACAGACAATTTATTTCTCAAATACATCTTAATAATAGTTACAGGTTACCCTTACTATAAATATATAAGTCGCGGGAAGAAGCTAGTTGAATATAATTCGCATTTAATGTTATATTTATTATATCCATTACTTTTACTTATTGAAGTAAGATTATATTATGATGATGTCATTAAAAGGCAGGACACGAAATAATATTGTGGAACAAACTACTCCGGACATTATTATGATTACAAATAGAATATTGGTACCCTACTATTGCTTTATTAGTGTGATCTAACTGGCATAGCGCTCGGAGTGGAATGAAAATAACATGATTTACCATTAACGATATTATTTTAGAAAGAAGTATTATTCCAACTGCAAAAACCCTTTTATTAATTTCGTATAAACTTTAATATCGAAAGCTCCGTTCACTAATTATGCGAGGATATAATTGAATAGCAATTTAAAACTGGGAAGTTATAATTTCCAAAAGCATTGTTCTTTAAATAGAAAAGCGTTTATAAATTATGGAATTTACGAAAAGTTGGATGTTTATCGGAGCTACTGTATATAAAGCTTGCATTTCCAGTATTGATTTGTTGAGTAATTGACATTACTTTCACTCTTAATAACAGCTGTCGTAAAAAGTTAGTAGATTTACGTCCTTAGAGAAAGTATACAGGGATGACAACTATATTGCCAACACAGCTTCTAGCTTTGTTTCGCTACTTGTATTATTTAGCAAAAACTCGTGTACTTTGCCCACAGACAATAAGTAGAGTTATATTTGTAACTACGTCAAGTTTTTTAGTGTTGGCGATGAACAACATTTATAGGCAGTTCACTGTTTTTGCACATACAGTAGGCACTAAAAGGCTGTGTCATAAAAAGGTTATTTTAGTCCTTATATTCTAAGACATCCAGCTGGTGTTTTATATTAGGTACGCTTTTGGTCAATGTATTGTAAATATTTCCGACACAGTTCTGTAAAGTGGGAAGGGGGAGCTAATGCCGACCCTCGTTACCAACAAATGGATGGTCAGCTGACTATAACAAACGTTGACAAAAATCGCGATAGAGGAGGATGGACTTGTTCTGTTTTAACCCCTGGAGGAGAACTGGCAAGAAGAGAGGTACGTTTAAAATTATTTTTATTTGATAATTAAACGTTGTTATTTAATATCAAAACCGAATAACAGTCAATACTTCAAACACGTTATTCATAATAAGAAAAAATTGTTGTCAACATGCCTAAACAAATTTTGGAACAGTTAAACTATGTTGCATGTTTACAGAAAATATAACTGCCGTTCTTTATCTATGTTTTAATATAAAGCAATCACTTCCACTCACCTTATTTATCGGACAACTCTATTATGGAAAGACTCAAGCGAACTAGATACACCTTTTTTCTACTTCACTTATTTTTATCAAAATCAGTTTACTTATTACGAAAAACAAAGCATATTGTTAGTTCTTTGCCAGTTTAAAAACCAGTCAACCAAATAAAAATGATAATTTACATAACATTGTTTCGAATTGCTTTTTCAGATAAGTTAACTTGTAGTTAAGGTATCTATATCAGAATGATTTGCCGCATGTGATGGTATTATACCTAAAGTTTAGACAGGTCTGCTGCGGCATTGCTTTGATTAGGGCTCTCAATTTTCACGCCCTCGTCTCTCGCTGCATTGCGCATTGCTATACGTTACTTTTCCGAATTTTTAAACATAGAGCAGGTTTTTTTTTAATTTAAAATATGAACTTTATCAGGTATAATTTATTTTTTAAATGGTAGCTTTCGGCATCTCGGATTCTGTATTGTCTTTTTACAAATCTGTTTTATAGTTGTCAATTGTTTAAAAATAAAGAATTGTAACATTTCTGCTATACCAGGTACAAGTAACAGTAGTGTCACCCCCAGTTTTATCGCCGATTGTGTTTCCACCTGGACTGAGGGCAGGTGACCGTTCTCAAATTACGTGTACAGTCACGTCTGGAGATATGCCAGTATATTTCTCCTGGCTTAAAGATCAAATGCCAATTTCTAGTGCTCTTCAGGTAAGTTATATCAATACATATAAAAATGAAACACCCAACCCTTTTTTTAATAATAATAATTGGACATTTGTGTATTTCTAGGTAGATGAGCGTGGAGCAGAGTTCTATAGTATGTTACTATTTAAAAGTCTCACTGCAGCTCATAGTGGCATATATACCTGCGTCGTAACTAATACAGCTGGTAAAGCTAATACGTCCGCCGAACTTGCTATAAAAGGTAATTATCAGGAATATTTTAGATTTATCAAATAAAAAATATTTGCGCACATTAGAAGTCTAAAATTTCTCTCATATGTTCTACGACAAAATTATTTAATGTCAGCAAATCATAATAAATAATAATTTTCCTTCATTAAGAAAATTATTATAATTCCCGCTTGAATTCGCTTTAATTTTCTACAATTACTACTTATATGTTTGTATCGTACTATTTCGTTTAGAGAGGGACTAAGTAATGTGTTTGACAAAGACTATAGGCATAGCTTTTTCTCTCAGTCTTTTTACAAACATTACCTATATTATTTTTACAGTGCCGCCATATTGGCAAATTGAGCCAACAGATACAGCCGTTTTACTCAATGGATCTCTTACTCTCAATTGTGAAGCACGAGGTCATCCACTACCTTCTATATATTGGACTAAATTTACTGGTAAGGAAGAAACTATGCAACAGATATCAAAATATTATATAAGTTTAAGTTTCCTTATAAATAATGCTTGATTATTGTAAAGGCAGCACAGAAACAACATTAGGAGCAGTATCAGACCCAATCGTGTTAACAAATGGATCTCTCAGGTTGGAGTCGGCGCGTGCAGAACATTCTGGAAAGTACCGATGTAGAGCTGATAATGGTGTTTCACCCGCACTGTCTAAAGTTCTCAGTATACATGTCAATGGTAAGTAACTTTATATAATCCTGGCGCCCGCTCGACGTCAGGACGGTGGCTGAGAGAGCCAAAAATGTATGATCGTTCATTTAGGAGTCCCACAAGAAGTTCTTTTCAAAAATTGTACCCCAAATTTCATTCAAATCCATTTAGGTGTTAGGTCTGTATCATACTGAAATAGCTATTATACGGAATTCATTAATTTTTCAGATTAACAAATTATCTACACGTTAATATTCGGAGGTAGATATTAAATAAGATTGATTTCATCTGATTCCGTTCAGCAATTCAGTCTTGACTAATCGTCAAACATATCTCCTCAAAAACGTTTTCTTTTATTATATTAATAAGATAAATTAAGGTGCTCTACATCCCATCTGTAATGAATTCTATATATCCGTGTAGTGAACCACACTGGTGTAGGAGAGACTTAGTGAATAGTATGGTTGTTCAATTTTATTATGGACAGGAGGAGAAACCCGTTGCAAATGGGCTACAAGCAAACAGCATTATCTTTAACACAATAGTAAAAACACTTATGTGGAGAGATTCTTTTAAAAAAAAAGTCACCTTAGTTTTTTATATCTATGTACTTTAAACGATGGAAAAATTTTTTACTTATACAATATATATTTATTTATGTAGAACCTGCAAGATTTGAGACACAATCTGCAAACATAACAGCCAAACTAGGAGATACTATGAGGTTGGCATGTGTTGCTCGAGGCGATAATCCACTTTCAACGACATGGAGTCATTCGGGACGGCCATTACCTAATTCTGATTACAGGTCAGTGGAATTAAGTCAGTTGATCTGAACTATTTTTCTGTACTCCGTGATCTGAAGTAATTTAAGAACAATTACAATGTAGCATTTTTTAGGATGAGCATATCTGAAACTAGAAGTGCGGAAGGTTTGAGAAGTGAATTGGTTATAGAGAGAGCAGATCGAAGAGATTCTGGAGTCTACCGTTGCCAGGCATCTAATCCGTACGGACGGTCAGATCATTTCGTACATTTAGCTGTACAAGGTATTTATAAAAAGAGTATATCTTCATTAAAAACATATTACGTCACTAAAAAGGTATTTTAGTAATATTTTTTTCTTCACCAGAACCCCCGGAGCCTCCGGCGAATTTCAAAGTCTTAGAGACCACTTCTCGGTCTGTTAGACTGCAATGGCGTCGGCCGTATGATGGAAATTCTCCAGTATTAGGCTATGTTGTACAATATCGCAAGCATGATTCTACTAGTTCAGATTCTTGGCGAGACGCTGATACTCATAACGTTACCATATCTTCTCATACTTCAGATTCTTATTCTGAGTAAGTTGTTTTAGTTTTAAGTTGTAATTAACGACATATAATGTATACCAGTTTTTAGAAATAGCATCACGCCTATATTCCGCGAAGGGATAGGCAGAGGTGTACCTATAACACATTATTATACCATTTTTTAAATATAAAGAGCCTTGCTTATCCCAGCACAAATGAGCTGGCTCGATTGAGGAAGTACCACCCTCTCACAAAAGATCAGCGTGTAACAACGATGGTTGCGCCTTTTTTTTTGTTAAGGCGGGAAAAAATGTTCCTAACCGCACACCCCGTCGTTCGGGGCAACGAACAGGGTAGTGTGGGACCTTCACCCACTAAAGAAACCCGCCGTGTGCCGTCTCTCCACATTTATTGGCGGGCCACCGGAACCGTATTACATTCCTTCAGTGGTCACGATAGTAACGCCTACCGTTGTTTCGTATGGAGAGTGAGAGCACCAGAGGCCGAAACCCCCTCCCTATCCACTCCTTATTATCCTTCCTATATCCACCTGCTATCCCTTTTCTTGGAGATGTCGACGCGCGAGTGAAACCTCTGATGTTGCTAGCGTCTATAGGTTACGGTAACTGCTTACCATCAGGTGCGCCGTATGCTTGTTCGCCACCCACGTACTATTAAAAAAAGAAGCTGTAATATATATAATTACTTATATAGATTTCTGTTACTGTGTTGGTATTTCATAGTATGTTTCTGTATATAGGACAGAAAGTGCAACAATAACAGGCTTGGAGCCGGCAACCCCGTACTTAGTGCGGGCACGAACAGTAACTGCCCAATTTGCGTCCTCTCATACCAGAGCTTTGTTGGCATTAACTTTGCACGAGCCGCCGTCGAGGGCACCCATTAGCCTTCGCGCATCCGCTCCGAGAGCTTCCACTATCGAGCTAGCTTGGCAGGTATATATATACTTAATATAATACAACTGAAGAGTTAAACGCGCTAACCTTTTAATGGTTATATACTATTAAACATCACGCTGAAACCCTTAGAGACCGAGCAAAAGTAAATAAATAATAGGTAAGCCATCTGACGTTAAAGAAAATTTAACTTAACTGCGATATGTAAAATATAAATGGCATTTTTCTAATTTATTTAAATAATCTATTTAGATTAATCTTTTTTGTGATTATGTGATTATAAATTATTTATGGGTTGTTTTACCAACTATCACAACATGTATACCTCTTCTTTCTGTTTCTAATGTGTCGCACCACTAGGTCCCTCCAACAACATCATGGAACGGGGAACTCCTAGGGTACACTGTGTGGTGGTGGCCTTCTGCTGATGGTTCTATGACGGGCGGCGCAAATGTTGGTATGGAGTTTGCTACCGTCAGAGGACAAATAACCAAATACATTATCGAAGGTCTGGAACATTATACCAGGTGAGCATATAAAACAATGGACACAGATTCACAAATTGATCCCTCTTTAGAAAAGTATTATAGTAGGGTATCAGTTTCTAAACTTTAAAAAGTTTAACATCTAATTAGTTTTTATTACAGCAGTAACTATGTATTCTGCGTGTGTGGAAATTTACAAAAACTTGATAAATATCAACCAAGATATATATCAAATATCAAACAAGTACTAATGATATTTATACATTATTTTTGGAGGGAAAAGATATATTGCGATTTTCCAACTGTATAATTACAATTTTTTAGATACTCTGTAAGTGTGAGAGCATTCAACAGTGCGGGCGCTGGACCTGCAACCGCTCCTGTTAACACTTTGACTCAAGAAAGTGGTAAGTACATTTCATCATTTATTTATCTTCAATAATTACTTGTCATGTCTGTTAAAAAGACGACTTAGACAGAGACAATTGATTTCCACTTTCCACGATATTTGCTCTTCATCAGTTACATGATTCACCCTCATTATATTCCATATATATTTTTTCATACCACATGATTTGTTCAAAACACATTTTTACAAAATATTTTTAAATAATTGAAGTGCTTTAATATTGAATTTAGATATTGTCTAAAAATAATCTTCCTAAACAGTACCTTCGGAAGGGCCTCGAGCTCTGAGATGTCGCGCTGTCTCACCTCAAAGCCTTAAGGTTGAATGGTCACCACCTCCTGCTCACGCTCATCACGGTGCCCTGATTGGCTACAAACTACTTTACCGTCCGAAATATAGTGAGTAAATATTGACAAAATTGAGTGTATTTCTTCTTATTTTAACACAAAATAATGAGATGTTGTTATAAATCTAAGCTGAGTGATAGCAGTTGTTTGTCGGCAGCGACCGAGTGGTTGGAGTGGGAGGTTCGAGGTAATAGTGGACAAAACGCGGGTGTGGGCGCTGAAGTGAAAAGGGTAGTGGGAGTCGAGACTCTATTGCTTGCTCTACGGCCTCATACAAACTATACAGTTCAAGCGTTAGCATATACTGCTGCGGGTGACGGGGTCCCCGCACATTCCATACACTGCACTACGCAACAAGATGGTAATTCAATTTTTTTTCTACTTTTATTTTTTTAGGTGTCTTATTACGTTTGTGACATAAGTGAGCACCTTCTGACCATCATAGATTCAAATACTGAATCGTAGAAAAAAGTCACTGGGTTTTTCTGTCAGGAAATCTTCAGCAACACGAACTCTGAAATTGTATTCAGTAGGCCAATAGACTCAGCCCTATTACTATATAAGTTGCATAGGCTAAATTTGAAGTGAGATACCTTTGTTTACCTATGTCAAAATAAAGTGATAACACCATAAAATATATTTATACTCTATCTGTTATATTTTAACAACAATTATTTCAAATCTATTGACGCAGTGCCTGGGTCTCCAGCGGCAGTCAAAGTGGTGGCAACATCAATTACATCTTTGGCAGTAAGTTGGCTGCCACCTAGCAGGCCTAATGGACCACTTCTCTATTATACAGTATTTTATAGAGAACTTGGCAGGTAACTAGTTTTTATAATTATCTACCTACATAAATCCATTTTTTTTCTATTTCTATAATATATAATAATTGCAATTGTAATCTGCGACTCATCTGACTTAATTAAGGAAATATTTTTTGCAAACAATGTACATGTTTACATGTTTTAGATATTTTTACATATATTTTTAGCATTTGACATGCTTAGCACTATACATTAAACACCTGGTCGGTATAATGTATGAAAATACTGCCGACAGATGGCGCAGGCGTCACCCAAAGAGGTTAAGTATGAATGTGTTATCGAAATTAGCAGTCAGGAGCAATTGTCCCGATGGCTGAATTGGCAAAGCATCTGGACAGTATCCAGGAGATGCAGGTTCAAATCCTGCTCGTGACTGTTATTTTCGATTTCACATTTTTGACTTTGTGTTTAATGTACATGTTTGGTTTAGATACTGACCTTTCGTGCCAACTATGTGAGTATGCTTCTCGCATAGAGAAAATGTGCTATCCACAATTTATAGTTCATATGGATGCACTTTACGTTGCAAGAATTATCTTATCATTGATGAACTTAATATCATTAGAAACCATAACAACTATTTTATTCAGTAAATTTCGGCTTAAGGGAAAGACCACCTCAAGTGACGACTGTCCAAGTAGAAGATGGCGAGCCATTTGTTGGCTTGGGAGGATCAACAGAGATACGATCTTTATCTGAAGGTGTTACATATGAAGCGTGGGTAGCAGCACATTCGGCGGCTGGGGAAGGGGAACCCTCAGCACCGCAACCAGCCAGCACTAGCTCGAGAGGTCTGTCTGATACCTCTGTGGTTTCGTAGATCTATTTTATTATGTGAGCTTTATTGTTACTGTTTTTTTTTTTTATTAGCTCGAGCCAGACTCCTTTCCTTCGGTGTATGGGCCCGTGTTCAGTGTGGCCGTTCTATCAGACTTGCTTGTGCGTGGCGGGGCGAGCCCGAGCCAAGAACTCGATGGTTACGTGGTGACCGTCCTGTAACGCACGACCCACGGACACACCTCACTAATCTTGGACATCTTGCGATCCATGGTAAATGACGTTTAATTTATTAAAATATGCTATGCAAAATAATCGATCTAATCTTATTAAGACTAAGTTTTTGATCAAAAAATAATAAAGATAATATTTAAATATGAAGGTTCTGTTTTTAAATATTAGAAGTGGATGCGTCTACTAGCGGCAACTACACGTGTTCAGCTCGCAACACATTCGGATCAGAAGAAGTGACATATCGCGTAGAATGCGCTTCTCCGCCTTCAGCACCATCTCTGAGCTTAGAGAACGTGGGACACACAGACGCACGAATCACTTGGCGAACTACTCATCACCATTTTGCACCACCTCATGGTACGTACCACTTATATATCTCATCCAAAGAAAGATATAAAACTTGGTAAATAAGAGACCCCAACTTTTTCTGGTGTTGGCTTTCGATCTGTTTGGTTTTAAACTGATCACCAATTTTTCATGGAGTCTTCACCTAAGTCGGACACTCTTGTCAGGGTGTGGTCGTGGTTGCGCAGATGGGTCTTCATTCGCGATGTTACGCCATTTTTTCCGATTGACGGCGTTGCGAGAATACTGGTCTATAGACGCCTCCGTAGCTTTTTTAATAAGGTTGGTCCAGCGAGTTGGTTAGTTACCTCGAGCTTTATTTTCTTTGACTGGCCCCTGGACAATAAGTCTCTATAGAATGGTCATTCCTGGAGATGTGACCAAAGAACTTCAGAATTCGTACTTGCACAGTTGACGAAAGTCTCTCTTTGATTTTCAGTTGCCTGAGTATCGAGTATGAGTTTACATGGAGTAGCAGTAGATAACTGACTGACTGACTGAACGTAGGAGTTCAAGTGGTCATAAATAGGAGTAAAATTTTGTCATTCACCTGGTGAAAGTTGCTAAGCCTTCCCGGTCATTTAAGCTAAGCTAGGAACTTCTCTTTATCACCGCGTAACTATGTTATCGTTATCTATAATACCTTGACAACTTATCCAATGTTATGTGAAAGTACGAATGTGTAAAATAACCAGTGTACTCCTGTGCCTCCTATAATTTGTAATTGATATGTAGACGATAAGATAACTGTGTTTGCAATAAATTGGCTATAATTATTAGATCAAGGTGATAAACAGAGGTTTCGATTTGATTCGTACATAACATCACGCCCGTATTCCCCGAAGGGGTAGGCTGAGGTGTATTACACGCCCACGGTTCGCTAGCTATGTCCCATGTAATAAGGGGAGAGCCTATTGCCTTATACAGGGCACATTTCCAAACTCGGGGCTGCGACTGAGAATTTTTCTTTTTACGAAAAATCTCAATAATGATTCGTAAAATGTAACTTTTCGAAGTTTTAGTCAATTGTTAATTATTACAGCTGGTCCTGTCCTTTAAAAATAACATTAAGTCATTAGTAAGTCATCCATTTGATTAGCAGAAGTCAGATGGCAGACGCTCCGGAAAAAGTCTGTTGTTGTTCTGTCGAATCTGGTTGGACTCGAGCCAATCCCTGTACAAAATGAGGCTTACGAGGACGATTATGTTAAAAAATAAGTGCTTTACCATTTCTAGTCTCTAGCTACATACTTCTATATGTGCCATAGTTTATGATATCATCTCACGTAAGTATTAACTTACATTTTAGTGGCAGACATGTTTTAGTGGTTACGCATAAAGTTCCTACTCGTAGGTATATAGAGAGGTTAGTACAGTAAACCAAACACCAATTGTGGTGGTGGCTTGCTTATCTAAGTGAATTACTGGCCCCTAATCCCCTAATCCTATCCTTATTATCATTTTTATTTACTTTCATTGACGACCAGCGAGCGATCCCCCTCTCTACCCACGGGAGTCGTAAGAGCCGACTGAGGGAATACCGGGGCAGTGGGCAGCAGCACTCCCTCGAGTATTAACAACATCCACTGTGATCGCCAACCCGCCTGCCAAGCGTGGCGATTAGGGCATTATCCCCCATGACGGAACCGCTCGTTGTGGCGTTCTCTTGGGGAGGCCTATGTCCAGCAGTCGACGTTGAAAGGCTGATGGATGGATGGATGGATGAGTGATGCCCCTGGTGTTGCTAGCGTCTATAGGTTACGGTAACTGATTACAATCAGGTGGACCATTTCGTTATTTGTCCGTGTGGGGATGGACTAAGAATACAAGTGTCACCACCCCATTTTTTCCCACGGGTGTCGTATGAGGCGACTAAGGGAAGTGAGCAATTATCATCCATTGCATGACTGGTGGTAGGGCTGGGTAACAAGTAGGAGTACTCACTTGGTATCGGGCCCGAGCGGGTTGGTACCACCATCTCCTGTGAGACCGGCCATGAAGCACATCGTTGCGTTTTGGCTGTAGCAGGAGATAGCCGTTTATATTTCATTTCATATCTGTGAAATGAATTGGTCTGCAGCAGCTTGACTATGCTCTCGGTATAGTTGAGTCCATGGGCAGCGGTTACCATTTACCATCAGATGGACCGTGGCTCGTCTGCCATTACATGCAATAAAAAAAGAAATAGAAAAAAAAACCTGCGTTGAAATACTTAAGTGGTCCAGAAGATAGAGTGGTCATTATTTCACCCAGAAGATAGAGTGGAATGAATAGTGGTTTCGGGGATATTAGGACGTTCCTTCTAAAATTTCGGGAATAGTTTTAGCTAGCCTTCGAATGATCAGATAGATCTGCCACTACATATGCAATTTCGTCATGTTCCTGCCGAAGATTTAGTGAAATATAAATCGTAGATACATGTTACTGAACAGTAGCTAGATATTAATGTAATTTTTTTTATTTAATACTATGTATGAATAAGGGTGTAAAGGTGAACAAAAGGAAAAAATTTAGCAATTAAAATTAAAAAGGTAAAAATAAAATAATCAAAAATTACGTCCTGTTTCGCCGCCATATTTGCCCACTTGTTCGTGTGGATGACAATGTGAATTATGAAATGTTATTACTTTTACGCAATTAATCGCGTTTAGTTGATTTTCCAATATTCCGACATTTCAATTACTTAACAGTATTCGTAGTTACGGGTGTACGGTAAATATCAGAAAGTATTAACAATTATAGTAGGTACCAACATTAATTTTATAAAACATACTTATTGTATGAAAAAGATACGGAAAAGTTTTTTTTAAATATTGTACCAACTACCAACACAATCGGTGTTAAAATCCGATCGCAACTAAGAGTATTTTCGAAGAATAAAGAAAAAGTTCAAGCCGATGAAAAGAGAGAATATGCCATTGCTTCAATATTAATCTTTAAGACAGTGCAAAGAGTAGAATAATCTAAAAAAAAGAAACAATGTTTACAAGTAGTGAGTCAAAACCTTCTAATATTGTAAACTGTGACGTCATGTTTCGTTTCATCCAATAGCGTTGTGAGGGAGATTTATAATGTCAATAAATTTCATAATTAGATTATGAAAAAAATTTAAAACGAAATGCATCCGTATATTGGTGACAACAAAGATGGAATATAAAAATATTTATGGTCTATTTTGGAGTTACACGCCTTTTGTTATTGAGATACGGTTATCAGTGCCATAGAGTATAAGATCCCAAAAGCGAATACGAAAACTTCGAAATGTATACGATATTAATACTTGGAGTACGTAATGGCTACAGTATGCGACGCCTGTTTCTGAACTCGGAAAACAACCACTCAAGTTTACTAACTTGGTAATAATTAAAACAATTGAAGAGAAAGTTCTTAAGTAGATTCATTACGATGTGATTTAATAATCCAGCAGTTTAAACGTTAGAACTTCTGGCATGTCATATAATATTAAGGTTTGAGGCGTTTTATGTGTAACGCTGTAATAATTGTTTAATTTTGCTATCTAACTCGAAAGGGTAATTTTTTTTATACTACGTGGGTGGCAAACAAGTATACGGCCCATCTGATGGTAAGTACGTACCGTAACTTATAGACTCTAGCAACTCTAGCCAAAGGCATCACTCACGCGTCGCCATCTCCAATGTAAGGAATGGAAGGTGGATAGGAAAGATATTAAGGAGATGACTGGTTGGATACTAAGGAGTGGATATGAATTACATATTATTTAGGTTTCATACTTAACACGGCAATATCATTTAAACTTTCAAAAGGTTTTACCATATGGTGGATTCGCATCCGCGATGACACGGGTGAAGGTGTCGACCCCTCTAGTCGCAATGAGGAAGAAAGGAGTCTAGAAACTGGCGGCGAAGCGGTCACTGTTATGCTAAGAGCTTTGATGTGTGGAGCGACTTACTCAGTAAGAGCCGTGGCTCACTCAAGAGCTGGATCATCGCCGCCTTCTGTACCTTTACTAGTCAAGACGAAACCACCAGGTAAGATATATAATTAATATAAGAACAAATTATTTGTGAAAGTGAAAAAAGGGCACTTTACTGCAAGCAGGATTCTAACCTGCGTCCCATGCAATCTGGGGAAGTGCTCTAAACCGCTAATTGCAGTTGCCCAACGACGATTCCAAATCTCCACTTCACATTTGTCTTTACAACTGCTATCTGGATGGGACGCAGGTTCGAATCCTGCTTGCAGTAAAATTCCCTATTTCTACTTTCACAAATAATTTAGTCTTTAAAGTTTCTGAGCATGTCAAGTGCTAGAATACAGATAAAATACTTAAAATGACATCAAATATGTCGATTATCGCTTAGTTTTCATTCTACAAAAATGTTTGAAGTTTACTGGTGAATATGGAATACATATTGGCCTCGTACGATGTACGTAGTTGCTTTTATTATTTAAAATAGCTGTCACCCACGCCTTCGTCTTCGTAAACATTTAAATGAAAATAACTTTCTTCCTATTATCCGATTTAAATTAAATAAAAGCCTATATTTTGCTCTAAGCTAAGCTCTATCTACCTGTGGACATCGCATTAAATTATTTCAGTAATTTCAAAGATGTGCTACTACAAATAGCCAGACCGACAAAAGAATTATGAATCGTTGTCTTGTTTTACAAGTCACAATTGTTTGTAATGTTTTATTTTTTAGTAAATCATTTCTGTTTTAGCAAAATTTTACAACGAACAGCTAATTTTTATATATATATAATTATAGATAGTTATATAGTGAAATGATAGCTATTATAGATAGTTATATAGTTTTTTTTTTTTTTGCGAGAAAAAATGTACCTTACCGCAAACCCCGTCGTTCGGGGCAACGAGCAGGCTACTGTAGGGCCCTCATCCACTAAAGAAACTCGCCGTGTGCCGTCTCTCCGCCTGTGTTGAGACGGCACACACCAGGTATAGGTAATTACGGATCCTATAACCTACCTATATAAACGCAGTGCCATCTCTCCGCCTGTATTGGCGGGCCACTGGAACTAAATTACGTTACTTCAGTGGCCAAAATGCAGTGACAGCCTTTTTTTTTTTTTTTTTTTTTTGTTATGGCGGGAAAAAATGTTCCTAACCGCACACCCTATCGTTCGGGGCAACGACCAGGGTAGTGTGGGGCCTGCACCCACTAAAGAAACCCGCCGTGTGCCGTCTCTCCGCCTTTATTGGCGGGCCACTGGAACCATGTTACATTCCTTCGGTGGTATGCAGTGACAGCCTAGCGATAAAACCAAGGACTGCAAACACGGTGGTATCAAGTTCGATTCTTATTCTAAGGTTGAGACAATGCAAGGCACACACCTCTTATTATTTTTTGACTAGGCACCGACTTCAAACACATCAGTAGGTGTTTAACACGGAAATCATATGTAAATACCAATTATTTTTGGCTTTTTAGTTCCTGGGTGTCCTTTGAAGGCGGTTTCTTTTTTATTTAAAAATAATTTTGGTCTGGTAGTGTTGGTATGGGAAGGGGGAGGGGAAGACAGGCTCGAGGAAGGTGCGGAAGCTGCTGTATGGAGTAATAGCAGCACTTTAGCGGTAGATGCAAGGCGAGCCGTGCGATGTGGAGCACGGCTTGTGAGGTTGCAGTGGCGAAGAGCTGATGCGTCAGGGGCACCGGTGTGGAGAGACGCTGACCTTACATCTTTGCATCATCATCGAGAGGTGCGTAAATCGATATTTATCATAGTTATAGTATAACGTATAGATCTCCTGACAGCTCGATAGCGTGAAACCAATTTTGATTTGTCAATGTGTGCGTTGGGTAGTGATGTAAATTTTAAGAGTTAGATTGACTATTGATAAAATGATAAAACAAATCAGTTTCTTTAACGAACTCGCTCATTCAAATAATCATCTTCAATTAATGAAACAGAACAGACATAATAAATTAAAACAAGCATAATTAATTCGTTTTTATTTATTTCACCAGCAACGTCAGTCAACGATGTTATGCATTTTATAAGGGAATTATGCACTCAGCTTTTAGCAACATAAACCTACTTATAATTTTTAAATTAAATAAATCGACTTGACTGACAATATCTGCTGTAGAACTTTTATTGCATTTTTCCATTAATGTGTTAGGAGAAAATGTTTCAAACATTTAGGATAAATATCGACAATATAAGGTATATTGTCGATAAAGTCAAGCCCTAGTAACCTAAAAACTTTTCTACTAAAATCTTGCAAATATGTAACAATGCGACATATTTCTATGTAAAATATAAACAGTAAGAATGAAATTGAAATTAATCTGTAACTGAAACAGAAAATATCAATAATTATGACTTAAAATAAAAGCATTTAATTTGTGATAACATCCTGGGAACTTACCTGTGAAACATGCAATTATCAGGATTGTTTGCATGATTTACATCACAGGCACTCACGAAACAAACAACCATTGTATTTAATAGATAAAATCATATAAGAAACAAGAGTTATAACACAAATAAATCAAAAAACCGCGAAGCTAATTTCAAGCTAGAAAACTACAGTCTCTAATACAGTCTGTAATACCTGTCATTCAAATGGGTTGCAATGACATTAGATTTGCTTTCATCTTCCATCTTGCTATGTTGCCGTATAAGATGTTCTTCTCGCTCACACGCTTTGGTGATCTATACGTTACTATATCTATGATATTTATCTACTTATTTCATATTTCAGGCGTCACACTAGGTATTTAGTCTGATATTGTTTTAATTTATTAGAAGAGTAAATAAATATTTTTAGCAAACAGGTTTACATTATTAAACATATGGATGCATTTTTTTATAATATAAATATAAACATTATACCGTAAGTATGACATATACTCGTACCAGAGAATAATACTATGTATAAAAGTGTACGTACGATATTATAATTGAATTCATTCTCCCTGATACAAATAGTTTTTTAAATTAAGATCTAATCAGTTCCTTTTTTTTATTGAGTCGATTTTTGCAATACATTTATAAGCGTCCAATACGTTATTAACCGGAATAGGAACTTTTTACCAAAATTTCTTTTGTTTTCAATTTGAAACGTTTTCATATTTCAAATATCTATATCAGATCCTCGCGCAAGAATATGATTGATTTATACTTGAACGGTATATAAAATTCATTTTATTAAAAGTAAGGAAATACGAGTTGCTTAAAATAAGCTTAATAGACCATCATTTATTGTAAGACTAGATGACCAGGCGAACTTCGTATCACCTACGATTTATTTTACCACCGATTATAAATCCTAACCAATCTACATCGTCTAAACCTTGTCTAAGTATTTTTTTTTATTTAGAGTAACGGCAACAACTCGTTGATAATAATAGCAGGTACCTAGTCATCATATTATATCAATAATCACTATATTATAAAGGAAAAAATAGTCAAATGAAATTAGACTTTCCCACCATAAGAATAAATATTCCTCCGAATATTTATGGTTTTTTCTTTCAGAACTACCATTGGAAAAATATATTTATAACTACCTTTTATTAATTTTAGAATACAGTAGATATGGATAGGTCATTTTGTCAACGTTGTCTTTACAGATGACTCTTGTTTTTGATTAAGGTTGTAATCAGTGACCTGACTGCGGGTGCTTGGTATGCTTTGCGCTTGTGGACAGCGACGGAATCAGCTCGACATCAAGCTATTATTTACGCAGCCACCACTACACACTCTGGAGGTACGGCGTCACATAAAGTTCACAATGAGTTCTTGTTTGTCTTTGTTAAATGCTTCAACCCTTTATTGAGGCAGTCTACATACTTAAGTGCACCGTTATATATGAATAAGTATTTCTCACATCATGGTAGCGTAAGGTAAGCTAATCGAAATGAGAAACTCAAAAGAATCTGCACGACGTAAATCAATATTGAGATACTATATTTTGTAACGAAGATCAGGTATCCAATAACCATGTCTATCAATATTATGATGTGTGTGCCAACTCCCCGGAGCAAAATCTATCTTTAGGTGCAGACAGCCTAGCGATGCCGGGTAATTTATTATAACTTTGTAGAAAATATATAAATCAAATTGATTAAATTTTATCGTTTATCTTCAGCACTCTCTTAGCGACTTGTATTTAAATTTTGACAAAAAATTCTAATTACCTTCATGCAGTCTAATGTACAGCATAAGCATATAAAATTGCCAAACATGTCAAGTACTTAAAAATATATAATAATTAGCCTTTGCCCGCGGCTCTGCCGCAGCCAAAAGCTAGTTTTTAGGTTATATTTCAGGTTCTCGATATAGTAGCGGAATAAAATGTATACCAGTTTTTAAGTCTAATCAAGAGCTATCAAATAAAAAAAGTTGCATCTAAATCCTTTCTGTAGTTTTTGCGTGATGCGCGAAGGCACAAATAGATAAACAGACAAAAATTCTAAATAAAAATGTTTTGTGTTTAGACACGCCTATAGAGCCTTTTACAGTCATATTTTCTCAAATATCTTAAATGTACACACACAGCTCTGTTACAGCTTTATAATAGTTAGAAAAACACTATTATATTGGAACTTTAATACTTTTGTAGTCCTGATTCATGAGCATGCACGACCCGGGGAAAAAATAAAGAAGAGCTATCTCTCACAAAATATTGGTGTAATTCAACTGTAGATATTCCTGCTGTAGTCTTTTCTAAGGAAATTAAAGCGCAAGAGGTTCAAACTCCCTCGTCCACCCCTTTCTTCCATTCTTCTTCTATTTCTACTTGCTTCTACTGCATAATCCTTCCTTTCCACGTTATCATGCTCTCTCTACCATATTTCTCTCCTCTATCTCTTTCCCAGGGCGAGTGAGCAACTATGGCAATCACTTACCTTTAGCCGGGCTGGATGCACATCCTTGCGCCCTATTCAAAGTTCGACGAAAGTTTAAGGCTAGCTTTTTTTTTAAGACAACGCTGTGCACTAAGGAATAATCCTTGTATCGGGGACTTTTACAAACATACAAGTTCACGGCCACAAAGTACACCCAGACTCAGGACAATCATTTGTGGATCACACAAAGAGTTGTCCTGTGTGGGAATCGAACCCACAATACTCGAGGCCTGTATCTAAACCACTCTGCCATCTGTGCAGTCAAAGGCTAATTTCTGGTGCTGGTTTATATCTAAAATTACACTTTTAGTAGGTACCTACTAAAAGATGAGCTTAAGTATATATAATATTGTAACTCTTGGCCGTGTGGGGCCGGCTTTAGAATTTTCCCACCCCTCTCTACCCACGGGAGTCGTAAGAGCCGACTGAGGGAATATCGGGGCAGTGGGCAGCAGCACTCCCTCGAGTATTAACAACATCCACTGCGATCGCCAACCCGCCTGCCAAGCGTGGCGATTACTGCATTATCCCCCTTAACGGGACCGCTCGTTGTGGCGTTCTCTTGGGGAGGCCTATGTCCAGCAGTGGACGTTGAAAGGCTGATGGATGGATGGATGGATATTATAACTTCTTATTAAACCATTCCCTGTCAGCAAATAGATACAATAGAAATTTAATTGTTATATATCATATATGATTCATAGGACAAGGAACCTTTACCTTTTTTACTGAAAATACAGTTCCAATTACAAGCATGACTTTTTTTATTCTCTGCAGTAAACATGCTTTAATTATGAAAGGGGAAATTAATTTCACAAGTAGGTACTTTGTAATCAATGGGTAACACAAAGCGTTTACTCAACTCTCCGTGATTGTGCTTTGTAACAAATCTACTTGAATTAAACTAATTGATTGAAGCACTTGTAATACAAATTATTTAATTAATTGATATGTAAATATGATAGGTTATATTTATCTTATATATACCTACTATTATAAAGCTATAACAGAGCCAAACCTGTAGGTACATTTAAGATATTTAAGAAAAAAATAATGTATTAGACTATGTAAGTGCCGCGACACAAAACATTTTTTTTAAATCTTCTTCTGTTTGTCTGTTTGTTTGTTCGGGCATCCCGTAAAAATTACTAACGGATAGTAATGAATCTTTTTTCGTTTGGTAGATCTTGATTAGACTTAAAAACTAATTTATTAATCCACTTAACCTAAAAACTAGCTTTTAACTGCGGCGGAGCCACTGGCAATCTTTTATAAAATTATGATAGGTAAATATATAATTTCCTGAAGGGGTAGATATAAATGAAGGATTGAACTTGCTACACGATTTCAACATACTTTTTTATATATATTCCACACTCATTACCTACTTTAGGCTGGTGTCCATTTCACAAAAAATTGCGTTGCGATCACCAAGTCTTTTACAAGTATATTGTTAGATACTAATAGTAGATTATATACATTTTGGTATTTACTTTTTTATATAGAGCGTCTCCGCCGGCCAGTGGTGTTCCAGTCGGAAGGCAGCCAAGTAACTATAACTAACGGGAATGCAGACACCGAGCGTGTGCTCGGCGCTGTGTCACTGGCTTTTGCAGCGCTGGCAGCGCTTGCTGTTACAGCACTTGTACTTGTGCTTGTCGCTAAGCGAAGGTATGTACAGCAAAATTGCGGGACAGCTGATTCCACCATAGTTAGCACCACAACAACTTAGATCATTAAGCCATCTCATATTTTTACCTTATTATTCATATTATATTGGCTTTGCAGTCTAAACCAGACGCAACAGAATGTTATTTTTTCTAAGGAGTGCCATCTTGCCTTCGTGACAATAAATATAGTTTAAAAAAATTAAAAAAAAAAAAAAAACGCTTTTATAGCACATCGAACTAAAAATAATTCATAATAACATAGCATAGCATCACGCCTGTATTCTCCGAAGGGGTAGGCAGAGGTGTATTGCACACCCACGACTCGCCAGCTATGTTTAAGTCACGTAATAGGGGGCGAGCCTATTGACGTCTACCGGGCACATTTCCAAACTCCGGACTGTTACTGAGAATTTTTCTTTTTAGGAAAAAGCTTTATTGAGCGTAGGTAATTCATAATATTGGTAGAAAAATAATATTAAACAAAAAATATTAGTATTAATAATAATGAAGGAATTTGTTATAGGCATTGTGACATTCAAATGCAAATTCATTTGAAAGAATACGTAATTCTACATGAATAGTATCCACTATTAAATACTATTTTCATTTTTATTAATGTATTACTTCCACACTTATTTTCACTAATGATTCTCAAATATAGAACAGACTTATAAAAGTACCCTTATTATGATTTCTTTACCTATTGTTCCACGGCTTCCTGAACAAAGTATAGAAGAAAAATGATTCTGAAAGACACAACATAGAGTAATAAGTACTATTGTATCGGCTACTTAATTTTAGTAGAAAAAAATATAGGTAGGTAAATTCTAATTCATGAGACAATTTTTTATCTGTAATGTATCATACTCCCTACGCCTAAAAGCATTAGAAATAAATCTTATTTAAAAACGTTGCGGTCATGCTATCGAGGTTTCTGAGAAAGCTTCCCCGTGGCCACTTGACCTTTTTGAGTTCATTTCTACGAATGTGAGGCAACCACGCAAATGCCGCATATAACATATACTACCACCCACATTATTATTGGATTCATTTCGTCGATTATTTTGAGTTCGCGCGATCAATTTTAGATGAGATAATAATGTATTTGTTGGTATTGGCGTACCTACATTATTTATAAATATAAATGTTTTTTCGTAAGTAACTTGAAATTGACGATTGGAAATAAAAGTTAGGGAGAGAGACTCCTATTACGGGAGGTTAGATCGGTATAAGACTCGTCACACAAATTAGTTCTAAGTAAAAGGTTACGAAATTATGGGTGTATTAAACTGATAAATACGAGCATAGTGTTAAATAATGGTAACTCTTATAGCAGATTAGTTGGTAAGAATTGTGGATATAGGCATGCCATATCGCTCGAGGAGCCCCTGGGGAAAGAAAGATTCTTGAGTCGTGAAAATTTATTGCAGTATAGGACGGCCAGGTAGACCTAATATGGCAAACGGCGACGGCGAAACGTTCGATGCAGGCGGCAGAACGGCTCGTTGTGGCGCTATCCCGAGGAATCCTATATTCAGCAATGGACGATGATATAATTGGATATAAATGGATGAAAAATAAATTATCACTTTCAGTTCACTAATAACCTATAATAAAATAACAATATGAAATATTTTAACTCGAACTTTTTGTCATAATTGTATACAGGCACACATTGGAAAAGTTATGCATTATTTCTACAAAATAATTTCGATGTTTTTACATCTGCCAGACGTCCCGAGACGTCTAATTATTCCATTAAAATGATGTCATTTTTACGGGCTCTACTTTACGAATTAATACTCTAATATCGAAACAAATCACCTAGACATTGATAAATTAATCTCACCAAACAAACCGTTACAGCGCGGGCTTCTCATCTCATTTGAAAGTGCTCGATACCCGTTTACAATAAAATAGGGGCAGGCTATTTTGAAATCCTCCGATCACATTTCCAAAGGAGTCTGTTTATTTATACATAATAATAAGCAAGATGAATGTAGTCGTATCGAGAACACGATCCCCGCGTAAATCACTCACCGTGACCTATATATTTCCACTTCAATTGTTTGATTATATCATCGTCTAGGCTTCGGATGTTATATATGTTGTATAACCTCTATGTATTATTAATCTCTATGTACTGAAATATAAACACACAGCCCAAGCTCCTGTAACTAGGACCGCGAAAATCTACTTATGGGTTTCTTTAATACACCTACAGGTGAGCACTATGAATTTTACGCAAACCCTATCCAAAATGGAATTGTCATCTATCACTTTAATGAAAAGCCGCGGGTAATGCGCTAGTTGAATTTAAACACTGTTGCATATACATCTAACTATTATATTACTAGCAGTGCTGTGTATGTACCTTAAAGATATTTTAGAAAAAAGTAATGTGTTAGGTTATTAGGTTTGTCTGAAATCAGAACATTCTTTGAGAATGTTTGTCTATTTTTCTGTTTGTTTTATAACGCAACATGCCATAGTTAATGAACGGATTTCAATGATATTTTTTTTATTTGGTAGTTTTTGATTAAGCTTAAAAAATGGTTTACATTTATTAATAGACTATTAATGTGTTTAATAATTAGTTGCTCAACAGTTAGCCATTACACAATAAAAAATACAACCGTAGGTAACATCACTGACCAAGGTTCAAGTAGTAATCTCTAAGGTTTGCCTAAACATTAATATTTACACGATGTAAAGCTTAAACAGCAAGCCGTTTGGTGTTTCAGAACGAGAATCTTACCCTGCAAGCTGTTTAATGATTCAAATTATTCAATACCAAAGAGACCTTGATTTAGCCAAATTTCTTTTAAGTCGAGTGCAAGTCACTCTGAACAAGAGTTTGTTAGCTATCTGAAAAGTATGGGTACTTCTTTCTTTTATAATTTAGCACACTCTGGCCGTGTGGAGGACAGACAGATGAAGCAACAAGACGCTGCAGTCACTCGGTGGCCAGCACTGACAAGTCCGTATGTCCAGAACAACAGAACATCAGAAACTGTCAACATGATTACAAACACGACAAGCTGTCACCTGCATCCGGTGAGTTCAGCTAGAAATTATATTACACAATTTATTCTCTTAAAGAGCAAAGCTCGAAATAGATGACAGACAATTTATCACGCACTGCTGTATGTGTTTCATAGTGATACAGTAAAATATATAGGACAATAACAAAAAAGACCTCAATCAACATTTTTTTCGTTTATAATCCCCTAGTATGAGTAAACTAACAATATTTAGGTTTCCATAAACAGAAATTCTTAACAGGATTAAAAATGATGTCGATGTTTATTATGCTCAGTCAAGAATTTGTAATATGTTTTAACTAATTGTATTATAAAATAATCCTTATCCCATCTTTACTAATATTAGTAATGCTAAAAAAAAATGCGAGTGCATTTTTTTAGTTGTAACATTTTTACGCCTTATCTACGCTCTACGCAACCGATCATCGTGACCATAAGGACGAAGGCTGTTTTTTTTTTTAGCTTGGGATGAGGGATTTCTATGGGATAGCAATTTTTGCTTAAGGATCATTAGTGATCAGTAGAGGGACGTATTTATAGATAAAATAGTAATTTTTCAAAAATATTCTGGAACAACGTGGTTTTTATATTTTGTACTGCAAGAACATTTATAAGCCACATATAGCAATTTACCAGGTCTTATTCGACTGGGTTGCACCAGTTTTTTTATACTAAATAATGGGCCATCAGGCATACGAAGGGAAGAAAGGGGAATGGAACTGGAGAGGAGGAATACAAAGAGGATGGCTAGGATTATGAGGAGAGGATAGGATGGATAAAAAGGAGAGTATAGAGAGGGGTATGGCCCTCCTGCACTCTCACTCACAATACTAATCACAACGATACCTATCGTTATTTCAGGTTGATCTTCTGTGATGTACTTTCCTGATCCAGGTGGCTGATTTGTCTTGGGATAAGCAAGGCCTAGGGCTCTACCACTAGTAAAACACGTCAGCCCAAATATGAAGTTTAAATTAGAGAATAAATTTTATTTATCAATTATAATTTGTGAATAAGGAAAAAGAGTATTTTAGTACAGGCGGGAATCCAACCTGCGTCCCTTCCTATCCGGGGAAGTGCTCTAATCCACTGAGCTACAGTACTATCTTTTAGACATACCCAATCTCCTTATCACATTTGTCTTAACGACCTGTACTAAAATACTCTTTTTCCTTATTCACAAATTATAATTTGTACTTTAAGAGTAGCTGAGCATGTCAACTACTAAAATAGTAGATCAAAATGTTTATTTATCAAGTTGAAGCAGTCAAATTCAAATTATAATGTTATTTTATCTAAGATGTGTATGAGATAAGTCCATACGCAACATTTGCTGTGGGTGGAGAAGCAACAGCGGCTACGTTGGATCACACGCTTCAATTCCGTACATTCGGACATCGAGACAATGATGCTCCACCTCACAGACCATGCAGGAAGCACCCTCAGAGACTTCGCGAAAGGGCTGAAGGTAAGTAGATTGCGGCACATGAACTATATAATAGCGATAAATAAATATTAGGGTCTTTAGATATTATACATGATATCAGTATGCGTTACGATTACAAAATAATGAAGAAACATTATATTAAGTAGTAGATACTCCAAAACATACCACTGAAGCAATGTCACACAGTTCCAGTGGTCCGTCAATACAGACGGGGAGATTTTATTTAGTGGGCGAGGGCACCACGCTACCCTGTTCGTTACCCTGAATGACGGGGTGTGTCGTTATGTAATTTTTTTCCCGTCTAAACAAAAAAAGTACTTAAAAACTTCTAAGTAGGTTTATAGTAAAACCTTCAGCGTAACAGACGACAAATTTAAAACTGGTCGCATATTCTATACCTGTTATTTGGAAAATAACAGATTTACGGCCCTTTTTGGATATTTTATGAATAACAGATTTAAGGTCGAGCCTTTTGGATGATATTTTTATGACATAAAGAAGTAAAGAATTTAGTGGAGACCTTCATAGGTCTCCACTAAATTCTTTACTTCATTTCATTCATCTCTTTTTTAGTAAGTAGTGACTATCATAGCTAATATGCATGCATATTCAATTTATTCTTGTTGTTTTGTATTGAAGTTACAAAGAATCTTGGTTACCTAAGTATTAATTGTTCGTAGAATATTGTAGTGGATGATTGATATGTCATGTTTGTTGAATAGTCTGGTATGTGTAACAGTGGAGAAGCACCACTCGGAGTGTGAGCTGCAGCAGCTGAGTCGTTACGAAAAGGTGCGCCCAAGGCACTGCGTTGGCACCTCCTATTGCGTGCCGCTGTCCCATCACGGTACGTCTTTTTATCTAAAAAGCTCCGATACCTAATGGATAACATTACATCTAATTATAAATGGAATGTTTAGTTGTATAGTAGCGAAGTGATTCTTCGCACATACTTTAAATTAAAATAAGATCTGTTTTATAGCTATTAATATAAAATGTGCAAAATCGATTAGTACAAATAAACGGAGTGCTGTGTTTGTAATTTCATAATAACATTTATTGAATTGTTGCATGCTAGTGTTTAAACGGTACTTATACCAAAAAACGTTTTTAAATATTTGTATCTATCCATTTGTTTGTTCGTTTCGGCTAATCTTTTGAATCGGCTGGACAACAGTGGTATAATTGACGAGACTTCCACTGACAGATAGCCGATGCTATAAAGAGTAACTTAAGTTAGAATCAAACTGTAGTGACGCACCGCGGCTAACAGCGGCATCTGAAAAGTGTTGCTAAGCCATTTGGGATGCAGCTTGCTTTTATGAGTCCTAGCGCCTAATCCAGAAAGAACTCACGAAGAACTATCCAGTAGTGAAATTGACTACGATTTGTTTAAATTACATTATACAAACAAACACACTTTCCCATTTTATAATATTAAATAGGGATTTAATAGGTATAATTTCAGAGCAGGCTCTTAGACATGTTTTGTAGCGGTAGACCATCAGGGAGCGATACAGGCGAGGGAATTATGAACATTTTTAATTTTGTTTTACATTCATTCCCAATAGACAGCTCAGCACAGACAGATTGCAGTGTGGGGCCGGCTTTAGAATTGTCCCACCCCTCTCCACCCATGGGAGTCGTAAGAGCCGACTGAGGGAATACTAGGGGAGTGGGCAGCAGCATTCCTTCGAGTATTAACAACATCCACTGCGATCGCCAACTCGCCGGCCAAGCGTGGCGATTACGGCACAATCCACCATTCTTGGGGGAGGCCTATGTCCAGCAGAGAACGTTAAAAGGCTGGTGGATGAGACAGCTCAGCAGCTGCTGCTTTATGTTACAAGAAAATAAATTTTGAGTCCATGGCATAAATAAAAAAACCAAGTCTGGTGATTTTTTTTCTTGGTGAACTTTGTATAAACATTTATTAAGAGATAAGGTTTGAAATAAACTTTTTTTGAGGATGAATGTATGTATGTAATTGTCCCTCATATCCTGTAAAAATTTGGTTTTCCTGCTGCAATCTTCAAAGGTGACAAACAAGCATACCACCTAATGGTAAGCGGTTACCGTAGCTTATAGACGCTAGGAACACCAGAGGCATTACTCACACGTTGCCAACTCCAAGGAAAGGAATGAGAAGTGGAGATGTAGGAATTATCTTTGTAACGCCTCCTCAAGAAAAGGATTAGGAGAGGTCTTAGTTCTTCGGCAATCACACATCATACGAAACAACAGTAGAAGAACGAATGGTTTTTCTTGCTGATCTTCTGTTAAAGTGTATATATACTTCCCTGGTCAAGTCAACCATTCATGCTGGTACAAGCAAGGCAGGTTTATTTCCTATATGGATTATTGTCTATGATTATCATAGGTTCTAGCGGTGGCGGGAGTGGAGGTGGATGCGGTAGCGGAGGTGGACTATCGGAAGTGTATGCAGGTGATTCGAGCGCCGAGTCTGGTCCCGGTTCGTTGTCGCCGCGTACGCATCATGAGCACAGCTAGCATTCGCGGGTGCGATACAACACATACACTCCCGCTCCCCACTTGCAGGATCATATCCCTCGTGTGACGTCATCGCATAATTAAATAGTATACTGTAAACCTAAACTTTTTCCGTAGATGTTACTAGAAGCCGTGTCTTGTAGATTGACTGTTAGACTTTAGTAGGAATATCTATGTTACAAACTTGTCAGATCCATTAAAATTAAGAATTACAAATATATAATAGATATGTATACCTTTAGTCTGTTTTTCTGTATTACTCTGCTTTTAGTTATTACTATAAAATATGTTCTAATGTTTTCTTTTTAACGATTTATTACAAAATGTAACATGTGCATAGGTTTTTACAGAATATTGGATTGTATCTACGAAATCTTGCAACTTAATTTCCGCGCACTTTATATTTTCCGGTGGATTTGAATCTTAGATGTTTCTGAGTAGATACCAACTAATGATAATTAAATGACAACAACGTCGTTTATCTAAAACAGTATCACATTGTGTAAATCAAATATAATTTATACCTATAGTATAATTAGATTTTTCTTATGACACTATAAAATTACAAAGCCTTTGTTTAAATTTTAATCTGGAATCTGATATTATACTGTGGGATTCAAACGACAAAATAATATTGAAGAGTGACAATATTTTTAATTAATTAATTAATAATGACGTCACACTAAACACAGCTATACTATAACATTATGATAATCTTATACAATATTTAGATAAGTAATATTACTTTTAAAATTATTCGTTACCTATTTGAAAGTTGCAAGTAATAATTTATTGTATTTAATCCCGTTTTAAAAGTAGTTGTAATAATAATAATAATTGAAGTCATTAATTTAAGGTTTATAAATGTATGTGCCAAACTACACGCCACTGCCAAGTTAAAAATACCATTAAATAAGTAGCCTAATTTTACAACGAATGTTTCCACAATGTTGCTAATCTATTTTCATTATTTCCAGCTTTTTATCTATGTTTTTGTGCAATAAATTTCAGTGTTGCTCGGTTAGAATACAACTTTTTTATTTATGTCGTGAACTTTCCCAATGTTTTTATTGCTCTGTTGTCTTTTGTGAGGACTTAAGAGTATGATTAATATGTACTAATAGATGATGCCCGTCTTAATATCTATAATCTATATTTACATTTGTATTTTTTACTAGCTGACTAGGTAACCTGCAGCTTCATTCATAAGGATTTCGGCTATTCGGATAAGTTATCGCATAACACGCGCTGGTTAACAATTATATCATTGATACTCGTATTAGGCATTCACAATTCGGCCCTTTGCAGTAATTACCAGTGCTATATTGTTTAAAAAAAACAAATGTCACTCTGTATTTTTATCTACAGAACAACAATAGCGATACAAAGTTCTACCACAATCCAATAAATGGTGCACAAACCCTTAGAGAAGCAACATGCAAACACTCTATTTTATATTAGGTTTTGGACATTCCTTATACATACGAGTCACTTAAATAGGTTTTATTTTAAAAAAGGGCACCCATTTATCACTAGGAAATATGACTGCATAACAGGGGTATTATTTTATAAATACACAATATGATGGTCGCAAAATACATCGAGACTCAAAACAACAATTTGTGAATTAGATAAATCTAAATCAGTCCACTGGACTAATATGTATAACTAAAACCAGCTAATAAGCAAGATCATTCAATCACTCAGGTATGTTGGTGTTACCTGCGCAAAAACGAAACCATATAAAAGTTTTAATCCTAATTTAGGTTTCAAAAATATTTATTAATTGTAGCTCATCAACTGCACTATAAATTCAATTGTATATAGTAATATAGTCAGACTGATGTGGTATATCTATGTTAAATTCTGAGCTTACATTTGTACATAAATTTTGTAGATATCTTAATAGAAACTCTAGTCAATTTTATTAAATGTTTTTATGACAATATAATTGTATTATATAAATAACGAAATATTAAGTATACCTATGCGTATGTGAGAATCTGTTTGATGTGTAAAATAAATCTATTTGTCATGATATTGCGTCTTTTATTTCCTTATGCAGGATTTTGTTTATACATATCACCAAAAAGAATATGTTTTATTGCTTTTGGAGGCAGACGAGCCACAGCCCGCATGATAGTTACCCGTTGTCCTAGGTGAACGACAAACGCGATAATACTACGCGACGCGACGCGATACGAAAATATCAAATAGAGGTTGTATGTACTTATGGCCTACGTTATCGCGTAATAACGCGACGCAAAGCGTTTAAAATACTAGCCGCAATAGGTCGCGTCGCGTAGCAACGTGTAGCATTGCGCCGCGTCGCTCACCTAAGACAACGAGTAAAGCCGGCTGTACACACTCGTCGAGTCGAGACACAACGAGACAGGCCGAGGGCGAGTGTGTACATGGTAGCCTCGTCTTGTCTCGCGGCTCTCGCTTTGTCTCGGAGGCGTGTCGGTTTTTTGTGTACGAGTCAAAGGGTCTCGTGAGTCTCGCAATGAAAACGTGAGCGCGCCTATACACACTCGTTTGCTTAGTTGCCCACCAACTGCGTTCGCTTAAAGACGTGCTTTCTGCGTGCGACAACAATGTGGTCTAACGCTTTTTAGAAGCCTACCAAAGGAAAGCACTATTATGGAATCCTAAGAATGTCAGGCACAAGGATAAGCACATTACATTACACGACGCTTGGTTGCGGATAAGCAACGACGTTCATATCCCCGTTGAATATTTAAAAAATATATATATTACCGTTGAATAGTTAAAAAGTTCTTTTTCGCCGTGGTTTAATATATTTTCTTTTATGGTAAATGATTAAAAAATTACAATAAATAATAATAAAAATAAACGCCTCCATTGATTTTTCCACGTCCATCGCGACGGGCATCCTAAGTTCAATTGATTTGATACAACGAGTGTGTACATGGTGTGCTCTCGTATCGAGCTTCTACGAGATGAGAGTGGACAAGAGGTTCACGAGACAAATAGACGAGTGTGTACAGCTGGGGCAAGTGGTAACCACCGTTCATGGACTCATAAATACTAACCGTCCGCTCGGACCTACATCATTCTAAGGCACATTATCGATCGTTATACAAAAATAGTTATCCCACAAGAATAAAAAGTAGCCTATGTTCTTTTCTATGCTCTGGACTATACCTATACAAAATGTCATAGTGATTTGGTTGAGTAGTTATGGCGTCAAAGCGTAACAAGCAAACAGACAAACTTAGTTTCGCATTTTATAATATTATTAGTAAGGATTCACGGAATGTACAAAGTGGTAATTTGAGAAGGCTTATCATACAAAGTCAGTAAACTTCTATATCATCGATGATTTTGACTTTATTTAAAAGTACTACAGCTGGTGCATTCATAAATAACGACGTTTATGAAAATTGGCTAATATAAGCCCTAATGAATACAAGAAATAACCATTCATACATTCTGCGCACAAATTCGATCATTGGTGTTCGTGAAAAATCAGCAATGTTATTCTCATCTGTGTAGCATAATGCTCATCTTCAGTTCTTATCCCTGGCACATAGAGTATAGTGGGTCAAAGTGTCATCATCCAATTCCAGTTTACGGATGTTGTAAGATCTGATTAATATGCCGTCCTTGAGTTAGCGTTATATAATTTTACCCCTTTTGACAAAGGCTTACGTGCTGCAATGGGACAAATATAAACTAAATATGTTCTCGGGAACTATACGAGTTTAAAGAACAAATTAGGTATTTGTAAAAGTGGAAAAATAGAGCTTTACTGAGAGCTGGAATCGAACCTGCGTCCCATCCAATCCGGGGAAGTGCACTGCTGCAGCTATCGCAGTCACTAACGGTGACTTCAAATCTCCGATTCACATTTGTTTTAGATATCTTTACGACCCATGCCACCTATCGGATGCATTTAAACACATTGTTCTAATATAGTAAGTATAAATTTTGCAATTAAAATTCATACTATTTGATGGTGCGATTTTTTAAATATTTTGATCTATATTTTAGCACTTGACATGTTCAGCTACTTTACAGAAAAAATAATTCGTGAAAGTGGAAAAAGGGAGAATGGAAACGTAACGCATTAAAAGCTCAGTATTTCTGGTAGAGTGCATCTCATTATCTCACCCCATAATGAGGCATGGCAAAATTCTGTATAGCCAGGCTCGCAATCCAAAAGGAAACTATGATTCATCGTGACTGTTATTTTCGATTTCACATTTTCAAACTTTGTGTTCTAGTAAATGTCCGAGCATATCAAGTGCTTAAAATATACATACACATATGAAAAGCTGAACAGATTTGGAAACAAATTTGGCAACCGGATCATTTATTACCTGGACTATCATATAGAATACTTTTTATCCCGAAGAAATGCTATAAATTCCAGCGGGGTAGCCATTTTTACGTAGAGATATGTGCCAGAAAGTGGCATACTTATGTTGACTCAACTCTGACGTCCACGCAGACGAAATCGGGGGTAACAACTAAGTATACATAAGTGTAGGCGCTACAGACATACTTAATAATTAAAGAATAATTATTATTCTGCAAATTTTATCTACACTCTAAGAACTGAAGTCATTTCTGTCCTCACTTCTTAAAATGACGCTTGAAGGTAGTAGCTAAGTAAATTACGCTTAGGTACAAGCGTGGATCCACCGTTGTAGGCACGATGGGCATGCCCACAACCTTAATAGACATTTGACGTCACACTGTCACGGTCTATCGAGATCGATAGGCTGATACTATTATATCCAACGCATAATAAAAAAAAATCTTGGGAATGTTTCTGTGACGTCTACCAAGAGGTTACTAAGTACCTAACTATTGAATCTTACAGCTACTTTCGCAGCTATGCATGTAATATAATAAAAGCCCATTAATTAATTTACGTACCCAAGCAGCTAAATACAATTATTTTCATTACTCATACTCTGAAAGTAGGCCTGAAGTTGCCTGAGGAGCGGGTTGAAAGTAATACTTTTCAGCCCTAGGGAGAATAACTTTCAACTGACAGCTGAGTAATTATAAAAAAAACAGGTCTATTTTCTGTACAGCCAGTCAATTACAGCGGGATGTAAAATTGAAATAACATAAAGTTAAGTATTTATTAAAGAATTTGTTTTTATAACAACAATACATCACGCCTGTATTCCCCGAAGGGGTAGGCAGAGGTGTATTACACACCCTAAGTTTGTTTTTTATATGACTTTATTTTAATATAGTTGCAACTATATCTTTAAAATAACGAAGATTTATATTTTTTCAATGATTAAAATGAAAAATAATGGCTAAATAGCTGACAGGCCACAGAAAAAAAACAAAATCGGCGGGAAAACGGCGATTCCAAATTCAATTTTTTAAAGTGTCCCATTTTTTCTTTAGCTAATTCATGATTTTTATTTTTAGTTTCCTCGTATTCGTAATGAAAAGCACAGTGTTTACCTCGGGATAAAGACTTAGTTATTCCCGAGACGGGGTTTGGCGCCCGAGCGTAGCGAGGGCTCCAATAGTTCGAGGGCTTTCATCCCTAGGGTAACAATGTACTATAATGTACAAAACCTTGGTCAGAGCGTCATTATATTTTAATATATCCTATGTAAGAATGCACTATATCCATCATAAGGAAGTTGCCGACTCGCTCTTGTCCAATTTTTGACCACAACCTTTTTTGAAGGCTGGATCCGCACTCGCTTAGGTAACTAAAGTTCTAGTAAACTTATAACAAAAAGTTCTTAAAATCATTACAAGAAATCAAACTAAGTTATTTGGGGAAAGCTTTAATATTGTTAGAGAACGGAGCGCCAAGGAAAAACGATACATTGTAGCGTCAACAATCCGGAACAGATTCCAATATGAGACATTCCTGAAATGCGGTCCTAGACTGGAATCTGGTCCCGGGCTCTTTCGATATTACCTCTGAGACGGGGTGCACTGGTTATATTGTCAAAATATTGTAGCACATTATTGTAACAGATTTAACATAGTTACCTATATTGTATTATTTGGACATCTAGAATTTGTTTTAATTTTAAATATACACTACTACTACTAGCGGCGTAAAGTATGTGTATATATTATTAATAATAATTTTCCTTTGGTTTGTCAACGTTCCCGCAATTTTGGAGAAAGAAGAAGCCATCATCCCTTGAAAGACTTCAAGGGATGATGGCAAAAGGCCTCACCATGTGACGTTTATTCCCTTGAAGATGTTAAAGCCTGAGATGCTTCCTGTGTATAATGTTTTTTTTTTTTGTTTTTTTTTTATTGCATGTAGTAGGCAAACGAGCCACGGTCCCTCTGGGCCCGGATTCTCTATGAGACGTAAAATTACTTGCCGAAAACCAGTGACGTCATACCGAGCGCGTAACTCAAACGTGAGAACGAAACGTGACACGACACATTTTGCAAAAAAAATATTCTGTATACCGCACGATACGTTGTCTACGACAAATTTCGATTTCACGGAGTACGTCTAGAAACTATACAATCGTTTCAATGGGAAAATAATCGGTTTTTAAATTACATTTATTTGTTTCTAAGCTTCATTATTAGTTGATATTTATGCATCGAAATTAATAAAATAGACAATTAATATTAATTTGTTTTTGTTTTGATAAGAATATGTACGAGGAGATAGTTTTAAAACTAAAATCTATCTGTCATTGTTTTAATGTCACGTCATATGTTACAGTGTATAAGTAGTATCTCTTAGTAGTCTGTGCACATAGTTGTGAATTTTACTTTATAATAATAACCCATCAACAAAATTGTTTATTTAATTAAGTATAAGTAAGTTACTTTCACAAACTAACAAGAAAAAATAAAGTAATATGTAAAATACTAAACTACACACTACAAACTTATCAACAGAAGAAAAATTCAGAAAACTGTTTATTGTCGGAATCAATAAGATCGCCACAGAAGAATTTACGGTTATAACAATAATACACATTCTCCTTCCTTAGATAATCTATTTAAATTATGTACGGGGCATTAGCAACGTTGTTTCTAGAAGGCTATCATAACTATTAATCAAGAACTGAATTATCACATTATATAAATGCACAAACAAAATTCACATATTATACATGTATACGTGATGTGAGATGTTGGCGAAAAAAGGTTGTGGTTGTGAACGTATTATGTGTGCTTCTGCCTTCCTGCCTGTGTGATGTTCACAGAATATTTTTACTCTACGAGGTGATGTTTCCAATCAGTGACTTACTTAACTTTTGTTTGTGAGACTTCATAGGTACTAATTATGTCATACTTATATTTCATAAAATTAATAAACGATTATTACTTTTCTGCATACTTTATTTCATCAATTGTATTTATAAGAAGGACGAGGAGTTTGCCTACCTACTATTATACACACGTCTAATACTTGATCGAAATACAGATTTTATAATGTCATATAATTATATTATGGAGTTTGGTATGATAGTTTATTAAATATTATATTACGTGGACATTTTGTAAGAGTTGTAACAATGTTCGGTTTATATCTAAGACATGAGTCATAGTTCTTGTTTCTGCCAAATAACATAATGAGCACTATTTTACCAATAAGTATCTGCGTTGTAAAGTTGTTGATATTATATGTACAATGTATAGTACTTATAATAAAATTGTAAGTTGTAATACTAAGAAGACAGAATTTACTCTGGTTCTCGTAATAAGTAACACAAACTACCTTTTTATACCCAAATATTATCTTAGTGATTCTGAAAATGTGTGCTAGAAAAGTAAATAATAAGTTTTAATGCTATTATATATATAGCGATTTTAATGGTATTACAAACCATTATAATCGCTGGGTTTCTGAACTTTAGCTTATTTTGCCAGTCACAGAAACTTGTAGTCATATTCACCCACGCAAGTATAATAACAATTGTAAACGTAACCACAAACGCGCTAGCATGAAACACGTTAGATTACCATACCACCATCTCCCCTGTGACCGGCCATGAAGCACATCGTTGCGTTTTGGTTGTAGCAGGAGATATCCGTTTAAATTTCATTTCATATCTGTGAAATGAGTTGGTGAGCAGCGGCTTGACAATACTCTCGGTATAGTCGAGTCTATGGGCGACGGTTAACATTTACCATCAGGCCCCTGATTCGCTATGATTAAAGAAGCACGTTACGTGGCGACTTGACGATGCCTGCGTGGAAGCCGTCTAAAATTATATTCACAATACGTGAATTTTGCTTGTGCATTTATTATTATATATAATGTGATAATTCAGTTCTTGATTAATAGTTATGATAGCCTTCTAGAAACAACGTTGCCAATGCCCCGTACATAATTTAAATAGATTATCTAAGGAAGGAGAATGTGTATTATTGTTATAACCGTAAATTCTTCTGTGGCGATCTTATTGATTCCGACAATGAACAGTTTTCTGAATTTTTCTTCTGTTGATAAGTTTGTAGTGTGTAGTTTAGTATTTTACATATTACTTTATTTTTTCTTGTTAGTTTGTGAAAGTAACTTACTTATACTTAATTAAATAAACAATTTTGTTGATGGGTTATTATTATAAAGTAAAATTCACAACTATGTGCACAGACTACTAAGAGATACTAATTATACACTGTAACATATGACGTGACATTAAAACAATGACAGATAGATTTTAGTTTTAAAACTATCTCCTCGTACATAGTGATAGTACTATTCAATATTTTATTATATATTCTTATCAAAACAAAAACAAATTAATATTAATTGTCTATTTTATTAATTTCGATGCATAAATATCAACTAATAATGAAGCTTAGAAACAAATAAATGTAATTTAAAAACCGATTATTTTCCCATTGAAACGATTGTATAGTTTCTAGACGTACTCCGTGAAATCGAAATTTGTCGTAGACAACGTATCGTGCGGTATACAGAATATTTTTTTTGCAAAATGTGTCGTGGCACGTTTCGTTCTCACGTTTGAGTTACGCGCTCGGTATGACGTCACTGGTTTTCGGCAAGTAATTTTACGTCTCATAGAGAATCCGGGCCCTGGTAGATGTCAATAGGCTCGCCCCCTATTACGTGGGTCTTAAACATAGCTGGCGAATCGTGGGTGTGTAATACAGATCTGCCTACCCCTTCAGGGAATACAGGCATGATGCTATGTTTAAATAAGTAAGTAATAGTTTATGTACATATAAGTACTTCTTTGTAATTAGAATTTTATTAAAAATATAACAGAGTAGAACTGATGATAATTATTATAAACGTTAAAGTCAACATTCACGTTTTCAATCACACAAAAACGGTTAAATGAATTGGTATGAAATTTAGCACACAGATAATATATTATCTGGATTAACTCATAACATTTTTATTCCGTAGAAATATTAGGTTCCTGCGGGATAGCTCTTTTTGCATAGGGGTTACTTACTTACATTATATTGACCCAATTCTAAGGTCAACGCAAATGAAGTCACGGGCAACAGCTAGTTGTTTTATAATATTATAAAAGTATAAAATACGGCTGATAATTATTAATTATCTATATACATAAAAAGGGGCGCATCACGGAAGTACTACTAAATAGATTTTCATTTATAAGGTTTATTTCTTAGACGCTTATCTAAAAGAAAATATATTGCGATATCTTCATTTATTAAAAAGTTATTAAAGATCATTCATCAGCGTTGCTTATTAAAGCAACGCTGATGAAATCGCATGTAATAATTATAAAAGTAGATGTGAAGAGATTTTCAAATTCAAATTCAAATTCAAAAATATCTTTATTTCATAGGCCTATTAAGTAGCACTTAAAATCGTCAATAATACACTAATAATTACCACGAGCGCCTGAGGCGAGTGCAACCGCAATAACAAAGTAGCGATTGCAATCGCCACCAGCGGCCGGATTCCGTAGTAAAGCCTTTCATGAGAAGAACCCGGCAAGAAACTCATGGGCCACTTTTTTTTTGTGATTTTAAAAATATTACATGTACGTCTGAGTGTCGCGTTATTAATTTATATATTATATAAGTAAAAACTAAAACATAACAATGTAAAACATAATTAAAACAAGGTTTTTGTGATTAATTATTAATTTGTTTTTAATTAAGTTTTACACGCTCAGCTACTATACAGAAAAAAAAATTTTGAAAATAGAACATATATTATAATTTTTAATAAGGAGATACGCTACTTTTCGCAAAACAGTGTCTCCCAATAGATGTTCCATCATTTAAAGTAGACATGATACATTGCTTTTACCCTCGACTTCAATAATTATAAGGATTCTTGATTTTACGAAATATATTTTTACTATGCGAATGGCAAACAAGCAAACGGCCCACCGGTACCTACGTGGTAAGCTGTTACCATAGTCTATAGTTATAGACGCTAGCAACACCATAATTTGCGCGCTGTCAACTCCAAAGAAAGGGATAGGAGGTGGAGAAAAAAGCTAATAAGAAGAAAATAAGGAGCGGGTTTGCAGCTCCGGTGCTCTCATTTACCATACGAAATACAATAGTAGTTGTTTCTGATCCTCCGTGAGAGAGCGGTACTTCCCCGATCGAGCCGGTCCATTCATGCTGGGAAAAGCAAGGCTCTGCCAATAGGCATTTCACGCCTAATTTACACAGGATTTTCTACTCTACAACTGAGGAGTGGCTTTTCAAAAGGGTTTCATTCTCATCTAAGGTACAAATCATTCATTCTCATCTAAGGTGCCGCAGACTGCAGCCGCAGGCGGCATTATGGCCTACGGTTGCAGTCGATCGCATTGTTGCCTGCGGTCGCGGCCTTTTCTATATCAAGACGGACTGCAAACCGCACATTTCGCAGCCCTTTAGGCCTCAGTAGCTTCAATAACTTTGTGCGAGACACGTGTAAGAGCTCTTCAGTCCGCGTCCACTGGTGCTGCGGTCGCGCTGCTCGGAATCATTTTCATATTAATTCATAGAAATCAGTAGTGTCGCTTGCTGTCCGTCTTGGACTTGTACTTTTAGGAAGCTCCTTTTGTCCTGAAGCCCAATTCGGTCCTAACTTTTTATTTTCAATGATCTATAGTAGCTTACCTTTAGAAAATTATTTACACAAAGTATTCTGAGTAACGTTAAATATTTCTTATTATTTTTGTCCGTTCAATATATTAGAACATTCTTGACGAAAAGATTGTAATAATACTCATTTTGAGCAAATTCAACAGCATGACATAAAAAATATATCTTCCTCTTTACGTAGCAGATAAGGAAATATTGTATTGCGTTACAATAAATATTTTTTTTTTAAGTATAGAATAACAACTCATAAATTACAATATTATAGAAATGCTTGCGTTGACAAACGAGTACACCTATTTTTTTAATTAGCTTGAAAAAATACAGAATATCTCTGATAATAATATTTTCAGCACAAAATTAACTTCCAAAGAGCAGATAATTTGAACTCATAACTAGCTCCATCGAGGAATACGCCCTCGCCGGGCAGCGGTAATATTTTTTCAGTTTTATTTTCCGATGAAATATTTCATAATCCGTTCATCCAGTGGTCAGTAAATGGGGAGAAGGGGGGCTTAACTCCACTTCTTTTCGCGGCGAGTCCATTTAACTAGCCAAACCCTCCAATAACCCCCTTCCCCTACCGCCATTCCTCGCCGGGAGGTGAACGTCCACGTTTGTTCAGGGAGAACGGAAAAATGCTCTCAAACAAAAACAGGAACGTAGCGTTCAGCGCGAATCGAAAATTAATTACAGCTGTGGACTGTTTTTGTAGCAGCAATGAAATGCAGACCCTCTGGCTAAATATTAAGTATGAAAAATATTCGAAAAACGTTACTGCAACAACAAATAACCATTCCAATCTTTCATAAAACGTTCGTCACTTTCACTTATTATGTTGGGGTTGCATTATCGATCTGGTGGTAGGCGGTCATGTTTAACAACTGAAAATTTTAATAAAATTACGTCTATTAGCTGTACCTGAAGAGATAAACAGGTACTTACTGAAATTACAATAAACGTCTAGCGCAATATGTGGGAATGTGTGATCATAACGCTGTAAAAAACCGAATAGGGGATGCTCTAAGGTTCATCAATGTAGATATAAAATACATTTATTAGTTGGTAAATGAAGTTCGGCCGCCAACAAAATGAATCTAGCATCCATTTTAGGTATATCTAAATCTGTAACAGAACTGTGTATGCAAATTTAAGATATTTGAGAAAATGACTATATTAAGGTTATATAGGCGTGTCTGAACACATAACATGTTTTTTTTCTTATTTTATCTGTTTGTTTGTTCGCGCATCACGGAAAAGCTATTGAACGGATTTTCATGCATTTTTTTTTATTTCATAGCTATTAATTAAAATTAAAAATTGATATACATTTTATCTATTTCAGGAACAAATAACATAAGAACTAGCTTTTGGCTGCGCCGGAGCCGCGAGTAAAGGCTAGCTAATTATAAAAATCTAAACGAGTTCCTGACTGTAGTTGTTATTTACGAATAATATTAATGAAACAAAATTATGATTCATAAACATCATGGCCCTTTTTTTTGTTACGGCGGAAAAAATGTACCTAATCGCACACCCCGTCGTTCAAGGCAACGAACAGGATAGTGCGGGTCCACTAAACAACCCGCCGTGTGCCTGTGTTGGCGGGCCACTGGTACTATGTTGCATTACTTCAGTGGTCATAAACATCCTGGCCTACCTAAATAAACATAAAATCTACTGTTCTCTATCTCCAATTTTCAATACATACTTTCAATGTGCATACACACCAGGTTGTACTATTTTATTGTGTGTACATATATAGGTATAGTTTTAACCAAGGGTGACTCTAGGTTTCAAGACTTTTATGTAGATCAACCCTAAAATTTAAATAATCTTAAGATCATAAAATATCGACTTCGTTTCCTATGCAAACGGAAAATCTTGAACCAAAAATCAGCATTTCTTTCTGTGTCTCTTTCTTTATCTGTGTCTACATAACGAATTAGAAAAGAAAGAATATAAATGAGGGAAAGTGTAAAAGAAACGAGGTAATTTGCGAACTGCAAATGTATTCCACCAACTGATGACAGGAGATCTGTATCCAATAATAAAATACCTTTATCCCTTTGTAGCGCACCAATACTGTTTCACATAATATGTGGCTACGAAGCTAAAATTTCTCTTAACGAAATACCCTCCTTTACGCTAGTAAACTATCGCCATCTGTTGGCGTCATACGGTACTTAGTTTTTTGGTGGCTATGTTAGTTCAACGAATAAGCAAGCTTACTGAAGTGTACTTTTATAATTTAATTCTTTGCTGTACATGGAAAAAATTAAGAGTAAAAATGTATTTTCCCCTGGGGTTCGCGTATTAAAATAACTGTTATGAGCCAATTATAATTATGAATTACTATTCTCATATCTAATAATATAATAGTAAAATTTTCAATAATAACACACTATGTGCTTACCTATAAATAATATTCTGTAATCCCCATAGCTACATAAAATATCTGAATCATCACAGGCTTCAATCACATAGTGATGTATCAGTAAGTTCGCTAAAGAACAAATATTAAGTTAGCAACACCATAGCGACAGAAAAGAAACCTGAAGCAACAGAACCTCTTTGACCTGTGTTATAGTCGCCTTCTTGTAGAACACAATATAAAACAAGAAGAAATAAAAATCCCTAATGGAAGAGCCTTGCTTATACCAGCATGGATGGCCCGGCTCGATCGGGGAAGTACCATCCCCTCACAGAAGATCAGTGTGAAACAACGCTAGATACTCCTACCGTCGTGTCTCTTATGGTGAGTGAGAGCGCCGGAGGCCCAACCTCCTCTAAGCTAAGACCTCTTCAGAAGGCTCTTCAGTTTTTAAGAGCGATTCTTCATAGCTTTATAAATTTCCGGATAAAAGTGCTATTACGAATTTTAACCTTTAGGTATTTCTATATACTAATGCGTTGCAACCATAAAAACAAATTCTTCTTTTGCATTACATTATACACAAACTTTAAAAAAAAGCCTCTGCTTTTAACTCAATAATTCACAGTAGAATAAAATTTAAATTTCTGCCTATTATGATTGAAGGTCACTGTAACCCTCTATGAAATATTCAATGTATTCGGATATCGATCACGAACAATTTTATAATAATCGAGGTACCAACATTCAAGTCTCAATTTAAAAAGCTACAGAGGAACAATTGTATATGTTTTCACTATTAACACGTAAAGTATTTGGTAATGTTCAACATTATTTTGTAATAGTATTTTATACAATACTAGCGGACCCGACAGACGTTGTTCTGTCCAAACATTGGCGTTTGGTTTGAAGTCATTTATTGTAGCTATTAACGTTTATTTTCATAAAAAGTAGGGTTGTTGGTGTGGGAAATTTTGTTGTTAGGTAGGTAGTATATGTTTTTACATAAGAAAAAATTGAAGAAAATATCCTGAAATCCTATTGTGGCGCCACCTACCGATCCAAAGTGAATCTAAACCATTCCGGTACTTACTCAAACATACACAAAAAAACATCAAAATCGGTCCAACCGTTTAGGAGGAGTTCAATGACTAACACACGGAAACAAGAAATATATAAATACACAGATATATAAAAATCAGCCATCAAAAATTAAGATAAGTTGATTCTATTTTTAGTTACCTTTTTTACTTATGCCTGTAAATCTGCTGTCTAACCAACTTAGCAGGCATAGGCCTTCAATGTACATATGAACACTATTGAGACCCCTCATTTTGTCTTTCAGAAAATAAAATATGTCTAGGGGCCTAGGTTCTTGGTCGACAATAATACACCTACATAAAATCTCTGAAAAGCACGAATACGATAAAATATAGAAGATTTTATTCAATATAATATCAAAAATAAGGTATAAATATTTCACCAAACCATAAAATCACTAATTGAAAACGGTTTATAATTTTACGCTCTCTTAATTTAATTTGGATTATACCTGTCTTAAATTTAATAGAATATGAAAATAATTCCGGCTTTAAGCCTTAAATCACGACCCATAAAACGATTTCTTTGCAATAAAAACATTACTTTCCCTTATTAAAAGAATATTCTTCTCAGATCATTATATGTTCATAAATACCTATTTAGTAGCTGTTTGTTCATGTATAGGTATGAGTTTTTATGATTATCAACATTGATCGTTGCATAGAGAGGACTAAACTATAATTATTATTCGATTTGTCCGTATGTGGTTGGTCTAAACAAAATTAGATACGTGAGTAAACATAATCAAAAATAAACTAAATAAAAATTACACAAAAAAAACTTGGCCTCTAAAAATTCTACACAATAGTTATTCAATAGTGCGGAGTTATGCAATAGCGGCGGAGTGGTTTAGATACCGGCCTCTCGCCCGAGTGTTGTGGCTTCGATTCCCACACAGGACAACTCTTTGTGTGATTGATCCACAAATGGTTGTTCTCAGTCTGGGTGTACTTTGTGTCCGTAAAATTGTATGTTTGTAATGTCCCCCGTGATACAAGGATTATTCCTTATTGCAGGGTATTGTATTTTTAATTTAAAAAAAAGAAATAAATAAATAAATTCACTGAATTTGTTTTACTCAACGCAAGTGGGGTGTACAAAAATACTGCAATAAGCCACAAAATAAATTTATTTTCGTAAACATCTTAACACAACAAGTTTCCTTCTACATCATCAATGTGTCTACAACAGTGTTTAAAGCTCGCGTGAAAGCATCAAGTGCATTCTAACATTAGCAGCGCTGCGTCGGTGAGACTTCGGTAATTCGACTACCTGCAGTAACCCTCACCTTGAAGGAACAACCGAAAAGCTTCTGCTATCTTACTCGGCTGCTCCTCCAACACCATGCCACAACCAGAGATGCTCAGCCACGAGGTCTTAGTTGGGTCTAATCGACCATTAAATGTCACCGTATCGTCAACATGTGGCGACAATGCACCGGTGACGTTTAGAACAGGTACTTTAATAGAATGTGTATCTCTTGCAATAGATAAATCTGTTCTACGTAAGTAGGAGTCAATGAACATAGCCAGATTAACCGGATTAACATGGGAGAAACTCTCTTTGTAAAACTGGGTAAGATCATGGTTGCGGTCCTCAGTGCTGCGGCCGAAATGATGCCACATTAAGTAATCTTGCGCACCTTGTGTCATACCACTAGATCTTAATTGCCTCGTGTTTATTTTCTGGTAAAGCCATTCAGTCCATCCAGCTTGAGTAGATGTACAGTTGATCAGAATCAATGCGTCGACTTTTTGAGGATTGGCAAGGGCGTAACGAGCCAAGATGTTTGCACCAGCTCCTACCCCGAATCCAATGAAAGATCTTATTCCAAAATGACCAAGTATAAAATCGATTTGAGAGGCCAACGCATCCATGCTTGGGTAAGTATAGTCCTCGGGCAGTGTAGGTGCACCTTCTTCCTGGCCCGGTGCAGTTACATGATAAATACAGAATTGCTCCAGTACAGCTCTCATATCAACAAAGTTAAAGAAAGCCTGAAAATTGGCGGCATAATTGAGTCCAAGGTCATGGTAAGTGATTATGGCGCGTTTATTGCGGTCCCCGCGGACAGCTACTAGCAAGTCCCCGCGGGATGTCCTCACTCTTTCCTCAACGCATGCGCCATCGTTGTGCAATCTTCTATTCGATGGGAAATGAAGTTGAACACTTTTCAGCTCATCTTCCAAGTTGTCTGAAGACATCATGTTGAGGAGCGCTATGTTTTCTTGTACGCTTGTAGGCATTTTTTTGTTGAAATGAATGGGCACTTTCATCAAAACGGTGTAAATTTATCTGCAAGAATGATCCTCTGACGAGTGCTAACAATCAGGTTTTCCTCTGATTAGTTAAATTAGCATATCCGTGCACTGTTCACAATCTTATGTTTATTATGTTCATACTAATTTCACTATATGCGTTGCAGATTACCAAACTATGTTCTTTCTTTCACTGGCTTACTGCATTATCACTTATTAGATTTGTATACTTATATTATTAGGCAGTTTTGTCAAAAGACTATGTTATTTAATTGGAATTACAGCAGGAAATGGTCAATAATATGTTGGCCGGGCGAACGTCAGTTCCAACAAGAGGTTAGCTCGGTACTGATCGGCTGTTTCCGCCTGCGTTCGACTCTACCTGCTATAACAGCTCAAGGATTCGCGCGAAGTTCATTCAATAACGGCCACCGCACATGCGCTGCTGATTTTATATTTTGAGAATGTATTTTATAAATACTACATACTTATGCGATTGATTTGTTTCATCCATAAATAGGCCCCACCTTTATTAAATTTATCTACGATAACTATTAAATCAACAGCATAAAATATACTCTATATTTTCATTAAACTGAAAAACTATTTGGAACAAAAATGGATATTATTTTACTTTGTTATAAACAGAGCATCAATTTCATTCTTGTATTCCCTAGTCCTGGGTGTTAGAGGAAGAGCTGATAGAAATATCAAAGTAAGATTTTATTATTATTATTCTCGTAATTGGGATAATGTCTCAATTAAAATAATTTTAAATCTCATCTGCACAAATGGCGGAGTCGTTTAGATACCGGCCTCCCGCCCGAGTGCTGTGGGTTCGATACCCAAGGATAACTCTTTGAGTGATCCACAAATGGTTGTTCTCAGTCTTGGTGTACTTTGTGTCCGTGAAATTGTATGTTTGTAAAATCCCCCGCGATACAAGGATTATTCGTTAGTGCAGGGTGTTGTATTTAAAAAAAACACAGACATATACTAAGTATAAATAGGTAGGTGTATAATAAGTACATATAGGAATGTATAAGTAGCAATATTTCCTATCGGGATCTAGAGGGCCAAGTGTGCAACATCAGGTCCGGCCCTAGGTTCGTTGTGGTACCTTAGATGATGCTTAGTTTTTTCTCAACATATTAATCCTGTACCTAATTTCTTCTTTGTTTGAGCTTCATGTATATCCCGTCAGATTAAGGAGAGTTGATGTATATCCCGTCAGAGTATGGGAGTTAGAGTATAAAAATGCATTGTGTTTATTCTCTACTACTGGTATATCATAGCAATCAGCTACTCTAAACTAAGATCATAATTTCCTCGTCGACGTAATTTGTTCACGGTTACGGTAGGTAGTCAATAAACAGAACAAAAAACCATTCTTGCAGAACATATACCTAGTAAGTACCAAACTTACATATCATAGTTCTTAGACTATGTCATAGTCGACTGATACTGACTATGTCATAGTAGTAAATATATAAATTATATATTTACTGTGTCATAGTCGTGTCATCTTACAATATCAGATACTAATCCTACTAATATTACAAATGCGAAGGTACCTATAAATAGGACGATATAACGACGAATATAAGGAAGCCGAATAGGTATATTTGGATATTTATGTGTTTGAATGTTTGTCCGCTAATCTCGCCAAAACAACTAAACGTATTTGAATGAAATTTACTAGAACGATATATGAGGTACTAGATTAATATACATATAATATATTTTTAACCCGAAAATAAAATATGTAGCTTCTAAGAGATATTCTACGTCTACTACAATAGCAATATTTTTTTTACAAAACTAAAAACTAAATTAATTTGAAAAAAATATCGTTTCAAAGGAAATTGCGTCGTGTGTCACGTGTTTTATACATAAAAGAGAGTTCCTGTGAGATAAGCAGAAATGACTTACGGAATTTCAAATTGATGGTACATGCAGACGAATTCGCAGGCAAAAATTATAAAGTTAAAATATTTCATTATCTATAAATACTTAATTACGTCATCTATAAATATTATGATATAAAGTCCCCCGGTCGCGTCTGTCCGTCACGTAATATTCAGATCAAGCACGTCTACTTGGCATCTATTACATATAAATCGTTTTTCACTTGAGCCATCAGTATTTCGATTCTGTGGCATTTATAATTATTTTGTGTGCAAAAGCATTAAATATACTTAAATCCTTGCGAAACTGAGTTTGTTTCTTTATTTGTTACGCTTTCACTCTGTAACTACTGAACCAATAAGTATGATATATTGCATACATAATAGTCTCGAAGCCTAAAAACCTTTCTTCCTTTTCATCCCGAAAAAAAAGATTGAGTCGCGGGTTGAATACTATGTTACCGAGATTTCTTGAAACAAATTAGATCCATTGATAAAAACCAAGAAAAGTTCATACTATGCAATAGAAAAATAATGGGTTGCTGTTTGCGATTCTCGACATAATGCAGAATCCTAATGCAGAATCCACTGTCTTGTTGCGTTCAAATTAAAGTCAGTAGTACTCAAGAAAAACATTCTTGAGGTAACGAGGTCACTACTACAGTATCAGCTTACCAGGCCACGTTCGTATGTGACGTACCTATATTGGTAGGGAAAAAACGTCATTGTGTGTCAATATTCTTCGCATTTATGATGTTATGAGTAGTAAGTACGCTTATTTCTCGACATAAGATTTAAGTTAGTGAAGAATTAAGCCTTTATTCTGATTTAAGTCAACCTCTATCTACGTACATCCGTTTTAATCTAGACCTTTTAGTAATTTCAGAGATATGCGCTAACAACCAAATAAACAAAGAAACTCATAGACCAAAATAGTTTGTTTTTTAAGACGTGGTAAACATCCCATCTGATAGCAAACAGTTACCATAGAGCATAGCCTATAGATGCTAGCAACACCAGAAGCATCACTCGCGCGTTGCCAACTTCATGGAAAAGGATAGCAGGTGGAGAGGAAGGGTAATAAGGAGAGGACAGAAGATAAGGAGGGGTTTAGGTCTCCGGCGCTCTCACTCACCCTACGAAACACTACAGTAGGAGTACCTAAAGTTGTTTCACGCTGATCTTCCGTGAGAGGGTGGTACTTCCCCGATCGAGCCGGCCAGTTCATGCTACAGTAAAAGAAAATAGACATTTAAATCAAAATATGCTGATTTTATGTCAATATGCCTTCCTAAAACGTCTCTTATTTATCTATAGTATATAAGATAATGACGTATAGTTTGTGCTTTATGCAGTAAAATATCACAATATCGAGTAACGTGCCTGAGGCCGTAGGAAGCTTTTTCTTTGGTCGTATATCGGTTCGTTAACGTAGAATGCGAGCTCACGCCGCGCTACGTCTTAGTATGTGTGTATCAAAATATAAGTGATATGCGATTTGATAGAATTATATTTAGTTTGGTATAATTTCTATTGGTGGCGCTAGGCCATGATACACATAGACTGTGGTATTAAGTGTAACCGCCGCTCGTAAACAAAGCAAAACCAGTGGTTCTCAATGTGATTACTTAATAGAAATAAATAAATATTCACGGACATTTTTCACACAACGTCCTCTGGTCCCAAACAAAAGCTTAACGCTTGTGCTATGAGTATCAGATTACGGATATAATACATATATGACATTTTTTTTGTAAATACCTAAATATATAGATAGAAAACACCCAGGCGCGGTACAAATATCTGTGTTCATCACACAAATAATTGTCCTGAGTGGGAATCGAACCCACGACCTCATGCATGGAAGTCGATTACACCACCGAATACGCCACGAGGCCCGTCATGTAAAAAAATAGTCATATAGTGAAATGAGATATTAAGCAACGGCTCGGCAGTATACTTAGTATTGTTGAGTCCATGAGCATTGGTGATCACTTACCATCAGGTGGGCCGTAGCTCATCTGCTACCATAAACAAAAAAAAACCGCTGGACATAGTTCTCAAGTGGCGACCATGTACAAGAAGGCACGGCGTAGGACGGCCTCCAAGCAGATGAAATGGCGATCTAATTAAAGCCATAGCGAGTCGTTGGACACAGGTGGCAAAGAAACGCTCGTTGTGGTGTTCTTTTAGAGAGGCCTATGTCCAAAAGTGACAATTGACAGACTGGTGAATGGATGGACGGACGAAAAAATTTTAATTATTTAGAAAAAAAGGAATGTTAAAGGTTTAGTACAAGTTTTTATTTATGACACAAAATTTTTAAGGATGGGATTTTTTTGAGTATAAAATACATCTAATAGCTTGCTAAAGGTACTTACGTCAAAAATATAGTATATGTGCGACGTAGGTACGTATGTGTATACATGTTTTTTTTAAATTCCGCTAACTCTCATTCTTTGTGGATATTGCAGGTGAAGAAGTATTAGCGAGGGAGGATTGGTTTGTTGTTTCGTAGCTGCAGTTGTCGTATCGTTAACAAGCGTCCCCCTGAGAATTCTTGTTTTTAATAAATACGTTAAAGTTGCTCAAATGTTTTTGTATGTAACTGAATTATTTGAGCTTATACTGAATTGGGAGCTTACCGTCAAGATAAATACGTAAGTACAAAAATGTACATAATATACAAATATAATAGTACTTATTTAGATATTCATATATATATTTAGCATTTGACATGCTTAGCACTATACTATTTTCACTTTGTGTTTAATAATAGAACTTTCGATAACTGAAGTAAAAGTAGCTTAAGTTATGAAATAAAACTTCGTTTACGAAATCTATCGCGTTTACTTAATATTACTACTATCCCGACGTTTCGAATACTTTACAGCATTCATGATCACGGGTGGACTTAGATGATAGACGTCCAAAGCTGATATGTTATCTCAACGGTCTTAGAAAAAAAAAAAAAAAGTATTAGCTTAAGTTACGCCGTGTCACTTAAGCTACGTTTACTTTTTTAGAAATATCTAAATTCCACACGAAACGAGCTAACCGCTGCAGCATAAGTGGGACATTATATCCGTGTCATAACGGATTAAGAATACAAGTGTCACCACCCCATTCTTTCCCACGGGTGTCGTATGAGGCGACTAAGGGAAGTAAGCAATTATCATCCATTGCATGACTTGTGGTAGGGCTGGGTACCAAGTGGGAGTACTTACTTGGTATCCAGCCCGAGCGGGTTGGTACCACCATCTCCCCTGTGACCGGCCATGAAGCACATCGTTGCGTTTTGGCTGTAGCAGGAGATAGCCGTTTATATTTCATTTCGTCTGTGAAATGAATTGGTGAGCAGCGGCTTGACAATACTCTCGGTATAGTCGAGTCCATGGGCGACGGTTACCATTTACCATCAGATGGACCGTGGCTCGTCTGCCACTAAATGCAATAAAAAAAATACATTTAATTTAATCAGGTTTCGTTGAACCTATATAGATATTTATTACATTTAATTTTACAATTCTATTAATTTATATTTACATCAACCTTATCCAACCAATGTAGAAATTCGTTATATTCTTGATAGTACATTTCAATACAATAATCGTCGAAAGTTTTCAATGTCTCCAGAAGAGCACGCGTGAATTTTGTATGAGCATCTGTCTTGCCAGCATTCTGAAACAATACATGGTGTTCTATTGTGAGTTTTATAAATAATTTTCTGAGAATTTCAGGAAGTTTTCATCCGAATTTAGATATGCGGCGATTTATTTTATTAAGTTGTATGTGACGACCTTTACCGACTTCCACAAAATATGATAAGGCATAGATAACAGTTATATAAACTTAACATCTAAAATGATGAGTACATAAAACCCCGAGAAAAACTCACGGGGTTTTATGAGAAATTAGATAAAACGTGATGATTATGTGGAGGCAATATACGATCTAGTTTCTCTATGATCTTTTCGATCTCTCGGGTATGGTGTCTTGACGACATTTTCCTTCACCAGGCAGTAATGAATTGTGACACACATAACTTTGAAAACTCACAGGTGTATGCCTCGCGTGGTCTCAGCCCCAAAATAGGGATTGAACTTGATACCCCACTCTTTGCAGTCCTTGGTGTTAACACTAGACTGCTACAACATTTTTTTCTATATGCGTATATCACAACGAATCTTTGTGTCTCTGAAGTGAGGCACAGAGCGCGAAGTGGGAATTTTGTCAGAATTATACGATGAGTGCTGACTGATTCAAATGTTATTACTCGATTAACAAAACAATTGAATGAGATTATAATGTTTTCATATCTAAGTATTTAGGTTAGTAGCTGAAAATATCAGCTTTGGACATCTACCATCTAAGTCCACCCGTGATCATGAATGCTGTAAAGTTTCAGCTTTGGACATATACCATCTAAGTCCACCCGTGATCATGAATACTGTAAAGTATTCGAAACGTCGGGATAGTATAAAAATCAAGTAAACGCGATAGATTCCGTAAACGTAGTTTTATTTCAAAATTAATATTTTCCGATTAATGTAAACTGTAGAAGACGCACATGCCTTGCGTCACAAAAACGGCTACTACGCAGCGTCTTGCAGCCAACTTCAGAGACACAAAGATCCGTTGTGACTTTTGTATTTGGTTAGAATTAATACGTGGTTTCTAAAAGGCTTAATAAGAAAAACACAGGAAATTGATGAAGCAATTTCTCTCAATCAATATAGTATTTTTTATTGTGGTCACTATTTACTAATATTGTGAAATTGTATTTTGTCCTTAATTGAAACTATATTAAAAAAACTCTTCATGGCAATCCTCTTATGCCTTTATCCCTGCATGGCTAATACAATTTAGTTACAAGCGAATATTTAATAAAACTAACCACATAAGTGATGATGGCAGATGCCACTAAACGTCGAAACCACATGAAGTCACATCGCATCGCAAAAGCTTTCATATTGTCGATCAACTTATTCAATGTTCGCGCTTCACCGGGCTCCAAGTTTACTAATGTAGACGTTCCTATAGAGCACGCTCCAAATGAGTCGCATACCTTCACCCATACGACTGTGCCGTTCTCTGCAATTATCTTATTTTTAATTAACAAATGATTTGTGAAAATGTGCGAAAAGAGAATTTTACTGCCAGCGGTATTCGAAACTGCGTCCCTTCCAATCTGTGAAAGTGCTCTAGATCGCTAAGCCATCACAGTGACCGATGGACATACCCAATCTCCACATCATATTTGTCTTTATGACCCACGCCACCTATCGGATGCGCTTACATGCATTGTTCCAATATAGCAAGTTTAATTTCGCAATTATAATGCATATATTACACTTTTTTTAACCTTTTGATCTGTATTTGAGATTGTTTTATCTGTAGCAGAGCACGTCAAGAGCTAAAATACAGATCAAAATATGTATCCATTTTTAATGAGAGCAATGCAGGCTATTTAGTCATCATTGCATCCACTGACTGACATGAAAGTTCATGTTATTATGCTTAAAATTGGACAAAATCAACTTATTTCACCTCCAACCGAATTACACTGAAATCTTTTGCAATCGTGGCGTTTTGTTGCCTGGCATATCCCTAAACTTTACTACTTGACAATGTTATTACGAATTTGACAATATTATTACGGTTTTTAAAGGGACCAGATGTGTAACATATACAGCGTAATCGTAATTATGAATTTTCATGTTATGTGTTAAAATGAAAATGAAACATTGCACTTGCACTTGACATGCTCAGCTACTTTTAAAGAACAAATTATTTGTGAATGTGGAAAAACAGAATATTAGTGCGAGCAGGATTCGAACCTGCGGCCCTTCCAATCTGGGGAAGAGCTCTAGACCGCTAAGCCACATTTGTCTTTACGGCCCACGCCACCTATTGGATGCATTTGTAGCGACATCTGTCTCGCGACATACGAACTGACACATGAAAAACTGACGTATCCTACATCACGATATTAAAGTTATCCGAGCGATTCAACATATATAGAAGAACCCGACAAACAACCGTCGGGGCAGTTGCCCACCAGACACAACACCCGTCTGGTCTGAGGATCCTCCCTTTTCAATGGGGGATGAGGGACTTTACACTCTGTTCCTCACCTCCCCCAAAGTGGTGAGCCCGAGCAAGAACGTCAGCGCAGCCTTCGCAAGCTACGTCATCGTGACGTCATCATCACTTCCTCACGCTTTCAAGCAGCGAGTCATACAGCAACCAGCCAGCATCCACGGCTACTAAAAATCACCCACACAGCCTTCTCAGCGACCTTGGCACAGCACACTGCGCTTCGGCCGGTCAGCAAGCAGAGACGCACTTCTCTCCTGGTTGACGCAGCAGCCAGCCACTACGCAGCACTGCACCACTCCGACTTACTGGAGCATTCGCAGCATCAGCCCGACTCACTGGGGCATCATCACCGCAAACAGTCCCGCCTCACCGTGAACTATGCGGCATCTGGTTCCGACTTACTGAAATATTCCACTGGCCCGGCAAGCATCACAAGATGTATGGGGACGACTCAACCCGCTATCGACCTTCGGTCTCGGAGGGAGGGAGGGATGTAGCGACACCTATTTCGCCACATACGAACTTGACACATGAAAAACTGAAGTATCCTACATCGCGATATTAAAGTTATCTGAGCGATTCAACATATATAGAAGAACCCGACAAACAACCGTCGGGGCAGTTGCCCACCAGACACAACACCCGTCTGGTCTGAGGATCCTCCCTTTTCAATGGGAGATGACGGACTTTACAACCTGTTCCTCCTCACCTCCCCCAAACATTAATAATATTTCCGAATTAGAAGGGACGCAGGTGATGAAAATGAAAGTCATTCCTAATCGTATGCAAACTCACCCATATATGGTAATGTAGTTTCTATCGCCAAATATTCCAAATAAGTTCCTAAGACCAATGGTTCTTTATTTGCCAACTCACAGTAAAATGTGTACTCTAGTGGTCTGTTCGAATTATGTAACGCGAGAGTACTGATGCGGAATATTGTTTCCATAGCTGTACCAGTTTTAGGACTAACCTGAAATAATATAATATCTCTTATACGTTACTACCATTTTACTACCATTTTACTACCTTTTTTCGTATTATTAATTAATTTATTTTGATGGTTAACTACCTTTGGCAAAGTTAGTCCCTCCCAATACCTCAAATACGTTACCCAATCAACAATAGTCGATTTCCTTCGCTTCTGAAATTTCGTAATGATCGAATAACTAGTAGTTATCTATGGCGTCAAGAGGTAACAAGCAAACTTACTTTTACATTTACAATTAGTAGGATTGATCCGATTTATCTATATCTCTATTTACTCAAACCAAACAAAAATTAAATAATAAAATTATTGATATATATATGCTTGTATTTACTTTGAAATTTATGTTCTATTGCATGCCTCATAAGCGAAGCGTTGAGGTGTGTACTATTCCCGTTGCACGCAGAAAAACTGATACTTCTAACTTAAAATGTCTCTATCATATATTGCACGTGTAAAATAATATCTACACACACATATAAAGAACAAACACTATTTTTAACACTCATGATATTTTGATGCCATTTTTGTTATTTATAATAGTTAAAAAACTGTTTGAAAAAGTTCTGTCTTGGACGTCCGTTTGTTGTAGGTAATGTATGTCAACACAATAACGACTTTACTAAGCGAGTCTTTTTTTTACGAATTATGATGATTACAAATAGAGCCCTATCACTTTTCACCGTCTGATTCGATGTGGTTCAATTGTTATTAAATAAACAAAAAAAATGTTAATATTTACGCTTGACGCAACACTAAAATCAGTGCTATCCTTATTTCGTGTGCAATTTTGGATTTTCCAAAGTATTTTTAATTTTGATGCAGACAGTTTTGAACTCTAGATTTGAGGGTAATATTCTAAGACTTTTTTCATAATAGGTCATCAATCAGTGCACTCCCTCGAGTATTAACAACAGCCACTGCGATCGCCAACCCACCTGCCGAGCGTGGCGATTACGGCACTATCCCCCATATGAGCGAAACACATGTTGTGGCGTTCTCTTGGGGAGGCCTATGTCCAGTAGTGGACTTCGAAAGGCTGATGGGTGGAGGTCATCAATCAAGATAATAAATAGCTTACCATCACTTCTAGTGCGCCAGGTTTCTTGTTAACCCTCAAGTTAACATCCGCGTACACAGTTCCTTCATTGCTACAGTTATTAATCATGTTACATTCGCAGCTTACTACTATTCTGGCTGTTCCCATGTCGGCATATATCTCGGTCGCCAGATACTTGCTAACAGTCTCGTTGGTATAATCCGTTAGTTCACTTAAGAAGTTCTCCTCAAGAGAATAGAAACTTGACGAATTAGATATTTGTAATGCAGGCTGTGTGATTACGCAAAGAGGTAACGATGTAAATTAATGAAAAACGTGACCTCAATGTTTGCAACATTTATAAAAAATAATATTTACGTAAATGTAAAATATCCCTCCATTAAACTTGTCTAGCGAATCCAAAATAGGTACATCAATCTATATTATTATAAAGCTGTAACAGAGCTGTGTCTATACATTTAAGATATTTGAGAAAAGTAGGCTATTTACGCGTCTATGAACAAAAACATTTGCTTTTTAGAATTTCAGTTTGTTTGTTTGTACGGACAACACGTAAAAAACTTCTGAACGGCTTTTGATGAACCTAAGTTTGATCGTCCTTGATTATACTTAAAAACTGGTATATGTTTTATTCCGTTATTATACTTGGAATCTAGGATAGAACCTAAAAACTATCTTTTGTCTGCGACACAGCTGCGGGAAAAGGCTGGTATTTTATAAAAGAAACACGCACTTACCTACCCCGAAGATTAGCTGACGCCTACAGACCAATATAGTGACAAAAGTACATACTATGATAGACGAGTATAACTCTATTACTATGTTCTCATGATAATTAAATTGTTATATATTGACGAACTCGCTTCAAACTTTATTGTTATTGTAACTATTCAACAATCATATACACATACATAGTATCACGCCTGTATTCCCCGAAGTGGTAGGCAGAGGTGTATTACACTCCCACGGTTCGCCAGCTATTTTTAGTAACAGGGGGCGAGCCTATTGCCGTCTACCGGGCACTTTTCCAAACTCTGGGCTGCATCTTTTACGAAAAATCTCAATAACACTGTCTGATACGGGGATCGAACTCGAGACCTCAGCAGTCGTTCACACTGCCGCTTCACCACAGAGGCAGTTATAGAGGTATAAGTAGTTTGATATTTTCAGTAAAAATTAAATAAAGGTTTCAAAGCCAAAGGCAATAAATGTAAATAAATGCAAATAAATTATTACGAAGGTCCTTTAAGTACCGCCATAAGCCCGTCAGCCTTGCACGAAATAAAACATGATAAAGCTGGATGTCCGGTATTTCTGACACGCAAAGTAGCACCTATTTAAAACGCCGACCTACGTAAAGTGGCGGAAGGCTTACCATCAATATCTAATATAAACGAATTTAGTAGCCATCTAATTACTAAGCACTTCATTTTCATTAATATAATTACTTTAATATTTATGGTATAGTTCCCAATTTTTTGATGCGCCCTAATTAGTATATTGTTATTGATAACGTAAGTGGCCTTAATGTTTACATACTTATTACTTTTTTACGTGGTAATTTCATTTAATCACACTTAATTAAGGTTATGTTTGTAGGCAAGTAAAACATGAAACTTATTATTTGAAATATTAAACATTAAGATTGATATAGGTATCTATATTTACTTCATTACTGCCCGCGGCTCCGCCGCAGCCAAACCCTAGTTTTTAGACTGTATCTCAGGTTTCCGGTATAGTAGCGGGATAAAATGTATACCAATTTCTAAGTCTAATCAAGAGCTATAAATTATACAGATAAAAAATAAACAGACAAAAAATCTAAAAAAAAATTGTTTTGTGTTCAGACGCGCCTATACATGGCTGTATACAGACTTTTTTTTCTCAAATACTTAAATGTATAGACATAGCTCTGTTACAGCTCTACAATTGTATAGATTGTGTTATCATCCAAATTTTCTAAAGGTACAATATTCACAGACCAAGAATAGTGGTTCACAGATTGTATTATTCTGTGATATGATTTTATTTAAACAGAAAGAAAAAGCATGTCGATGTAAGGGGGAGCGCAAGAAGGGTTACTGCTTCCGGTCACGAAGCATGATAACTTATTACGAATAAATTTAAATTGTTTTAATAATATATAGAAACCTTTGTGTGCAATGCGTAATCTAAAAATGTTACATACTTTCTGCAAGGGAGATCCCCGTGATAGTCGAGATAAACTTCAAATAAAAAAGTATTAGAAATAAATTAGCACCGAAATAATATAATTCAGAAGATACCTGTTCTTCAACACATAACTCCTTAACTGTTGTGTTTGTTGACGAAAGACAATTGCCGTAAATGAAATACCAAGTTAAAGAGCATCCAGGATATACGTCAATCACATTCGCTTGTAGATGAACTATGCTGCCTTCGTTTACTTCTCTGGGAATTTGATAAACCTATTGAATATTACACCTATTTAACTCAGTGATAGAGTTTTACTTACCCCAACACGAAGTACCAGCCTCTCACAGAAAACAGAAGTGAATGAACAAAAATGGCTCACACCCCTCTTTATCCTCTTCTTATTATCTTTCTTAACCTCCTATCCCTTCTCCTTGGAGCTGGCGACGTGGGAATGATGCCTCTTGTGTTGCTAACGTCTATAGACTACGGTAACCGCTTACCATCAGGTGGGCCTTATGCTTGATTATCGAGATAATCAAGTCTTTTTTTCTCTCTTACGCTTCAGTATAATTAAGAATAGAACCCTATCACTTTTCACGGTCTGATTCGATGTGGTTTAATTGTTATTAAATATTAAACACAAAGTGAAAAATGTGAAATCGAAAATAACAGTTACGAGCAGGATCTGAGCCTGCATCTCCTGGATACCGTCCAGATGAATTGATGATGAGATGGATTGGCAAAGCATTTGGACGGTATCCAGGAGATGCAGGTTCAGATCCTCCTCGTGACTGTTATTTTCGATTTCACATTTTTCCCTTTGTGTTTAATGTATAGTGCTAAGCATGTCAAATGCTAAAATATATATAAATATGTTATTAAATAAACATAAAAATAGTGAATATTTACGGTCGATTCGATGGTACAGTGGTACACTAAAACTAGCGCTATCTACCTTATTTAGTGAGAACTACTTCTATAGAACCAATATAGTAGTACTTCTTAAAATTAGCGCTATCTATGTGATTTATTGAAAACTACTTAGTAAGACCAATGCATTATTAGTTAAATAAATATTCACGGACATTTCACACAACGTCCTCTGGTCCCAAACTAAGCTTAACGCTTGTGCTATGGGTACCAGATTACGGATATAATACACATATTACTTTTTTTTTGTAAATACATACATATAATAGATATAAAACACCCAGACGCAGTACAAATATCTGTGTTCATCACACAATCAATTGTCCTGAGTGGGAATCGAACCCACGACCTCGTACACGGAAGTCGGTTACACCACCGACTACGCCACGAGGCCCGTCCCGTCGTTACTTATCAAATAATCAATTTTATTGTGCAAAATGATGATTGCACTTTTGGATTTTCCAGATATTTTATTGTTCTTGTTTTATAATGGTTAGTAACAGAGGGTTAAAGGATCCTCAGACGAGGCATCTGATGTACAAGTGTAAGAAAATATTGGCATGTGTTGTATACTTAAGAGTATTGTATACTTAAAATATTAGGCTTTTTCAATGGCCAATAATACTTTGTAATTTACCTAATGTAATGTACCTAATTTAGATATATTCTGGTGCAGGATTCTTGCTACGCCACTACAACCCTAAAATTCTAAAGCCCAGGTACACATCTTACTATAAACGTTTAGGCCATTCTTAGAGTACAGAAAATATTGATATTTTAGAATTTAATAATAGCTACTGACCTCAATGATAGGTAAACGAGGCTCTACAGCTTTTAGAATCGTAGAGTTTGATATCGAAATGTTGTCATGAATAGCCACGGTTATCGACAGTAAATACCTGTAAATATATAACGTTATATGTTTTTATAAACGAGGCGGTAATAACGTACATTTTGAAAGTCATTACTGCTATAAAAGTATGCGAGCTGAATAAAGTACGAATATAAAACCACTGAAGAAATGTAATATGGTTACTATGGTTGGAAACGTCTCCCCGCCAATAAAGGCGGAGAGACGGCACACGGCGGGCTTATTTACTGGGGTGAGGGCCCCACACTACCCTATTCGTTGTCCTGAATGACAGGGTGTGCGGTTAGGTACATTTTTTCGCACCTAATCAAAAAAAATAAATGTATATAAATCGGTTGTTTGTTGCGTGAGAAAAAAGTTTATACTAATAACAAATATATTTTTAAGTTTCCGAGTTAACATCCTGAGTCGGAAAAAGGATTAATTATTCAGTTTTCTATCAGGAAATTTAACTGCCTCTGTGGTGCAGTAGTTGTGTGAGGTACTGCTAATCATAAGGTCTTGGGTTCGATCCCCGGGTCGGACAGCGTTATTGAGCTATTTCGTAAAAAGAAAAATTTTTAGTAGCAGCTCGGAGTTTTGAATTGGGCCCGGTAGATGGCAATAGGCTCGCCCCCTATTACGTGTGACTTAAACATAGCTGGCGAACGTGTAATACACCTCTGCCTACACCTTCGGGGAATACAGGCGTGATAATATGTTTTTGAAATTTTCATAAGCCGTATTGTATCCAGAACTGTATCTATCAAGTAGTAAATCATTTTTCATGATACCGTATCATCTAAGTTAGCGAGATAAATATGTACTACGTCTTTGGACAAATAGAAAAAAAATTACTTACACGCCGATGTCAGGTAACCCTGAAGGAAATATCAATGTGCCATTTTCATCACTTTCGAAGTCATAAAATGTTTTATCTTTTAATTTACACCCCCATGATATCTGTAAAATGATATTTTTAATGAATAGAAAATCAACATTTACAGACAACAACCGCGTTAGAGAATAATGCCTATGACTAATAAGTCTTTACAAAGGTGCTATTAACGGACTCGAAACTCACGCGGACTCATAATGATGATTTTGTTTGATCTAACGGTAATGCTGACATGATCCTTTTTTGACTGTCTCATACTTAATTTACAACTTTTACCTACTTTAATAGTTTTGTAAGTATCGTAGAGGCAAAACTTGGGGATTCAGTGCCTAAGATTGGCGCTAACTTTCACATGCAAGCTGCTAAACAGATACAGATTTCTACATAGATGGTTTCCGAGGGCATTTGATCAACAGCTACTTTTCAGCTGGCCTGAAATTAACGACAAAACTGTGTGGAATCTTTAGTTAGATCAAATCGCGAGAAATAGCTGGTAATATAACTGAGTATAAATTTTATTTCGCTACTATTTAAAGAACAAATTACTTGTGAAATTGGAAAAAAAGAACTTTACTGCGAGCAGGGTCTGAACCTGCGTCCCGACCAATTCGAGGAAGTGCTCTGGACTATCGCAGTCACCGAATTATGACACCCAATCTCCACGTCAGATTTGTTATACATGACTTTAAGGTTGTTCTTTATTCTTTCAAATAGATGAGCATGTCAAGTGCTAAAATATAAATCAAAATATTCGCTATATTTAGATAATCAGAAATATAAATAAAAACAACTTTTGTCTGCGGCGGAATCGCTGGAAGAAGTTCGTTCATAATATTTAATACACACATAACGACGTAAGAGAGCGAGTAGGTATGAAAGAGAGTATTGGTGTAAAGATGCGAAAGGGAATGCTCCGATGGTTCGGACGTGTGGAAAGAATGCCGGACGAGCGAAGAGTTAAGAAGATATACAATGATATAGTGGAAGGATGTAGGTACAGGGGGAGACCGAGACTCACCTACCTAGACCAAATCTGTCATGTATTGAAGGATCCACAAATGGTTCATATTTTTTTATATATATAGATAGTTTTCGAAGTGAATACTACCTACTTACCAATAAATCAGACTGTTCATAGTCAATTCTATTGAAATCAATATGCATACGGAATGGTACGCCAACAGATATTACTAGTTGGTCAACATTAAAATTGACATATAGGTCGCGATGTAAAACCAAAAAAGACAGGCTGTTCTGGAAATAACATAAAGTAATACTTAAATAAACAAATGGCAGAACATTATTTACGTCATTCATGATTATGAGCAATGTACCTACTTACTAATGTGCATAATATTTTAAAAATAATATGTATCTGCATTAGCCCTACAGTATTTCATTTCATGTTGTTCGTGTTCATTAATCTGATTTCGATAAAAATTATCCGTAACCTTGTAAACTGATACATATGATTTTTAATGTCATCCATCCATCCATCAGCCTTTCAACGTCCACTGCTGGACATAGGCCTCCCCAAGAGAATGCCACAACCAGCGGTCCCGTCATGGGGGATGATGCCGTAATCGCCACGCTTGGCAGGCGGGTTGGCGATCGCAGTGGATGTTGTCAATACTCGAGGGAGTGCTGCTGCCCACTTCCCCGGTATTCCCTCAGTCGGCTCTTACGACTCCCGTGGGTAGAGAGGGACAATTCTAAAACCGGCCCCACACGGCCTCATTTTTAATGTGAAAACATCTAATGCGGAGGTAGGGTAAAACCGCCTGTTGGCGTGGCAATTTATTTAATTGGTTTTAACGCCATCTGTTGAAAAAAGTACCTAACTACGAAAGTATAATGTCAATCAATAAACCAATAACAGTTTGTGTCTATGGGTAACGAGAGGGTGCTTACCAAGAATTATATATTATAAGACTCAAACAATATTTGAAGAAAGAAAATCGATGATATCACATCTGTGAGTCGTCCCGTGACGGCACATTTTTTTTAGAATTATTATGTACTTATAAATCGATTTACTTATCCATTTTTATACTATGAAGGTGTCAAACAAGTTTACGGCACGACTGACAGTAATCGGTTACCGTAGCTTATCCAACGCGCATGCAACCTTAGCGAAAGGGATAGGAGACGAAGATGATAGGGCGATGAGGGTGTTTGGGTTTCTAACACTCTCACTCACCATACGTAATAAAACAGTAGAAATACCAACCGTTGCTTCGCACCGATCTTCTGTAAAAGAGCGATACTGCCCCGTTCGAACTAACCCACTGAACGTGGGACAAGCACAACAGTAAATTGTATACTGAGGAGATTCTTATCAACTTTAATATGAATTAAATTATTATATCGAAAACACATTTGCTTCTGCGACGTAAATAACGTAGTATGTAGTATCAAAAAAAAGCGATCAAAACGCTTTCTTAAAATGTTTCTCTAGATTCGAACAGTATAGGTGTACCTCATGTAAATTTAAGATCTTAATGTAGCTTATCTAAATTACAGGCCCAATAGACCACACCTTAGTGCTTATAAAAAAGCTTTGATATAAAAATGTATATGCCTACCTCAGTTATGAATTCCCCGGTAGAATGCCTAAGCACCTTACACAGCACGTTGTAAGAAAAACCTGGTTTTAGGGTGCCTTCTCTGATCTCCAATCTTGAGCCTTTAGTTTTTGTTAAGTTTACTTCGTTCATGCTACTCCATACCGACCACGCAAACTGTAAAAGTACGGCTAGGATTTGCTCTACCAATATTAATTCTACAACTACCTTTCTTGCTAACGTGAGAGGCGGAAATAGATATATAAATATCGTGAAAAAAAGTTCATCATTTTAAATGAAAAATAATCGCATATGTTATGTTTTTAAATTAAATTCTTTATTAAGATTTACCTGTTGTTATATAGCCTGAAAAATTAAGATGTATACCTCAGACTAACTAATAAATATAGACGGAGCATTACGAACAATCCAGTGAAGCCATATAGTTTTATATGCCAAACTTGTAATTACAGGAGCTCACGCACAAGATACAAACAAATCCATGCCAAAACGAAATGTCATAAACCACGAGTGTTACCAGAGTATGATTTAAAACTCTACCCCAAATTACTCGATGACTTCATACGTACGTTACGTACAAGAATACGTCGTCAGCGCCGTAATATAATGATTTGCTGTAAACTTACTTTATAATTTAACTTACTTTATGTTTTAAACATAAAACTTTGAAAAAATTATCCAAATTAGAAGATTATTTATTTCCGGTGACAACACTTTCACGCACACATCTTTAAAAAGTGACTTCACTTTTTAGTTGACAATGCGGTGCCTTTATTTTTTAGTGAGTCTGAGGTGAATACACACAAAGCAAAGTGTTATAAGTACAGTACTGACATAATAGTCATGTGTTTTGTGGCAGGTTATCACTTGGGCTTCTATCGTAAATTCTAAATCAGCATATGTAAACTGCCCTCCAACCAGCACAACGGAAAACATGTCTGACCGTCCTTCAGTGAGTAATTTCTGATCACCTTGCATATTGTCAATTTGGAACGATTTCTCAACAACTCTGCTGTTGCCAGGGGATGACGCAGTAACATTGAATATGTAATTTACTCCACATAGCAACTGAAATACGAAATTGTTATAGTATTTTTTATAATATTAATATATCATAATTCCAGCTGTTCCAATGAAACTACCAATTTTATTCGGTTTATTTACTTATTTTATCTTTTTTACAATGGAATCTGAACTTATTGGGTACTTCTCCGTCATCACAATAACCATTGAAGCAATGTATCATAGTTCTAGTGGCCCACCAATAAAGGCGGAGAGACGGCACACGGCGGGTTTATTTAGTGGGTGAGAGCCCCACACTACACTCGTTGTCGTCGTCGTTGCCTCGAACGACGGGATGTGCAGTAAGGTACATATTTTTCCCGCCTATACAAAAAATAGATGAATTGCAATTTAGTGCTGGAAATCCTCTAAGGTACGAAAATGTCAATCTGACCCAAGGCACTGTGAAATGTGCTATTATAGATTTTTTTATTAAGTTTGTTTTTTGTTAAGAAACACCCTGCACTAAGGAATAATCCTTGTATTGCGGGGGACTTTACAAACATACAATTTCACGGACACAAAGTACACCCAGACTAGGAATAACCAATTGTGGATCACACAAAGAGTTGTCCTGTGTGGGACTCGAACCCACTACACTACGAGCGGGAGGCTGCTACTAAACCACTCCGCCATCTGTGCAGTCAAATATTTGCAAATTAACTTCAACATATAGTTATTAAAACTATTTCTATACATACTTGAGTATTGTCGATAATATAAACACCGGGTTCTGTTTGTATTGCATTCAGCTCCTTTTCAAGTTTGCGTATGGTCTTCCAGAGCATGATGGTAAAACGTTGGGAAGATATCGAAAGTGGAGACCAGCGCACCATCCATTTAAAATCCACTTCAGCTTCCGGGTCAGTCTGCAAACTATTATTATCGAAGATAATGAATGATACCAATAATAAAGGATTACCATAGCATCACGCCTGTATCTCCGAAGGGAAAGGTGTATTACACACCCTCGGTTCACCAGCTATGTTTAAGTCCCATGTAATGGAAACGAGAGCAGTACTATCTTTATGCAGTATTCAAGATGTGTGTTAATATTTGGATACATACAGAGTAAAGATTTATTTTGAGTTATTTTTATTCCATCCATCCATCCATCCATCAGCCTTTCAACGTCCACTGCTGGACATAGGCCTCCCCCAGAGAACGCCACAACGAGCAGTCCTGTGCCAACTGCATCGCCACTCGAGAACCTTTCTTACCCAACGGTTATCGGTTCGTCGAGCGATGTGGCCTGCCCATTTCGTTTACGTAACATTATCTTTGCCTAGGTTAATTAATGATTCTTAGTTTTTGCTAAAGGCTTGATTATGCATTACATACTATTTTTTCGAGTACCAATATTTAAGCTCTTAATGCGTTAGTAAACTTACTGTTACTTTAATAATTTGTAATGAGGAAATACTATGAATATTTAATCATTTATTTAAAAAAAAAAAACAGAAAAGTAAACGAAAATACCTCTATACTATAACAACTACGTGTTTACTCGCCCAACCATTACAAAATAAAATAAATAAATATTCACATTTTCACACAACGTCCTCTGGTTCCAAACTAAGCTTAACGCTTGTGCTATGGGTCAGATTACGGATATAATACATATATTACTTTTTTTTGTAAATACATACATATAATAGAAAACACCCAGACTAAGTACAAATATCTGTGTCCTGAGTGGGAATCGAACCCACGACCTCGTGCACGGAAGTCGGTTACACTACCGACTACGCCATGAAGCCCGTAAAAATTAAAAAACGTCATATACAACACCTAATTAAGCCATCGGAGAAAATTTTTTTTTTTTTTCATAATAATAGGACTTATACGAAAATAGTGTGTACTCACGTGAGGATAGTATTGTCCGGTTTATCTATGATGGTGTTATTGGCTCTGGGACACAAGAACGGAGGTGCTAATATACGAAAATATGGAGCCTCAATCTCGGACACCTGTATATGGGTAGACCAGCAACAAACTTTTTGGCTTAGATGTAACAAACATTAAAAAAAGTATTCACAGTAAAATTGAATAATATTGTTGAAAACTGTAGGCAACATATACCTGTTCTGTCGCAGGTTCTAAATAATATTATAAGCAAACAATACATTTTTTATAGATCTACGTTAAAGAGATATTATATAAGTACCTGTATATTTAATACTAAATAATATATAAATACCTGTATATTTAATACTTACAACTCTTTGTAATAAGAATTCTAACACATAGAATATAATAAATCGTAGAAAATGCATAGTTAACAAAATAAAACTACTTGTACTACCGACTAACTGACAAACTGAAACAATTAATTAAGTGGCCATTTATAATTGCATGCATTTTACATATCGTGACAATAAATAGCCCAGCCAGTCATGTAGCTCATGCTATGTTACAAGGTTTGTATCATTAAAGTAATTGTTTTTGTTTTTTGGTCAAATATAATAAATATATAGAAGCGATACTAAGACTAGAAAAATTATTCACCTTATTATTGATCACACGATCTCCCAAATAAATACTTATCTTAATCGACGCCTAAATAAATACTTATATTATTCTTGTCGTCATCAGCTGTGAAAATAAATAAATACTATAGTTTAGCTGTAATGATTTCATATATTAGAAATATATTAGAAAATACTAACTTAAAAGATCTACAGACTCCTCCTTAGAGGCAATTGCTGGGTCTTTCACATTGTTAGACCGACTGCATAAAGTCGTATCCGTATTTTCCTCTGGCACGGTCTCTGGTTGCGTCCGTCTTTTATAAAAACCAGACCGATCCCTCAGAGATATAATCGGTGGTATCTCAAATAACGAACGGGTTAGTGTCTGCAGGCATGGATGCAATATATTAGTACCACCATGTTCGGTAAGTGACAATGCGCTATGTTGATTTCCAGAATTGTATAGTTCGTGATACAGTTCTGAGTGCAGATCGGACGTTTGTGATTCTGTTTGGTCTTCATTGATTTTATTATCAGTGTTGTTGGTGAGTGAGGTACTATGGTGACTCTGTACCTCAATTCCTGAGTCTGCTGAAGTTTCTGATTTGCTTTTAGCTCTTTTTGTATTTTGTAACATTTGATTAGTACATGTCGAACTGGAGCACATTCTACGTCTCTTTTTCTGTAAATATAACCAGTTTTTCCAGAATAATTGTTGATATTGTGTAAAATAGATATCTAGGTATTTTCATATCTGTGGGAGTAGGCATACTTTTTTCTATAACGGACGATCGGCGGAAATATAGGAAGTAGTTAGTCCATCCATCCATCCATCCATGAGCCTTTTAAAGTCTATTGCTGGACATAGGCCTCCCCATTAATGGTGGATAGTGCCGTAATCGCCACGCTTGGCAGGCGGGTTAGCGATCGCAGTGGATGTTGTTAATACTCGAAAGAGTGCTGCTGCCCACTCCCTCAGTATTCCCTCAGTTGGCTTTTACGACTCCCATGGGTGGAGAGGGGTGGAACAGTTCTAAAGCCGGCCCCACACGGGCAAGTAGTTAGTAGGTAGTAGTAATTTTAAGCTCTGATATAGAATTATGAAGATGGGTTGCTACAAATGGAATTAAATAATGTAGTTTTTTTTTTATTTTTGACCTACCACACACCCCGCTGTCCGGGGAGACAACGGGTTAGTGTGGCTCTCACCCACTAAAACCCACCGTGCGCCCTCACCCGCCCGTACTCGGCGACCACTGGTACCGCGTATATTCCCCAATAATGCATCGATATATATTATCGATAACAATATCTGAACACTTCGCATAAACAAGTATATTTTGTTTAACTTACACTTTCATCATCCGTTTCATCGGAAATCTCGTCCTCTATTCCTAGGCGAGATTTTAAAATTTGAACTGCAACAATAATATGAATTATAACGGTTTCGTATAATAACAATCACTAATAATTACATAATATAATAAAATTGATTGATTACTTTGAGCTTCTAGTTTTCCATTAATGCGAACTAAGTCATCTACAGTGTGCTCTTGTCCTTGTTGTTTAGTACCTTGACTAATTTTAGTTAATGCTGAAGCTAGGATGTTTGCGCTGGAACTCTGAAGTGAAAGATCTAAATAAATATATTGTTCAATAGACAAAATCCAAGAACTTATAAATCAAACATTATCTTACATTAGCATTTAGACCAACGGCGTCTGCCAATTTCGTTAAAGCTGTTGTCATTTCATTGCGACGTTCCCTCTCATAAAGGGCATTGCGCGCACGTCGTTCTTCCTGAAGACATTCAATATTGTACATATATTCTGCCTCTGCGGTGCAGCAGTAGTATGAGCGACTGCTGATCATGAGGCCTCCGGTTCGATCCCCCGGTCGGGCAGTGTTATTGAGTTTTTTTCGTAAAAAGAAAAATTCTCAGTAGCAGCCCGGAGTTTGGAAATGTGCCCGGTAGACGGCAATAGGCTCGTCCCCTATTACTTCTAACCCACATCCCTTTGTATACTTGTATATTACTAGATACTGCCGACGAATTCGCGCGTGTGGACTGCGGTATGTAAATACATCACTCCACATATAACTATTTTTACAATATGCCAAATGTAAATCTTGGAAAGGAAAAAAGTTAGGATCTTGCACAACAATCCACAATCTAGGTGTTACTTGTAAAGCAAGACACAGCGGTTTTATTGATTTGGAAAATAACTTACAAGAGTAAGAGGAACATGATTCGTCCCTGAAGGTCTTCCACGACGTCTCTGTCGTTGCGACGATCTGCTGTTAAGCGTTTTTTGCTGCTGAAATCATAAATAAGTAATTTAAAGAATTTTGTTTTATTTTATTAATAAAATTAAGCAGCAGCAGTCCTAGAGTTCGTGCTGCTACTATGAATATATAATTACATTTTACACAACCTTTTTTTGTTTTTTGTTTAGGCTGGAAAAAATGTACCTAACCGCACACCCCGTCGTTCGGGGTATCGAATGGGGTAGTGTGGGGCCTTCACCCACTAAAGAAACCCGCCGTGTGCCGTCTTTCCGCCTGTGTTGACGGGCCACTGGTACTGAAATTTTACACAAGCTAGGATTCCAACAAAGAACGACTCAATTAGAAATACAATTTAGGGCTAGGTGCTAAATTGTTGGCATTTTTAAAACAATATAATATTTTCCGAATTTAAAATTTTTACGAGAAATATTTTTTCTAGTACTTAATAATAGACCCAAGACCTAACTTCTGGGAATTGGTTCTCATTATAATGTGAATAGATAGAGCTTTGCTCCGTGGAAAATTAAGTTAAGTTCTAAAAATTGTTTTGTACTTTAATGTAAAAGAATAATAAATATTAATTAAAGTACATAGTAATAATGTCTATATTTACCTCAGATAACTCCATTTTAATTACAATTGAGTAATTTTAGTAATAATATGGACAACACTATAACCGCTGACTCTCACAAATTCCAAAGTGAAAATGAACCAAAATCTTGCACTCTGTTTGTTTTTGGGGATGAATGGAAAGGGCGATCAGGTATTGGTCGTTCAGACCTATAGTTGTTAACTATTTGTCTTTGTTAACGTAAAAATAAGAGGATTAAACGTGTAAAACTAGATTACAGAAGAGAATTGAAATGTCGTACTTAAGTTGTAAAATACGTGTTTATGCTTGCCCTTTTAAATTCTTATAATTTTCTTACCTGAAGCGTTAATGAAATTTTATCAAAGTATTATAAAAGCATTTTTATTCATCAATTAGCACAGAATTTTTGCGTTTCAAGTTTACAGTAGCTATTAGAAAGGCAAATTGAGCAAAACAAACGGAATCCTAACTTTAATATTTAGATAAACATTAAGCCTGCATCGACACTATAGTGATTAATAAATAAAACGGTAAATAATATTTAGGTACTTATTATCACGCCATCTCCCTTGCGGGTAGGCATAGAGAACAGAGTGCTAAAACGCTGTTTTCTTGCATACATCTCTCGCTTCCTCAACATTCATTATTCTCTTCAGACACACTCGCCGCTTTAGGAAACTCCTGACTCCACCTTCAACACATGACCGATTTGGTCTAAGTAAGTCAGTCTCGGTCCACTTTCGCATTTTATATCTTTAACCAGTGACAATCAACTGATTGTCCTGCATTCTTTCCATCCACATGTCCGAACCATCGGAGTATTCCTTTTCGAATTTCATACCTACTCGCTTCCTTACGTCGTCGTTACGAATGCAGTCAACCAGCCTTTTTCTTTGTTAAGGCGGGATAAAATGTTCCTAACCGCACACCCCGTCGTTCGGGCCAATGAACAGGGTAGTGTGGGGCCCTCACCCACTAAAGAAACCCCCATGTGCCGCTCTCTCCGCCTTTCTTGGCAGGCCACTGGAACTATATTACATTCCTTCGGTGGTTCGCGGTCAACCAGCCTAACTCCGCAGATTTTCCACAGAGATCGTATTTAGATTTTACTCTAATGCATCCTCGACTTGCTTTTATATAATAGTGTTAGGACGATAGACAGTCAATAATCATATATATATATATATATATATAATGAACATTACTTTTGAACTTATACAACTACACCCCCGAATTCCGTATAAAAATTAGTAAATATAATATTAACAACGACTAGCAACTTCACACTTTGTATTCTAACTTCAAGAGATTTTATGAATCCTGGGTACAGATTCTATTTGTGGGCTGGGTAAATAATAAAATCTTTAAAAGGGGAATTCACGCATGACCCTTCCTAATGCTATTTCGCAAGAAATCTTTATCTTTCTCAACCCAAAATATAATAATACTGTTATTCCTACGTAATGAAGATATTATGGATCTGCTCATAAAATAATCAAACCCTTTGAACCAAAGAATAAATTGGATTTTTTCCCGGATATTTTTCTGTTTACCGATATATTGTACCTTTGTACTTAAGTATATCACTGGCAGACTGAAATGAACATTCAGAAATCAAATTTTTATAATGTATTTAATAAGGTGCAACAAGGTTTTTGTTAATTCAGATCTATGATATCCACGCTTTGTCATGTACTTTTTGAACGATGTCTTGGTTTTCCAATAATCCATCCATCCATCCATCAGCCTTTCAACGTCCACTGCTGGACATAGGCCTCCCCAGGAAATGGGGGATAATGCCGTAATCGCCACGCTTAGCAGGCGGATTGGCGATCACAGTGGATGTTTTTAATACTCGAGGGAGTGCTGCTGCCCACTCCCGCGGTATTCCCTCAGTCGGCTCTTACGACTCCCGTGGGTAGAGAGAGGTGGGACAATTCTAAAGCCAGCCCCACACGGAAGAAATAATAGGCGCCCTAAAAATCCAACTAACAAACAAACTACTAAAAAAGTTATTTAAGGAACATAAAAAGAGGAATAAAAAAAATTACCTAATTACGACAATCAGTAACTTAAATATTGTATAAATCTAAAGTATGTGCTAAATGTAACAATAACTATACACTCGTATTATCAATTTGGTTAAGTAGGTATTGTGTGAAAGATAAACAAAAGCAAAATGAAAAATTTTGAACTTGGTGCAAAACTTCATAATGTTAGTAATTTTTATTGTATACGAAGGTAGGCCTCTAAAGAGAGGCGGGCGTTTTAATGATATATTATTTTTTTTCCATTTTCATATTCGCACTGTTTTTTTAAGGAGTTTGGGTGAGCCTTTGTAGTCCATGTGTAGTTCATAGCATCCTTGACCAACCTACCTTGTTTTAGAATGTGGGAAACCTACCAATATCTCTATCTAACAAACTCTATATATTTATTATTTGGTTTTGAAGAGTTCGCTTGTGTATCTTCGAAACCTAAGGTCAAATGCCAAATGAAAATAAAATGGTACTACACTTGAAGTCTTTCTTTTCCAGCAATAAAAATCTGAATCGGTTCATAAACATAAAAGTTATACTCGAACAATGTAAATATGAAAAAATAACTAGTTTATGCTAAAGTGAGTTAGTATCAAACAAAAGGCCGTCATACGAATCAGCTTTTCGTGTATCTGTGTGTAATTGTGTCACGCAGTGATATTTAATGATACTTAAATTACGTCTAACTTCATCGATTTCTGCTCTTTATTAACCGACTTACACACAAAAGAATAATCTAACATAGTAAAACAAAACAAAATTTATTGCAAATTTCTTACTAGGTGGAGTGGCTCCTATACATCACCGTTAAAAGTTATAAAGATTAATGTTTATGATTCTATGTAACACAAGTCGGTGGTACTTTGAAATGCAGCTGTTTCGTTTTATTGTTAATAATGCTTATAGAACCTTTTTACAACTCATTTAATCCCATTGAAATACAAGGTCAGCCCTTTTGTTTCTATATCCATTATTCGCTTTCTGGAATGTATATCAGGTAATTGGCTAAAAAAGAAAATAACAATAGCTTTCTTAATCAGGTACTGAATAATTTCTGTTTACGAAGTAACTTAAGAAGTTATATAATAATAATAATATTTATCGAAAGTTCCCAGGATATAATGTATTGAAGACGTAGTTATAGGAACTAAAATAAAATAATTATTATAAAAACTATTTAAATAAAAATCAATTCATATTCGTTAGTCTCGCCACAACTCAAAAATGGCTTGACAGAAGTGAATAATTGTTTTTTGTAATGTTCGCTAAAATACAGGGTTAAGGTAAAAAAAAAAGGGAAAATTCATAAAAACATTTAGATATTTTTACATATTTTTTTTAGTATTTGACATGCTTAGCACTATACATTAAATTCACATTTCTCACTTTGTGTTTAATTCATAAAAACACTTAAAAATTAAAAATCCACATTGGTATTTAATTTATCGGAATTGCCCTTTTGGATTATGGGGCTGACAAAATGTCGCCGGCTGTCATTCTTTCTAATTAATTTCAATTACAAGCAAGTTTCATCTAATAACCTTTCTCAATTCAATCCTGCAGATTGGTTAGGATTGATATTGATAATCACTGATAAAATAAATTGTAGGTGATACGCAGTTAAGGTTTGGGATTGATTGCACTAAACTTTATATCTATATATTCTAATGTATTGTTAATTAATAAATGAAAATTGTTTTTCTTACCCATTGCTGTCCTCACCCAAACCCTCTACTGACCAAAAGGTTACAGGTCTCCTTAGAGTTAGAGGATTGTGAGATATTTAGGTCATAGTCTTACCACGCGGGTCCAGTACAGGTTGAATTCATAATCTGTCAACTAAATTTTTCAAGTTTGAGGACTTAAGATTGGGGATCGAACTAGATACCTACCACTGTTTTTGCAGTCCTTAGTTAAAACATAGTTTTAAAACAAAATGGCAAGCCATTAAGCTAATACTGCATATTATAAAATAATTAACACAATATTACGTTCTTATTGCATACATTGTTAGTGATAGTCTAGTGGTAAAACCAAGGACTTTAAAGACAGTATAGCATCGAGTTCGATCCTCAGTCCAAGGTCACACATATCTACCTACCTCCGACTTTTCAAAATTATACGTGTTATTGTTAACAAATTATCACTGATCGCTGAAGCAAAAGATCGATGGCTTCTGACGTCTGCCAACATGCACTGGGCCATTGCGGTAGAGTGGTGGAATACAGCCTGAATCCACGGCGGGCACGAGTCTCCTCTCAGAGTAAGAGCACTACCTGTGACCCGTGGCCCGTGATTCGTATGCAGTAGTGTGTATCATGAGTTAAAGGAAAAGGCATTGTCAGGTTACACGAGCTACGCTCGTAGCAGTTCGTAGCATACACACTTGTATTAGAAAGCTGCAAAATATACTCGTAAAGTACATTTACTATTTTGAATAATATCTTAAATTTTAATAGACAATTTCTATATTATAATTTACGACTATATTTTTAAATTTAACTTTACTATTTAACAGTGACAGACTGTTAAATATTGGATTATTATGGGCTATTTGCCCGGTTAATTCGTGCATATTTAATACCAACACAAAAATGTTGACATGTACTTTTTGTATAGGTACTGAATTCTAAATTTAAATATTTATTTCACACATAATATGCCAAAGCCTTCTCAGCCTGCCTATTTCTTTATTTTTTTCTATTTGTAATTTACCTTCTAAATTAAGTCCAGATAAATTCATATAGTCAGCATAATATGTATTCAAAAAAAATGATATGTCATATCATTTTTAATCAATGGTAATCTTTTATCGTCCAGTCTTCTAATCCTGTCATAAAATGGATATATCTGACTAAATTCTCGTAAAACCTTCAACCTTTATATCGCCCAAACAAATTTATAAGACCACAAATGAAACAAAAGGTACGAGCCGCAGTATAAGTATATATACTTTCCAATAACTCCTTTGTTTAAACAGATATTTTGTTTTTTAAGAAAATCAGCGCTTTAAAAATTAGAAAGGGTATATTTTCCAGGAGTTTAAAGTATTAACAAGAACAGCTTAACGGGGTGATAAGACATCTATTGTTTTTTACAAAGACTGGTTATTCAAAATCTATAATTTAATAAGTTTCTGTAATTACCTTCGTGTAATTTTTTATTAACTTTGCTTAATTAGCGATAAAGTTTGAGTTAATGTCAAATCTATATTTTAATTTGCATTCGAAAATAAATTGTTAAAGTAATAAAGGTAAAATAATAAAACTAAGTAAAATACTATGTAGGTACTTATTTTATTTTAGCTCTTATTTAAGAAATAACAATGAATACCTACGTATTAACATGCACTTATAAAAATAACGCTTAAAGTTATAATTAACTACCTATAAAACTTATAAACTGTGATGCTGTTAACAAATGGAAATTGCACAATGATTCAAATACCATGCCCAAATACAAATTACTTATGAATGGTCTAAAAAACCTAACAATATAATTCATATCTATACATTTCGAACACACGATTAGTAATTATGTATGTGTGTACTTCAACTTAATTTCACTTATAACTAAATATATACAATTCTTCTACAATAACTTCTAACCTAACCTATATCAATTATAAAAAAAGTAAAAGCATTGCAAATTTTTGTATCAACCTTCTTTTGTATTAGACACCAACTTTAATAGACATTCAGTCTTACAACACTCTCAGTTCGGATTGAGGTGGCCTCATAATTCTTGAATATACAGACATAGGTATCTGAGTCAATAAAATCTAAAATTATCCATAATAATTCCATTTGCATTCTATGACTTGACGAATATTCAAGACGCTCCAAGTACAGCAGTGTCTAGGCAATTAAATATTACTTGCATCTCGCTTTCAGCTGCAATGAAACAAAAACATTGTAACTGTTAATAAATTTTATATTTATACCTAACTAGCTATTGCCAGCGGCTTCGCCGCAGCCAAAAGCTAGTTTTTCGGTTATACCTCAGGTTCCCGATATAGTAGCGGGATAAAATGTCTACCAGTTTTAAAGCCAAATCAAGGCCTTTCAAATAAAAAAAGTTGCATCAAAATACATTCAGTAGTTCTTTAAAAATAAATACTAAAAAATAAAACTAGTTTAAATGATTTTCTAGTTTTTCGGTTATATCTCAGGTTCCCGATATAGTAGCGAGATAAAATGTATACCAGTTTTTAAGTCTAATCAAGGCCTTTCAAATAAAAAAAGTTGCATCAAATTCCGTTCAGTAGTTTTTGTGTGATGCGCGAACAAACAAACAGATAAACAGACAAACAGACAAAAATTCTACAAAAAAATGTTTTGTGGTTATACACACCTATATAGCCTATTACAATCATTTTTTCTCAAATATCTTGAATATACAGACATAGCTCTGTTACAGTTTTATAATAGTATAGATTACAGTATTTTTTTCTCAAATATCTTAAATGTACAGACACAGCTCTTTTACAACTTTATAATAGTATAGATATATTAGATATGTAAAACTTACTCAAGACATTTAGCGCCGGTAGGACGTCATTTCCAATGTCTGTAATATTACAATGAGAAGATGGCCCCACGGTGTCTGGGAACGCCTGGTGATGATTCGGGTGTTCTATATGACCGGTGGATGCTGGCACTGAATATGTCTGTAACATAAGAAGCATAATATTATATTACATAATGTAATTATACAAATTTATTTTTCGTTTGTAGATAAAATACTGTTTATATACTCACAAACTGGTCGTCTCCCAATTGGTCAAAACTTTCATCATTAAGCCCCAGACGCTGTTGTAACGTGACAACTATAACAAAAATATTATTTTATATCGTTATGCCATGGTGATATTATATGCCTTCTTTTTTTTTATATAGGCGGGAAAAAATCTGGGTAGTATGGGGCCCTCGCCCATAAAATATACGCGCCGTGTGACGTCTCTCCGCCACCTATATTGGCGGGCCACTGGAACCATGTTACATTACTTTAGTCCATCGGCGAATATTATATGCCTCCTAAAATGACTACATCTGTGGTGCAGCGGTAGTGTAAGCGACTGCTGATCATGAGGTCTCGGGTTCGATCCCCGGATCGGGCAGAGAAATAGAGATTATTTGCAAAAAAAAAAATCTCAGTAGTAGCCCGGAGTTGGAAATGTGCCCGGTAGACGTCAATAGGCTCACCCCCTATTACGTGGGACTCAAACATAGCTGGCGAATGGTGGGTGTGTAATACACCTCTGCCTACCCCTTCAGGGAATACAGGCGTGATGCTATGTCCTAAAATAAAAATAATTAAAATCTTACTTTGGTCCTCCAACTTTTTATTAATTCTGTTTAAGTCTTCTATAGTATATTCTTCATTACGAGTATTTTCGGCGCCACGAATTAACGCTATTGCTGAGGCTAACACTTCTTCTTGAGAGCTCTGAAAAAACATTAAGTCATAGGTCACAACACGCCTGATGACATAGTGTTTATAACATATTATTGTTTATATAAAAGTTTACATTATCATTGCAGCAAACGGCTTCAGCGAGTTGCCGCATCGCTGCTGCCGTTTCTTGGCGCCGCTCTTTTTCGTACAGGGCATTGCGAGCTTTTCTTTCTTCCTGTAAGAAATTAATAGATAATGTCATTGATTTTCATTTAATAATTATACACTGCCTCTTAGGTTTAGAGAAATAAACTTTCAACTACTTATTAAGTGAGAAGTACCAAGCTCAATATAGGAAAGAAGAAATATAGGGCTTTTCCATCACCACATTCTCAATAAAAGCTTGGAGAACTATGCTCGACAAACAGTAATATGTTTATCCCATACTTATCATTGAGTTATATAGGCGAAGGTGAAAGTAAAAATTATTCACTCCTTCAGGAATAAAGACAAGAGTGTTATTTGAAGTGTAAAAGTACTTACATAGGACAATGGAACCCGGTTCGACCCTGCTGGCCTGCCGCGACGTCTCAGAGTTGCAGTGGACGTATTTTTCTGGTTTTGATTCTTAAACATGCAAAAAAATAACATAAATAAAAAACTTAAATCAAAAACTACCATTCTATTTTATAAATGATATGATAAATTTACTTTAGCTAGCTTCATATCTGCTCTAAAAGTAACTTTTAGTTTTAAAATAAAATATGTGCACTGCACTAACACAGAATCAACAATAATATAGATAATATTCGCACTCGCCCTATATACCTGTCCACACAATAGATGCTTTGAAAGGGGCGGAGTCATTAAGCGCACGCGCAGCGATTGGCCGCTTCAGATAATTTAAAAAGTAATAAAAATTTCTTTTAATCTTTTCTCTAACAGCATGAGTTTTTGTTTAAATAAATTCATAGGTAACTATTGTTTAGACGAAAATTAATAATCCTAATGTAAAACAACAACAAAACTCTGTTGGTAGATAATAATTACATAAATGATTATTAGAGAATAATCTTAGACACTTTTGTTAATAGTTATTTAAATATTTTAATAAGGTTTACATAATACAAAACAATTGGTCCAAGAACCTACCACATTATATATTATTACGCTCTCTCTGATACTTTTCGACAGCTCAAATATGTACATACCTATAGCCGGAAGTACTTTTATAATTAATAAATACATAGGTACTTATATAGGTAGGTACCTACTTTTGAATGTGTCATATACACGGAGTATAGAAAAAGAGTACCTACTCTTACATACGTACCTGACATAGGTAGCTCTGTTACACCTAAAAATGTACCTATCTACTATTACTGCTTGTGATCATAATATGTTTTACTTAAATTCATACAACACTACACAAAAAAAATACTATTATCGTATTATATTTTAGGAACCCTTAGATATAGAAATTCTATAATAATGTCTACTTAGGTATGTACTAATCATTCTTAGTAAGACTCCTGCTAAGCCGTTCTGTAAATAGTTTGAACGTGTTGAACTCTTACGATAAAAAAGCTTTCTGAACTTGAAGTTCCACACAGAAGATTCATGTTCTCGCTATCAATTCTGTAAATCGACTCGTTATTTTTATTTTAAGTGGGAATAAATAATTGTCACTAACCAATATAATTTAAATAATATTTTAAACATTTTCTACAATGAATGCGAAGCTGATAATTAAGCACCTAGGTATACAAATAAATCAAACAATTCTACTATTATTATTGGCTTATCGTTACATGGCGTTAATTACCTAATATTTACTAATCAGATTATGAAAAATAAAAGACATTATTCAGGTAATACATAAGTTTCATTAGAAAACAATGTATTTAATAGATATCTTCTACAAAAAGGTCTTTATTTATTTCTTATATAGAAAAATGTTTAATTAGCAATCAATAAAAAAATATAGAACGCGAAGCCACAACCACCTAATTGTAAGTGGTAACCATCGCTCCTGGACTCAACTATACGACGACGAGAGTACCTACTGTCAAGCCGCTGCGCACCATTTAATTTCTCAGATATGAAATGAAGGAATAAACAGACAAAACACACTGACATGCTTCATGACTAGTCACACACGATACGTTGGTACCGACCCGTTCGCGCCCCATAGCAAAGGAGTACTCTCACTTGGAATCAAGCCCTATCACCGGTAATGTAATGGGTGATAATTGCTTATTTCCCTTAGTCGCCTAGTACGACTCCCGCGGGAAAGGATGGGGTGGTGACACTTGTATTCTTAGTCCATGCGGACAATAATTCATAGCTAAGACAGGACAACGTCTGTCGGGTCAGCTAATTTAGAGTATTTATAGTCACGGGTGGACTAAAATATATGAAGTCCAACTGGCGATCAGTTTACAAAAGCTTCATAATAATAGATGATGCCTGACATGCCTGACACGACACGCCTTTGAGACTGTGCTATAGCCGCATCTCCCGACTAAGCACGTGTACGGAACATGTCCTGCAACATGTTCTCTATGATTATTTAAAAGAATATAGCAATAGTATCAGACTTACAAAGACTTGTGTGCGAAATTTCCTATGTTAATAATACTAATTATTTCCGTTTATAAAAACAAAAGAGCTTAGTAGCTACCTGAGTTCTGTGAAGCAAATTCTTTGTTTTAAAAGGCCCTATAGCATTCATATTGGAATAATAAGTATAGATAGGCAAGTCGAAGCGTCTTAACAATGTTAATGGGAGAGGCTTAGCAGTGAGCGCCATATAACAGAGCCTGCTTCTATTTATGAAGGATTATAATAAGAAGATTTGCAAGTTGTTTGAAAAATAAATAATACTTTGCTTTGTTTATAATCAGTAAATTACTCTTTTACGATTCAGCTGTACTACCTATCAGTATTTTAAAGGAATAAGCAATAGCTGTCTAAAGTCTTATAGTTATATTTTGAAGGAATATTAGTTTTAGTTACTAATACACATTATTATGTATTTATTAAAGGTAATGTTTATGAAATCTACTAGTCAATCGCTGTCCAGTCTGACCTTTTCTCTAACAGAAAAGTCATAAATAAGACCAGTGTCGGACTGGTCGTACAATCGAAATAGCTTTAACAGCCAGGCTCTAGCCTGAGCCCGTTCTCTATCCTAACAGGCCCAGGCCTGCTATCTACATGTAGAAAAATTAATTCATACTTGTAAACAATTTAAACATAAAAATATATTAACAAAATTTATATAGGTAGGTTATAGGATCCGTTATTATACCCGTCGTGTGCCGTCTCAACACAGGTGGAGAGACGGCACACGGCGGCTTTCTTTAGTGGGTGAGGGCCCTACTCGTTGCCTTGATCGACGGGGTGTGCGGTTAAGTACATTTGTTCCCGCCACCCCGCAACAAAAAGCTTATAGCATCCCACAAGAATAAGGGGTAGGGTTAACTTTAGATAAATACTATTATTTTTGAAACTATATAACAATATAGAAATTAACAGTAAAGGACACAGCTTTATTTTGTCTTATTATGCGCAAAAATGAGCCTCTATAGGATACCTTCAATATACACAGTCAAACAAAGTAAACACTTCATAATGAATTAGACCAGTAAATCAGCGAACTCGCGGATACAGCAGTTTTGGAAATTAATACAAACTCAATAAACAAACTGTCGAAGCAGCAAACACGCTGCGATAATAGAGAAACAGGAAAATGTTGGAACGTACAAACAACAGCGAATAAAATCCACAAAAGGAAGAATCGCAGCGTTCGAATTGCAATCCTGACACGTTCAAACTGTAAAAATATGCAATGCAGTATCACAAAATATAATACTTGCTTACTTATCATCACGCCATCTCCCTTGCGGGGTAGGCAGAGAGAACGGAGTGCCTAAAGGCTCTATTCTTTCATAGATCTCTCGCTTGCTCAACACTTATAGTTCTCTTGACTCTTCATACACGCTCGCCGGTTCTGGAGACTCCTGACTCCCATTCCTTCAATACACGACCGATTTAGTCAAGGTAGGTGAGTCCTTCCACCTTCGTATAACTTCTTAACCAGTGGCTCGTTCGGCTTCGGCATTTTCTTCACATGTTCGAACCATCGGGCATAGTAAAAATGTAATAAACATTTTCTTCACAACACATTACCTACTGCCCCAGTGATGGACATTCGCTAAGAATGAGAAGGATTTAAAGCAAATTATTTGTGAATAAGGAAAAGGAGATTTTTAGTACGAGCGGAAAACGAACCCGAGGCTTTTCCAATCCGGGGAAGTGCTCTAAGCCACTGAGTTCCGCTCGTACTAAAAATCTATTTTTCCTTAGTCACAAATAATTTGTACTTTAAAAAGTAGCGGAGCATGTCAAATGCTAAAAAAATATAGATCAAAAAAGATTTAAAGCATAGTCAAAAGTGACATACCTAATGCAAGTTTGCAGACTTAACGAGCCCTCGACAGTTTCAGGCATACAGGAATACACTTTACAGTTTTTTGTTAAGCCGCTTCGCACCATTTAATTTGTCAGATATGAAATGAAAGAATAAACGGCTATCTTCTGCTACAGCCAAAACACACTAACGTGCTTCATGACCGATCACACAGGTGACGGTGGTACCAACCCATTCGGGCCCGATAGCAAGTGAGTATCAGTTGGTACCCAGCCCTAGCACCAGTAATGCAATGGGTGATAATTGCTTGCTTCCCTTAGTCGCCTTGTACTACACCCGCAGAAAAGGATGGGGTGGTGACATTTGTATTCTTAGTCCGTCACCACACCGACTAACTGCCAAGCAATGACCACAGAAGTAATCTCACACAGTTCCAGTGGTCCGCCCTTACAGACGGAGAGACGGCTTACAGCGGGTAAATTTAGTGGGTGGCCCCACAGTAGCACACTACCCTGTTCGTTGCCCCGAATGACGAGGTGTATAGTTAGGTACATTTTTTCCTGCTTTAATAAAATAGCTAGACCGCCAAATACAAGGGGAGCGTCAGTGCATTGCGGGGTTTTAGTGGGTCAGCGATTTACTACACGATCCAGGCTGATTCGCTATGATTAAAGAAGCAAGTTACGTGGCGAATTACGATGTCTGCGTGGAAGCTTTGTTTAAATAAATTCATAGGTAACTATTGTTTAGTCGATAATTAATTATCCCAATGTAAAACAACAACAAAAATCTGTTGGTAGATAATAATTACATAAATGATTATTAGAGAGTAATCTTAGACATTTTTGCTAATAGTTATTTAAATATTTTAATAAGGTTTACATAACACAAAACAATTGGCCCAAGAACCTACCACATTATATATTATTACGCTCTCTCTGATACTTTTCGACAGCTCAAATATGTACATACCTATAGCCGAAAGTACTTTTATAATTAATAAATACATAGGTACTTATATAGGTAGGTACCTACTTTTGAATGTGTCATATACACGGAGTATAGAAAAAGAGTACCTACTCTTACATACGTACCTGACATAGGTAGCTCTGTTACACCTAAAAATGTACCTATCTACTATTACTGCTTGTGATCATAATATGTTTTACTTAAATTCATACAACACTACACAAAAAAATTACTATTATCGTATTATATTGTAGGAACCCTTAGATATAGAAATTCAATAATAATGTCTACTTAGGTATGTACTAATCATTCTTAGTAAGACTCCTGCTAAGCCGTTCTGTAAATAGTTTAAACGTGTTGAGCTCTTACGATAAAAAAGCTTTCTGAACTTGAAGTTCCACACAGAAGATTCATGTTCTCGCTATCAATTTTGTAAATCAACTCGTTATTTTCATTTTAAGTGGGAATAAATAATTGTCACTAACCAATATAATTTAAATAATAGTTTAAACATTTTCTACAATGAATGCGAAGCTGATAATTAAGCACCTATACAAATAAATCATACGATTCTGCTATTATTGTTGGCTTATCGTTACATGGCGTTAATTACTTAATATTTACTAATCAGATTATGAAAAATAAATGACATTATTCAGGTAATACATAAGTTTCATTAGAAAACAATTTATTTAAGAGATATCTTCTACAAAAAGGTCTTTATTTATTTCTTATATAGAAAAATAATTGATTATCAATCAAAAAAAAAATATAGAACGCGAAGCCACGACCACCTAATTGTAAGTGGTAACCATCGCTCCTGGACTCAACTATACGACGACGAGAGTACCTACTGTCAAGCCGCTGCGCACCATTTAATTTCTCAGATATGAAATGAAGGAATAAACAGACAAAACACACTGACATGCTTCATGACTGGTCACACACGATACGGTGGTACCGACCCGTTCGCGCTCCATAGCAAAGGAGTACTCTCACTTGGAATCAAGCCCTATCACCAGTAATGTAATGGGTGATAATTGCTTATTGCCCTTAGTCGCCTTGTACGACTCCCGCGGGAAAGGATGGGGTGGTGACACTTGTATTCTTAGTCCATGCGGACAATAACTCATAGCTAAGACAGGACAACGTCTGTCGGGTCAGCAAATTTAGAGTATTTATAGTCACGGGTGGACTTAAATATTTGAAGTCCAACTGGTGATCAGTTTACAAAAGCTTCATAATAATAGATGATGCCTGAGATGCCTGACACGACACGCCTTTGAGACTGTGCTAAAGCCGCATCTCCCGACTAAGTACGTGTACGGAACATGTCCTGCAACATGTTCTCTACGATTATTTAAAAGAATATAGCAATAGTATCAAACTTACAAAGACTTGTGTGCGAAATTTCCTATGTTAATAATACTAATTATTTCCGTTTATAAAAACAAAAGAGCTTAGTAGCTACCTGAGTTCTGTGAAGCAAATTCTTTGTTTTAAAAGGTCCTATAGCATTCATATTGGAATAATAAGTATAGATAGGCAAGTCGAAGCGTCTTAACAATGTTAATGGGAGAGGCTTAGCAGTGAGTGCCATATAACAATGCCTGCTTCTATTTATGAAGGATTATAATAAGAAGATTTGCAAGGAGTTGTTTGAAAAATAAATATTACTTTGCTTTGTTTATAATCAGTAAATTACTCTTTTACGATTCAGCTGTACTACCTATTAGTATTCTAAAGGAATAAGCAACAGCCGTCTAAAGTCTTATAGTTATATTTTGAAGGAATATTAGTTTTAGTTACTAATACACAATATTATATATTTATTAAAGGTAATGTTTATGAAATCTACTAGTCAATCGCTGTCCAGGCTGACCTTTTCTCTAAAAGAAAAGTCATAAATAAGATCAGTGTCGGACTGGTCGTACAATCGAAATAGCTTTGACAGCCAGGCTCTAGCCTGAGCCCGTTCTCTATCCTAACAGGCCCAGACCTGCTATGTAGAATAATTAATTCATAATTGTAAACAATTTAAACATAAAAATATATTAACAAAATTTATATAGGTAGGTTATAGGATCCGTTATTATACCCGTCGTGTGCCGTCTCAAAACAGGTGGAGAGACGGCACACGGCGGTTTTCTTTAGTATGTGAGGGCCCTACTCGCCACCCCGCAACAAAAAGTTTATAGCATCCCACAAGAATAAATAACTTTAGATAAATACTATTATTTTTGAAACTATATAACAATATAGAGTTTAACAGTAAAGGACACAGCTTTATTTTGTCTTATTATGCGCAAAAATGAGCCTCTATAGGATACCTTCAATATGCACAGTCAAACAAAGTAAACACTTCATAATGAATTAGACCAGTAAATCAACGAACTCGCGGATACAGCAGTTTCGGCAATTAATACAAACTCAATAAACAAACTGTCGAAGCAGCAAACACGCTGCGATAATAGAGAAACAGGAAAATGTTGGAACGTACAAACAACAGCGAATAAAATCCACAAAAGGAAGAATCGCAGCGTTCGAATTGCAATCCTGACACGTTCAAACTGTAAAAATATGCAATGCAGTATCACAAAATATAATACTTGCTTACTTATCATCACGCCATCTCCCTTACGGGGTAGGCAGAGAGAACAGAGTGCCTAAAGGCTCTATTCTTGCATAGATCTCTCGCTTGCTCAACACTTATAGTTCTCTTGACTCTTCATACACGCTCGCCGGTTCTGGAGACTCCTGACTCCCATTCCTTCAATACACAACCGATTTAGTCAAGGTAGGTGAATCTCGGTCTCCCCCAGTACCTCTACATCCTTCCACCTTCGTATATCTTCTTAACCAGTGGCTCGTTCGGCTTCGGCATTTTCTTCACATGTTCGAACCATCGGGCATAGTAAAAATGTAATAAACATTTTCTTCACAACACATTACCTACTGCCCCAGTGATGGACATTCGCTAAGAATGAGAAGGATTTAAAGCAAATTATTTGTGAATAAGGAAAAAGAGATTTTTAGTACGAGCGGAAAACGAACCCGAGGCTTTTCCAATCCGGGGAAGTGCTCTAAGCCACTGAGTCCCGCTCGTACTAAAAATCTATTTTTCCTTAGTCACAAATAATTTGTACTTTAAAAAGTAGCGGAGCATGTCAAATGCTAAAAAAAATATAGATCAAAAAAAGATTTAAAGCATAGTCAAAAGTGACATACCTAATGCAAGTTTGCAGACTTAACGAGCCCTCGACAGTTTCAGGCATACAGGACTACACTTTACAGTTTTTTGTTAAGCCGCTTCGCACCATTTAATTTGTCAGATATGAAATGAAAGAATAAACGGCTATCTTCTGCTACAGCCAAAACACACTAACGTGCTTCATGACCGATCACACAGGTGACGGTGGTACCAACCCATTCGGGCCCGATAGCAAGTGAGTATCAGTTGGTACCCAGCCCTAGCACCAGTAATGCAATGGGTGATAATTGCTTGCTTCCCTTAGTCGCCTTGTACTACACCCGCAGAAAAGGATGGGGTGGTGACATTTGTATTCTTAGTCCGTCACCACACCGACTAACTGCCAAGCAATGACCACAGAAGTAATACACACAGTTCCAGTGGTCCGCCCTTACAGACGGAGAGACGGCTTACAGCGGGTAAATTTAGAGGGTGGCCCCACAGTAGCACACTACCCTGTTCGTTGCCCCGAATGACGAGGTGTGTAGTTAGGTACAATTTTTCCTGCTTTAATAAAATAGCTAGACCGCCAAATACAAGAGGAGCGTCAGTGCATTGCGGGGTTTTAGTGGGTCAGCGATTTACTACACGATCCAGGCTGATTCGCTATGATTAAAGAAGCAAGTTACGTGGCGAATTACGATGTCTGCGTGGAAGCTTTGTTTAAATAAATTCATAGGTAACTATTGTTTAGTCGATAATGAATTATCCCAATGTAAAACAACAACAAAAATCTGTTGGTAGATAATAATTACATAAATGATTATTAGAGAGTAATCTTAGACATTTTTGCTAATAGTACTCGTAATTTAAATATTTTAATAAGGTTTACATAATACAAAACAATTGGTCCAAGAACCTACCACATTATATTACGCTCTCTCTGATACTTTTCGACAGCTCAAATATGTACATACCTATAGCCGGAATTACTTTTATAATTAATAAATACATAGGTACTTATATAGGTAGGTACCTACTTTTGAATGTGTCATATACACGGAGTATAGAAAAAGAGTACCTACTCTTACATACGTACCTGACATAGGTAGCTCTGTTACACCTAAAAATGTACCTATCTACTATTACTGCTTGTGATCATAATATGTTTTACTTAAATTCATACAACACTACACAAAAGATTAACTATTATCGTATTTTAGGAACCCTTAGATATAGAAATTCAATAATAATGTCTACTTAGGTATGTACTAATCATTCTTAGTAAGACTCCTGCTAAGCCGTTCTGTAATACATTAGTTCCATTAGAAAACGATGCATTTAATAGATATCTTCTACAAAAAGGTATTTATTTATTTCTTATATAGAAAAATGTTTAATTAGCAATCAATAAAAAAATATAGAACGCGAATCCACGACTCACTTAATTGTAAGTGGTAACCGTTGCTCATGGACTTAACTATACGACGACGAGAGTATTGTCAAGCCGGCACCATTTAATTTCTCAGATATGAAATGAAAGAATAAACAGACAAAACACACTGACATGCTTCATGACTGGTCACACACGAGACGGTGGTACCGACCCGTTCAGGCCCGATAACAAAGGAGTACTCTCACTTGGAATCCAGCCCTATCACTAGTAATGTAATGGGTGATAATTGCTTACTTCCCTTAGTCGCCTTGTACGACGGCAAGAAAGGATGGGGTGGTGACACTTGTATTCTTAGTCCATGCGGACAATAATTCATAGCTAAGACAGGACAACGTCTGTCGGGTCAGCTAATTTAGAGTATTTGTAGTCACGGGTGGACTAAAATATTTGAAGTCCAACTGGCGATCAGTTTACAAAAGCTTCATAATAATAGATGATGCCTGACATGCCTAACACGACACGCCTTTGAGACTGTGCTATAGCCGCATCTCCCGACTAAGCACGTATACGGAACATGTCCTGCAACATGTTCTCTACGATTATTTAAAAGAATATAGCAATAGTATCAGACTTACAAAGCCTTGTGTGCGAAATTTCCTTTGTTAATAATACTAATTATTTCCGTTTATAAAAACAAAAGAGCTTAGTAGCTACCTGAGTTCTTTGAAGCAAATTCTTTGTTTTAAAAGGTCCTATAGCATTCATATTGGAATAATAAGTATAGATAGGTAAGTCGAAGCGTCTTAACAATGTTAACTGGAGAGGCTTAGCAGTGAGCGCCATATAACAGGGCCTGCTTCTATTTATGAAGGATTATAATAAGAAGATTTGCAAGGAGTTGTTTGAAAAATATATAATACTTTGCTTTGTTTATAATCAGTAAATTACTCTTTTACGATTCAGCTGTACTACCTATTAGTATTCTAAAGGAATAAGCAACAGCCGTCTAAAGTCTTATAGTTATATTTTGAAGGAATATGAGTTTTAGTTACTAATACACAATATTACATATTTATTAAAGGTAATGTTTATGAAATCTACTAGTCAAACGCTGTCTAGTCTGACCTTTTCTCTAACAGAAAAGTCATAAATAAGACCAGTGTCGGACTGGTCGTACAATCGAAATAGCTTTGACAGCCAGGCTCTATACTGAGCCCGTTCTCTATCCTAACAGGCCCAGGCCTGCTATCTAGTTAAGTGTATCGATTCCCACAACAGACCTCACACACAAACAATATTCTAAAGTGATTCTTCGTATCATCTAACTAATCATCGCCAAAGTAATGACACTTATAATAAATTTGAAGTCTTACAGCAAAATCTGAAACATGAATATGTTCACACGTATGAGTCACGCTACCCATAGTGCGACCAGATACACCAGCCCACCTCTATTCAAGTATTATATAAGCTTTTGATATTGTATAAACAAGTTAGTCTTAAGTCAGTATTCAGTTAGCAAGTAACTTTAAATAAGTTGTATCTTTATTTTATTATAAATAAATTAAACAATAATTAAAACAGTTTTTTATAACTCGCTTCAGCTCCCGCAGAGTTTGACTGGCGCAGTCGGTAGGATTTCCGCGTCGCGTATTAACTTAACTTATTAGTTACTTATCAAATAATCAATTTTATTGTGAAAAATGATGATTATGAAGCGTACAGTTTTGGATTTTCCAAAGTATTTTACAAGTGCAATATATGATAAATAGAGACATTTTAAGTTTGAAAAATCAGTTGTTCCGTGTAAAATGGGAGTAGAACACACCTCAATGCTTCGCTTATGAGGCGTGCAAAAGGTTATAGGATCCTACAAGAATGGTATTGTAGGTTTAACTTTAGATAAATACTTTTATTTTTGAAACTCTAAACTCTAAATTACTTCAATATATTTTTGTACACAGTCAAACAAATAAAACACTTCATAATGAATTAGACCAGTAAATCAGCGAACTCTCGGATACAGCAGTTTCGGCAATTAATACAAACTCAATAAACAAACTGTCGAAGCAGCAAACACGCTGAGATAATCGAGAAACAGGAAAATGTTGGAACGTACAAACAACAGCGAATAAAATCCACAAAATGAAGAATCGCAGTGTTCGAATTGCAATCCTGACACGTTCAAACTGTTAAAATATGCAATGTAGTATCACAAAATATAATACTTGCTTACTTATCATCACGCCATCTCCCTTGCGGGGTAGGCAGAGAGAACAAAGTGCCAAAAGGCTCTATTCTTGCATACATCTCTCGCTTGCTCAACATTCACAGTTTTCTTCATACACGCTCGCCGGTTCCGGAGACCCCTGACTCCACCTTTAATACATGACCGATTTGGTCAAGGTAGGTGAGTCTCGGTCTCCCCCTGTACCTACATCCTTCCACCTTCGTATATCTTCTTAACCAGTGGCTCGTTCGGCATTTTTTCCACATGTTCGAACCATCGGGCATAGTAAAAATGTAATAAACATTTTTTTCACAACACATTACCTACTGCCCCAGTGATGGACATTCGCTAAGAATGAGAAGGATTTATAGCAAATTATTTGTGAATAAGGAAAAAGAGATTTTTAGTACAAGCGGGAAACAAACCCGCGTTTTTTCCAATCCGGGTAAGAGCTCTAAGCGACTGAGTCCCGCTCATTCAAAATCTCTTTATCCTTATTCATATATAATTTGCATGTCAAATGCTAAAAAAAATATAGATCAAAAAAAGATTTAAAGCATAGTCAAAAGTGACATACCTAATGCAAGTTGGCACACTTTATGAGCCCTCGATAGTTTCAGGCATACAGGACAACACTCTAGTTTTGCTTCGCCGGCTATACAGGTATATAATTTTGAAAAAAAAATACCTAACCTAAGAATTTGAAAGTCATGACTTGCAAATTTTGGACCTCGGGAATTTTTGAAGTAAAAACTTCTTTTATCGGGATACGCATATTTTTATATGAGATAAAACCTCTGGACTCACGACACCGTTATGAGACGCGACACCGTTACGAGACGAAGCTATAGTGTGTGCATTGGAAATTTAATTTGACACACTTCCCGGTTTCCGATTGAGCTGAAATTTAACACCCGTATGTATATCACGTGACAATGCAATATTATGATAACATGGAGCTGATCTGATGATGGGGCTGGAAGGTGGACCTAGGAACTCTATAATGAACGGCGCATCCCCATCGAGTTTGGGCTTGTATGATTCGTCTTGACGAGTACTTTGTCTCTAGATGGTATCCAGGGTCTGAGGATGAAGCTGGAAGGTGGCCAAAGTAACTCTTATAATAAAACGACGCAACCCCATCTAGTTTGGACTCGTTTGATTCGTCTTGATGAGTACTTTGTCTTTAGACGGTATCTAGGGTCTGATGATAGAGCTGCAAGGTGGCCATGCGAAACTATAATTCAATGGCACATCTCCATTGAGTTAGGGCTCGTTTGAAATGTCTTGACTAGTACTCCAAGTCCTAGATGATATCCAGGCTCTGATGATGGAGCAGAAAGGTGGCCACAGTAACTCTGTAATGAAATGACGCAACCCCATCGAGTTTGGAATCGTTTGATTCGTCTTGACGAGTACTTTGTCTTTAGATTGTACCCAGAGTCTGATATTGGAGCTAGAAGGTGGCCATAGGAACTCCGTTATAAAACGACATAACACCATCGAGTTTGGGTTCGTATGATTCGTCTTGACGAGTACTTTGTTTTTGATTTACAAGTTTTAACTTAAGATTAAAAAATTAATTACAAAAATAACAACCGTTTATTTATAGTTTTAAATTTTCACTTCTCTTGGCAGTCCTCATAACTGCTTTGATTTTTTTTCCTGCTGTTGATGGCAGATGAGCCACGGCCCACCTGATGGTAAGTGGTAACCGTCGCTCATGGACTCAACAATACTGAAAGTATTGTTAAGCCGCTGCGCACCATTTCATTTCTCAAATATGAAATGAAAGAATAAACGGCTATCTTCTGCTACAGCCAAAACACACTGACGTGCTTCATGACCGTTCGGGCCTGATAGCAAGTGAGTATCACTTGGTACCCAGCCCTACCACCAGTAATGCAATGGGTGATAATTGCTTGCTTCCCTTAGTCGCCTAGTACGACACCTGCGGAAAAGGATGGGATGGTGACACTTGTATTCTTAGTCCATCACCACACGGAGTAACTGCCAAGCAATGACCACAGAAGTAATGTTACACAGTTCCAGTGGTCCGCCCTTACAGATGGAGAGACAGCTTACGGCGAGTTAAATTAGTGGGTGGCCTTACAGTAGCACACTACCCTGTTCGTTGCCCCGAATGAAGAGGTGTGTTGTTAGGTGCATTTTTTCCCGCTTTAACAAAATAGCTAGACCGCCAATTACAAGGGGAATGTCAGTGCATTGCGGGGTTTTAGTGGGTCAGTGATTTAAAGTGGGAATAAATAATTGTCACTAACCAATATAATTTTAATAATACAGTCAAAACCGTTTATGGCGACATCGTTTAGAACAACTTACCGGTCATACTGACCCAGAACAAAGGTCCCGGCTGAATGCTATATGACCGCCTTATCAAAAACATTGCTTTTTATGACATTGCTTGTTACGATATACCTCTAAAACGACTACATTTAACTAATATTTTTGGAGAATTAGACCTGTTAGAACGACCGGCTAAGCTGTATTGTTAACAATTTGAATAGGTATCCACATCTGGCACAGTATAAATTAGCTTATATATTTACTGTGGTATAATGGTCAATGGTTATTAAAATCGCAAAAGTAAACAAATAAGTGTTGAGTGTAGGGTCTTTTGTAATTCTTAGATACAAAACACATGCATGCAGTAGAGTCAAAGCTCGCTTCTTCATATCTCTTCAGGTAGTTTGTTACTTATCTGTACACAAGACGCACCAAAACATAGTGTGGCGTTATTTGTGAAACTTTTAACTTGTCGCAAAGAAAATAGAAACAAATAAATATAAAAGAAAAATCAAGTATTATATCAAAGCTAGAGATCGGAATTCCAAACAAAGACAGCAAAGGAACAATCAATAACACCACTTCATAAAAAAAATAGGACTTCGTATCTCGAAAACATCACCGGTTGTTACGACTATTGGTTTTTACGACTAAATATGAGCAGTCCCTTCAATGTCGTTATAACAGATTTTGACGTTTAAACATTTTCTACAATAAATGCGAAGCTGATAATAGGTACAGAAATAAATCATAGGATTCTACTATTATTATAGGCTTATCGTTACATGGCGTTAATTACCTAATATTTATTAATCAGATTATGTAAAATAAATGGGATTATTCAGGTAATTAGCGGCATTAATTCCATTAAAACAATGGATTTAATAGATATCTTCTACAAAAAGGTCTTTATTTATTTCTTATATAGAAAAATGATTAATTAGCAATCAATAAAAACATAGAACGCGAAGCCACGACCCACCTAATTGTAAGTGGTAACCGTCGCCCATGGACTCAACTATACGACGACGAGCGTATTGTTAAGCCGCTGCGCACCATTTAATTTCTCAGATATGAAATGAAAGAATAAACAGACAAAACACACTGGCGTGCTTCATGACTGATCACACACGAGACGGTGGTACCGACCCGTTCAGGCCTGATAGCAAAGGAGTACTCTCACTTTCTCGTTTGCCGTGTGGGGCCGGCTTTAGAATTATCCCACCCCTCTCCACCCATGGGGGTCGTAAAAGCCGACTGAGGGAATACCGAGGGAGTGGGCAGCAGCACTCCTTCGAGTATTAACAACATCCACTGCGATCGCCAACCCGCCTGCCAAGCGTGGCGATTACGGCACTTTCCCCCAATCTTGGGGAGGCTTATGTCCAGCAGTGAAATTTAAAAGGCTGATGGATGGACTCTCACTTGGAATCCAGCCCTATCACCAGTAATGTAATGGGTGATAATTGCTTATTTCCCTTAGTCGCCTTGTACGACACTCGCGGGAAAGGATGGGGTGGTGACACTTGTATTCTTAGTCCACGCGGACAATAATTCGTAGCTAAGACAGGACAACGTCTGTCGGGTCAGCTAGTTATTGATAATATCAGAGTAGTACATACTCTGATATTATCAATAATTTAGAGTATTTATAGTCACGGTTGGACTAAAATATTTGAAGTCCAACTGGCGATCAGTTTACAAAGCTTCATAATAATAGATGATGCCTGACATGCCTAACACGACACGCCTTTGAGACTGTGCTATAGCCGCATCTCCCGACTAAGCACGTGTACGGAACATGTCCTGCAACATGTTCTCTACGATTATTTAAAAGAATATAGCAATAGTATCAGACTTACAAAGACTTGTGTGCGAAATTTCTTAAGTTTGTAATACTAATTATTTCCGTTTATTAAAACAAAAGAGCTTAGTAGCTACCTGAGTTCTCTGAAGCAAATTCTTTGTTTTAAAAGGTCCTATAGCATTCATATTGGATAATAAGTATAGATAGGCAAGTCGAAGCGTCTTAACAATGTTAACGGGAGAGGCTTAGCAGTGAGCGCCATATAACAGGGTCTGCTTCTATTTATGAAGGATTATAATAAGATTTGCAAGTTGTTTGAAAAATAAAAAATACTTTGCTTTGTTTATAATCAGTAAATTCTACTAAAAAAAACTCTTACTATTCAGCTGTACCTACCTATTAGTATTCTAAAGGAATAAGCAATAGCCGTCTAAAGGCTTATTTATATGTATTTTGAAGGAATATGAGTTTTAGCTACTACAATATTATATATTTATTAAAGGTAATGTTTATGAAATCTAGTAGTCAAACGCTGACCAGTCTGACCTTTTCTCTAACAGAAAAGTCATAAATAAGACCAGTGTCGGACTGGTCGTACAATCGAAATAGCTTTGACAGCCAGGCTCTAGCCTGAGCCCGTTCTCTATCCTAACAGGCCCAGGCCTGCTATCTACATGTAGAAAAGTTCATTCATACTTGTAAACAATTTAAACAGAAAAATATATTAACAAAATTTATATAGGTAGTAGAGGATCCTATAATCCGTTATTATACCCGTCGTGTGCCGTCTCAACACAGGCGGAAAGACGGCACACGACAGGTTTCTTTAGTGGGTGAGAGCCCTATTTGTTGCCCCGATCGACGGGGTGTGCGGTTAGGTACATTTCCCCCAACCCGGGGTGGGTTCCCGCCACCCTGTAAAAAAAGGTTATAGGATCCCACAAGAATGGTATTGTAGATTTAACTTTAGATAAATAATTTTATTTTTGAAACTCTATATTACAATAGAAATACACAGCTTTATTTTGTCTCATTATGCGCAAAAATTACTTCAATATATTTTTGTACACAGCCAAACAAAGAAAACACTTCATAATGAATTAGACCAGTAAATTAGCGAACTCTCGGATACAGCAGTTTCGGCAATTAATACAAACTCAATAAACAAACTGTCGAAGCAGCAAACACGCTGAGATAATCGAGAAACAGGAGAATGTTGGAACGTACAAACAACAGCGAATAAAATCCACAAAAGGAAGAATCGCTGCGTTCGAATTGCAATCCCGACACGTTCAAACTGTAAAAATATGCAATGCAGTATCACAAAATATAATACTTGCTTACTTATCATCACGCCATCTCCCTTGCGGGGTAGGCAGAGAGAACAGAGTGCCAAAAGGCTCTATTCTTGCATACATCTCTCGCTTGCTCAACATTCCTAGTTTTCTTAATATACGCTCGCCGGTTCGGGAGACTCCTGATTTCACCTTCCTTGAATACATGACCGATTTGGTCAAGGTAGGTGAGTCTCGGTCTCCTCCTATTCCTACATCCTTCCACCTTCGTATAACTTCTTAACTAGTCACTCGTTCAGCTTTTTTCCCACATGTTTGAACCATCGGACATAGTAAAAATGTAATAAACATTTATTCACAACATATTACCTACTGCCCCAGTAATGGACATTCGCTAAGCATGAGAAGGATTAAAAGAAAATTATTTGTGAATAAGGAAAAAGAGATTTTTAGTACGATCGGGACTCAGTGGCTTAGAGCACTTCCCCGAAAAAACGCGGGTTCATTTCCCCGCTCGTACTAAAAAAAAACTAGACGTCGCGGGACGTTTAGTAGATGTGAAAACATCGAAATTATTTTGTAGAAATAAAATAATCATAACTTGACAAAGTTACTCCTCAAGACGAATCAAACAAGTATAAACTCGATAGGGTTGCGTACTTTCATTACAGAGTTACTGTGGCCACCTTCCAGCTCCATCATCAGCCCCTGGATACCTTCTAGACACAAAGTACTCGGCAAGGCGAATCATATGAGCCCAAACTCGATGGAGTTGCGCCGTTTCATTATAGAGTTTCTATGTCCACCTTCCAGTTCCATCATCAGATCAGCTCCATGTCATCATAATATTACATTGTCACGTGATATACACATGCGTGTAAAATTTCAGCTCAATCGGAAACCGGGAAGTGTGTCAAATTTAACTTGCTTTAACTTGCAAGATTTAAACGGGACAAATAGGTATAATAAAAGCGTCGCCACGCTAACAGCCGATTTTACTCTCCCTTCGCATTAGATGTTTCACATCAAACTCTTTTTCCTTATTCACAAATAATTTTTATGTAATGTGTGCTTGAACGCGCTAATCTCAGAAACTACTGGTCCGATTTGAAAAATTCTTTCAGTGTTAGATAGCCCATTTATCGAGGAAGGCTATAGGCTATATATCATCACGCTTAGACCAATAGGAGCGGAGCACCAATGAAGAATGTTTCAAAATCGGGTTGTTTTTTTTCCTTTTGAGAGCTTCCGCTGCGTGCGCTGCGTAAACGGCATGGACGTATTAAAGGTCCATGGTAAACGGTTAAAGTTTCGTAAAAATCATGTATGACAGAATTGATTCCCTTTAAATGTTCTAAAAAAAATTTATGACGGCATATGTCTATCTTTTATGGTTTACTCACTATAACCTTTTTTATGCTAACCAACTTTGTTTTAAAATAATGCGTTATTTGCGAAGGTGTTTTTATAAACATGATATTAATCCTTATCCAAATAAATACGTTATTCATCACAAGTATTTAATTTAAAACAAAATTGCCCTGTACATCATTCGATTTCAATAAATGTCTTAGGAGATATCGCAGTTTTAAAATAACAACGCAGCAAAAAAAGTTTAAGTACTGAAGTTAACATTAGCTCAAAGTAATTATTCCACGCGGACGAAGTCGTGGGCAGAAGCTAGTGGTATTATAAAAATTAAGACTACAATAAGTGTACCTAAGCTTAAATCTTTTGGCATGTTAATGTTTGTCACTATGGACACCCTATATAAGTGCATCATCAGTGTTATTTTTATTTTAAGTGTGAATAAATAATTGTCACTAACCAATATAATTTAAATAATATTTTAAACATTTTCTACAATGAATGCGAAGCTGATAATTAAGCACCTATACAAATAAATCAAACAATTCTACTATTATTATTGGCTTATCGTTACATAGCGTTAATTACCTAATATTTACTAATTAGATTAAAATAAATGAGATTATTCAGGTAATTAGCAACATTAGAAAACAATGCGTTTAATGGATATCTTCTACAAAAAGGTCTTTATTTATTTGTTATATAGAAAAATGATTAATTAGCAATCAATAAAAATATATAGAACGCGAAGCCACGACCCACCTAAGTAATTGTAAGTGGTAACCGTCACTCATGGACTCAACTATAAGACGACGAGAGTATTGTCAAGCCGCTGCGCACCATTCAATTTCTCAGATATGAAATGAAAGAATAAACAGACAAAACACACTGGCGTGCTTCATGATTGATCACACACGAGACGGTGGTACCGACCCGTTCGGGCCCGATAGCAAAGGAGTACTCTCACTTGGAATCCAGCCCTATCACCGCAGTAATGTAATGATGATGTAGTGATAATTGCTTATTTCCCTTAGTCGCCTTGACGACACCCACGGGAAAGGATGGGGTGGTGACACTTGTATTCTTAGTCCACGCGGACAATAATTCATAGCTAAGACAGGACAACGTCTGTCGGGTCAGCTAATTTAGAGTATTTGTAGTCACGGGTGGACTAAAATATTTGAAGTCCAACTGGCGATCAGTTTACAAAAGCTTCATAATAATAGATGATGCTTGACATGCCTGACACGACACGCCTTTGAGACTGTGCTATAGCCGCATCTCCCGACTAAGCACGTGTACGGAACATGTCCTGCAACCTGTTCTCTACGAAAAGAATATAGCAATAGTATCAGACTTACAAAGACTTGTGTGCGAAATTTCCTATGTTTGTAATACTAATTATTTCCGTTTATAAAACAAAAGAGCTTAATAGTTACCTAAATTCTATGAAGCAAATTCTTTGTTTTAAAAGGTCCTATAGCTTTCATATTGGAATAATAAGTATAGATAGGCAAGTCAAAGCGTCTAAACAATGTTAACGGGAGAGGCTTAGCAGTGAGCGCCATATAACAGGGCCTGCTTCTATTTATGAAGGATTATAATAAGTAGATTTGCAAGGATTTGTTTGAAAAATAAATAATACTTTGCTTTATTTATAATCAGTAAATTATTCTTTTACGATTCAGCTGTACTACCTATTAGTATTCTAAAGGAATAAGCAACAGCCGTCTAAAGTCTTATAGTTATATTTTGAAGGAATATGATAAACATTATCTTTAATATATATATAATATTGTGTATTTACTAATACACAATATTATATATTTATTAAAGATAATGTTTGTGAAATCTACTAGTCAAAAGCTGACCAGTCTGACCTTTTCTCTAACAGAAAAGACATAAATAAGACCAGTGTCGGACTGGTCGTACAATCGAAATAGCTTTGACAGCCAGGCCCTAGCCTGAGCCCGTTCTCTATCCTAACAGGCCCAGGCCTGCTATCTACATGTAGAAAAGTTCATTCATACTTGTAAACAATTTAAACAGAAAAATATATTAACAAAATTTATATACGTAGTAGAGGATCCTATAATCCGTTATTATACCCGTCGTGTGCCGTCTCAACACAGGCGGAAAGACGGCACACGACAGGTTTCTTTAGTGGGTGAGGGCCCTATTTGTTACCCCGATCGACGGGGTGTGCGGTTAGGTACATTTCCCCCACCCCGGGGTGGGTTCCCGCCACCCCGTAAAAAAAATGTTATAGGATCCCACAAGAATGGTATTGTAGGTTTAACTTTAGATAAATACTTTTATTTTTGAAACTCTATATTACAATAGAAATACACAGCACACAGATTTATTTTGCCTTATTATGCGCAAAAATTACTTCAATATATTTTTGTACACAGCCCAACAAAGAAAACACTTCATAATGAATTAGACCAGTAAATTAGCGAACTCTCATATACCGGAGGTTCGGCAATTAATACAAACTCAATAAACAAACTGTCGAAGCAGCAAACACGCTGAGATAATAGAGAAACAGGAAAATGTTGGAACGTACAAACAACAGCGAATAAAATCCACAAAAGGAAGAATCGCAGCGTTCGAATTGCAATCCTGACACGTTCAAACTGTAAAAATATGCAATGCAGTATCACAAAATATAATACTTGCTTACTTATTTCACGCCATCTCCCTTGCGGGGTAAGCAGAGAGAACAGAGTGCCAAAAGGCTCTATACTTACATAAATCTCTCGCTTGCTCAACATTCCTAGTTTTCTTAATATACGCTTGCCGGTTCCGGAGACTCCTGATTCCACCTTCCTTGAATACATGACCGATTTGGTCAAGGTAGATGAGTCTCGGTCTCCTCCTGTTCCTACATCCTTCCACCTTCGTATAACTTCTTAACTAGTCGCTCGTTCGGCATTTTTTCCACATGTTAGAACCATCGGGCATAGTAAAAATGTTTATTACATTTTCTTCACAACATATTACCTACTGCCCCAGTAATGGACATTCGCTAAGCATGAGAAGGATTAAAAGAAAATTATTTGTGAATTAGGAAAAAGAGATTTTTAGTACGAGCGGGACTCAGTGGCTTAGAGCACTTCCCCGAAAAAACGCGGGTTCGTTTCCCCGCTCGTACTAAAAAACTCTTTTTCCTTATTCACAAATAATTTGTACTTTAAAAAGTAGCGGCGCATGTCAAATGTAAAAAAAAAATAGATTAAAAAAAGATTTAAAGCATAGTCAAAAGTGACTTTATCCCTCGACAGTTTCAGGCATACAGGATTACACTCTACAGTTTTGCTTCGTCGGCTATACAGGTCTACAGGTATATAATTTTGAAAAAAAAATACTAACCTAAGAATTTGGAAGTCATCACTTACAAATTCTGGTCCTCAGGTTTTTTTATTGCTGTTGATGGCAGATCAGCCACGGCCCACCTGATGGTAAGTAGTAACAGTCGCTCATGGACTCAACTATACTGAGAGTATTGTCAAGCCGCTGTGCACCATTTCATTTCACAGATATGAAATGAAAGAATAAACGGCTATCTTCTGCTACAGCCAAAACAACTGACGTGCTTAATGGCCGTTAGGGCCCGATAGCAAGTGAGTATCACTTGGTAGCCAGCCCTACCACCAGTAATGCAATGGGTGATAATTGCTTGCTTTCCTTAGTCGCCTTGTACGACACCTGCGGAAAAGGATGGGGTGGTGACACTTGTATTGTTAGTCCGTCACCACACGGACTAACTGCCAAGCTATGACCACAGAAGTAATGTCACACAGTTCCAGTAGTCCGCGCCTACAGGCGGAGAGACGGCTCACGGCGGGTTAATTTAGTGCCCCACAGTAGCACACATAGTTTTCTATTAGTGTTAGCGATCATAGAATGCATCTTGGCTAGACCCACTGATTCGCTATGATTAAAGAAACACGTTACGTGGCGAATTACGAAGTCTGCGTGGAAGTTATCTAGATTTGTATTCACTATGCCCAGTATCAAGTTTCATAACGTGGCTGTTGCCCTGAATGACAGGGTGCCCGATAACAAAAATTTTTGCTCGCCTTAACCAAAAAAAAGGCTGGGTATTGATATCTGTCACAAGAAAAAGAAGAAGTTATTATAATAGTTACCTACTAGCAAACAGCAGCTATAAAATTATTTTCTTTAAGCCAAAGAGAGACTAACGTATTATTCATAGATATTTTAATTTGGCTATGTTGTCTAATAATTATAATCTGTAGTAGGCTTAGATATGTATCTCCTACGGACGATACGGATGACTGCCATAGCAAGATAGCCTCACTGATCCGTAAAAGTTAGTGAAAACAAACCACCTTAGGTAATAGGGCAGTCAGGCAGGTAGTTGTAGAATAGATAGTGGAGCAGAACCGAGCGTCTCCGCCCTTTACACCTCCTAAGCAACGTCTCTACGTTCCTATCGGATTGATGATAAAATTATACAAAAAGTAACAATTAAGTTTGAAAAATAATCATAATATATTACCTACTTATATAAATCTGCGAGCTGTCTGTAATTTCTTTTTTTCCCAAATTTTGTGATAGGTACGTATTATAAGACTTACTAATTCCAATTCTACCATTGTCTGCCTCTGTGTCTGTATGTCCTTTTATTACTCAAGAATGGGTTAGTGAAAATCAGTAGGTGTGCATAAAAAACATATCATCGGACACAAAATATATCTTAATATATAAATGTTAGTCTAAGATCTCAGGTCGCCAGACCTTACTTCTTCAGCTGAGTAACGTTCTTAACTTCCCGCTAAGAAAATTTAAAATTGTCAAAAGATGGGAAGTTATTGGTTTTACCCCGTTTTTCGAAAATCGAGTTATCAACGGATGTTCACGTTTTGAGGTCCTAGGAAGCTTCCCCGAATGAGTCCGCGATGATGTCTGGATGTATGTGTGTGTGTGTGCATGCGTGTGTGTGGCCGTATGTAGACCTCTCATGACTTTTGAACGGCTTAACCAATTTCATCAGGGATGGCGTCATTCGAAAGGACTTAACCAAACTTAGATTTTGAATACAATAAAGACCGATTCGAACCGATAGATCTTAGGAAATCTCAAAATTATTTTTTTAAATGTGGTTTTTTTTGGAATAACTTTTAAACGGTTTTACCGATCGATTCCAAAAACTAATAAGCAAGGGGGGTTAGACAGAATCTCATATCTCACAATCGACATCGTATCGACTCGCTTGTGATTGGTAGAGAAACCGACGCGTGATGTCGCAATAATCTATTGGCCAATTACAGTGATCTCTCAACCAATCACAGTGATCACGATACGATGTCGATTGTGAGATATGAAATTCTGCCTAACCCCCAAGGTTAGACGGTTTCTCATATCTCACATATCGGTCGTATCGTGATCACTGTGATTGGCTGAGAGATCACCGTGATTGGCCAACGGATTATTGCGACATCACACGTCGGTTTCTCTGCCAATCACAAGCGAGTCGATATGATGTCGATTGTGAGATATAAGATTCCGTATAACCCCCCCAGGGGGGTTAGGCAGAATCTCATATATCACATGTCGATCGTATCGAGATCACTGTGATTGGTTGAGAGATCACCATGATTGGCCAACGGATTATTGTGACATCACGCGTCAGTTTCTCAACCAATCACAGTGAACACGATACGATCGACATGTGAGATATGAGATTCTGCCTAACCCCCCATCTCTTAACATCAAAAAACCACGTCGATCGCCATCAGTCAGGTCAAAATCTATTGATTGGTTAAACACAAAGTGTAATAATCATTGATTCGTTCGCGTGATATCGGTCGAAAAAAATTGAAAAAAATGTTTTTTCTCAGAATTTTAAGTTTGAGCTTTAAGATTCTTCAGAGCTCAAAAAGTTGCGTTGAATGCCGTAAACTACGAGAAAATCGGTTCATTTATTCAAAGGTTATTGCGATTTCAAAATTCAACGAATAAGTAGTGTTTTATGTAATCTCTCAGACTTTTGAGCATAGAACAATTACCTCTTTGAGCTCGGAGAGCTCAAAATGACATGAAAATTAGGTATAGCTCTCCCTCTCTTCGAGCTCAAAAACGTAAGAAGTGCAATTTTGAGCGCTTAAGTATCAAATGAGCAGGAAGTTGCAGGGATGGCCTTTAGGGCCAACCGTTTTCCAGATTTTTTTTTTGAATTGTGTTGTTTGAATGTAGTGAAGGTCAGCTCAAAGCGGCCACTATTTTTTTTTTAACTTATAATTAAATATTAATTTTAATAGCATGACGTAGGTAGCCGCTCTGTAGCTTAACATACATCCCGCCGCACCCCAATCCATGATTTGGGGCGATCGGTGCAAGCGCGTGTCTTTACTGATCAAGTATTGCTTTGTAGGTGAAGAAAAAGATTTTATCACGGTAATCCAAAGCTGCTCCCGCAAATAAACACAAATGAAAGCCCAAATAACAGAAAACTTATCTATTTATTATTAAAGCAGGTAGTCTTCCAGAACAAAATCATTTACCGTTGATTTACTAACATATTTATGTTGAATACATCATTACCTTATACTATTAAAATCTTACAATGACATATTAATGACAATGATATAAAAATAATTATCATATCGTGCTCACAACGACCCTTAGGCCAATTGACGACCGCGATCGTTGCGGTCGCAGTCGATCTGCCTTCTGTAGACCTAGCTAAGTTGCATTCTATGATCGTTAACGCTATAGTAAACTATTAAAATGTATGGAAATTTGACATCTCTAACGTTGTCACAAGACTTAGCGTTATAGGTATCATTAAAGATATCAAATTCCCATACATTTTAATGGTTTTCTATAGCGTTAGCAATCATAGAATGCAAATTAGCTAGGCCCACAGTTTATTTAAACTTATACTCTAGGGAATAAAAAACTTTTACCAAAATAAAAACATAATATCCGACAAGTAGTAGTTGACATACTAATACAGTAAATGACAATTTGTTCGCGAAGACCAAAACTTAATCTATCACTTCATACTGAATTATCTAAAATCTTGATTTGTTTCGAAGACAAATATACCTGCTTACGTTAATTAAAATTACAAATATTACATATAGATTTTGTAATTCAGCACACACATAACTTACAGATCTTAGATTTATGCATCATATTAAATTATTCCTACAAAATAATTGCAGATAATTCTGTCTGTAATCCACGATATTTCGATTTAAATTGTCCTCGCTGTCATGTCAAACTTTGCTGTGTATTGTGATAAACACATACTACAAGTACATTATTTTTAATTCAAATATTGTCAACCTAAATTACAGTAACATTATTAATTATTATTACATTTACAATTTGTACAACTTACAATTTTTAGTATAAAGGGAATTTGTTTAAATCTCTTTCGAGCATAGAGGTTAATATTCACAATGTTGCCTTGCTCCTGGTATTGCCAAGTCCTGGAACGGCGGTTACCACTTGCTATAGGAGGATAGTGGCTCAGCTGCCACTGTGAACAATAGAAAAATAGATCTTAGAAACTATGGTTACTAACATAGCTGAAGAAAACATATTTAATTACATAACCTCGCTTACAAAAGTAAACAACAAGTTTAATTGTACATTTATAACTACTCCGTGTATGGTGATGGATTGCAGTTACATTATGTGACCACACCATTTCATTATATAGAAATTACGATACCTGCAACATAAAATTAAGAAAAACTATGTGATTCAATTATCTATCCTAAAAAATATTGACCAATTTAGAAAGTATAATTCATAAAATAGTAGTTTGAGCTCCTATAAGCGATTTTGTATTATACATTTACTCATAAATATATTATCAGTAAGAAATACAATAATGGAATTATTTTTTATAGTTTTTAGCATAATTAATACAAATATACAATTAACGTAATATTAACAATAAAGACACATTGAAACAATGAATTCATTTGAATGAATTCAGATAAGATAACAATATTTGTTATAATTATAAAATAGATTGATGAGAAAATTCAATATGAAGTTGTCTTATTGTATGTTTGTATTTATAAGTAAATTGACCTTATGAGTTCGAAAGATGAATCGCTCTTAGTAATGATTTACAAGACCATTTAAAATTATTCATATTGAAATCAATTAATCACTTAACAAAAAATAAACATATTTCATGAAAATATTTTATAATGAAATTAGTACGAGATCAATTGAAAACTATAAAAAATATTGTCGTATTTAGTTAGTAAATGGGTATTGGATCCGTTGTAAATTTAATATTATGAACATATTACAATGTTTACAATAAGAAAATACCAACAAAAAAAAATGAAAATTGGTATTGTATCCTCAAAACAATATTTTTAAGAGGTTATTAACAGAAAACTTTTATCAACTCATATACAACTCAAACCAAATGACAAGTTACTCAATAACATCAATAATATATCTAATTGACAAACTGAAACAATAAAACTGCACTCCCAGCCTAGCATTAGGTTTCCTATATAGGCGTAAAAAACAGAATTCAATATTCTAACTAAACATTTATTTTTGTGATTCGATTCCACTGACTTAATTCGAGTCAATTATATAATCGATTTAATGATCGTCATCTCTAATTATGAACCAAAATGTATGATTAAAATATAATCTTCACAAAAACAAATCAATTTAGTGTATATACAATTTCACCACCCCTATGCCATTTAAAAAAAATACTACTTTAATATAGGGTAAACACCGGTTTGCAATACATATAGTTCACTATTTACGCTAACACAACATTTAGTACACACATGGTACATTTGAACTACACATAAATACAGAACAAACACCTCCAAATGTACAACAAGCCAACAGCTCCATATATATTATAATCAAGCCCTGCATGTGATTATTCTGTTCAAATCTAAATATTCAAATGTGGTCTCACTTTCGCGGGCATGTATGGGGTCGTCGCAGGTATCAGTGCTAATTTTGTTTTATTATTTAATATATTTTTTTAATAATTTAATTACCATATTGTAGTCATGTGATGCCTTTGCTAGTTATGTAACAAATGAAGGTGGATGCGCCCTCTATACGTACAACAACTATAAGACTAAAGAATACATTTACGTGTCTACATTGAAATCAGCAGACACCGCCTTTTACTTAAAATTCATGCAATTTTAGTTACAAGAAACCATATAAAATTGTAACAAATTGGTAGATTTAAAACAGTGGCTTATGAGTTTCTTGCCGGGCTCTTCTCATGAAAGGTTTACTATGGAATCCGGCCGCTTGTGGCGATAGCAAACGCGGCATGCTGCGGACGCGCTTGCCTCACTCGGGGACTCATGTTAGATATTAGTGTTCACTAACGATTTTAAGGCTATATAGGTTTAATAGGGCTACGAAACAGATATTTATAATGTGAATTGAATTTGAAATTGTGACTAATACAACAAAATGGTGGTAAAAATCTTGTATATCTACTGAATAGATAGTGTCAGTATTCATTAGCCAAGAGGCATTCATCTCACAACCTATGATTTAATTGCTAGACATAACTCCATTGATCTTAAGCTTTTTCACGCGTCGTGTCGTGCCTTCACCATCGGAACTGTCAGTGTCATGTGAATCACCCTCTGATTTGATGCCGAGTCCTAACTCATGAGCATCCACATAGTTACCTGTAGTTCTTGCTTTTTCCAATGCTCTGACTGTAAAAATATAGATGGAATGTTAATAGGATTTCAATGATTTAACATAATACATAGCTGATAAACACCAAAATTAAATGTCAGGATTGCTCTTCACAGAGAAATTTGAAATATTTCTACGACACTACAACTATCATGCAGTATGTGTAAATTCTTCTTATATACTTATGTTTGCCAATGGACAAATAATAATGTTTGGCAAAATAATTGGCACTGTGACCATGTTCCAAATTATCATTTTCAATTTTTGATAGAAACTTTTTTTATTTACTTTTTTATTATTTTTCACCACAAAATCCCACTCACTCTTATCATAAATTGTTAAAAAATTATGGACTCGCTAATAGCCTGGCAGCACAGTTTCTAATTTCAGTTGACTAATGGTATTATAAAAATTAAGACTGACAAGCTTAAATCTTTTGGCATGTTAATGTTTGTCACTATGAGTGCATTATCAGTGCTTTTTTCACACAATAGTACGATATAAAAAACAAGAATCTAGCTTTATACCAAATGCTTCTACAGCTTTATTTGTAATAAAATATTATTATCAATTTACCCTAGTATACACAACAAAAAGAAATAATGTGTTAAATAAAAATTGGGAACTTACTTTGTGACTCAAGTAACAAATTTTGTCTCTTTAAGTCTTCAATGTCTTGCTGATGTGAATTATTTTTTCTTCTCATGAATTGTATATATTCTGCTGCTTTTTTTAATATTTGTGCTCGGCTCGCCTGCAATTTTGTTGCACTCTATTTAAAGAGTTATAAAAAAATTTTAGATGATGGTTACAAAATGAATAATGATGATAATATGAAATGCAATATTGAAAATATTTATTATTCAGACTAATACAAATTCCATTGTGAATACCAAGTCATATAAATACACAATGTACACATACATTATAATGGACTTTTATAAACAATGATTATGAGTGAGATATACTAGGATTGTGATCTTGGAGTGGCTATTTTTAATGGAATTTGTACTAGTAAATAAAAATTATTAAAATATAAATGTGATAAATAGGTAATGTACTGCAAAATTTAATTGTTTTTAAAAAGATTCAGCCCACGACTTTGTCCACATAAGCTTAATGTAATTCTTTTTTAATGTAAATAATTAATATAATATTAATTATATCAAAATAGCTATCCCACAGAAACCATACTTTTCCGGGATAAAACTTTTCTGGTCCTCAAACTATATGTGCACACAATTTCAGGATTCAGGTTCAGTAAGTACAGTGTGAAAGTAAACAAACAAACAAATTGGCAATGTAACCAACTTCCGTGCACTAGGTTGTGGGTTTGATTCCCACTCAGGTCAATTATTTGTGTGATGAACAAATAATTGACTCTCGATCTGGGTGTTTTCTATCTATTATATGTACCTATGTATTTACAAAAAAAAAGTAATATATGTATTATATCCATATTCTGGTACCCATAGCACAAGCGTTAAGCTTAGATTGGGACCAGAGGATGTTGTGTGAAGTTGCCCGTGAATATTTATTTATTTATATAATACATTGGTTTGAATTGCAGTTATTGTCTCATGGAAAATTCTTTCACACAGAAAAAATTAAAACTTAATTTTTATGTCTAAAAACAAAAACTGTGCTGTGGTGAAAGTGCAGCAAAAGAATATAATAACAAGAATTTTACTAAGCACTAACTACAGTTTGTATAACTTAGAGACTAATGACTGTTTTAGATTGCAGAGCACCCTTAAAAATATAATGGCAAATCTGCACTGTAAAATTATGCAACGCAAATGCAGTAATGAGCAAGTGTATAGACAACTTACCACTTTCTCATTTTGTAATGCAGGCACCGCTTCTCGGAGAGAGGTAAAACTGTCCTTTATGTGATCCCTTCTCTTTCTTTCTAGTGCATTGTGATGTGCTCTTTTTTCTGCCTGAAATGAAATAATGACTATTGAAGACAGTTTTACTTTATTTAAGTGTCTTGTAAAGACACTCATGAAATTGTATGCAATACATAATTTTAAGTTGATATTAAGTTTAAAATTCAGACATACAAGCATCAAGTTCAATGTCAGAGCAGAAACTTAATGCATCATCAGATTCTTGCCTTCCTTTACCAATTTGGTGGATATGATCTGGATGATCATAATTAGAGCAATTTAGAGTTGATTTCTATGTAATAGAAAAACTTAACAGTTTGTCCTGATGGCTTTTTAATTTATTGCTACCTGCATTCAGTCAATATTGAAAATGCGCATGGCATATTTGGTAGCAGAAAATAGTCACCTGTGAATAGTATCCACTTCCACCTACGCTATTTCTGGCATGTGTTCGAGAATCCGAATCATTTTCAGCCTATAAAATAAAAAATATTATGAAAATAAACAAGCTCACATAGACAATGAACTGTCAAATCGAGAAAAACCTACATCACTTTCGATATCAATGTCACGATCGTCATCACTCATCATCTTGTAAGAGTAACTTATCTTTAATACTACCAAATGTACTAATAAACAATCATGGGTAAAATTCAAAAGCTCAAATAATAAAAAATACTATAGTTAGCCTTTACACAAAAGAAATTGTGATTCTGATTATGATCGTAAACGCGTGACACCAATAAAAAGTACTCTGTGACCACATGCCACAGAACTGACAGAACATGAGAACAAATAAAAATTTATTCAAAGAGCCCACTAAGATGGAAACAAAAGGAGGCGCCATAATCTTCATTATACCAGGCGTCACATCACTCTCTCAAGGCCCTGAGTTAAATGCCTACCGCTTCGCGTACCGCCCACGTTACAACCGACAGAAGCTCCGCTAGGAGTAGTATTGTTCTGTGGACGGAAGGCTGTAGCACGCGCGCCTAAGCGATCGCACTTGTAGTATTGATTAAAATAAAATTATTTACGTGATTTAGGGTATTTCGACAATAAAATTTGATAACCGAAAATTCAGAGCTAAAACTCTAAACGTATATGATCAACAAAAAAAAACAATTTATAAAAAAAAATCCGACATGAAAATAACATTTAAAATGATATAAAAAGTAATCAACTAGAATCTATTAGAAAAATAAATTTTTAAATTTTATAAACGACAGCTTAGTTGCTAACGGTGAAGTCAGGATTCTCCGAAACCGGTGAACGGAAACCGGAGAGTGTATGAAGAGAATTATGAATGTTGAGGAAGTGAGACATGTACGCAAGAATAGAGCCTTTTGTCACTCTGTTCTCTCTGCCTAGCCCGCAAGGGAGAAAGCGTGATGATTAGTTAGTAAAATCATCATAGGTGCAACCCTAGCGCATTCGTTGAATGACACGGTTGACCGTGGATCATGCGGCAGGCAAAACAACTGTATTTCTGTGAGCATAAGGTACATTTCGTCTCGCTACGAACAATTGGTATTATTATTAAAATTTTGTAGGCTATTATAGAGAGATTTTGAACAAGTTTTAAATCGAAGTGATGTTTCTGTCCGTAGGGCTAGTATCTATTCTGTGATTATACCTAGTAAAAGTGACTTACTTCGGCTGTCGTCCGCCATCTTACATGCGGTATGGCTTTACACCATAGATATCATAGTAACATATTATTATAGATCACCTGTGACCTGACAGCTCGATAACGCGTTACCAATTTTGATTTGTCAATGGTGTGCGTTGGATAGTGATGTAAGTTTTAAGACATAGACTGACTATCGATAAAATAACAAAACAAATCAGTGTCTTTAAAGAACTCGCTCATTCAAATAATCATCTTCAACTAATAAATTTAAGCAAACATAATTAATTCGTTTTTTATTTATTTCACCAGCAACGTCAGTCAACGATATTATGCATTTCATAACAGAATTATACACTCAGCTTTTCACTTCTGTTGCAAAGAAATGAATTCAAATTAGAATTGAAAGTGATATTGTAAGAAAATATATCTTTACTAGTAAAAACATGAACCTACTTATAAATTACCTTCAAATCAAATCAAATCAAATCTTTATTTGCGTAACATGGGTATGATTTAAAAGTTCTTATAAATTTACAAAAGATTCTCCATATTAAACCGTCGCAGTGGCATGCAAAAATAGTAGCTATAATAATAATATTACAAATAAAGAATTATATCTATACACAAACGAGTACCCAATACAATGAACGCATTTATAATACATTATATAGATGTTTTAAAGTCATTTATAATAATTGTATTTAGTAAAATTATAAAATAGGTATATGTCAAAAAAAATAAAATTATATTCAATGTCAGGGTTAAAATATTGATCATAAAATTATTCCAAATTCACATATTCAATTAAAATAAATAATCATCAATACATTTTGTCGTTGAAATAATCCATGATTGAATAGTAGCATTTCTGAAGTAGTAAGGCTTTTATATTGTTTTTAAATAAATTGATGTCCTTTATTTCTAAAATCATTCTAGGCAAATGGTTATAGATACACGGAGCCATACAGAAAATACTTTTATTTAACATAGATGTTCTATTTTCTGGTACACACAATTCTAGATGCCGTCTTTTACTATTTAAATTCCTAAATAAATGCATATTTTTACGTATAAATAGAACCACTTCAAAAATATATAAACAAGGTAAAGTTAATATACCCCATTTCACAAACAATGGCCTGCAACTTTCAGTTTGTTTTATGTTACACATTGCCCTTAAACATTTCTTTTGCGCTTTAAAAACAGCTTCTTTATTCGTGGAATTACCCCAAAAAATAATACCATACCTTAAAAGTGGTGAAGCATATCCATGATATGCTGTTAACACTGCTGGAAAATTCACTCTCTTTCTGAGCATGTAAAGCGCATATGCATATGTATTCAACCTAGAACATAATGTATCAATATGTTGTTTCCAATTTATCTGATTATCAATGTTCAAACCTAAAAATTTACCTACATCTATTTCCTTAAGTGTTTGACCTGCACAATGAACTTCCATATCAGTTAAATTAGTTAGTCTATTTCTAAATGTCATAAGATGTGTTTTATTGATGTTAATAAGCAAATTATTCATTGTTAACCAATTGTTCATATTTTCTAATGTCAAATTTATATTTCGTTCTATAGTTGTTTTATTTGATCCTGTAAATATAATTGTGCTATCATCAGCAAACAAGACTGTATTATTAATATATATTTTTGGAAGGTCATTAATATATATAATAAATAGCAAAGGGCCAAGCACGCTGCCTTGCGGAACCCCGAAATTAACTTTCCTACAAGGCGAGGAGTAATCTACAACTTTTGCCTTCATAGGACATATCCTGGATATTTGTGTAATCTGTTTACGATCTGTGAGGTAGGACTTAATTAGATCATATACATTTCCTCTAACTCCATAGGCATATAATTTGTTAAGTAGCGTTATATGATCAACATAATCGAATGCTTTGGTCAGGTCCATGAAAATAGCACAGGCTTGTTTGCCTTTATCAATATTAGTCATTATTTTATGTAAAAAACTATATACTGCTATGTCAATAGATTTATTTTTCCTAAAACCAAACTGCTCATCACAAAATAAGTGGTGGTCCTCAAAATAATTATAAATGCAGTCATGAATTACTTTTTCAAATATTTTCGAAATAACTGACACAAGTGCGATTGGACGGTAACAACTCATATCAGTTTTGTCATTATTCTTAAATAAGGGTTTTATAATAGTCAACTTAAGTTTATCAGGAAAGGTGCCATGTGAGATACATAAATTTATTATGTGAAACAAAATAAGTGAAAGCTTTACCGAGACATTCTTAAAGATTTTAGAAGATATACCGTCATAACCAGTGCTATTTGTACATTTTAAATTTAGTATAATTGTCTGTATATCTTCTGGAATAGTAGGACGCATAAAAATAGAATTAAGATTATTTGGCACATTTATTTTATTACTGTGCGGTATTAAATCAGTGACCTGATCAATAAAAAAATTATTAAAACGATTTGCTATAACACTAGGGTCGGTAACCGTCTTATCACCTATATTAATTTTTTGAATTTGTTCCATTGGTATGTTTAAATTATTAGGGTTAATTATCCTCCAAGTAGCTTTTGATTTATTAACAGCATTTTTAATAAAATAATTATTTTGAGATCTTTGTGTTAGTTTAATTATACGTTTTAATCTTGAGGATACCGATAAGAATTGATTTTTGGAATTTATTGAATGGTCTTTTCTATATTTCCAAAAAAGCTGCCGTTTGCGCTTACAACATAGCCTGAGACCTTTTGATAACCATTGAGGCCTAATTCTGGTGGACATTTTAACTACAATAATTGGGAAACATAAATCATAGAATAATCGGAATTGTTCATAAAAAATTTGAAATGTTATATTAGGATCATTATTGTCAAATCATCACCAAAACTAAGGGAATCTATGCACTCTTTAAATTTAGCTAAATTTTCATCCCTATAATCTCGTTTTTCAATATACCAATTTTTAAGAGAAAAGCACCGTTTTACTGGACATGTGAGTAATTGTGCTGAATGGTCTGAAACAGCAAGTTCCATGGGCTTTGCTGTACACCCTCTTATATTAAAAATAATATTATCGATACATGTTCCACTTGCAAAACGTGTTGGTTCATTTATGCTCAATTTTAGATTAAAACTATTTAACAATTGTCTAAATTCAAAGGAATGGCAATTATCTTTAAGCATATTTATATTAAAATCCCCACATAATATAATCTTTTTCCCATAACAAAATCGACATAAAAGGGAATTAAGATTATAAAAAAATGTTTGCATGTCCTCTGAATTTGATCTTGGAGGTCTGTATATGCATATCACAAAGATGTTATGTTGTATTAATTTAATACCAGAACATTCGATAATATTTTCTACTGAATATTTATTAATATTACTGATTGGAATACATTGCACAGAATTTCGGATTAAAATACAAGATCCCCCGCGCCTGTTTTTTCTATAGAAAGCAGAAACAAGGTTATAATTCACTATATGTAAGCACTTTATATCAGAGGCAATCATATTGTGCTCGGTAACACACATTACGTCAATACATTTCTGTTCATGGTGCAGAGACTCGAGGGTCAATGAAAGAATATCAGATTTAGATACTAATCCGTTAACATTTTGGTGTAGAATATTAATGTGGTTCAGAACGAAAAAACTCTTTTGAACTATCTTCAGAGTTCATATTAATTTTGTTATATATATATGGATCAGTCTCAGTACATTTATCAATGCGTGAGGGTGATCTATTTTCTCGACGATGTAAATTGATATTGTTTATATATCTATTGTACTGCAGTTTATAATTTAAATGGAGTATTTCCCTCAAAAATGATCGACATTTATAAAGCGCAGAAAAACCGCGTTGTGGTAAAAAATCGTAGTAGTTCATGTCAACATATTTACAGTGGTCATATTTTGAACATACAAATCTAAGCTCAGAATTTAACTTCGACTCATTAAGGTATTTATTGTGCGGTACTTCAGGGAATATAATATTTGTATTACTAGATTTTTCAAGGAACCGTCTCACTGAAAACAACATACTATTTGGGTCATTATCGTTAGTACCACCAACAACTATAACAAAGTCGTTTTTATTTAGCGCGCGTATTTCTCTTTTGTCTGCTGCTCTCAAAATTGTAGTCAGCTGGACCCCTGGTTTCCAATAATTCTTTACAGTATATTTTTCGCCTACAAGATACTGAAGATGTCGCCTTAATCGATATCCTTGCTGGTCGGCTAATATTATAATTTGTTTTCGTCTTTCTTTAGTCAAGACCTTAAACGAAAGATTATTAATTTTTTTTTAAATTCTGTGAGCTTGGAGAAACTTTCTTTACACTTTTTAGATCTTCAGAGCTCGGAGATTTTGTTGGTGACTGAGAACTTATACGGCTGCCAACGCTACCACTATCAACACCTGTCGCAACTTGTAATGAGTTGCACTCTCTTTGTCTGGTTTGATCCAAATTGAAAATCATAGTGCTTTGGGTTACCAAGTTTTTGTTACGAATTGATACTGGTGTCATATGTTTCCTCTCTGGGGTCATACAAATTTTCTTGTAAGTTGCAATTAATTTTAGGGCATTCTGTAGGTCAGCTTTTAGACGAAAATTTTCGGTGTTTAAATTATCTATTTCTTCATGGGCACTCATTAATTGCCTTGTATGAGATTCAATTTGGCCATTAAGTTCACTATCATTATGTGAGTTATCACTAGGAATACTCATCATCGTCGTGTCGAAGAGTGGTTGATCAGATTGATTAAAACTACTATTTAGTATTGGTTTCGATAGATCTTCAAGTGATCTTATTCTGCACGGTCTACGGTATGTTATATTAACACTATCGGTTGATTCCATATTCATAAATTGTTGACAAATAATTTTTACTAAACACGATGATAATAACTGTGTAATGCAATATCACAGAATAACTAATAGTAGTGCCTAAGCTAAAGTACTGTTGTTTCAAAGTGTCAATCGACTCAATACTATGTTATTTTAAAAATTGAAATATAAAATTGAAAATATCATAAAAAGTCATCGGTCGGCGTGGTCTCGAACCGGAGCCAAGCTTAATTTACCGTTTTCGTCTCTTAAGTATCACGCCATACGAACTATAATGTTAAAGTTGAAATAATTAAATAGTATCAAAGTTTCTATAACATTGGCATTCAAACTGGTATAGAAGTGATATAAGTTTTTCACATTTTAAAGTTTGACGTAACGGATAGTTATAAAATATTTTATGAAATTTTAACCATTTGTTCACTTATTATACCAAATTTACAACAAATATTCAATATTATATTTACACAACTGTTGAGAAACACTCACTTTACAAGTTTTTATAAATATTAAACACTATTATCACCTTATTTGTTAAATTACAGTTTAATTGTTTAATTCACACCAATGTCACAAATAACGTTTATGCACTACCATTACTTAATTTTGGACTTATTAAATACACTTAAACAGTAAATAAACTTCTAGAAAAAAAAAACCTTGTCGATAAATTCAAGCCCTAGTGTATATGTACCTCAAAACATTTTTGCTAAAATCTTGCAAATATGTAACAATGCGACATATTTCTATGTAAAATATAAACAGTAACAATGGGATTGAAATTAATTCGTAACTGAAACAGAAAATATTAGTAATTATGACCAAAAATAAAGGCATTTATGTTGTAATAATATCCTGAGAACTACCTGTGAAACGCGCAATTATCAGCATTGTTTGCATGATTTACACATCACAGGTACTCACGAAACAAACAACCATTGCTTTTAATCATTATAATCATATAATAAACAATATTTATAACACATATAAATCAAAAAACCGCGAAGCTAGATTCAAGCTAGACGTCTGTATACTACCCACAGACTAGTTAGTGTCTCCTAATCATAGTTGAACGATATACTCCATAGATGGGCAATGTCAACTACCGAATGAGACCAAAATTAATTATTTAAGTGTGTGTGAGTTGTCAGTGTGTGCATTGAAAGTGCTGCGCATGAAGTTATGATTGTTATCGATAACGATAACAGTGTACGATAGTAAAAAATACATTTGAAAAGGTTTTGAGAATAACATAGAAAACGAATAATATTCCCTGTGTACGACGACGTTGTGTGACGTTGTGTGAAATGTCCAGAATATTTATTTATTTAGATACATTTATTGTAGGTAAGTAGGTACATTAGATAAGCAGTAACTTGCAAGACCAGTAGTATAAACACAGACATCCAAGGAAATTGCATAAGTTACATAAAGTAACAATACTACTATGTTAGTGAAGCTATTGGGAATTAAAATTTAATATATTCCTAAATTCTGAATCATCTCACCAGTGGGACGAGCGATAATACACGAAACTGCCACTGTAACCAGCAATTTATAGAAGAGGCCAGAAAATATAAAACACAGATTTAATAAAATGTTTATTAATCATAAAGGTATATCAAATATGAAAATAAAAAATGGACGTCGCGGGACGTCTACCAGATGTGAAAACATCCAAATTATTTTGTAGAAATAATGAGTAGATAAAATGATCATTACCTTTGTTCTTGTATAAAATGATGACGTGTAAAATAACGGAAATGGACATAAATCATCATATCCACGGCGGATATCATCTAGGACTGAAGTACTTGTCAAAACGAATCAAACGATTTCAAAATTATTGGGATTGCGGCGTTTTATTTCATAGTGCCCAAGGCCACCAGGCTCCATCATCAGACCCTGAATATCATCTAGGACTATGATACTATTCAGGATAACTCAAAAACACTGGGGTTATATCGTTTTATAACGGACTTCCTATGGCCACCTTCTAGCTCCATCATCAGACCCTGGATACCATCTGAAGACAAAGTACTCGTCAAGACTAATCAAACGTTTCCAAACTCGATTGAGTTGCGTCGTTTCATTACAGAGTTAGTGTGGCCACCTTCCAGCTCCACCATCAAATCAGCTCCATGTTTTCATAATATTGCATTGTCAATAATAATAATAATAATATGCACAACTACTTTTCTCTGAAATCTGGATTTAAAGGAAATCAGAAAATTATTTTATGTTGTTTAATCAGGTCAATTTAATTCACAGTACCTAACTATAAAATGCAGAACCAATATAATTGTATTATGTATGTTAATAATAGTTAATATTTTTGTTATCCGACCATCAAAGTCGATATCGACAAATAAACTAAGGCCTTCCCATCACTAAAAATGAGGTCATAAATGTCCTCATATTTCCGTATTTGTAATTTCTCAAATATTACTGTTTCGTGTACCCCAAGTCATTTTAATAACATAATAAACAATTTTCTCATAATATTTTCTCCAAATCTGATACATTTGCGTAACCGTTATTTTGAATTGAAGATAATAAACAAATAGTAAACTTACTGGTGAAATGAGTAATCCTGTCACAAGTAACCATCGTTATAGCGTTATTATAATACTGTTAAAGACTTTAATTACAATAAATAATCGCCAAATAACGCACGCGTAAACTTGACAAGGCCGCTACAGGCCGGTAACATATAAATTTAGGTCTCGTTGACAGCATCACTCTTTCTCTATTTCTAACACATCACAGTACTATTAGCTTCGGTGGGTCTCTTTTACTCTTATAGCCTATCTATGGAGTATATCCTAAATCTATGGTCCCAATATGAGCTCCTAATAAGGAGGAGGCGCCCTAATCTTCATATACCTAGTAAAAGTGACTTACTTAGGCTGTCGTCCGCCATTTTAATAGTTATGATGACAGCGTAATTTGAATGTGTTCCGATATACACTGCAAGCACTGTAAGGTGTGATGTCAATTTAGTATACTGTGAAGTCGTTCCTTTATAGTTAGCTATAGCTATACCGGTTACTGTTTATAACGGAATGCAGTCCAGTAAACTGATCTGTCATTACTTTCATTTCATACTAAGTATTGGTTTTACACTGCAACAAACACAATTTCTTTACATTTGCCATGTTTGGGTATGTTTGATTTACAATATTCAATAATAATAATAATATTCCATAGTGCAAATTGTTATATTTATGGAAGCTGTTGATCACGTGATATCACAGTGCTCGCAGTGTATATCGGAACAAAGCCTTTATCTGTTGTATGTCAGCTGTCAATTAGGGATGCAGGAAGAACCAACAACTATCCATATATCGATGTTTTAAAAAATATTGATATATTAAATATCCTTTATTTTAAAAATATTTAATTTGCGCTATTTAGGTTTCAACCTAGCATCCACCACTCATAATTTGTTATTTTTATTCGTCACAAATTTTCATATAGTGGGAAGAAGCCCCCCATTTATTAATTATGTGTGCTCGGAATGAAGTGGTGAGCAGTGGCTTAGCAGCATACCATTAAATAAAATATTTTTTATTAATTTATCGAATTGATTAATCATTTGAATTGTATTATTATTAGCATTCAATAAAAAAAATTGTGAGTAGAAATAAAATGATTACAACTTTTTTAATGCGTGCTTGTATAATTATGACATGCGTACAATAACGAAAATGGACATAAATCATCATCATCAGGCTCTAGACACCATCTAGGACCGAAATACTTGTCAAAACGAATCAAACGATTCCAAAGTTGATGGGATTGTGGCTCCATTACCAGATCATGAATATCACCTAGGGCTATCATGGTACTATATGACTATCGAGCCTGTATGACACCAAGCCCGACACTCCCCTTGGATCCTGTTGGTACCCCAGTGACGTGCGTAAACTTGCGTTTTGGATCGTGTTAACAAAAAAAAGGACCACTTATTGTGGCGTTCTCTTAGGGAGACCTATTATGTACAGCACTGGACGTCGAATGACTGATGGATGGAATAAAATATTATTATATACTTGTTTTTAGTTATCGTAATACCTCACCTTCAAATCTTTTTCTCCTGATGTCATCACATCACAAACTTATATAGGCATATCTGGACTTAGAATGAACGACTATACCCAGGATTAAATTATTATTTATTTCTTTATGCTTTTTACCACCCAAATCTATTCAATAGAGTGTTATGCCCTTAATTTTCTGTTTGTTTAAAAAGAAGGCATGCCTAATTGATCTATCAACCACTAGCTCATTTGACTGAATGGATTGGGTTGCAATTTGACACACATAGATATAATTATAGGTACAGGTAGATAAAGATTTACGCAATTAAAAAAACCTTTGTCCACCCAAAAATTTATAGATCGCTTAAAGGACTGAAGTATCGATATCGATATTTTTTACGCGCTTCCCTAGCTGAAATTCCGCCATTTTTGGATTTCAAAGAATTGGCTCGGTAAATTTGTAGTCATTTCCTCTCCCCCTTATTACGAGCTCGATGCAATACTACCTGTCATTCAAAGTGTTTGCAATGACATTAGATTTGCTTTCCTCTTCCATCTTGCTATGTTGCCGTAGAAGATTTTCTTCCCGCTCACACGCTTTGGTGATCTATACGTTATACTATAGCTATGCTTTACACAGCTTTGGGTGTGTTCCGATATACACTGCGAGCACTGTTAGGTGTGACGTCAATTTACTATACTGCGAAGTTGTTCCTTTATAGTTAGCTATACTGGTTACTGCTTATAACGGAAAGCAGTCCAGTCAACTGATCTGTCATTATTTTCATTTCATACAAAGTATTGGTTTTACACTGCAATAAACACAATTTCTTTACATTTCCCATGTTTGGGTATTTGATTTACAATATTCGATAATAATGATAATATTCCATGGTGCAAGTTGTTATATTTATGGAAGCTGTTGATCACGTGATATCACAGTGCTCGCAGTGTATATCGGAACAAAGCCTTTATCTGTTGTATGTCAGCTGTCAATAGGGATGCAGGAAGAACCAACAACTATCGATATAACGATGTTTTAAAAAATATTGGTATATTAAATATCCTTTATTTAAAAAATATTTAATTTGCGCTATTTAGGTTCCAACCTAGCACCCAGCACTAATAATTTGTGATTTTTATTCGTCACAAACTTTCATATAGTGGGAAGAAGCCGTCCATTTATTAATTTTGTGTGCTCGGAATGAAGTGGTGAGCAGTGGTTTAGCAGCATAGTATTAAATATTCATTTTTATTAGTTTATCGAATCGATTAATCATTTGAATTGTATTATTATTAGCATCCAAAAGCATTTACTTTTGATACACAAGATTAGAAAGAACAAAAAAAACGAGCAAACATAAAATATCAATAGTGTAACAAAGGTAGCCAGCTCAGTTTTTGTTGTGCTAATTGCAAAACACTGATTTTCAGCTGGCTCCCCTATATTAAACTTTCAACTTAACTTATTAGTTAAAGTCAACTTTCATTATGAAATAAAATAATCTGAATTCAAAATAAAAATAAAAAAATATTCATTTTAAAATAAAATGATCATAATATTGTCATAATTTGTCAGTGTCACGCGATATACATATGCGTGTAAAATTTCAGCTCAATCGGAAACCAGGAAGTGTTTTAAATTTAACTTGCAAGATTTGAACGGGACTAGTAAAATAAAAGCGTCACCGCACTAACACCCGGTTTTACCCTCCCTTCGCATTAGATCTTTCACAGGAGGGCGCAGACGCCAGAAGGACTGACGATGTGGTCAAAACCGCAAGGCGCCCTTGGATGTAGTCACTAGAGCGTCGGTGTGGAATGTCTGTAGACTATCCTATGACTGTCCATTATGATGGAAGAATGATGTCGTCGCGGTCATGTTTTATTCGGTATTGTGACTCATGAACTTGACAGAAGATTCGAGCCTGTATGACATCAAGCCCCACGCTCCCTCTGGATCCTGTTGGTACCCCAGTGACATGCGTAAACTTGCATTTTTGCCCGAGTTAACAAAAAAAGGACCTCTTGTCGTGGCGGTCTCTTAAAGAGACCTATTATGTACAGCAGTGGACGTCAAATGATTGATGGATGAAATAAAATGTAATATACTTGTTTTTATTTATCGTAATACCTCACTTTTAAATATTTTTCTCCTGATGTCATCACATCAAAAACTTATATAGATATGTTTGGACTTAGAATGAACATTTATACTCAGGATTAAATTTATTTCTTTATGCTTTTGACAACCCAAATCTGTTCAATAGAGTGCTATCATTCATTCATCCATCAGCCTTTTATCGTCTACTGCTGGACATAGGCCTCCCCAAAATTGGGGCTTTACCATAATCACCACGCTTGGCAGGCAGCTGGAGAGTTGGTGGTTAGAGTGCTATGCCCTTATTTTTTTCTGTTTGCTTAAAAAGAAGGTATGCCTAATTGATCTATCAACCAGTAGCTCATATTACTGAATGGATTGGGTTGAAATTTGACACACATAGATATAATTATACAGGTAGATAAAGATTTACGCAATTAAATTTGTCCACCCAAAAATTTATTTATGGCTTGAAGGACTGAAGTATCGATATTGATATTTATACGTGCTTCGCTAGCAATGTCCGCCATTTTCAGTTCTAAGACATAGAAATGGTACGGTAAATTTGTAGTTATTTCTTCTCCTTGCTGTGCGCAGCTGTCATCGAGCCCTTATTACGAGCTCAATGGCAGCTGTGCTTCTGCGTGACACTTAAGATTTTTTGTTTTGGAATTTTATGCCTTGGTAAGTATGACCTTTAGGTCAACTCAAGAGAAATAAGCTGTAGGGTAGGAGTAGGGCACTAGGGCAGTAGGTATGATATTATTGATATTTTTCAAATATCACAACAAACGTGCTTCTTTTTTTAAGAAACATTGTATATATGTATCTTGCGTGAAAATGAAACATTATAGAGAAACAATTATTAGTTTGAGTTATTGACATTTTAAAAACATCACTAACTTGATATAATTTACTACTGATCCATTATTAAACTAACCTGTGTTAAAATATTAAATTTATCTCTCATTCTTCTACTCGTAGTTTTTTATCGCCGCTCACGGACTCAACAATACTAGGTACTTGTAATAAAATAATACCTACTGCCAAGCCTCTGCTCACCATTTCATTTCGCGGATGAGAAATGGTCAGTCAGACACGGCAGTTAGTAGTACTAACCCACTCGGGCCCGTTGTTAGTTATAAATAAGTAGGTACCTACCCATGGAAATATTTTAATACATCCATGTACCTACCTAACTAGACACAATGTGCCACCTATGGACTTTGAATTAAGAAAGATCATCTTAAAAGGATGGAGCAGGCACTCGGAGCAAAATTCTTTACAGAAGCATTTATTTTAGGTCGATGGATTACGATAGAAAATAAAAATTAGAATTGACCTAAAGTTCTTAGCAAAGAGCAGGCCTTAGTTACCAGGTCATTAGATTAAAAAAAAAAGGATTGCTAAATAAAACTTTACCCGTTTACCCACAATGGCGGGAATTTCAAAAAAAGGAAAGCAATCACAAATAAGCTTAATATTGCGTATATGCGTAATTTATTTGATATAGGCAGTATTATACTGAAAACGGGAAGGTTTTAGTTATTCTAATGGAAGAATCAAATAAACCGAATAATATATCAGCTATCGACGTAAATAGTCCAGAGTTTTATGAAAATGTTCAAACCGCACTAGAATGGGATTTGGCACGAATGAAAAAAGCTGTTGAAGTTATGATGAATTTTCGTTGTAAGTTTTTTAAAGTAAGCTACTAGTATAAATGCTGCTTTAAAGGTAACTAATAACTTGAAATCATGTAGGTATATGGGCCATGGATACGTCCATGATATGGGCATGTATATTAGGCCAGCTAGGTCAAATCCCTTCCCACATTGCACAGGGCACAGGCAGCTTCTGGGAAGCCTGCAATAAACGTCAAGCTGTAATGAAATTTAATTTCATGATACAAAGTAATAGGTGCAAAGTTGCTAATAATGAAACTCAATATAATTTACAATTTTATTTTAATTTCTTATTATAGTAACAGCTGCAGAAGTGGAGGTAGAGACTGCAGCTTTATTTCATGCTGAACTTTGGTATGATTTGTTAAACATTGAGAATAGCAATGAAGATAATTCCGAAAAACAAGACGGCACAGGCGGTGAAGATACAAAAAATGACACACCCATTACAAAAGTTAAATAATAACACCCTTAGATTAATGACATGAGTATGTATAATTCATCTAAGATAAAAGGTACCTATTTTCTAGTATGTATTGAAGTCATGTTAAAATAAAAAAATAAAAATAATAGATAGTTTTGGTGTTATGCTTCGCCTTCATCCAACCAATACTGTTGATTGGAGATTTTAACATAAATATATGTTTGTTCTACTAGGTATTAGAGACATGATCGGTTATTACATGATGGATTATTATATCCTTACTTTTTTATATATCCTTACCTATAACTTTCACATTTTTATTAGCATGGACGTATAAAGGAACTCTTTTTATTAAGTCCATGGTTATTATGTATTAGTAAGGATTATATTATTATTCTTACCTACTACCTAATATCATCAATGCGAAAGTGAGTACCTAGTTTGTTTGTTATATTTACACGCTGTAACTACTGAACCAATCATAATAAAATGTTGCATACCTACATGTAGTACATACATATTATACTACCTACTTTTCATCCCGGAGAAATGAACGGTTCCTGTTCTGAGCTATTTTTACATAGAGACAATAAAATTAATGTGCCGTAGAGTGATGACTATATTCTGAAGTCCACGCGGACGGAGTCGCAGGCAGAATCTTATCCTTACTTAATATTATAAATGCGTAAGTGAATTTGTCTGTTTGCGTGCTATGACGGGTTTATATTTTGGCGTGTCTACTGTACGTATTTAAAAAGAGAGTTCTGGCACCCATAGCACAAGTAATATCTTACTTTGGATGTCAGAGATAAAGTAAATGCAATACTATTTGATATTTACGCGAATGTTACACATTTTGAAATAAAACTACGTTTAGGGAATCTATCGCGTTTACTTGATTTTTCTACTATCACGACGTTTCGAATACTTTACAGCATTCATGATTACGGGTGGACTTAGATGGTAGACGTCCCAGGCTCATATGTTGTTTCAACGGTTCCATCTATCCACAGTTATATGATTTTACAAAATTTTGGTTTATTTATTTTAACCCACCTAATATAAGTTAAGAAACACAATAAAAAAAATTTAGTATATATTTTAACGCTTCTCTTTCACTAAGACTTTGGTGTCATTCTTACATTGCCGATATATTTCTTTCTTCTGTTCTGTCATACTCTCACTCAGATTCAAAGAAGAAACATAGTCCAGCTTTCTTCTTTTGGTCTACGGAAGCTGCTACTTCCGTATCCCACCATGCATCACCTTTCACATGCTTCTTTGAGCTTCCACATACTTCTTTCGCTGTATCTACCATACTATCTTTCAAAAAACTCTCCAGTATTCTTCTATGTCTGATTCCAGCTAACTTGCCACCATCAGTCGTTCACGAACACCCTCTGCATACTTTGCTCTTACACTCGGTTCTTGCAACTTTTTAATCTTTATTCTTTCAAGCCCTCCGAAGTGGACTCGCTCTCGCCAGTGTCTCCACTTTCTGATCAGATCACTAAATTTCACAACAACAAGATAGTGCTCCGTATCAACAGTGGAGCCCCTGTAGGCTCTTGTGTCCATTTTGTATTTTGCTTCGGAGACGACTGTCTACCAGGATTAAATCCATCATACTTCTCTGTTCATTCTCTCTCCATGTATATATATGGATGTCTTTATGTTGAAAAATTGGTTTTGACACAAGAAGTTTTCTCTCCATAAATACATCCGCAATGAGGAGCCTACCTGCATCGTTCACTCTATTGTCACCAAATGAACCAAGTACGTCCTCGAAGTCTGGACGCTTGGTCCCCACCTATCCATTCAAGTTCCCGCATACTATCACGCATTCACTGGCTTCTGCCATGAGCTACAGCCAGGGATACTTTTGGTAACACCTAGTTTTAATCGGACCCAAAGAAGTCTGTGGTCAAACATTCCGTAATCTTTCACACCTGAGGCCAAGCGAGTGGACAGCAATACCCCTACTCCCATGCTGGCCCTACCGTTCTGCGGTACACCGGACCACAGTGCTGTCCCGCCATCAAGAAGATCACAGGCGTCGCTGCTCTTTCGCTTGGTCTCTGTTACATAGAGCACGTCAAACTGTCTATTCGACATGACGTTTAGCAGCTCGTGTAACTTACCTTCCACACCACCTTTTACATTCCACATGCCTATTCGACACTCTGCTCTCCTCGTGCCACCGGACTGGGCAAGGCGTGATGGGTGGCGGCCTCCATTGCCGCATCTGCCTTTGTTCGTACCGACGGGGCAGGCCGATACGCGTAACCACCGAAGGAATGTAACATAGTTCCAGTAGCCCGCCAATAAAGGCGGAGAGACGGCACACGGCGGGTTACCACACTACCCTGTGCCAGGAACGACGGGGGGTGTGGTTAGGAACATTTTTTCCCGCCTTAACAAAAAGAAAAACAAAAAAGGTCGGTTCGCGTAATTATATTTTATTAATGTAAACGCGCCATGATGTGATGACATATGGAACAGAGACGTGGTCTCTGAATGTTGGCCTCGTATCAAGGCTCAAAGTCGCTCAGCGGGCCATGGAGCGGGCTATGCTTGGTATTTCCCTACGTGATCGAATCCGTAATACGGAGATCTGTAGGAGAACGAGAGCGACCGACATAGCCCGCCGAGTTGCCATGCTGAAGTGGCAATAGGCAGGCCACATCGCTCGACGAACCGAAAACCGTTGGGAAAGAAAGGTTCTCGAGTGGAGACCGCGTATCAGACGGCGCAGCGTAGCACGGCCCCCCACCAGATGGACCGACGATCTGGTCAAAGCTGCGGGGAGCCGTTGGATGCGGTCGGCACAGGACCGCTCGTTGTGGCGTTCTCTTGGAGAGGCCTATATCTAGCAGTGGTCGTTGAAAGGCTGATGGATGGCTGGAAACGCGCCATTACACTTTGACGCCGTAAATACTCGACCGATTGTTATGAAATTTTGTATTGATATAGTCGGGAACCCAGAATAGGACATAAGACTTAGGAGGTTTTTATCTTGGATAAATGAGTTACCACACGGGGTTACCATTTTTGCATAGCGATAAATAATGTCTTAGAGTGATGTTACCCTACCCTACCTACTTGTATATTCAGAAGTGTCCGCCAGTCCAGTTCATTCATTTCTCATCCCCGAAATGAAATGGTGAGCAGCGGCTTGGCAGTATTCTTAGTATTTCTGAGTGGTAAGCATGAGCTTACCACTTCTCATCAAGAGCTCTGGCTCGTCTGCTACCATTAGCAATAAATAACAGATAACAGTTCTTATGCACAAAATTTATTTTTATTTTGTACAAAATGTAATTTAACATAGATAGGTATTACACTTGTAATATCACTATGTATAAAAATCTCGTGTCACGTTGTTTGTCCTCAATGAACTCCTAAACTAATAAAAATTTCGTGTCACGTTGTTTGTCCGCAATGAACTCATAAACTAATGAACACATTTTGATGAAATTTTGCACACTGAGTGCAGTTTGGTCCATCTAGACTAGTCTAGAAGGTAGTCTTAGTTTATCCAGATTACTTCCTTTTTTGTTGCAAAAAAAATTACTTACTTAACTAATTTATATGTGCCACGGCAACGAGTGACCGAGTCTGCTAGTTACATAATATACAATATAATTTCTGATGCAGCTAATAAGCTACAAATAAGTAATTAACGTTTTTGAAACCTAGATTAGGTTAAAATCCTTTAACGGTCTAGTTTTGCGCAGGTAAGGATATGGTAGGTACCCGTAGAATATCTATTTTGACTTAGAAATAATTTAATGTTTCGTTCATACCTACTTATACTCTGAATTCTGCGTGGACCAAGTTGTATTCAGAATCTAGTAATACTATAAATGTGACAGTGAAATTGTAAGTTTGTTAGTTGTTGACGTCGAAACTACTTAACCGGTCATCATGGAATAATTTATAGATCAGAATACAGAGGACTATGTCCTCTATGTCCTCTGTATTCTGGTTAATTTTATGTCGGAAAAATGGAACGTTCCTGTGGAATATTTATTTTTATATAGAGTTTATTATGTGCCTGTTGAGACGTAAGTACTTATAGGTGGGCTAGCTAGCTCTTGCCCACGGCTGGGCCGCAGGCTTAAGGTAATTTTTAATATTTTACGAAGTAGACCACAAGCACACAACACGCTAAATGAGTACAACAAAACATCCATTACGTTAGAGGGTTCGAAGGTCGTTCGTTTGCTTCGGCTCGGGCCAATCTGACCATGATATTAATTTAATTAGGTACAACGGCCAGTTCAAAAATATGTTTACGAAAACATATTTATAACTGCCTCTCTGGTGCAGCGGTAGTGTAAGCGACTGCTGATCATGACGTCTCGGGTTCGATCCCCGGGTCGGGCAATGTTATTGAGATTTTTCGTAAAAGAAAAAACAGAAAAAATTCTCAGTAGCAGCCAGGAGTTTGTAAATGTGCCCGGTAGACGTTAATAGGCTCGCCCCCTATTACGTGGGACTTAAACATAGCTGGCTAATCGTGGGTGTGTAATACACCTCTGCCTACCCCTTCGGGGAATACAGGCGTGATACTATGGTTTTTTTTCTATGCTATGTTTACCAAAACAATATCGCATGTTTATCCTGATAACTGGGGCTATAAGGCTATAACCTCTTTTTTAATATTTACCTTTGAGTAAACAAATAACGAACAACAAATGGCTTCTATTTTTGGATGTTTGTAACATCAAATAACAAACCGATTCTAATTTAGGATGTTTGCTCAGATAGAGATAAAAGCAGCAATTCATCCGCAAGGTGATAATATTTAATTGATCGGGGCTCATCGGGGCATCCAAATCCTGTTCTAGTTCCGTATGTTTTTCTTTTACTCTTAACTATTATTATTTCTTAATTTTCATATTGTACATACATGGACGTATAAAAGGAACGGACAGCGCCTCGCTAAGACAAAATTGAAGATACGTAATGGCGGCGGCTTTCTATATGTGAATGAATTTAGGGTTGCCATGTTAGCCAAATTTACCTTTTTTATTATACATATTAAAAAAAAAATAGGTTGGCAGATAAATTTATTGGAAATGTATATGAAATATACCGTACTATTTGAAAAGGTTAATAGTGCAAAAAACACAATTTTACTGTATTTATTTAAAACTTAAAATAAATCATCGGCAGATAATGGGTAATAAAGGATAACATAATTATGTCGATAAAACGGGATTAACTTGCATGTTTGTCGGGACTACAGTGGCCAAAGTTACTGCTTTGACAATTAATGTGTTTCCGAGGAATCCGATGCAGTTGTAATCAGTAGAGTTATTGTTCTAGAGCAGACGGGGTTCACAGAATTCTAAGAAACTATTGCTCTTTTTTGAGGTGAGCGGAATACACAAAGCTTATTGTTTTAAACAGTTTTATGTTATCTATATGGGCCGCTACAGTTTCTAATTGTAAGCAGATATAGTATTATTAAAATAGAATATTTTGAAGAGTGGCTAAAGGTAATTTTGATGATTTCGTTTTGGTATTAGATAACGCTTCTTACCACTCCCATAAGGTAGAATAAAACTGCCACTACAGGGTGGCGTAAGGCCCAGTTCAAAAGTGGCTAAACTCAAAGAATGTGGAAATGGCAGATATCTGCACAAACAAAGAAGTGAGGCCGGTTAAAACTACGCCTACATACACAATTACACGCACACACGTATAATGAAACTACGCCTTGAATTGTCAGTCGAGCTATCGTGACGCTTCGATTAAAACGTCATCAAAAATATCATAATTTACAAAGTAAAAATGCCGAATTGTGTTATGAAAGGGTGTAAAAACCAAACTACAAGAGATAAAAAACAGGATGGAATCACATTTCACACTTAAGCAAACTTGGAAACCAATATTTTCAAGAAATCAAAATAAAATTGGAGTTTATTGCTTGAAACATACAAGTGTTACCATCATAAACTGTTATAGTTTACCCTATTTTTGGACAATCGTTTTTCTGTACCCCCACACAAAAAGGAGGGTGTTATGTTATAAGTTTGACCTGTCTGTTTGGTGTCTGTGTGCGTAAGTGTCTGTTTGTGGCATCTTGACTCCTAAACGAATGGACCGATTTTGATGCAGTTCTTTTTTGTTTAAAAGCTGACGTGATCGAATCGAACGATTGGTCTTCATATAGAAAAAATATCGGTGGTGACTCAAAGTTTTGATTTGTGTTATTACTTCAATTAATGTATTTTTTTTTATTGCGTATGGTAAATGGTAACGCTCGCTCATGGACTACTATACCTGGAGTATTGTGAAGCCGCTGCTCACCATTTCATGTCACAGATATGAAATGAAAGAATAAACGGCATCATCTGCTACAACCAAAACACACTGATGTGCTTTTTACAAACTCGTTCGCGCGGGCCCGATAGCAATTACGGGTACTCCCAATTGGTACCCAGCCCTACCACCAGTCATGCAATGGATGATAATCGCTTACTTCCCTTAGTCGCCTCATACGACACCCGTGGGAAAGAATGGGGTGGTGACACTTGTATTCTTAGTCCGTCACAGTAAAACTTGCCCCGGGCCCTGTGGAGCGGCAAACACGTGTAGAGAGAAGTAATGGTATAAATGTGTAATTAGTGTGTGTTGTTGCACCGCTTCTGCATATTGCATTAAATTACAGGGGAACGGGTGGTCCACTTGACTATCTTGCAAAGCATACCATCATTTGTGTGAAACAACAGGGCAACAACCAGGTTTTTATTAATTTAGAGATAAACACGAATATGCTGGGCACGAACATAAAATTAATTTAATACGGTGCGTTACTGAGAAATACCTAAGCATTAGGTTCCACCATATTTATAAGTTAGAAACAATTACCAAATCGATTGAAAATAAGAGGCAATCTTACAAGAAATTAATTCAGCACAAAGGTTTTTAAATAAATAATAATGCACAAAATTAAATACTCAGTAATTTTATTTTTTAAATATTTTTCTTCCCATATCCTTTTCACTACCGCCACTACTTTTTACACTTCGCGTTCGAATGACTGATAGAACACTAATTGTTCTATCGTGTTTTAACATTTAACAATTAGTAACATTATTTTTGTAATATTGGGGTGATTTGAATTATGATTGCAACACCGGCCCACGCACTACATTTTTATAAAACCGGCCTCACTTCGTTGTTCGCAAAGTTCCATCTTAACTTTTTTATTTGATCTGAGGGCATAGGTATTTCTGCATTAGTCTCAATTATAGGTAGTTATAGTTATTGTTGTTATAGTTTTAGTTGGCCGTGTAGGGCCGGCTTTAGAATTGTCCCACCCCTTTCTACCCATGGGAGTCGTAAGAGCCGACTGAGGAAATACCGGGGGAGTGAGCAGCAGCACTCCTTCGAGTATTAACAACATCCACTGCGATCGCCAACCCGCCTGCCAAGCGTGGCGATTACGGCATTATCCCTCCTCTGGGGAGGCCTATGTCTAGCAGTGGACGTTAAAAGGCTGATGGATGGATAGATGGATAGGTAATTATTATGAAAAAAAAATCTCATTAATATGCACCGCACACAGTACACTGATCCCTAATTTAATACAATAACAACATGAGTCACTGGCGTGCCATTACTAACAATAAAATATAATGTACGTAGTAACTGTTAGTGGTGTACCGTACGGGTACATTTTCAAACAACACTCCGGTTCACTCGCACGCAACATCATGGACCTATATCATGTATTATTTATTTTAATTGTAACTGCTTTAAGGGGCCTACATGGTAAATTACCCATGGAGTATAATAGTAATCCTCCGCACTGCACGCAACTGATGAAAAGTGAGTACTTAGCGCTGCTTACCCTTTCTTGTTAAAAGTGGGGAAAAATATCCGTCGTTCAGGGCAACGAATACGGTAGTGTAGGGCGTTTGCCCACAAAAACCCGCATAGTACCGTGTCTTCGCCTGTTTTAGTGGATCACTGAAACTATGTGGTATTACTTCAGTGGTCCACCGGTTGTTTACCCTGTTGCAACTTCGCGGCAGGTCTTGCGGGTGGCGGACGTTCCTCGGTCCATCCGCGAGCCTTAACTAAGGCGGCATCAGGGGTATACTCGTGCCTGGGCTGCACCAGTCGGTGGTTAGGCTCAGTGTATAGGTCTTCCTCCCTGGCCCTCTCCACCGCTTCCTTTTGCGAAATGACGTCCTCGCAGAAGGTAGCGACCGCGGCCCAATCCCTGTCGCTGCTGATAATCGATCTGACGACGCTCGGCAGTGAGAGGTCCCCACATAGGTAATACCAATTTAATAGTGTCGCGACGAGTTTCCGGCGCTGCTCGGTCCGAGCCAGGCACGACCATATTACATACTCTTTGGGCACGACCGAGAGTGCGCCCCGTCGCGTCGTGTGTACCGTGTATAAGTAGGTGCGCAAATAAGTGTAGATACAATTAGTATATTTTTTAAATGGAAATACGGAAGTGTACCTCCGTATCTAGTTACTTTTAAAACAAACAATCGATTGGGGCTTACTTATGGACTTGGACAGCTACTTTTCTTGTGATCATATTCCGTAACCATTCCTGGATTAGCCTATATGCTCTTTAAGCAATTGCTTAGACTTAGGGCATCCCGTCTGCCGGCGGACCACCGAAGGAATGTAACATAGGTCCAGTTACCCGCCAATAAAGGCGGAGAGACGACACACGGCGGGTTTCTGTAGTGGGTGAGGGCCCCACACTACCCTGTTCATTGCCCCGAACGACGGGGCGTGCGGTCAGAAACATGTTTTCCCGCCTTAACAAAAAAAAAATGACTACCGAGAAAAAAGAAACGAGCACACGAAAGTTAAAGCAATTTCAAAATCCGTGCGTTGGTTGCATGCATAAGGGCAGGAGGAACTACACATACATATTCTACCTACGATACGTATTAACATTTTTTTTAAATTAAATCTTTGTAGTTCACTTAAGGTTAAGGATTGCTTAGGGCATCAAGTTACCTTATTAATCCGGTAATGTCTGTAGTAACATTATATTTACACTTTATAAATAGATATAGGCAAATTATGTGTTCTCAATAGGTATCTATATTATTATTATCAATATTTTTTACTATTTTCAGGCACCGATTACAAGTCCAACTTCAAATATGACTATCCGACCGTTTTCATTCCACCGGGACAGCGAGAGGCTTATCAACATGTAAGTAAATTGATATCAACGTGATTATGTATAGTATAGGTGTAGGTATAGGATGCGTATACCTACGTCTGCTATCTTCTGTGTATCAAATGTGTTTGTTTGACTGAATGATTTATATAACAATTTCCGATTCTTCCTTTTGAGGAAAAAACGTTATATCTGAGAAAAAATCGTGGATCACGAACACGGTACTACCTACTAGGTTTCTATAGGGCAACTACCCTCTGAGCCTATGACATCCAAAACTTAAGGCGCAATGATATTATAAACCAGACACATTACCTATAGTTACATATTACCTATAGACTAGCGGCTCGTCTCGGCTTTGCACGGGTGGACATTTATTTTTTAAACATTTTAGGATAAACGTAGAGTTAATGTATCTTTATGCAGGACATAAGTAGTTTTTTTTTCAAATAAATATTTATAGTAATACATGAGTAATTCCTGAGAAATATGCAATTTTGATGTCCAGACAAATAATTAATACATTCGAGGATTGATCGTAGGTACTGATGTGGACTTTTTCTTTATATTGCCACAATACACTGCTGTAATTTCGAAATACTTCTATTAAAATTAATATTTAAAAGTGACAAAACATCATTACCGTGGTTGTCCCAAAACTTGAAAAGGAACTATTAAAATAGGTAAAATAATTCCTAACTTTTATACCCAATTTGACATAATACCCTCAAACTACAAAATTATATCAATCTGATATATTTTAACGATATACTCGTATAGGTAGGTATATCATATACACCGTAATTTTAAAATATGTCCTAAGAAAAAATCATCATCACCGTGTCATGAGCTGTCGTGACGTGCACAGCTTAATAGACAGAATATATTTATATTGATGTGGGCTTCCCTTGCCCAGGCAATCATAATGGATACCTACGTCAGAGACATCGCGTTTCACATTCACGTCCAAATTATAAAAAAGTGCGTTTTCTGTTCGTGTTTTTGTGTTTGTCACGGTGACGCGTCATCACCGTGGATCTCAGTACTCGGTAAGTTTTGACGTAGTCATAACATATTTGATTTATAATAAAGAATCAACAGTTAGAACAATCATTGAATAAAAGAATGTCCGCGTTTGTGTTTCGTTTCATAGTCAATCGGGAAAAAACATAAAAATAGTCAGTACCGTGTACGTAATTACCATGTTTTACCGTGGATTTTTAAAATACGGTAATGTTCAGTATTACACGATAGTGACGTAATATTTATTTTGGATACGACGTGATTTAATAACTAACTTGTTTGATATAAATTTTTCCATTTTTTGCAGATTTAAGATGGCAAAGAAGCAGAGACGTGGTCTCTGAATATTAATAAGGCTGAAAGTCGCTCAGCTTGCCATGGAGCAGGCTATGCTTGGTATTTCCCTACGTGATCGAATCCGTAGCACGGAGATCCATAGAAGAACGGGAGTGACCAATATAGCTCGCCGCACCGGGTTGGCATGCTGAAGTGACAATGGGCAGGCTACATTGCTCGACAAACCGACAACCGTTGGGGAAAACAGGTTCTCGAGTGATGACCGCGTATCTGACGGCGCAGAGTTGAACGCCCCCCCACTAGATAAGCCGTTGATGAAATGAGAGGACTAAAAAGAGGAAAGAAGATAAAATGCTGGTACAAATAAAAGGTTTATCGCCGAGGAAATGGAAATTTTAGAGACATGCAAAAATAAAAAACATAGTTGCAGAAAAGTCTTGCCGATATTACTCTTTCAGATTCGGACTCTGATGATGCCCAACCTCAGAATATATTACAAGCACAACAGACCAGCCCAGCCCGGGACATCCCAGCTATATCATCTAGTGCAGCACAGAATTGGCCACTTACTAGAAGTCAAGGTGTTGAAATATCAGAAGGATCATTTGGAACAGAGGCGTGGTCTCTGAATATTGGCCTTGTATCAAGGCTCAAAACAGCTTGCCATGGAACAGGCAATGCTTGGTAGTTCCTTACGTGATGGAATTTGTAATGCGAAGATCCATAGAAGACCAGGAGTGATCTATATAGGTCACCACGCCGGGTTGGCATGCCGATGTGGTAATGGGCGACTACATCACTCGACGAATTGATAACCGTTGGGGAAAACAGGTTCTCGAGTGATGACCGCGAATCTGACGGCGCAGAGAAGAACGGCCCCCCACCAGACGAACCGACAATCTGGTCAAAGCCGCAGGGAGCCTTTGCATGCAGTCGGCGTAAGGCCGCTCGTAGTGGCGCTCTCTTGGGGAGGCTGATGGATGGATGGATTGTCATCATCGTGCTACAAATAGTCATTACAGTGTCCAAAATTGTCATTACCATGTCTCCTAAAATTTTGAGATGCTATAACTCCTTCGATTACTACGATAAAAGGAGGCCTCAAGTTTAAACTTCATGTAGATATTTAAATCTGTAAATATTAGTCATAAAAACATAACATAACTACCATTTTTTTATTTTTTCACAAATGTATTGAAATTGCATATTTCTCAGGAATAACTCAATTATCTCTCTAGTGATATTATTTTTTCTAGAGAAAAGTTATTTGTGTGCCGAGATGTTAATAAAAATATGTTATTTTTTCTTCTCTTTCTAATAAATATAGTGTATGTTATTATTATGGGTTCGATTCCCACTCAGGACAATTATTTGTGTGATGAACAAAGATATTTGTACTGCGTCTGGGTGTTTTCTATCTATATGTATTTACGAAAATAAAGTAGTATAAATATGTAATATATCCGTAATCTGGTACCCATAGCACAAGCGTTAAGCTTAGTTTGGGACCAGAGGACGTTGTGTGAAAATGTCCATGAATGTTTATTTATTTATTTATTATAAGTACATCCAAAATTCAAATCTTCCCTTTTTATAATATTAGTAATGAATATAATCTGTTACTCAGGAAAAACGTAGCATTGTAATGGTGGAAGAATTTTTCGAATCGGTCCAGTAGTTTTTGAATGTATTCGTTTGTAACGAATAGCATACAATAATACAAATCTTTCCTCTTTATAATATTAGCATAAAAAATTGAAGACTGCTACTAACGTAATTTCCTTTAAACCTTCGTTAACTCTGAATACTTATTATATTTTCAGCTATACTGCATCAATCCACCGAAAGTGAATAAAGCAACTACAGTGGTATGCGATTGGGCTGCTCCCCCACAGGTTCAGTTTACATTGGGTGACGAATACATGCATGTTGTACGACAAGACCCCGCCAGAAAGTTTCTAGGCAACGCTGTCATCACCACAACTCAATTCTGTAGTCATAATCGTACAATAAACGAATCAACACCGATTTTAGTGACGGATCTAGCAGATGAAAATTAATTTTTAAAAACTGCACACGTATCGAAGACTGATGACAATAGAATACTTTGAAAAGTTTATCCATTTTTAGGGTTCCGTAGCCGACAAAGAACGAACCCTAATAGCTTCGCTTTATAGTTTTCTATGTATGTCCGTCCGCTGTTTGCAACCTAGCTCTACAATACTCTTTAATTTTTCGTGCCCAATATAATAATATTTTAAGAGCTTTTAAAGCTGCCTCACTTTTGCAATGTCTCGAAAATGATCTCGAAAAATCAAACTTTTACGACATCATTCGCAAAAAACTGAGACAGTAATGAGTTCACTTAGAACGAGTCAAAACAGCATTGGTACTACTGCAAATTATAGAGGAGCATCTGATGTCCCCGATTTGAAAGAGTTTTGTTCAGAGGATGGTAAAAAATGGGTAAAATGTTTGATCAAGCTCTGCCCAATATACTCTGACACTATAAGATATAAGTATATTATACTAACAATTAGTTTTAAGCCTTACTAGCACCATGGATTTTTATTGTCTGATTAAATATTATTATTATTCCATTTATTCTTTAACTTATACCACAAAATACATTTTAAAATATATACACTATAAAATAAACTATTTAAAAATATAAAAGTAAGAAGGCTCACTGGCATCAGTGGGTACGAGGACCAAACTGCCAGTACTCGAGTGTCACTGAGGCAGGAACTTCCTCACGATGCGCGCCGTGTCCAAAAGTACTGCCTTCTGCATCAGACCCTTAATCCAACCACTCAACGCGAGCCTCTGAAGATGTTGGTGGAAGCTCTAGGCTATCAGTCGGCCCCACCGAAGGAATGTAACATAGTTCCAGTGGCCCGCCAATAAAGGCGGAGAGACGGCACACGGCGGGTTTCTTTAGTGGGTGAGGGCCCCACACGGGTCCCAAGTCTAAATACTTAATCTTTTTATCCTTCTCGGCAGGGGCGGATCTACCTGAGGGCTTTTTAGGCTGCAGCCCAAGGCCCCGTGTAATACAAAGGGCCCCCAACCTCCATTAAAAACAATACACGATACCTGCTTTGACATAAAGAAAAATACGCAAAATTAACAAATATCCAATCATGGATTGGCAAACCTCAGATTAATCAACCCGTATGCGCGTCTATCGAATGAAACAGGGAATTCCCTGTCGCTTGTTTCCTGTCGGTGTATTTCTTATTGTCGGGCCTTACTGATGCTCGGACCACACTAAAAGGCGCATCATCGCGATAGGTAATTATAGTTTAATACGATATCATCGCGATAGGTAAGATTGGGTGGACACACTTGAACGTTCAATCTCTTTGTACATCAAACACTCAATTTACGCGTTTCGTATCTACCGTACTGCAGCAGTCCAGCAGCGGGTTATAACCAGCGGCACGGAAAACGTGCGGCACCGGTCCGACACGAAACGCAATTGAAAGTACCCTAACGTCAAACTGCAATGTGAATGCCGTTTTCTCGCTATAAGCCGTGGCTGCAACACCATCATAAAAGTCCATCATTGCGATAATTAACGGCGTTTCCCATTAGTGTGGCCTTTTCTTTATTTTTCGTCTAGGCGGGAATAAAATTACCTAACCACACACCCCGTCGTTCGGGGCAATGAAGAGGGTAGTGTGGGGCCCTCACCCACTAAATCAACCCGCCGTGTGCCGTCTGTCCGCCTGTACTGGCAGACCACTGGAACTATGTGATTTTACTTCGTACAGTGGTCCGCCAGCGACTTACCCTTTCGGGTAACCGCTACTGACCGACGCCTCCGCACAGGGAGCGTCGCACCTTCGCGGGAGGTTTGCGGGTGGCAAACGTACCCTAGTCCATCCACCCGCAGCCTCAACTAGGGCGGCATCAGGCGCAGTTACTCGCGCTTGCACCGCCCACGTCGCTGACGGCGGTTCGGGTCAGCGGAAGGATCGTTATCCCTGGCCCTCTCCACCGCTTCCTTCTGCTAGATGACCTCCTCACAGAAGGCAGCAACCGCTACCCAATTCACCATGTCTATTCCAGTGACCGGCCTGGGGTGCCTCCAGCCGCGCCACCCAACTGGCCATGGCAGTGGCGGGCGTCAACCTGCCACCTGGACACCTCGCTGGGTAGACTGACTGTCAAACGACCAGCTCGAGAACCGAACTGGGCATCTGACCAGTAGCGTCCGACGTTGTGCAGGTACTGGACGATGCGAGCAGCGATAATTCTCTCCAGCAGCTTACTCGCGTTGTCCAGCAGCACGATGGGCCTGAAGGCCCCGACTAAACCTCGCACTCATCCCGGGTTCGGCAGGAGTACCAGCCTTCCCATTTTCCAGCAGTCAGGGAACCGTCTGGACGTCAGGCACGCGTCGAACAGTCCCTAGAGGCGGGGCTCCAGGTGGTTCAGAGCCAGGACCAGCACCTGGGTGGGTATAACGTCCGGTCCGGTGGCGGTGTTCTTGGAACTAATCCGTGAAACAGCCGCGCCCATTTCCGACACGGCGACGGGCGGTACACTAACGTCGGCCTCCCGGTAGTGTGGCTTGAACATATTAAATAATCGTTTTAATGTCCTATTTTTTTCCTATACCGTATACTTTACCTACATCTCTATAGAAACCCGTTTCTGGACAAAATGACAATTAGAATAATTGGTAGCCCCTGAGTAGTACTAGCCCAGGGCCCCAAAAATTCATGATCCACCCCTGCTTCTCGGCCTCACGAGATTCTTGTCATGTGGGATGGTGATATCAATTATCATTACCCGGTGTTCAGATTGATGAACCAACACAATATTAGGTGTGTTGGCTACAACAGTCCTGTTCATGATGATTGATCGAACCTAGTACATTGTGATAAGACAGTTTTCCAGATGCTCAACTACGTACCTGTAGTAAGAGGTAGGTACCTCGACGTCCACAAGCCTATTATTATTTCAGACAAGAACAATGTCGTCGGCAAACAGCATACACGGGTGTTGTTACGCAGCCGGTGTTGGGTGCACGGACTAATTAGTGTGGTTGGGTGCTTTTTTGTATATGTTTAATGTGCTTCGCCGCAGCCAAAAGCTAGTTTTTCAGTTATATCTCAGGTTCCCGATATAGCAGCGGGATAAAATGTATACCAGTTTATAAGTCTAATCAAGGCCTTTCAAATAAAAAAAGTTGCATCAAAATCCGTCCAGTAGTCTTTTTTCAAATAACTTATAAAAAAATCTAGTATAAATAATTTTCAAGTTTTTCGGTTATATCTCAGGTTTCCGATATAGTAGCGGGATAAAATGTATACCAGTTTTTAAGTCTAATCAAGGCCTTTCAAATAAAAAAGTTGCATCAAAATCCGCCCAGTAGTTTTTGCGTGATGCATGAACAAACAAACAGACAAACAGACAAAAATTCTAAAAGAAATTGTTTTGAGTTTAGACTCGTCTATATAGCCATTACAGCCTTTTTTTTCTCAAATATCTTCAATGTACAAACACAGCTATGTTACAGCTTTATAATAGTATAGATATGTCCGATACTAGAACACCCGTAATGAAGAGGAATAGGTTGTAAGTATGAGCATAGCTCACAGCAGAGCTCCCCTTTCGATTTTTGGAGTGGACTAGAGCATTGGCCACTTAGATTGCCTGAATGAGCCGTACCCCGGCTCTCCTTTTTCATTCATAACTCAGTACGTCTCACATTACAAACCACACACACAGTCACATTTAAAATATTTGAGGAAAAATTACTGTATTAGGCTATATAGGCGTCACTAAACATAAAACATTTTTTTGACTTTTGTCTGTCTGTTTGTTCGTTCGCACATCACGCAAAAACTGCTGGACGGATTTTGATGCACTTTTTTCTTTGATAGCTCGTGATTAGAATTAAACTGGTATCCATTTTATCCCGCTACTATATATATAACCTGAGATATAACCTAAAAACTAGTTTTTGGCTGCGCCGGAGCTGCGGGCTAGTGGACTGGAATAAACCCCGAAAATTTTAATACATACTTAGGGGGTTGGTCTCTTTTTACCTAGTAGCTACGGTCTCTCTGGCGTAGTCGGTAGTCGGTAGTATAACCGACTTCCGTACACGAGGTCGTGGGTTCGATTCCCACTCAGGACAATTATTTGTGTGATGAACACAGATATTTGTACTGCGTCTAGGTGTTTTCTATCTATTATATCTATGTAGTATATGTATTATATCCGTAATCTGGTACCCAAAGCACACGCGTTAATCTTAGTTTTTGACCAGAGTACGTTGTGTGGAAATGTCCGTGAAAACGCCTCTCACTATGAGAGGAACACAGACGGGTCAGCTTGTTCAATTAGCTAGTTCTAGTAAAATATTCCTAAGAGCATTAACAGTAGGTAGGCCAATTAAACTTAGCCAAAGCCCTTCTTTGTGTATACTCTACACATATTAAAATAATTCTAAGAAACGGACGATTCCATCTTATCGACCCTTAGAGATATGCTAGCAATATTAGCATAGTGATGTGCAGTCTCCGAAAATTGAGCGAAACCTGGTACTTTATACATTTCATACCTGAATAATCAGTGGCGAAGTTCAGTGTAGTGACGGATGACTTAATTCTAGAAGGAAAAATACACTAAAGAACAAATAATTTGTGAGTGGGAAAAGGGAAGCTTTACTGCAAGCAGGATTTTTCCACCTTCAAATAATTTATTCTCTAAAGTAGGTAGTAGGTAGCTACATTACGAGCCTACGTTGGTACAGGATGATCATGCCTAAAAGTAAAGCGTTAAACGTTTTTACACGTAAATACTTTCTTTCAAGCCTTTTACTGTTCGACTATTGGCCATAGGTCTCCTCTCATGGTGCAAGGCACTTAGGCCATAGTCCCACACGCTGGCCCAGTGCGGATTGGCAGACTTCGCAAGCCGTCGAGAGAGAACATGGTAGGAGAAGGATTCATGTATTCTCACCTCACGATGTTTTCCTTAACCGTACAGTTACACATCCCTAAGTAGGTAGGTAATTTGCTCAGTTGCATAGCAGCTCTATCTTGTTCAAATAATAAGATACCTATAAACCTATAAATACTTCATATTTAGATATATATTTTTAGCATTTGACATGCTTAGCACTATACATTAAACACAAAGTGAAAAATGTGAAATCGAAAATAACAGTCAGGAGCAGGATTTGAACCTGCATCTTCTGGATACCGTCCAGATGCTTTACCAATTCAGCCATCCTGACAATTGCTCCTGACTGCTAATTTCGATAACACATCATACTTAACGAATCATCATACTTAAGGCGTCACCCAAAGACGTTAAGTATGATGTGTTATTGAAATTAGCAGTCAGGAGCAATTGTCAGGATGGCTGAATTGGTAAAGCATCTGGACGGTATCCAGAAGATGCAGGTTCAAATCCTGCTCCTGACTGTTATTTTCGATTTCACATTTTTCACTTTGTGTTTAATACTTCATATTTATTCTTGAAAGTCAATTCAACATTGCACATTTAATTACATTAAGGATTCTGTAGTAGGTAGGTACCTACATTGTATCACTTCTTAAAACTTGACGCAGTGATCAAATTGTAAATAATTTATTAAGACTCGCATATGCTGAAAATATCTTATTATTATTACCTAATGTGGTAACAACTTTATCTGTTAAACTGACTAATTCAATCCCTATTCAAACGATAATATAAAAACTATAGAAATTATATATCAAAATCTTTATTTTCACTATTGCCGACCAACAATAGTTAAGTCGCCAATTGTAAAAAAAAATCTAAATAATATTGTAAATTTCCTATTTTTGAGGGTCAAAACTGTATAGAGATTATAACACTTTTTACGTAAACATTATTATAATATTGTACGGGTGGGTCAGTCGTGCGAGCGCATAATTATCTCGTCATGGCGTTCACGCTCCATCTCACGGTGGTCGCCGGAAAAACGCGCACCCGCCGACGTGCCCGCCTCATCGTGCTCGCGCTTCCCTGGTGAGTGGGGAGCAGACGGTGCTGACTGCACCAATCGCCCCATCAGACTTGCGCTCTTATCCTTACGCGGCCGAGTCCACTCATGCGACAACACACGGTCCAGCGTGAGGCGCAACGTTATGTCTGGCTCTAGAATGTGTCGTACGATTGACTTGGCCGCCGCTGACACACTGTCGCGGATCCTGGATCTGAATACCCAGTTGCGCGACATTTGATCCTTGAGTAATTTGCGAAGGTTAGAATCGTCGAATGGCATTGAGGCGTTCAGCATTATAAATAAAATAATTCCCAGGGACCATACATCGGCTAATTTAGGATTGTAGGGGGTACCGCTTACCACTTCTGGCGCGGCATACGCTGCGGATCCACAATATGTTTGGCTGAGTACACGTCGATTTTCACCATCCGTACAAAATCTAGCAAACCCAAAGTCAGCTAGCTTTACGTTGAATCTCCTTGATAACAAAATGTTTTCACATTTTAAATCACGGTGAGCGATATTTTTGCTATGCAAATATTGTAAGCCACTGGCCATTTGTCGAAACCAAAGCTTTGCCTGATTTTCGGGCACAACTCCATTTCTTTTTATAAAATCCAGCAAATCTCCGTTGTCGGCATAACGCATAAAAATAAAAACTCTCGGTCCACGTTGTAAAATACTGTGCACTTGAATTATATGAGTGTTTTCAATCTTTGTCAATATATCAAGTTCACGGGGAAAAAACTTTTCTAAAAAATCTCGAGGTGCTTTTTCTTTATCAAATATTTTGCACGCAAGGTGCATCCGTTTCGGACTGGACGCGTCACAGTACTCAGCTAGGTGGACGGTTGCATATGATCCTTGTCCTATTTTCTTGCCGATGAGATAGCCTCGTTGTTCCAAGGCATTGACCTCGGAGCTTCGAGGGCTGAGGCGCTCAGCCATTGAGCTCTATCGACTTTATCCTAACCCGTTTAGGATACATTGGACATCTCACTACTCACGTATGCCCAGTTTCAGTAGACCACCTGTCAAAATGTTAGATTTTCGATTGATATGAAACTCCCACACAACTCTCATGAAAGAGAGCAAACCAATATAATTCTAATTAACGTTCAAAGGCACGCACAAAATTTTGTTGAAATATTACGACATCACAAAGAATTTGGATATAAATAACGCTTTCACTAGTAAGAAAACTCCCAAAAAGTCGTATTTGCTACATGGATGACTTTTTCTTTTGTTTCTAAAATTAAAACGATGTTTTTTTCAAAAATGCCTGTGTTTTTGCCACTAAAAAGTTTTATTTTAAAAATAGATAATCTATGTTGAAAAAGTATGGAATTGCTAGTAATATGAGAATTGCTAAGAGAATACTAAACAGGCAAATCATCAAGTCTACCTATACGATAGGACATAGGATGTACTATTCGAAGCAACAGACTGCAATCCACGCTCTAGGATATTTGCAAGACCACTGAAGAAACGTCACACAGTTCCAGTGGTCCGCCAGTACAGACGGAGAGACGGCACACGGCGGGTTTACTTAATGGGTGAGTATCCCGCACCCTGTTCGTTGCTACGATCGATGAGGTGTGCTGTTAAGTTAAAAACCATATTGTCTATGCTGAAATAACCGACGACACCTCTGTCCATTCATCCAAATCTTGAAGACACGAAGCCTGTGCGCTATTCACGCGAAATGCGTCACCATTATGCCCAAGGACATACAGTTGGCGCTATGGGAGAGTCTTAAGTTCGCGAAGGTGCATATATTATAATATATAAATTGGCGGTAATCTAGACACGCGGTAGCGTGTCAAGCCAAGTTCAAGCTAAAGAATTGGCGAGCAGTGCCGTGTGTTATATTACACGAACCATTTGGAGCCACTTTTGACCTCCTCATAACTCAAAAACTATTTCACATAAACATGTCAAATTTGGCTCATATATTGAGACCTGCGATATACATATATGTGCTCCAAATTTCATATTCATCATTTTTATCACTGACTGACCTATAGATCAAAACTGTAACCCAGTTCCAGATGACCTAGAAAGTTCAAATTTGGTATCCAGATAGGTAGTTGGGTGAATACAAAGGAATAAATCAGAAACTAGTAAATTTTTATTTTTAAGAGCGAGTAGGTATGAAAGAGGGTATTGGTAAAAGATGCGAAAGGCAATGCTCCGATGGTTCAGACATGTGCAAAGAATGCCGGACGAACGACTGGTTAAGATGATATACAATGCGAAAGTGGAAGGATGTAGGTACAGGGGGAGACCGATACTCACCTACCTAGACCATATCGGTCATGTATTGAAGGAAGGTGGAGTCAGGAGTCTCCGAAATCGGCGAGCGTGTATGAAGAGAGTTATGAATGTTGAGGAAGCGAGAGAGAGTGTATGCAAGAATAGAACTTCTTGGCACTCTGTTCTCTCTGCCTACCCCGCAAGGGAAATGGCGTGATGATAAGTAAGTAAGTAAATTTTTATCATTTTCTTATAATACTAATTATTATTTGTGAATGAGGAAAAAGAGAACTTTAGTACGAGCGGGATTCGAATCTGCGTCCCTTCCTATCCGGGGAAGTGCTCTAATCCACTGAGCTACCGTACTACCTTGCGGTCATACCCAATTTCCTCATCACATTTGACGACCTGTTTTCTTTTTATTGCTAATGATGGCAGACGAGCCACGGCCCACCTGATGGTAAGTGGTAACCGTCGCTCATGGACTCAACTAAACCAAAAGTATTGTCAAGCCGCTGCACACAATTTCATTTAAACGGCTATCTTCTGCTACAGCCAAAACACACAGACGTACTTCATGACCGGTCACACAGAATACGGTGGTACCGACCCGTTCGGGCCCGATAGCAAGTAAGTACTCTCACTTGGTACCCAGCCCTACCACCAGTAGTGCAATGGGTGATAATTGCTTACTTCCTTTAGTCGCCTTGTATGACACCCGTGGCAAAGGATGGGGTGGTGACACTTGTATTCTTAGTCCGTCACTACACGGATTGCGTATATATATATAAATAGTGCCTGTAATGCAAGAATCAGCAATCAAAATTGCTGATAGCCGGCATTGATTTGTAAAATCATAGATGCACAGTTTCGAACATAAGGAACATCCAAAACTGTCGCCAGTTGTACATAAGTAGTTATAGACATGATATAAATGCATTTTTTTCAAAATTCTACCTTAGACGTATAATTTAAAGTTGTATTTACAAAGCATTATGCAAAAAGCAATAAAATATTATGACCGAAATTTGCGGGCAGGACAAGGATGTAGTGGAGACGAATATTTTTTCATAATTTTCATGTTTGAACATTTACTTAGTTTATTAAATTTGTTTAATTTATAAATGTGTTCCAAACTCATATTTATACTTTTATCTGATTGTATTAATATGCTTTTAGGTAGAATATTTATTAAAAATAAATATAATAAAACTCGTAAATATAAATGTTAGTTTTGATTCCCAATATAGCAATTCTAATACTATGTATTAGTAGTACTCAGATCTACTCTAGTCTAGATGAATGGCGTCATAAAAAACATTGACAATACAGTAGTAAGTACATAAATTTCCTTGAAATAAATGAAGCTTATTGTAGAGTTGTCTTTTTGAATTAGATTTCAGCTTTTCTGTTGATTTTTTTTGCGATATAATGTAAACTAACATCTATAAATTTTTCTATAATAGATTATATAAGATTAATTTTATGATTAAAAAGAACAGGTTGTCGAAGGGAATGTGTATTGTTGTGTACATTTTAAAGGAACACATATAGGCCTTGGTTGTATTTTTTGACCACATATGCGCTGTTCTCGTCTTATTATCTCCTCGGTTTTATTACATACAGTATATTCATCTTCACTAGCGTAACACAGACCACCAAAATCTTTTAAATCTATTAGTTTGTGAAACCATAATTTATACATAATACAACATTTCAACATTCATTATTGAAGCATAAAAGCCATAAATTTAAAAATTTAAATGATCATCTTATAAATTACTAGATGCGCCCTTAGAATTCGCTCGCCGTTTAATTAAAAAAAGAATACCTATTTATAAATAATTTAGAGCAAGCTTTATCATCTGATTGGGTTCCTAGGAAAACTAAAATAAAAATCATCATATAAATGACAATGTTATTGATATTAAAACTTTGTAAAAACAATGTCAACTAATTACCTAATAAATATAAAAAAACTACATTCAACAAGGTGAATCCATTCGTTTTTAGAACCGAGAACGTCGTATTATGCGATCAAAGTGTGCAAAGAGCGTTGAAGTATGAGCATAGTTCGAGGCTGCCTTTGTTTTAATATATACTCTATTTGACTGGTGCATACAGGGCCATCGTCGATAATTTGAAACAAAATACATACATTGAAAAACTAAAAAATGCGACTCTAATGCAACAAAATATGTATGAAATAGAAATACTGTCTAATATTACTTACCGAAAATAAGAAATTCTATTTTTGTACTTTTAATGCACTATTTCGGCATTTATTCATCGAACAATTAGACATTTTGACACGCTTCGTCTACTCGCGCGTCGAAACAATTCTAAACGACAGGAGTGCAGGAAAGCGTAATCTGCACTCATTTATAGTGGACAGTTTTTGTGCCTGATTGTGTATCTTCTCTTTTTTATACATCAATGATAGCCGGTCTTTATGTGGATTTGGTCTTCACATTTTCAAAGGTACAAGAAAATATAGAAAATAACGCAAAAAAGACAATAAGACCCCGTAAACGTAGGAAAATACAGTAGATTAACCCTTAACTGATATCGTGGGGTATTTTTACACCCCAGGTGCAAATAAAACAGCATATTCTTTTTTCCCGTTGAGTCCATGAGCGACGGTTACCATTTACCACTTACCATCAGGTGGGCCGTGGCTCGTCTGCCATCATTAGCAATAATAAAAAAAGAGGTCGTTAAAACAAATGTGATGAGGAGATGCCCAATTTCCCCACCACATTTGTCTTTACGACCAACGCCATCTATCGGAACGCATTTACATGCATTAGTCATTGGACTAAACTTACTATATTGATAGTAAGTTAAACTAAACTTACTATATTGATAGTAAGTTTAATTTTGCAATTAAAATTCATACTATTTGATGGCGTTGGTCGTCAAATGTGATGAGGAAATTGGGTATGACCGCAAGGTAGTACGGTAGCTCAGTGGATTAGAGCACTTCCCCGGATAGGAAGGGACGCAGGTTCGATTCCGGGAGCGGGACTTTGACTTGACTGACTTTATATGATATGAATATGACTGACTTCAACTTGTTTGATGAATTAAACTTACCTGTGATCAGTGAATACCTACGATGTTTATAAGTTACTGTTAGGCTGATGGTTCTGCTAATGCCTCAAAATAAAAAAATAAAAAAAAATATATATAATTTCATCCATGGCGCAATAATACAGGCCTGCCTTAGATAAATCACCTATAGATGTAGCCATGATACATTAGGAAGTGTGGAAGTGAGACGGGCATATACGAAATACCTAAGAAAATTGAGACAAAGTATCGTATCTTCCTGTCTTATATGACGTGCAGGTTTTTCAACTGGCGAACATTAAAATAGTTCGCTATACAGCTTAATCACCATGACTACCAGGGATGCCATTAAAAGGAAAATTAGGTGCCGTGTTTTGGGTTTGATAAAATGCCGTGTGTATAAGATACTTTGTGAGCTTAGCACTCTTTGTCACAACAGATATTGGAGCAATAAAAGGAAACCTTTGCTTTGTGAGTCATATAATGAAACTAAATCAAATATTGTCTACTCAGCTTATCCGCTTCAAATGTTTACTTTGGATTTTTTATGAACAAAAATTACTATGAGCCTAACTCTTTAAAATATTGTATTACTATGTTTTTTTGGGGGGTGTCTTTGAGACTGCAGAGATTTGAGATCCCAGGATGTATCGGAATTGAGGGTAACGCAAAGACAGACCAACTTGCTAAATCAGCATCTTCGAGTGGGACATACTATGAAATATTTCCTCATTACAGCTAGTAATCCCTAGATACAAAAGGAAATGCTGGGATATATGGCAGGAATATTTTGATTTAAGATCAAGAGAAAAGGGTATTTGGTATAAAACCATTCAGTGGCTCAATCTTTCGTAGCCCCTGGTCCGGAGATATCATAATTAAAAACAAAAAAATACAAAAAAAAAACATAGCATCATTCCTGTATTCCCCGAAAGGGTAGACAGAGGTGTATTACACACCCACGACTTGCCAGCTATGTTTAAGTCTCACGTAATAGGGGGCGAGCCTATTGACGTCTCCAGGCACATTTCCAAACTCCGGGCTGCTATTGAGAATTTTTCTTTAAAAGCTCAATAACTTTGCCCGACCCGGGGATCGAACCCGAAACCTCATGATTAGCAGTCGCATACACTACCGCTACACCACCGAGGCAGTTAACAGGTTAGGTTTTAATATAAATGTTCAACACTAAAATTTTGCAACATTACGTAGTTATTAGTAAATGTAATGTATTTTAAATATTGCCTGCTTATTATGTCATAATTAACAGGCAATAGTTAAAAATTGCTTTCAGACACCGTTCCGGTCACTATCCATCGGCAAAGTATGCACTTCTGTTAAAAAAATGCACCTCACCCAAATGTGAGATATGTGATGTGGTGGAGGACGTGCATCATTTGTTAGTGGAGTGTGATAGGAACAGGAGTCATAGGGAAGCGTTGCTGAGATAGTTTGGGCTGATTAGAAGCAATGTACGTATTTTCCAATCCATTCTGGTAGAACCCGCTTCAGTTGCTGCAAGAAGGGTATATGAGATGGTGGTTGCTTCTCAGCACAGCAGCTCCTCCCTGCTGCTTAGTTTAGATTAGGTTAAGATTGTTATTAGTTAAGATTACAATAGTTCTGGCAAATCTATGTTCGATAAAAGTCTCGAAACTAAATAAAGAGTAAAAAAAATATATACATTTTATTTATCACAATGTGAAATCGCTACAATACATTTACTACGTAATGTTGCAGAATTTTAGTGTTGAACATTTATATCAAAACCTTTTTTATATAGTTACGTTAAAATTTTGTGAGAGTTTATTATCTCTAAACTCTCATCTAATTTTGCATTCACAATATTAATCAGGATAATAAGTGATCGATAATGTATTAATCTATTAGTGATTATATTGGTAAAATTTATATCGCGATTATCATTTAATTTTTGCCACATTTAGGGCGAATAGCTGTACCCGTAGCCACACTGAAGTGTAATATTGCTGTCTCATGAGTGACCACGCGATGGCTACATCTATAGGTTTATTTATCTAAGAGGCCTACTCAAATCATTGACAGATTGCCCCAACTACGTCATAATGACGTCACATTTTCCTTGCCGTTTTTCAAATAAAATTATTTAGGGTAAATAATAACAGATGACGGCATATTTAAAAATAATAATACCAATCATTTACTCATAAAAAATGAATGTTTAATTGTTTACAGTAATTATAATTTCAGAATTTCTATTCTAAATTGGTTTATTTTTATAAAAAGGAATCTTAGTTATTAATATGAGCAGAATCGTAGTTATTAGTCTGGCAGCATAGCGTGGTTGTTGTATATGACAGATACATGACAACTATCGCTTTTAGCCGTTTCTCTTTCAAACCAACGAGAAAACTAGCTCGTACTCTTTCTGTTAACATTGAATCTTAAAGTTTTTCCAAACATGGTGATATGTTACATGAAAAATATACAAACTAATGAGTGAAACAATTGTAGGTACTCCTACTATTGTTTCGTATGGTCAGTGAGAGCGCTGAGGCCCTCCTCATCCTCTCCTTTTTATCCTTCCTTTTCACTGCCTATCACTTTCCTTAAAGCAGGAGTCACGCGAGTGATGCCTCTGGTGTTGCTAGCGTCTATAGGCTACGGTGACCGCTTACCATGAGATGGTGGGTATTATATATTCGCGGCGCGGCACGGCCGTGTAAGGACGTTTTTACGCTGCCCGGTACGAATATATTATTTGGCGTTCGGCGTGGCTATAGCCACTGCCCGTTTTCGTCGCTATGAGTTCGCAAACACTTGTAGTAAATGAGATTTTGGCATTTATCAACCATGCCATCGATTTTATGGACGAGGTCAGCATCTTGCAGATCTGTGGATCTACCTTCAAGCAGGAGGAGATAAGCAGTGCCAAGCTGTTGCTGTTCCAATCGCTCGGAAAAGTCGACCAGATGCCGTCCCGCCGGAGGGATGGAGGTGAGAAGAGTGTGCAAGACATCATCACGATGCTCAAGACCACCGATCCGGATGACGTGCCCGCTTTCATAGCGAAGGAGCTACATAAGCTACCCCCCGTCACGTTCGACCACGTCGATGTCACCAGGTTGCTGAAGGATATAACATCTTTAAAAGTGAATCTGGCCGAGGTAAAGTCCAAGCTGGAGGTGTCAAATAACACCATAGGGGAACTACGTACCGAAGTAGAGTTATTGCGTAACGCTGTTTCAGTAAGTAGGGCGCCTGACGCCTCTAATGTGAACACACGACGCGGGGCGCAAAACGTTTCTATCGGCAGTTTTGAATCAGCGAGCTCCACTACGTCACCCGCCGCTGATATTGCTTGCGCTGCATCGTGCCCCACCGCCGTCGCTGCGTCAACACTGATTGAAGGAGTGACACATGCAGGTAAATCGACCCCGAAAAGAGCCTACGCAGCGATAGTAATCGTCACCGCACATAAACCTGCTGTATCTAAACGGCAAGCAGGAAATAGAAAAGGGGACAAGGGCTGCTGTGAATCCAACAAAGTTTTGCAACAGCACAAGATTGACAAGGATGGCTTCGAAAAGGTGGAGAAGAAGAGGATGAGAATACCTCCTTGTCGGGACCAGTGCGGTACCGCGCTGGCAGGACCCAATATGCTTCTGCGTCCAGCGATACCTACGATGCAGTTGTACGTGTCCCGGCTGCATCACTCCACAAAGGTTGAGAAGATTGTTGAGTATATGCGGGTGAAGACCAGCTGGACTTTAAAGGCTGAGAAGCTCGAATCGCGCCACAACACAAACTTCAAGTTGTTTGTGGTGCGAATTCCAACTCAGCACATTACAACCTTCCTCAATGAAGAGTTTTGGCCGAAGGGTGTCGTGTATCGACGATTTCGCGGAAGGTTACGTGACACCGCGCAGCACGACATGACGCCAACACTTCGTGTGCAGTAGTTTTAAGTTTTATTTTATATAGCATGTTTATTAGTTTATAATTAGTTAATATTTATGTATATTTTTTATGGGCCGTAGATGCCTGAAATAAAGGAATAATAATAATTATTATTATAAAAAAAATAATGCTGGTTAGAATGGAGAATAGAACGTTTAAATAGAAAATTTGAAAACAGGCTAGAGGCTAATTTATAAAGTGCCTCTTCAGAGAGGTATTATAATATCCAACGCGTAATTTGGTTGTGTTCCGATATAAACTGCGAGCACTGTAAGGTGTGATGTCAATTTAGTATACTGCAAAGTCGTTCCTTTATAGTTAGCTATAATGGTTACTGTTTATAACAGAATGCAGTCCAGTATACTGATCTGTCATTACTTTAATTTCATACAAAGTATTGGTTTTACAATAAACACACTTATTTAGATATTTTTATATATATTTTTAGCACTTGACATGCTTAGCAACATACATTAAACACAAAGTGAAAAATGTGAAACCGAAAATAACAGTCACGAGCAGGATTCGAACCTGCATCTCCTGGATACCGTCCAGATGTATGTTGCTAAGCATGTCAAGTGCTAAAAATATATATAAAAATATCTAAATATTTAAAGGGTTTGCGTCATTATTAGGTAAAATCTTAATTGTAAAATTAAGTTTACCTGGTCGGTATAATGTATGAAAATACTTCCGCCAGATGGTGCAGGCGTCACCCAAAGACGTTAAGTATGAATGTGTTATCGAGATTAGCAGTCAGGAGCAAGGGTCACGATTGCTGAATTGGCAAAGCATCTGGACGGTATCCAGGAGATGCAGGTTCGAATCCTGCTCGTGACTGTTATTTTCGGTTTCACATTTTTCACTTTGTGTTAAATAAACACACTTTCTTTACTTTTGCCATGTTCGGGTATCTTTGATTTACAATATTCAATAATAATAATAATATTCTATTGTGCGTTGTTATATTTATGGAAGTTGTTGATCACGTGATATCACAGTGCTCGCAGTGTATATCAGAGCAAGGCATTTATCTGTTCTATATCAGCTGTCAATTAGGGATGCAGGAAGAACCAACAACTATCGATATATCGATGTTTTAAAAAATATTGATATATTAAATATCCTTTATTTCAAAATATTTAATTTGCGCTATTTAGGTTCCAACCTAGCATCCACCACTAATAATTTATGATTTTTATTCGTCACAAATTTTCATACAAAGAAGCCGACCATTTATTAATTTTGTGTGCTCGGAATGAAGTGGTGAGAACTGTACTACATATACATATTTAAATTATTGATGGAGTATTACGATACCGAGAAATTGTTTTGCGTTGACCCTGATCACGACACTACTCATAGAGTATTATTGATAAAGAAGAGTGTTATAAAAACATTCACAGACATCAGATTCAGGTACTATGGCCGAAAAGTGGGAGATAAGCTTTCTTTCAGAAATTACTTCAATAAATTGACGTTATTTCGTAATGAATAACATTTATTTTAGTTCAATGATTTCTTGGTGATTTATATTAATAATTATTAATAAAAAAACACGACGTCGCATCACGTCTACCAGATGTGAAAACATTGAAATTATTTTGTAGAAATAGTGAGTAAAAATAAAATGATTATAACTTTTTTAATGCGTGCTTTTATAATTATGACATGTGTATAATAACAGAAATGGACATAAATCATCATCATCAGGCCCTAGATATCATCTAGGACCGAAATACTTGTCAAAACAAATCAAACGATTCCAAAGTTTATGGAATTGTGGCTCCATTACCAGATCATGAATATCATCTAGAGCTATCATGGTACTATTCAAGTAAACTCAAATTAGCCCTAAATCGATCTGTTGCGTTTAATTAACCAGTACCCATGACCACCTTCTAGCTGCATTATAAGACCTTGGATACTATCTAGAGACAAAGTACTTGTCAAGATGAATCAAACGAGTATAAACTCGATGGGGATGCGTTGTTTCATTATAGAGTTACTGTGGCCACCTTCCAGGTCCATCATCAGACCCTGGGTACCATCTAGAGACAAAGCACTCGTCAAGAGTAACCATACGAGCCCAAAATCGATGGGGTTATGTCGTTTTATAACGTAGTTCTTATAGCCACTTTTTAGCTTCATCATCAGACCCTGGAAACCATCTAAAGAGAAATTACTCGTCAAGACGAATCAAACCAGTCTAAACTCGATAGGGTTGCACCGTTTCATTATAGAATTCCTATGTCCACCTTCTAGCTCCATCGTCAGACCAGTTCCATGTCATCATAATATTGTATTGTCACGTCAAAGCGTCGCCACGCAAACACCCGGTTTTACCCTCCCTCCGCATTAGATGTTTCACATATTTCACAGGAAGGCGCAGCATAGGACGGCCTCCCGCCAGAAGGACTGACGACCTGGTTAAAACCGCAGGCACCCTTGGATGTAGTCACTAGAGCGTCGGTGTGGAATATCTGTAGTCGATCCCATGACTCTCCATTATGACGGAAGAAGGCGCCGCGGTCATGTTTTAATCGGTATTATGGCTCATGAAGTCGACACAAGAATCGAGCCTGTATGACATCAAGCCCGACACCCCCTGGATCCTGTTGGTACCCCAGTGACGTGCGTAAACTTGCATTTTGGACCATGTAAACAAAAAAAAGGACTGCTTATTGTGGCGTTCTCTTAGGGAGACCTATTATGTACAGCAGTGGACGTCGAATGACTGATGGATGGAATAAAATATTATTATATACTTGTTTCTAGTTATCGTAATACCTCACTTTCAAATCTTTTTCTCCTGATGTCATCTTATCACAAACTTATATAGCTATTTTTGGACTTAGAGTGAACGTCTATGCCCAGGATTAAATTGTTATTTATTTCTTTATGCTTTTTACAACCCAAATCTATTCAATAGAGTGTTACACCCTTATATATATATTATTATATATATTATTTTCTGTTTGTTTAAAAAGAAGGCATGCCTGATTGATCTATCAACCACTAGCTCATTTGACTGAATGGATTGGGTTGCAATTTGACACACATAGATATAAATAAAGGTACAGGTAGATAAAAATTTACGCAATTAAAAAAACCTTTTTCCACCCAAAAATTTATAGATCCCAATCTCACGGATGAGCTGGAGTCGTTGGGGCGGCGGAAGGACTTAGGCTTTCTGTGTGCTCTATCGACTCTTCAACGGGGAGTGCTCTGAGGAACTGTTTGAGGTGGTACCAACATCGCCGTTTTACCACCGGACCACGAGACGCCGTACTAGGGTTCATCTTTACCACCTGGAAACGATCTCGTCCAAGACGGTTCGTTTTCAGCGTTCTTTTCTACCACGTACGTGTAAGATCTGGAATTAACTTCCTGCTGCGGTGTTTCCCCAGCGTTACGACTTGTCTCTCTTTAAACGAAGTTTGAGAAGAGTTTTTACTCACGGTAGGCGGCGACTTGGCGGCGGTCGGCGGTTACTACTTACCATCAGGTAGGCCGTTAGCTCGTCGCCACCGTTGGCAATAAATATCGATATTTTTTACGCGCTTCCCTAGCGGAAATTCCGCCATTTTTGGATTTCAAAGAATTGGCTCGGTAAATTTGTAGTCATTTCCTCTCCCTCTTATTAGAGCTCGATGTTATTAGGCCCCACAATTAGTCTGTGTTGGGCCCTCTTTGATTGAGCCATGATTCCATCCAAATCTTAGACGAAGGATATTATAGACCAGCTATCAGCGTATGCAGTGTCGAGATAGCAATAGATAACCGGAATAATTTTAAAAGATAACTATGATTATAACTTTGTTGACTAAAAATGTACTACCTGTTTTAGCTGGATAAAAGAATGACAGGACAAAAGAAATTGCAGTTATGCTTATATTTTGTTTAAAATGTATTAGAACATGTAATATTAGCGTATATAACGTGATTAATAAAGGTTTTTTTACGTCAATACAAAAACAAGCTTACATATTGATGATGGGGACGGATGGTCACCTTATTGTTTGGACCCAGTTCATTGGGTCCAAATACAACTGACGAATACGCGAAAAGGATAAATATACTTATACCTGTGTCTCTTTCACTCTTGGTAAAACCTAGTATGTGCATCCTTTTCTTCATCCGTAATGTCAAAATAGTAGCGAGTCTATATTATTCTTCGCCTAAGATCCAAATAAATAATTCATAATTAATATAAATACTTTAGTACACTACTAGTCTGTGAATCGTTGGTACAGCCACATTTTGTAGAAATCGGCAAACTATACATACGTAGGAAACTAGTGTCTAGCAATGTCGCTTTCACCAGGCCTGACTCTAGAGGTAATGGCTTGACGTCGTGGTAGATAAAATGCATGTCAATGGTCTCTCACTAAGGATGCCGAAGACAAAGAGAAGTAGTAAAAGTAAGAAAGCGGATTACAACCGGGATTAATGCTAAGATGATGATGTGTGTGATATTATAGCATAGATAATTTTTTGATGCAGTGTAAAACAATAAAATAAAATAAAGATTACGTCACGTATAAAAACTTGTTTTATTTCCTTGCAATTTTATTTTACTAGTCCCCTTGTAAGCCATAGAAATATAGAATTTTCGTTTGTTGTTTTAGCATAAACTAATTAATAGTTTATGTTAAAACAGCAAACGAGAATTCTATATTTCTAAGGCTTTGAAAAAAGTATCTCTAATGACCATTTAAATTTACCGCGCTAAGAAATAGTTCCTGGCGACGGAACTAGACGCACTGTATTGGAATATAATAAAGTATGGAGCGGGCGTTCTTCTCTTGAGTAATATTGTTATTTGTTCTGTGCTGTGAATATAAATACGAATAGGGGTTTTGGCGGGAACACGAAGAAGATCATGTCGTCGCTCTGCATTATTTTCCTAATCTTGTGTTATTTCAAGTATTAATGTGTAAAAGTGGTGGCCTTTTGCTTATTAACTATTTGTGTATGTGCATAAGTGTTGGCAAGTGATGTAGTGCGACATAAGTGTTTTTTCCTGTTGTCTCCAAAACTCCATAGAAGCTTTCAGTAAGGTTGCCATCGTTTTACTGGAGTGGGAATTTGACTAGACTGACTAATTTTATATGACTGACTTCGACTATGACTTGTTTTATGAACTAAACTTACGTGTGATGAGAGAATAACGATGTTTATAAGTTACTATTAGGCAGATGGTTCTTCCAACGCCTTAAACAAATTAAAAAAAAAAAAAAAAAAAAAAACGAATATTGTGATAAAGTAGGCGTTATTAACTTTTATTTATATTTATTGGTTTACCCAGCTGAATTCGTAGTTGTAAACGCATCAAGATGATGAACCAATACATGAGAGAACTAGAACAGGTACCTATGCGCCTTTTTAGCTATTGCTATCTTGTATATTTCTGATAACTTTTGGGTTACAAATAAAATTTTCTTTAATTTCAGGATCCTTTCGATCCAGATGAATTTGTAGAAAGAATGGTGAGACGAAGTATGCAGGAATCCCAAATGAAAGATGATCAGTTTGATCCAGAAATGATACATGATATTTTCACTCAAGCCATTCTGGATTTGAAGGTTCTCTGCATAGAAGTAATATGAAGCTGGTGTTATAATATCTAAACACGAATAATATTAGTTGTTTATGGACCCCTTATAATCACAAGAGATCAATATCTTGATGAAGTAGTTTTTACTCATTTTTTTTTAATGCACTACTATATTTAGTGTCGGAGATGATAGTCTCCTTAGTACTACCCTATAAAAATTGCTGACTTATTACCGTTATTGTGCTATTTTTTCAAATACATGAATGAAAGGTTAACTTGATTTGGCTTGATTTTGATATCATTGTTTGTTTTTATTGATTATTATTTTTTTATTAGTCACTTCAGACTAACAAAACAATAAAGACACCTACCACTACTTTTTTAAAAGATGTGTACGGGAAAATTTTGTCACCGAAAAGAAAAAATCCCTATAATATGGGTAAATTTTTAAAAGTTATATTTAAAATAAAGAAATAGTAAAAGTACAAAGTAAGCTGACAGCAAATCATAGAGGGAATATTATGCCACTGACGTATTCATATATTATATTACATACATACAAAATCGTGGAGTAATTTCGGGTAATTTTAAATCATACCTTGTGGTTTATGTTACTTCGTTTTGGCATGGTTTTGCTTGCATTTGCTTGTGTGAGCGCGTGTAATTATTTGGCATGGTTGGCCATCGATAGCCATATGATTTGTGTAAAGTCTAACCATGTTATCTGTGATTAACATTCTAGAATATGTGTTAAATAAATCTAAAATACTCCTTTTATCCTTTATGAATAAATTTGTCCTTTACTCCTTGATGAATAAAATAATGCCTTTCTCCTAATAATTATGCTTATTCTGCCCACCAATTGTATAAATCCATCATACAATTAGTGGGTACTAATCTGTGATATGAGCTCTACAATTGACAAGTTCCTTGGTTGCTTTTCATGACTTCTTTGGGAAAGGATGGGGAGGTGCCACTATGTGTGACATATAGCAAGTTTGTAAACTTATACACATAACAATATTGAGTAGTCAGGCATTTCTTGCAAAGCCTCAATCTCAGACTGGTAGTTGTACCTGATACCTGTATCTTAGCAGTCCGTGGTCTTTAGGTCTTTACCACTAAGCTATCACTGCTTTAAACCAATATGTCAGCACATTGTTAAAATTATATATTACGCTAATTATAAACAGGTCCTGCAAGAAAGGCAAGAAAGGAAATGTGCTAGATTAGAGCAAGCTGTTCAAGGGGAAGAGAAGTTATATGGAGAAAAATTGGCTGAAATCATGGATCAACACACTGTATGTATATATAAAACTCCAAATGCCAAAGCTCTCCTGATTCTCAACTAGATTTTAAGCTTAGCACTTAAATTATTACAAAATACTATTTGCATAACCAGCCTGACTGTATATTGCTATTAAAGCAAGCTCATTAAATTAATAATTTTAAGCGCCCTAATACCCTACTTAAATAGTTTTAATCTTGGGAGTAATAGGATTTTCCCTGACCTGAGACTTGTCTGATGGTAAGCAGATGTCATAACGCAATACCAGAGGCATTACTTGTGCAATCCTTTTTTTTTGTTTAGGCGGGAAAAAAATTACCTCACCGTACACCTCGTCGTTCGGAGTAACAAACAGGGTAGGTGGGGCCCTCACCCACCTAAACCCGCCATGTGCCGTCTCTTCGCCTGTGTTGACGGACCACTGGGTTACTTGTTCCCTCCAAACCGCTGGGAAAGACGCTGCTATCATGTATTTTAGGCAATTTAAATTTTCTTATTAAGACTATTTGATCTGAGCTTGTATCCTTGAAGTATAAAAATGCAAAAAAAACATCATGTGATTAATGGACTATCCCTTAACAGTGGTTTCCATTGTAATCTATTGCGAAACAGTACTGACTACTACCCAATATTTACGGCATATTAGAACAGAGAAATGTCTCTTAGCAGTCAGCAGCTTGTTTAAGTTACTTGACTAGGCCAATGAAGAGTGTTAAAGCAGCTATTTATAAATGTGCACTTTCTATATTTTCCAGCACTGTGTACGTGTATTCAGTGATCTGGATGAACGCATGTCTCGCTGTGGAGGTCGAGCTTTGGATGTGGGTGAAAAGCTTGGAGCCGCTCGAGCGCCGCGAGCTAGGGCGGCCGCCGCTAGAGATCTGCTCTCACATCTCTCGCATTTTTTGAGCCCTGGCCCTGTGCTTATTGACTTGTTCAATGATCCTAATAAGGTTTGATTTATATTGTTCTCAATATTAATAATTTACTCAAGTTTTACCTTAATTTAAGAGGGGTTACCAATCACCATCTTAAGAGATCAGCTATAACCACTTCTCTACAAAATGTGTGAAACATATGTGATACTGTCAGTATCTGCAGACAGCTGCGAGATAAAAAAATGTTAATAGTGTTTGTTGCTAGCCCTATAATGTAATGTTCCATTGTTTTTTTTTTTACCACGTCAAGGATATCATTGACTAAATTTCATCACTGGATACAGCTTCAGCTTAATTCAGTTTGGAAATTATTAGTAACTTAGGAATTATTATTAATCCTGTTTACTATTTTTATATTCCAGTTGAATGAAGCTGCAGATATTATCCAGAAACTGCACACCATTGCCCAAGAGTTACCACCTGATAAATTTGAGGTAGCCAAAAAGAAGATTGAATCCAAGTATGATGAAATCGAAAGGAATCTTATTGAAGAATTTGTAAAAGCTCAAAATCAAGGCAATATGGCTAAAATGAAGGAGATTGCAAACATCATGACTAACTTCAAAGGATATTCTCAATGTGTTGATGCATTTATTGAGACAAGTCAAATGGTAAGACTGAAATCTTTTATATTCACTTAATTATTTTGGTTGCCACAAAACATTTTTACTGTGACACATTCACAATGCAATAAATTACTTAGGTCGTCACTATTATATTCGGTTAGTGTTTAATATCCGTAACCGATACTAGACGATAATCCTAAACCTTATCTGAAACCGGTATAATATTAAACCATATATGTATCCAGATCCGAAATTTCGTATCCATACCATCCCTGATTTAAACATAAATTTACATGAAATTATAACTTGTGTCAATATCCATACTGGTGAAATTTGACCATAATGAATATAGTTGAATGCTTATGAGTAACTGTGACTTCCAGTAGATGTCAAGCACTGCTATTATAAAAATAAAATTTTTATACAACATTCAATCATTTTGTATATTTTGTATGATGCCTTTTTTCAGAATGCACTCCTAGGTAAAGATATATTTGCAGCAGTGTTGCCGCTCTGTAAGAAGAACTATATAATTATTAGCAATGTATTTCCGAACCCAGATCAAGTGATGAGCAAGTTTGTGCTCAACATTTTTCATTTAAAGTTGCAGAAGTACATACAGACTAAACTAGCTGATAAAAATGATGTTGAAAAGTATTTGAAGAATTTATATGAGATGTACACTAGGTAAATAGAATTGCATTTTAGTTATGTTGTGGAAAATGCTAATTATGTTTTCTCCTCCATCCATCCATCCATCAGCCTTTTAACGTCCACTGCTGGACATAGGCCTCCCCAAGAATGGGGGATAGTGCCGTAATCGCCACGCTTGGCAGGCGGGTTGGCGATCGCAGTGGATATTGTTAATACTCGAAGGAGTGCTGCTGCCCACTCCCCCGGTATTCCCTTAGTCGGCTCTTACGACTCCCATGGGTGGAGAGGGCTGGGACAATTCTAAAGCCGGCCCCACACGGTTTTCTCCTCACCTACTACAGATGAAAATGTAGTATAGCCCTATCAATATCGAAGTATCTACCTCATTCTATAGCGGGCTTCTTCTATGCCTTTACGCGTTATAAGTATGAGTCTTGGGCCTGTGACTTTCTTGGTACTGGTGAAAGTCATGGAGCCTATGTAAAAATGTTTGCTTTGTGAAAAAATTCTATCAAGATTTCTTTCTTCTAGTATCCCCCTTAATTATCAAGAGGTCATATATAAGTTTGATCTGTATTTTAGCACTTGACATGCTCAGCTACTTTATAGAACAAATTGTTTGTGAATGTGGAAAAAGATAATTTTAGTGCGAGAGGGATTTGAACCTGCATCCCTTCCAATCCGGGGAAGTGCTCTAGAGCGCTAAACATTTGATAATCAAATGCATTCGATAGGTAGCAGGGGGTTGTAAAGACAAATGTGATGTGGAGTTTAGGAATGGCCGTCGGTCAGTGCGATGGCTTAGCGGTCTAGAGCACTTCCCCGGGTTGGACGCAGGTTAGAATCCCACTCGCACTAAAGTTCTCTTTTTACACATTTACAAATGATTTGTTTTTTAAAGGTCATAATATATCTCCTATTAAGCACGCGCCTCCAACACAAAAGAGAGAAAATACAATCCTATCACACTCACCTGGTGGAATTAAATAGCGTTTTATTATGAAGTTATCTTCGTAATTTTATGTCCGACGATAACGACGACGTTTATAATATGCGGTGAATGAGATGCCCTTAGTCTATACTACACTGGCAAATGGTAGGTATTATTATTGTATGTTAATTCTGAAACTTCTTTGACAATATTTTTTGTAGTACTCAACGAGTTTGCGACGAACTAGTTCAAGCTGGCCTCGTATCAGCTGAAGGCAATTCCACTACAGGAGAACTTCGGAGAGATGCTCTCGTAAACGGAGCTATGGCGGGTGCAAACGATGGGTACTCTAGTATGGAGACAAGGAGACTCAAACAAGTGCTATCGAATGCTCTTAATGGGTATTATACTGAGAAACAACATGTAAAGAAACAGATACAGGGAGGCGGGTATGTTAATATTGCATTCATCTGTCAAAGGACCAAAGTTAGTATGTTATAGAATGTGATGTGGAGATCGCAATAGAAAAATGCATTAAATAATTGAGAATACTTATTTCTCATCTTGGGAAAACAGTTCAGTTGTTTAGACTTATAAATTTGATGAATAAATTTTCAAATATCTTACAAACTTTCATTTTTAAAATAGCAAGATTTCATGAAATGTTATTTCCTTACTTTGAATCCGAACATAAGTCGCTCTTTTTTGATATGTTCTCTGTTTGTCAGTTGTGTGTGCCTGTTGTCCGTCTATCTAAATTATCTAAGCTAGACACACGCATCTATACTCAGTTAAATACTGTGACTATTCTATTCTACTTTACTAAAAATCTGTCATCTTTTTCTATTATATTGGTATGGACATTTCTTATATTTTTTACTTTTAGTTTTCAAGAGCTCCGTCGGGATTTACAAGCGGTGATTGGCACTCGGGCGAACATCAACATAGCTCAGATCGAGAACTATGGTGGCGAGACTTTTCTGAGTGAACAACTTGTACAGAAGATGTTAAATGATGCAAAAACATCCTTCACTAGGTGTAAAACAGTAAGTGACTACCGAAATTATGATTGTGAAGTACGGTTTTTTAAACCGCGCGTAAACATTTTTGTTAATTTGTATAACTTCAAAGTACATAAAATAAACCGGGCACTCTAAGCGAGTAACGCGACGCTGCGAATACGTTGTATAAGTTAAAATCAAACGGTAAACATTTCTTGCTTGCTGGGGTTATGTAGGTTGTTCCTAACCGCACACCCCGGCGTTCGGGGCAACAAACAGGGTAGTGTGGGGTCCTCACCCACTAAAGAAACCCGCCGTGTGCCGTCTCTCCGCCTGTATTGGTGTGCCACCGGAATTATATTATTCCTTCAGTGGTACGGGGCACAGCTTAAGCATACTTTGTGTGCGACAATAGATGTAACATCGATGATAGAGGAGATTATCTATTCAGAAAACTTAATTGATTTATTTAATAAAATGAAATATAATTATGTGTTTTCTGTTTATATTTTAATTGTATATAAAATCTGAGCTTTATGAATTGTTTTTTAAACGTAATTACTACTTTAGTGCGATTTCAAAACTAATCAAAATAGCAGGACATTTGTTAGCGTCGTTAAGTATGTCGCTCCCACAAAAGTTCATGTTAACGTTGTCAGTCCTCACATAGTTTTAGTCTGTTCTTAGTAACTACTACTATAATAACTGTTCTTATAATATTATTACAGTTGTGCACACAAAACGAGCTACCAAACACAACTATTGGTTTACTGGAGATATTTATACAATATCTGTTAATTGAGCATGTTGACTATGCATTGGACCTAGGCCTGCAGTCCATACCGATTGCTGAGAGCAAGTCACCTCCACAGGTATACAACAATATTTATTACATACAGTCATTCTGGGTAACTTTGACAGATTACAGCGATATTTGTCACGGTATTTTAAATGTTTTAACGTTTAAATGACAATATTATACTTCGTTAGTGTCCTCCGAATATTTTTTATCCATAGACAATAGTGAAAGACTATAATATCCATTAATTATAGAGCAAAATCAATTTTTGTAGTATGTCAAAGTTACCACCCACAAAAGTGTAACTTTGACACATTAAATCCGTCACATAAATGAAGCAATCTTTCATTATTAAATTACTTTGGGTAACATTGGTTTATATTATTCTCAAGTTAGGGATGTGGCTGTGGCATATATATTTGTAAAAAAGGTCCACCAATCAAAATTTTGCAATTATAAGTATATATTTTTTAATTCGCATCAAAACCTCATTTAAATTGTTTAATGAATAAACCGTTAAGCATATTAAAATGAAGACAAACTAAAATAATTAAAACAAACGAAAAATATGTAAACACTGTGGTTTGAAGTATCTATTCGCCCTGCTACATATAGAGTAAATTGTCATCTATATAGTAAGTGTATGGAGTGCCATACAATCACAAAATATCTAAAAAGTTATTCTCTGTTTCACGAACTCAATTCGCGCGCTAATTTCGGAAAAAGTTTTGACATTAACTCTGTTTGACAACTTCGCTTTTATTGTAAGGGGCGTTTACGAAGCTTCTTTAAAAAATAAAATCTAAAGCAAGCATTAACAAAACGTATTGATTTCATAGGGAAAAACAATTAAAACATTCTCATAGTCACACTGTCAATGTTACCCGAATTAATCAGTTACCCAGATTGACTGTACACCCGCTGATATTCTTATCATTAGTGCTAAAAGCTCAAACAATATTTACACATAACACTTAATAATATTACTAAAGATCACTAAGAATAAGGATACAATTTTAGTTACTTTACCTGAGTACTTAACCTCGTCGTTAGCTTCGATCTTATTAATATTAAAGATTATTTTCAGATTTACTTCTTTGATATAGTGAAACAAGCTAATAAAATTGTGAGAATGTTTGAAGAACACTTTCAAGAATCAGTTTTAACTTGTATTACGTAAGTAAATATTAGGCTAATATTCTCTTAACTTTAATGTGATCTACACATTCATTGATCTAATAAAAATGGACGTCGGTTCTAGTACAAAATTCACGAAAAAATATCTCATAACTAATTATATTCAACTTAAAGAAAAGTAGGTACATTATATTAATACAGACAAACTTCAAAATATAAACCTTAAACCATTATAATAGTGTTGAGTTTTCTTTGTAAAGATTGGCGCGCGACGCCAAGAGATTGTATCTCACACTTTTGAGCACGGACACAAGGTCCATTTGTTGATAGGTCAATGTACATATTACTAATTTTTAATCATTAAAAGTTAATATTCCAAAGCTCCCTCATAAATTTCAAAAAAGCAACGCTTTTGAATGGAAAGAATCGTGACGTCATAGTACGCGATATTAATAGATGTTAGCAAAAATTTTTTCACCATTTAATAACATAGCATCACGCCTGTATTCCCCGAAGGGGTAGGGCAGAGATGTATTACACACCCACGACTCGCCAGTTATGTTTAAGTCCCACGTAATAGGGGGCGAGCCTATTGACGTCTACCGGGCACATTTCCAAACTCCGGGCTGCTAATGAGATTTTTTTTTTTTACGTAAAATTTCAATAACACTGCCCGACCCGGGAATCGAACCCGAGACCTCATGATCAGCAGTAATAAACGGTTTTAAATAAAATAAATCGAGGTGCTTCATAGTACCAACCGACCAGCTCGGGCCATGTAACAAATGGGTACCTACTCCCACTTAGTACCCAACCCTACATACTTAGAGAATTTATTAAAAATATACATGCATAATATTCCTTATTCCAATATTTATAAATCATTCAAATTGAATATGTAGTAACAATATCCGTCGCGTTCCTCGAATGCTATCGTATACACGTCTACCTTCATTCCTTGTCAAAAGTGTGATGAAAATGGCGGTGAGCTTCTAAAATATAATTGTCTCGTACATATGATTTTGGTAGTGGACAATGGACTTTAAACCAAAGATGTATACTCTCTTGAACAAAATGGTGGATCTTTACAATAGGAATCGTGTTGGCTTTGTGTGAATCAGTAACATTATTTCAGTTCATCATCAAAACAAAATGAATGCATGCAACGTAAAACATCTGTGATTGAGCAATTGGAGAATAAGCTTGACGCAGGGCTCGAGCGAGCGATCGTAGCTATCGCCAGCTGGGTGAAACTGCACCTACAGACTGAACAAAAGAAGACTGACTTCAAACCTGAAGGAGATATTGACACCCTTGCCTCTTCGGTAACATACTAAATTTGTTTACAGTAAATATATACCAGTGTCTAGTGGTAGAGTAGTAAGTAGAATGGGCCGGCTCGATCGGGGAAATACCATTCTCTCACAAAAGATCAGCATGTAGCGACGGTAGTTACGACTATCGTTGTGTTTCGTATGGTGAGTGAGAGCGCCGGAGGCCCCTCACCCCTTCCTATCCACTCCTTGTTTTCCTTCCTATCCCTTTCCATGGAGATGGCGACGCGCGAGTGATAACTCTGGTGTTGCTAGCATCCATAAGCTACGGTTACCGCTTAATGTAGGGCTGCCAACAGCTAATTTCAAAAACAAGGACTGCAAGTCGGAAAAACCAGGACAATTGAGTTTAAAAACAGGACGCACTAATAGAGTAGCAATAATCTATATAAATAAATAAAATTGAAGTGTCTGTTTGTAATGTCTAAATAACAAATTTTTACTAAAGCTATCTATACCAAATTACCAATTTTTAAAGATTTTTTTAGATTGATTACAAGAGTAACTTATGTTACTTTTATTTCAGAAAAATAATTAGGGTACTGCATAAAAAAATAAAACCCATGAAATTGCGAAATACCACTCCGGAAAGCCAGGTCCTATTTGGCCGGGACTTCTAGCAGATAGGTAGCTGTTGTTATAAGGAGTAACTTAGGCTATTTTTATTTTCGAAAAACATTCTAGTACCGTGCGAAAAAAAATACCCACGAAATTGTGAATGAATACGGATTCAAATATATAGGTATATAAATAAATCGAATCAAAAAATCTTCAATATCTCAAAAGTACCTGACTTCCACGAAATTGTGAATGAATACGGATTCAAATAGATAGGTATATAAATAAATCGAATCAAAAAATCTTCAATATCTCAAAAGTACCTGACTTAGCTATATGAAATAAAGTTAGTCTTTATTAAAGAATATTTAATGCCACATAAAATAATGTATTAAACCTTTTTATTTATTGAGAATTGTATAAAAACTGAAAATGTAAAAACCCATCAAAAACATAAATGTGAAATGAGAACATTCAATATTATGATGCTTAATGTTCAGTCCTGAAATTTATTTATAACAACATAAAATATTTTATAACTACTTAAACATCATTTTTTCTTGTATTTTAGGATAACATATTGAAGCCTAAGGTCTGACTCGACGAATTCGACATGTTTATGTGAAATAGTTTTTGAGTTATGAGTGGGTCAGAAGTGGCTCCAAATCGTTCGTGTTATATTACACACGGTACTGCTCGCCATTTCTTTAGCTTGAACTTGGCTTGACACGCTGCCGCGTGTCTAGATCGTGCGTGGTTTTTTAATTTAGTACCAAAAAACTTAAAACAATTTCGCGTTTGTTTTAGTTTTGCAATAAAAAAGTTATAAATATGGTGTGTCTGCCTTATAAATTTTAAGACACGAGAAATCGTCGATGGCGCCTACCCGATGACGTCCGTGACTTACTGAGGTAGAAGAACGCCGCTATCCGTGCCTATGACCGTCATCCATGCGAGGATAACCGCATCATAATGCGCTCCCATCAAGCCTTCTGGCAACTGTCCCGCACTTTCAAAAACGACAGTGTGTCTAACACGCCTCCGCTTAACAGACCCAACCTTTCACCCGCCTTCGAGGACGAGAAGTCCGAGTGCCTAGCCGAAAGTCTGGAGCGACAATGTACGCCGAGCACGTTACACATAGATGATACACATCACGCCTTCATTGATAGGGAAGTGGAGTCGAGGGTCTCACCCTCGGCCCCACCGACAGACGCCTTAGGTAGGGACCTAGTAGAACAGCCACCTCCAGTTACCACCACCGAACTGGAGTCAGTTATCAAAAATCTTCATAGAAAGAAAGCCCCCGGTTCGGACGGAATATCGCATAGGGTCATCAAACTCTTCCCCCAGTCATTATTAGTCCTTCTGACATGTATATATAACGCAGCGCTCAATAATAACATATTTCCCCCTCAGTGGAAAGAGGCCGTGGTAATTGGAATCCACAAACCCGGCAAAACGCGATCCGAACCATCTAGTTATAGACCGATAAGTCTGCTTAAAGGTTTAGGTAAGATTTACGAGCGATTAGTTTTGTGTAGGCTGAAAGCATACGCCGATGCTAATAACCTCATCCCCCACCACCAATTCGGCTTTAGAGCCAAGCACTCCAGTGTGCAACAAGTCCACCGCATCGTGGAGTATACCTACTCAAAAATGCAACAAAACAACCTTTTCACAGGTGCACATTTCTTCGATGTAGCGAAAGCATTCGAAAAAGTCTGGCACAACGGCCTAGTATACATTCTACTCCACCTAGGAGTACCGCGGTATCTCGTACTCATCATACGAGACTTTCTATCTAACCGCAGTTTCCGCTATAGAGTGGAAGGGACACTATCCTCCCCCCACCCCCTACTCGCCGGGGTCCCACAGGGCTCCGTCCTCTCACCGATCCTCTTCTCGCTGTACACCAGCGACATGCCTCAGCATCGGCAAGTGCAGACAGCACTTTGCAGACGACACAGCTATTATTACTACTGAAGAATGTACCAGGATCCTGATAATGCATGAATATGAGCATAGTTGGCGAAATACAGCGAGAACTGTTGGTATGACTCTTTCTACAGTTTAGCGAGTAAGTACTCCATCGTTTCCATGAAAATGTATTCAATCTTCGAAGACCAGGATAAGACCAAACAAGGTGTACGACGGCGCGGGAGGATCGCTATATGATGTCAACAATTTTGAGAAATCGCTTTCTTACGGCTGTTAAAGTAAATAATCATCATTTACGAGCTGCAGGAAACAATCTGAGTACGGATACAGTAAGGCCGCTTCTGGTTGAAGCAAATTTAAAGCCATTAAGCCTGCAAATGGCCCAAAACTAGAAAGACACCACTGAAACTCAAGGTTAAGTTATGGTAGAGAACACGAGAATTGGACTCTGAATGACTGGTCAAGAGTTATGTTTTCAAACGAGTCTAAATTCTGTTATACAAGCACGACGGGAGGAAAAGAGTGTACAGAAGACCGGGAGAGCACTTTAACCAAGCCTGTATAGAAGTGCCATACAGCAGAGACTGTTTACGTGTGGGCTGGGATTTCTTCACACACATGGAGTGGCCAGCACGCAGCCCTGACTTAAACCACATTGAGCATGCATGGAACGAACTGGCACGACGTGTACGTCAGCGGAATCCGCCGCCATTCACGCTACGTGAAATGAAAGAAGCTCTAATAGAGGAATGGCAGAATATTCCGCAGCATCGCCTCAAAAACCTAATAGAAAGTATGCAAAATCGCATAACAGCAGTATTGCGAGCTCATGCAGGCAAACAAAGCACTAAAATTCGTGAAAACAGCACATCTGTAACCAATCTACATTTACGAAAATACTGGAATAACTACGTATTTTTATTTATTTGACGTTAATTAAAAATAAAAAGCTTATACATTAAACACAAAGTGAAAAATGTGAAATCGAAAATAACAGTCAGGAGCAGGATTTGAACCTGCATCTCCTCGATACCGTCCAGATGCTTTGCCAATTCAGCCATCCTGACAATTGCTCCTGACTGCTAATTTCGATAACACATCATACCTTTTTTTTTTTTTTGTTTAGGCTGGAAAAAATGTTCCTAACCGCACACCCCGTCGCTCGGGGCAACGAACAGGGTAGTGTGGGGCCTTCACCCACTAAAGAAACCCGCCGTGTACCGTCTCTCCGCCTTTATTGGCGAGCCACTGGAACTATGTTACATTCCTTCGGTGGTAACACATCATACCTAAAGTCTTTGGGTGACGCCTGCGTCATCTGTCGGAAGTATTTTCATACATTATACCGACCAGGTAAACTTAATTTTACAATATTAAGATTTTACCTAATAATGACGCAAACCCTATAAATATTTTGATATTGTTATATATATTTTTAGCATTTGACATGCTTAGCACTATACATTAAACACAAAGTGAAAAATGTGAAATCGAAAATAACAGTCAGGAGCAGGATTTGAACCTGCATCTCCTGGATACCGTCCAGATGCTTTGCCAATTCAGCCATCCTGACAATTGCTCCTGACTGCTAATTTCGATAACACATCATACCTAACGTCTTTGGGTGACGCCTGCGCCATCTCTCGGAAGTATTTTCATACATTATACCGACCAGGTAAACTTAATTTGACAATTAAGATTTTACCTAATAATGACGCAAACCCTATAAATATTTAGATATTCTTTTATATATTTTTAGCATTTGACATGCTTAGCACTATACATTAAACACAAAGTGAAAATGTGAAATCGAAAATAACAGTCAGGAGCAGGATTTGAACCTGCATCTCCTGGATACCGTCCAGATGCTTTGCCAATTCAGCCATCCTGGCAATTGCTCCTGACTGCTAATTTCGATAACACATCATACCTAACGTCTTTGGGTGACGCCTGCGCCATCTGTCGGAAGTATTTTCATACATTATACCATTTTCTTTGCGGTCCAGTGTACATCCACGGCTAATCTCCTGAACGGTTGCACTTTATTTTGGAAACATAATTAGGATTCTGCACAAAAAAGGAAAATATATTGATTGCACTTGGACGAAGTTGGTATCAAGCTAGTTAAATAATATTTTCTGATATCCTCTCACCATAACCTTTTTTCTGTCCCACTATTGGACAGACCCGTGTCCATAGTGGGACAGAAAAAAGGTTGCATAAAAAATATTATGGAAACACCACGTATAATTAAATTTAAGTAACTTTTTAAATAAAAATATCCGAAATTTTTCAAATAAATATAAAAATTAAATACGTAATTATGTAGAAAAATGTTACAAAAATATGAAAGAAACACTAGTTTTTAACAAATTCTTTAAACTTAGGTACATTCTAAGTTCCCGTCTTAACAAAAAAAGAAGGATTTGAACCTGTTTCTTCTGGAAAACCGTCTCAAATGTACTGGTTAGGACTACGTATGTCGATAACAATTTGACGACCTTGAGTGACTCGTGCGCCATCTGTCGGATGTATTTAGATATATGGCAAATACTACCCATAAGAAGAATATGGTTCGTTTCTAACACCTCCCTTTGTTGTGGGTTCGATTCCCATGCAGAACAATTTTTTGTATGATCCGCAAATGGTTGTTCTGTGTACTTTGTGTCCGTGAAAGGTTCCAGCGATACAGGGATAATTCCCTAGTGCAGAACATTATCAATAAAAAAAAAATACTATATTGAAATCACTATCACCAGGCATGCCTGACAGTGGTATCATATTTGAATAACGTGATGGACAAGATCCACAGCGGATTAGAGGGTGACAATCTTCACGCCGTCACCCTGGAGCTCGCTGTGAGGCTACACCGGATCATATACGAACATCTGCAAAATTATCAATTTAATTCCGCCGGTGAGTCTTATTTTTCATATTTTTATATTTGTATATTCTGGCCCTGATATAAAAATGATCATGAAAACAAATGAATCAAATTATTACAAGGTGTAAATTTTTTTTGCTGCACTAAAGCGTTTTTTATTGGAGTTTTTGGTTAGCAAGGACTTTGCCATGTAGGGCCAGCACCAAGAATAGCTCCACCCCGTCTCCTTTGGGAGTCGTAAAAGCCGACTAAGGAATTACCGGGGGACCGGGCAGCAGCGTTCCCCTGTGTACTAAAAACATCCACTGCGATCGCCAACCCGCCTGCCAAGCGTGGCGATTATGGTAAAACCTCCCATTTTGGGGAGGCCTATGTCCAGCAGTGGACGATGAAAGGCTGGTGGATGGATGGATGGAAGGATTGGAAACTGCGTTTGAGATTTCTCGAAGAACACCTTTAATTTCTCGAAATTAAGTGTGTATGTTTGCTTACAAGTTTTTACTATTTGGTAGAGTAAAACTTCATGAGGAAATCTGAAATTCTATATCCAACTGAATTCAATGCGTACATTCATCTCACTCTAACAGGAGACCTGTGCCCAACAGTTGGAAATACTTTCTTAATATTATAAATGCAAACGTGTGTTTGTTTATTTGTTACTTTTACGCCGTAATTATCAATCATCATGAAATTGCATAGGTACATATCTTGTGTAGCCTAGAAAAGGACCTAGGCAATTTTAATTCGTAAAAATGGACGGTTCTTGTGCGATAGTTATTTTTATATAAAGATAATAACTGCCTCTGTGGTGCAGCGGTAGTGTGAGCGACTGCCGATTATGAGGTCTCGAGTTTAATCCCCGGGCCGGGCAGTGTTATTGAGCTTTTTCGTAAAATGAATAATTTTCAGTAGCAGCCCGGAGTTTGGAAATGTGCCCGGTAGACTGCAATAGGCTCGCCCGCTATTACGTGGGAATTATACATAACTGGCGAGCCGTGGGTGTGTAGTACACCTCTGCCTACTCCTTCGGGGAATACAGGCGTAACACTATGTTTAATGAATGTGCTGTAGAGTAACGTCTTTATATTATTATACTGAAACAATTCTGAAGTTCAAGCGATCGAAGTTGCGGGTAGAATGTAGTTTTATATACTGTTCGTATTCACGATACATAGCACGGAGTTTTTGGCGGGAACACGAAGAAGATCATGTCGTCGCTCTGCATTATTTTCCTAAACTTGTGTTATTTCATGTATTAATGTGTAAAAGTGGTGGCCTTTTGCTTATTAACTATGTGTGTATGTGCATAAGTGTTGGCAAGTGATGTAATGCGACATAACGTGTTTTATCCTGTTGTCTCCAAAACTCCATAGAAGCTTCAGTAAGATCGCCATCCTTTTACTGGAGCGGGACTTTGACTTGACTGACTTTATATGACTAACTTCAACTTGTTTGAATGAATGAATTAAACTTACCTGTGATCAGTGAATACCTACGATGTTTATAAGTTACTGTTAGGCTGATGGTTGTGCCAATGCCTTAAACAAATTGAAAAAAAAAGATACGTAGCACGTTTGAACTTAAAATTGTTACTGCAAAGAATGTGGGTAAGGGCACGTTTGCGTTGAGGAGTTGGCTCGGTTACAACGGCGGGTTGCCCCCAGGAGCCATGATAGCGATCTGCGACGTGAAGGAGTACCGCTCGGCGGCGTGCGGCCGCGCCGCCCGCGCCGCGCCCGCGCCCGCGCACGCGCTATTCGACGCGCTGCACGCGCTCTGTAACCTGCTGCTCGTTAAGCCTGAGAACCTGCACCAGGTCTGCGAGGGGGAGACGCTGGTCAGTACCGCCTTGTGTATATTTGTCGTGGCCAGAGCTTTGAATTAATTTTCAGCTTGTGGCCGGCCTTTTTATGTAATAGATGTATTTCACGATATGGAAAATACCTGCTACCCATCATGATATTTATGATATAGCTCAATGAATAATATTGACGTTTGACGATGTGAACAACTAAACGATTACTTCATGATACGATCCAATATTAGTTTACTACGCGGGTCACAAACTGATGGTAAGCGGTTAGCGTAATGAAGGTCTTCGGCGCTCTTACTCACAGAGCGAAACGACTATATGGTAACCCGCCGTTGTTCCACGCTGGTCTGTGAGAGGATGGTACTTCCCCGATCGAGGCATTCACGCTGGGTCAAGCAAGGCTGTACCATAAAAGAAATGTTAGTGATCGTACAGTAAAATATGTAATTACATTACCCAGCGTTAGACGCTCTGATATCGTTTTGTTTTTGTGATGCATCATGGTGGCGGATAATTTAAACTGATAAAAAGCTAATTAAAGCTATTTTTGATCTATATTTTTTAGCATTTGACATGCTCCGCTACTTTTTAAAGTACAAATTATTTGTGAATAAGGAAAAGAGGTTTTTTAGTACGAGCGGGAATCGAACCCGCGTCTTTTCCAATTTAGGGAAGTGCAGCCACTAAGCTATCTTACTGACCTATCCTCTCTCCATCAGCCTTTCGAAGTCCACTGCTGGACATAGGCCTCCCCAAGAGAACGCCACAACATGTGTTTCGCTCATATGGGGGATAGTGCCGTAATCGCCACGCTTGGCAGGCAGGTTGGCGATCGCAGTGGATGTTGTTAATACTCAAGGGAGTGCTGCTGCCCACTCCCCCGGTATACCCTCAGTCGGCTCTTACGACTCCCATGGGCGGAGAGGGGTGGGACAATTCTAAAGCCGGCCCCACACGGCATTGACCTATCCGGTCGTCCCAATTTCCTCATCACATTTGTCTGTGTATGTATTCAGCTTATATTGAAAAGGAAAAATAGATTTATTGTTTCATTTTATTTAAAACCCTTTCATTCCACCAACTTTTGGACCTCCCCTCGTATATCCGTAACCTGGTACCCATATAACAAGCGTTAAGCTTAGTTTGGGACCAGACGACGTTGTGTGAAAAATGTCCGTGAATATATTTATATTTATTATTTAATTAAAATTCGCTAATTGAAGATAAAACTCAAGAGAAGTGTCGTTATGAAAAAAATATATGTATGTTCCTTCTGTATTTAGAATGTTTTTTAAGTATTTTTGATATAATGGTAAAGAATTCATTAATGATATGGCCAAACGTGGATTGACACATCATCAAACGTTGACATTTCAACAATATGGCCAGATTTAGTGGGCCATATCATGAAATACAACTATTTTATGAAATATTCCGCCACACCATGAGTGATCAAATGTAAATCTGGCCACGATGCATTCAACATCAGTAGTACACTCTACGACCTGAACGAGTGTGGTCTGGACGTGCAACTGCCAATTACTGGAAATATCTATTTAGTTATAAATTATGGTAACCAAAATTTAAGATCCTGCCATTGGAATTGTAATGGAAGATCAGTTAGAATAGATTTCAAAAAAATAATTTTAGATATTTCGTTAATATGGTTAATATGTGCCGTAGATAACGTGATGATAACAGATAAGATTATTGTTATCTTACCATTAGATAATTTCGGTAACGTTTCACATTATTACAGGATATGCTTTTCAAGAGCCGCATTATAAAATATTAAATATAAAATATTATATTAAATTAATATTATATTTTGACGTTTATTAGAACCTATATCATCATCATCATGGAATCTTACTTGTAGTCTTATAATACACAAAGATCGTAGACTACTTCTTATCCTGGAGAAATCGTTCTTGTAGGATAGTTATTTTTGCATCATCTATCCATCAGCTTTTCATCATCCACTGCTGTACAGTTTCATCATTCACTGCTGTATATAGGCGTCCCCAAGTCCACAATAAACGATTCGAAGCCGCCGTGTTCGAGTTTGAATTCTGTTTCTTGAATAGCAGCCATCACAACTGTGGCTTTGAGGCGGTGCGTTCTCTTGAACAAACAGCACTCCAGCTCACAGTTTGCCGTCTCTTTTTTTCTTAATTATTAATAGTTTCTCATAATCTTCTTATTTACTTTATATAATAAAAGCTCGAAGTTATAGCTCACTTTTATAGCTCAATCATTCCTCCAGAATATCAAAAAAAAAACGGATTCCGTAACCTTAACCACTGAAATTTATACTTTGAATTACTTCGGCGTCACACTAAATCGTATCGTCTCGCTTGTGATTGGTAGAGAAACCGACGCGTAATGTCGCAATAATTCCTCGGCCAATCACGGTGATCTCTCAACCAATCACAATGACACGATGTCATGTCGATATGATCGAGTGAGATGCATTCTAACCCCCCAGGTATTCATTGTTGTTTCGTTTCAGGATTAAAATGCTAGAACATCTTTCCATGGTCACTAGTGACAAAAAAAATCCTGATATGCTTGAAACTTTTCTAGACACGCCTCCGAAATGTCTTCTCGTTTTTTACTTTTAGATCGCCCCTCGTATAATATTGACAATTCTGAAGCTCATTCAGACGAAGTGGTGACGAAGGCTAGTTTATTCATTCTTTTCTACTCCTCCCCGTCCCATTATTGGCATCCACTACAAAAGGGAGAGATGGACACACTGTTCTAAACTATTCCGATGGATTAGCGTAGAAATTTTTTAGTGATGAAGTTTTAGGACGTTACTATTTTGGGAACCTGATATATACATATACCCAAAAAACTAGCTATTTGCGTTGGAGTCGCGGAGAAAGACTATTTTATTTCCTTAGTTGCGTCTTACGATAACCGAGATAAGCGACTATATTTAATACAGACTTCACACTATTATTGTCCTTTACTTATTCATTATTATTCATTCAAAGGTTGTCTGGACGCGATCGTCGGGTGCGATAAGACCGCCATTTGCACAACAGCTCTAATTGTATATTTATTTTTAATTGTGACCGTTTATAGATATGGTGTACATAATAAGGCACAAGTAAATAAATATATTTGATACATCGTTGAGAAAATCTTTCAGGCATGTACATTGCTTGGTCCATCCTTAATGGCAGAGAATGCCTTATGGCATTGAATCCGCTTTATGTAAGAAAGAGTAGTTATGATTATGATTACTACTTATGCTGTTATATACAGACGTTCTCAACGACCGTCAAGTCGATAGAACCTGAACCTTAAAGTGAAACGCCTGATTACTATCCTTATCATCAGATCTTTGCGGGGTAAGCAGAGGGAACATAGTGCCAAAAGGCTCTATTCTTGCATACATCTCTCACTTCCTCAACATTCCTAACTATTTTATATTTTAGCACTTGACATGCTCTGCTAGTTTAAAAAACCGTTGGTGATTGCGATAGCTTAGCGCTCCAGAGCACTTCCCCAGATTGGATCGGACGCATGTTGGAATCCTGCTCGCAGTAAAGCTCTCTTTTTCCACTTTCACAAATAATTGATTCATAATTCTCTTCATGCACGCTCACGCCGGTTTCGGAAACTTCTGATATCACCTTCCTTCAATAAATGACTGATTTGGTCCAGGTAGCTTAGTCTTGGTCTCCACAACATCCTTCTACTTTCCCATTGAGAAAGAAGAAGAAAGACCTACTCGCTCTCCTACGTCGTTGTTAGGAATGCGGTCAGTCAGCCTAACTCCACAGATTTTCCGCAGAGATCACATTTCGTTGTGTATTGTGACACGTGCTTTCTGGCTGAGGTGGTGGCTACCATGTTCTTCCTCCCGACTGCATCTACATCCAAGATATATATATTCATCCACTTGTTCTAGTACGCTTTTGCCTATTGTTATTCTAACATACTGGCTTCTCTTTCAAAGAACATTACTTTGGTTTGGCTCACATTCACATGTATGCCCCTTTTCTTACAATCCTCTGTCATGCATCACTTTTCACTTTCCTATGCTTCTCTGAGCTTCCCCGTACTTCTTTCGCTGTATATACCAAACTATCTTTCAGTACGCTCCTGTACTATGTCAGTTTCCGTCTGCCTATTGCCATCGTCAGCTGTTCATGGACACCCTCTGCAAACTTTGCTCTGAACAACTCCTCTCCTCCTCTGGAAGAACGAAAGGAGCCCTTTGCCTAGACCAATAATTTTCACCATTACAGTCGTACTCTTACTCTGTGTGATTAAGAATAAAAATACCCACCCCATTCTTTTCCGCGGCTCATACGAGGCAACTAAGGGAAGTAAGCATTTACCACCCATTGCATTACTAGAGATAGGGTGGCGTACCAAGTGTGAGTACTTATTACCCCGAGCGAGTCGGTACTAGTGTCATATTTTGGTTCTAGCGGGAGATAGCTGTCTATTCATTAATTTCCTATAGGTGGCATGAAACTGTCAGCAGTTGGCTTGGCAGTATTCTTAATATAGAGTAGCTTCGGGTAATATGGCACACCATAAGCCTTTTTGTAAATAAAATACGCAATTTTTGAGATCAAGCAGTCTTTATTGGTTAAATCAGTCCTTTGAACTTAATATTAATCAACAATTATAAATTTAAGGTAATTAACATCAAAACATAACTTCAGTAATATTTTTTTTTTATCTTAAGTAATCTTAAAAATTCAACCTTAGTAGGCCAATATGGCCTAGGGCCATATTGGACACAAATTATATGAGCCATATTGGCCATCTTAACAAATGAAGTAATAAATCAAAAGAAATCACTTTTGCATTATTTTGCAGAACAAAATTCGCAGATAAAAACGTCTGTTTCCACTCCTGAGCATTCTTCATGAGCCCACAATTTGCAACATAGGCATTGAACCCATATTTCACCTCTGTTATTCATAGAATAGAGATCATCGCAATACAAACACTTAGCATCTGAAACATTGCTCCTATCTGGACTTTCGTCAGAACTGTCGTCGTACATAGGTTCACTTTCTTCCTCCGAGCTATACATTTCTACTTGCTTAGATTTTGATTTTGTCTTTTTATCTTTGCCTTTTCCTTTTTTTCCTTTATTCAGGGTCTTTTCGATTTGGTCTTGGTTCTTTTTTAAAGAGTCTTGCAATTCATTTTTGTACGGGGATGAAGTCAGCAATGTCGACTTAGCAGCCTTTCTGCCTCGGTTAGTAGTCTTCCTAGGTGCTATTTCTGGTATTGGAGATAATTGAAATGGCGTTATAAAGTTCTGATCGCTTAAAGTCGCTGGCTGTGGTGACCTCGTAATGGGAACTACAACTTGTTCAAGACATACAGACGGTGTTTTGTTCTCGTCACTTGCAGCAGAGACGTCATCACTAGCCATCATTACATCAGTAGCCATCGCATTGCTCATAACAAGTTCATTCATGGGGGGTGTCATCACAGATTCATTTTCTATAGCAGGAGTAGAAGACGTAGTGGTTGGCTCTGGTGTATTGTTTTCTTGATTGGTTATTCTATCTTCTTTCTCATTATCCATATCAATAAAATCGTGATCTCTAAAAACATTTCTATTAACAGGATATAACCCTGTTGCACGAAAACCACTGACAGCTATCTCACCGCTTTGAGTACGGAGATATGCGTGTCCAAATACTTCCATCATATCATATTGGGATAGAGGGCGTGAATTGTTCCTGACCCATGATCTTATTTCATCAGAAACATATTTTTTTAGTGGTCCCATAAAAGACTTATCTAGTGGTTGTATTTTATGGCTGGAATGTGGAGGAATTGATAGTAAGTGGACATGATTTTGTCTTGCAACGTCTATCAATTCAAGATTTCTTGTATGACTCGTATGGCCATCTAGAATAAGCAATACCGGAGATTCTTCAGTGGGTTTAACGTGTTGAATAAAATGTTCAAACCACTTTGTAAATAAGTTTGTTTGAATCCAGCCTGAAGGGTGACATTCATGTATGGCACCAGGAGGCGCACCTTTCATTAAAAGCGGGTGACTTCTTTTTCTGGGGAATATAATCATGGGTGGTACAAATGAACCTCCCGCACTCATACTTATCACGCAAGTTATCAAAGAGCCCCTTTCAGCAGATGTTAAAGCACCAATTTGCCGTTTCCCCTTTTGACTCAGAACCTGGGGCATTTGGGATGGAACAACACTTATGCCAGTCTCGTCCACGTTGAAAATTTTGTCTGGAGGAAACTTGTAGTCATCCATCAATTTCTCATAAAGATTGAAGAAATGGTCCACACTTTCTTTATTAAATCCCTTAGCCCTGGCAAATGAAGTTCCTGTTGGGCGGCGAAAAGATAGTTCCGAATACCTTTCTAAAAAGGATTTTAACCAATCTTTACCCGCACTTTCATTTTTCGCCGAAAAGTTATGAGTTATTTTGTTTCTTATTGCCAGCTGATAGGCTAAGCTCATGACATCTTTTCGTGTTAAGCCGAACAACTTAGCTTCCATTGCTAACACATACTGCACTAATTGTTTCTCGAGTTCTTCTGGTAATGTAGGTTTTCTTCCCAATTTGGCATGAGTTGCTACATCGGCTGGTAGATCTACTTTAGCTGCCAGACGTCTTAAAGTTGTTCTGGGTACTTTATACAGCTTAGAAGCTTTTAGTGAGCCCATTTTCTTGTTGCGTACATCCTCGATTGCCTTTTTCATAAACTCCTTGCACCAAGTTTGGCGTTTTCTTTGTGGGATTGATTTTCGTGGGGCCATTACCTATAAAAAATAAAATAAAAAGTAGAAACCTTAATGTTATGAGTGGCCAATATGGCCCGGTAGGCCGTATTGGCCAACTACTTAGTGAGCCATATTGGCTGTAGGTACGCCTTTGACGAAAAAAATTCTAACCAAAAAACTAGTTGACAATGTGCTTAAAACAATCACTATACAATTTATAAAGAGTTTATCTACAGGACTGTGCACTAGCAATATAAAAACAATGATTATTTAAAGAACAACAATAAGTGAAACTTACCAAAAAATTACATCAAATCGGACAATTTTCGATCGTCGCACCTACCGGGCACACGCGCACTCGCCGCAACGTTGGGATCGACTGAGGAGGTCAAGGGAAGGGGCGAGACAATATGGCGGATACATACACCGCTAGTGTTGGTTGGTTTCGGAAAAAATAGTATAGGCCATATTGGCCGAATAGGCCATAATACCCGAAACTACTCTAACTAACTCCATGGGCGGCTGTTACCACTTAAGGTGGGCCGTCGCTCGACTGCCATTTTATGCAAAAAAAAATATTTTTTGGGCGTAGGTACTTTCAGTTTGCGTCCGTTTTTTGTATTTGTAATAGAAATGCTACTCGGTTACCCCGGATCTAGCGTGGCCGGATATCAGATTCCGAAATGCAGCGTAATAGTTCCTTTTATAAATATAAGATTTAGAACTACTAAAATAGGAATACATATAATATTCGATATCCTATTTGAGGTCGAGTCTTTGTGAGGCACGTAATAAAGTGTTAAGTTGTAAGCAAAATAGCCAAAATACCATTGCCGTCTGAAGAAATAGGATGAATCTTAGATGGCTTGGAGATTTTTCGTCGTCTTGTCAAGTCTACCAACACTGATTAGGCTAGCGTTATAAACCTAGCATAGAATTTAACCTCCCGTTCTGTGAAAACATTTGATTAAAACCATGAAAATGAATACTAATTAGTTATTTTTTATTGTGCAGGCCGAGTTGGACCATTCAATACTACACAATTTCATTCAACTGCGAGCAGACTACAAGACCCACAAGCTATCCACCTACCTCAAAGGATTATCTTAACCTCTTGATACGGTTTTTAACTGTAACCATGATATATTTATATGGAAAATAACTAGGAATTATGTAAAGTATTTACACTACATATCTAAGGATATAAATATTATTGCTTTATATTATTATTTAAATGTTAAAAAATTAAATCAAAATTTGTCACTAATTTATGTTTATAGATTATAAGCGATTTAAAAATAAACTTATTCTTATAAACGTACAAGTTCAACATTTATTTAGATATTTTTATATACTTTTTTAGCATTTGACATGCTAAAGCCATATAAATCAACACAAAGTGGGAAAATGTGAAATCGTAAATAACAGTCACGAGCAGGATTGGAACCTGCATCGCCTGGATACCGTCCAGATGCTTTGCCAATTCAGCCATCGTGACAATTGCTCCTGACTGCTAATTTCGATAACACATTAATTCTTAACGTCTTGGGTGACGCCTGCAACATCTGTCGGAATTATTTTCATACATTATACCGAAATTAGCAGTTAGGAGCAATTGTCATGATGGCTGAATTGGCAAAGCATCTGGACGGTATCCAGGAGATGCAGGTTCAAATCCTGCTCGTGAATGTTATTTTCGATTTCACGTTTTCACACTTTGTGTTACTTTAACATTTATTTTAATACATGTTATGCGTCTGCTAAATGTTGTTCTATTCAAATATAATCATTCATTACTTAATAGGTGTTTAAAAGATTGAATATCGCTGACATGCATTCATTGCGCTGTTATGCCACCCAACGAAGGCCAATTAATTATGCGTAGCTAACCAAACATTTAGCAGCATTTGTCAATGAATGTTCTGCCGTTACAAATACAAAGCGAAGTGACCAAACTGATGATCGGGCTCGTATCACGTTGTATAATGTTCGCTAGTATTATCAGCAGTGTCTATGCACAGCTTCACTACGTCCATTCATAAGATGCCCCCACCCACCGGTGCGGACGATATTTGAATGAATACGTAAGTGTGTGTGCGTCGCGGGCGCACCTACACTTATTCAGACCGCCAGTGTCGAACGAACCGGCCGGCGGCGACGTATTGCCTCTTGTCCGCGTCGCGTATTTAAACACCGCACATAACAGTGATATGATCACAAGTTCAGTGTAACCATACATTGATAACGATTATTACACAGTGCTGTGACGATATCGCTAATCTGGATAAACTCATTAAAATCGAGAGGTAAGCTACTACACAGAATAAATGTTTATTTTCATTCAAGACCCAACGCCTACGCGCCATTCTCTGTCGCGATTTGTGAGCGACGAATTTACATGTTATATGTTCATTCATTGGACGTTTGGGCCTATTTATGTTATTATCATGTGCATGTAGTATGAATGAGTGATTAGGGTGTTATGTTGTACTGATTGGCTGGTTTGAATCACGGCGCTATGACCGTATTTCCAAGTATCGTTTATATCGCTAGCTAAGGCATGGTTTTCTTTTTGTCGGGCGATCGCTAACGTTATCTAGGTGAAACCGGGCCGTGTCCGCTCCATTTCAAGTGGCGTTTTTATCCCGGCGCTACCTGAGTCTCGCCACAAGCCGATCCCGCTAATGGCATCGTCTACCATATCGATAGATACCGCAGACCACACCTTTGTATAAGAAACTATTCTATCTCAATTTTTATCCGTAGTTATAAGTAACATTCTCACACTATTTATAGAGATCTGTTCAGTAATTCTCCGTACCCCACACAACTTTCATATCGTTTCAAAGTAATTAAAATGGGTTGTCAATTATCAGAAGAAAGGTGACTAAGAGATAAAGGATAATAAATCATAAAGTTTACGATTGTGTTTACCTATAATAGCCGGGAACGGAGGCGCAGTTGATAGGGATGGATTCAGTTTAATTTATTATAGATAGGACATAAATTATAGTAACCTTTAGTTCAAGTAGCATAGCAGGACCTACATATAGTTCAGGCCTTACTGAGAAAAAATAACGTAACTTAAAACTATTGTCAAGATAAGAATTATACCTATTTATTATGCAAATTGATGATTGATATAATCAGCTTTATGATAAATCGTTATATAAGCACTAAGCGAAAGCTCATAATTTTTGTGTAATTTTAATGTTTGAACATTCTTAGTCTAAATTATTTGAATACCTATGTTTACAAAAATTAACATACGTTTTAAGTCTTACTGTTCTGTGAATAAATTAATACATAAAAAAGCATAGCATCACGCCTTTATCCTCGAAGGGCTAGGCTGAGGTGTATTACATACCCACGGTTCGATGTTTAAGACCCACGTAATAGGGGCGACCCTATTGGCGTTTACCGGGCACATTTGCAAACTGTGGGCTACTACTGAGAATTTTTATTTTCACTAAATAGCTCAAGACCATTGCCCGACCTAGAGATCGAACCCGAGACCCCACGATCAGCAGTCGCACACACTACCGCTGCACCACCGAGGCAGTTAAAGATAATTTAAAATTAGAATAAATTAATAGGAAACTGATGATGCCCTAATTAATATACCTACCAAATATCTAAGCCATTTGTTATTGTAACTATTTAGAATAATTTCGTAATGCAGGTCAGATAATATACTTAGGTATATAAATTTCCTATGCAGCAGCATTATTGAATACTCGAAATAGATTACATCACAATGGAATACACCACTCGGGTCGATAATCTTTTCGGTATGTTCAAAATAATTCATTCTAAAAAGATAAAAAAGTAGTAAAACATTAGCAATAATCTAGGAGAAAGACCAACACTGCCACACAGAAGTCCCCAGATACAACGAAAATCTCTTTGTTTTAAAAGTTTCATACTATGAATATACCGTGATGCTCCGAAGAAGCATTGATATTCTGTTGAGTCTGGTACGACTAGGAAGCTGTCATACGATTCGGGAGAATCAGGGTTAAGAGGTTGCTCACGGCTTCAAAAGGAGCCTCAAATATTCTGAACAATAGCCTATCTAATCTATTTCGCCTACGGGCTGCAAAAAACAAGAAGAAATACCACGTGGTGCATAAAACTAAGAACTAATCAAATAAGAATAACCAAAACCAGCACGTTATGTTGGCAAAATACTCTGTTATCTAGCGCTATCTAGTTCGTATCAGATAATAACATAATGTGTTCTTGTTATTACATATTGTGTATGTTCCAAGAAATCCCCTGCAAATTGTTGATAATTAGACGAAAAAACTTAACCCTTCACGGATTTTCACAATCTGAAATTACATTCTGACACCAGTAGAACAACGATGAACTGGTATCTTTTACACCCTATTTCGAATGATAGTATCCACTAAGCCCAATGCAAGTGTACAAAATATTTAAATTTCATAAATAATTGAATAACTCGTCCGAGTTATTCTAGCTGAGTTTAAATTTGTAACAAAGAAGACATGCATATAAATCAATTTCTTTCACTCACCAAATTTAAACAACCATATTTATATAAATTAAAATATAGCCATAACATTCTCACCATTGTTAATTTAAATAACGATTGATATAATATACACTAGACTACCATTCACAAGAAGATAATCTCGTCCTACAATTGTCAATGCTTTAATTTCCTTTTCTATTTTCATTTGTTATGTAGTAAAATATAATAGGTTTTTTCTAGATTTTTAGCAGTTTTTTTTCCATTTTATTTTTATTTACACCCACTTTATTTTTATTTACACGTTAAAATCTGTCTGTTACAAAAGTGTAAATAAAGTAGCCAACTGGTTTTATTCTGCATCTATAACGGTTTTCCAGGAGATGCATGTTCAAATCCTGCTCGTGACTGTTATTTTCGATTTCACATTTTTGCACTTTGTGTTCATCTTTGGCTGTGTGGGGCCGGCATTAGAATTGTCCCACCCCTCTCTACCCATGGGAGTCGTAAGAGCCGACGGAGGGAATACCGCAGGAGTGGGCAGCAGCACTCCTTCGAGTATTAACAACATCCACTGCGATCGCCAACCCGCCTGCCAAGCGTGGCGATTACGGCACTATCCCCCATTCATGGGGAGGCCTATGTCCAGCAGTGGACTTTAAAAGGCTGATGTATGGATGGATGGATGTTCATCTTACGCTAAGCATGGCAAATGCTTAAAAATTACTAAAAAAAAAATCCACATTTTTATAGTAACATTAAACTAGTACATTATGCACTTACATAGCAAATAGGTTCTGTGATAGATCTAGTACAAAAAATCTAGTACAAAAGAGTAGTTTAAAAAAAATTAACATCGTCAATACGCGCACAACTGAGCACATTGTTCGTACTTTAGTGTTATGTATGGCAGTTATCGAATACGGTTGCATCGCCATAAATATTGTAATGGTTATTGGCAAAATGAAATACCAGGCACGTGACGGCCGAGTTAACCGTGAAGGTTGCCATTAATATTATTAATCCTTTAAAATATTTTACTACAGAAATACTGTGGTTCTCAGTGTTTTAGTCATCAGGCTCGTTAGAGGGTTTCATAAAAAGTAACTAGATTAATATTTTGATATTTTTATATATTTTTTTTTGCATTTAACATACTTAGCCGTATAAATTAGCACAAAGTGTAAAAATGTGAAATCGAGAATAATCGGAATCGCGCCATCTGTCGGAAGTATTTGCATGGTCGGCTTATGGCGCAGGCGTCACCCAAGAGGTTAAAAATAAATATGCTATCGAAATTCGAAGTCCCGAACAATTGTCACGATGGCTGAATTGGCCAAGAATCTGGGACGATATTCCAGGAGATGCAGGTTCAAATCCTGTTCAATACTATTATGTATTGTGTATGTTATTTGAGCTATATGTTCTGATGGTTAGTTGTAACTGCAGCTTATGGACTCAGTCAAACCATTGTTGAGGCGTCGCACACTGCGAAGGTCTATTACTGCACTAAGGATAGGAGCGGAGAATGTAACTTCTAAATTCTCCCTACAACCAGAACTTTGGGCTTTGGGTATTTCTACGTTCTCTATCGACTCTTCTGTGAGGAACGTTCTAAGGAACTGTTCAAGGTGGTACTAACATGCCTTGTTATCACCGGACCACTCGATTACGCAGTAGGCTTCATACTTACCACCTGGAAACGTTCTCATCAAAACGTCTTCGCCAGTTTCTACCATGTACATGTAAGCTCTAGAATTTACTCCCCCAGCGCTAAGACATGTTTCTCATTCTACGAGGCTTAAGAAAAATACTTTACTCAGTAGGCGGTGATTTGGCTGTGCCCCTGGTGTTGCCTAAGTCCATGAGCGGGTAACCCATTTACCATCCGCTTACTCGTCTGCTACCGATTGCAATAAAAAATATGCCAATGATGGATTCACCTAAAACTGTATTGGCTAAATTTGTATTTTGACGCACCAATTTAATATTTTACATGACAGGTCCATGTTAGGCTCGTTTTTATTACTCTTAAGCATCAACGCAATTATTAATCGATGAAGAGATACGTGCTTGTCTTGGTATTATTACACTTCTATCAGGAACAAGTGTTAGGCATCTCGCAATCGAACAAGTTGCCAGCTTTGGTGAGAATAAATGGAATAATTATATCACGATAATATGAAATGGGTACTACATTGCACCATTATTGTTTTAACATACACCACTACCCGTCGTTAACTGTTTCTGAAGGTTGTGTGGTCCGAATAATTTCTAAATTACATGGTAATTTTCTCTTTCAATATAGAGTATTTTGCAAGCACATTAATATATGTGCTTGAGTTGTAAAAAAACCTGAGGTCATCTCTAAAAGAGTAGGGCGCAATGTAATAGAAGGTATCGAAATAAAATACATCGAATACTGTTACGATACGTATGCATTAGATTCACGTTATTAAGTACTAAAGATTATGTACTGTGAAAGCCGTGAATCCGGCAATTTGACGAATAACCCTATAAATATGTAATATGTATATGTAGTTATAGCGGGTTGCGTTATATGTTACTTTTTTGAAAATAGCTGTAGTGTATGCGACTGCTAATGTCTCGGGTTCGATCTCCGGGTCGGGCAATGTTATTGAGCTTTTTCCTAAAAAAGAAAAGAAAAATTCTCAATAGCAGCCCGGAGTTTGGAAATTTGCCCGGTAGACGTCAATAGGCTCGCCCCCTATTACGTGGGACTTAAACATAGCTGGCGAATCATGGGCGTGTAATACACCTCTGTCTACCGCTTCAGGGAATACAGGCGTGATGCTACGTTGTTTTTTGAAAATGTTAAACTTGTAAACATTATGTACGTTGTGTGTGTGTTTAATAAGGCCGGAATTATACTTATCTGACGAGTCGTGTCGCGACGCATTAGAGTGGTTTCATTTAGTATAAATGATCAATAATTAAGTTGATCAGCTGTTTGGGATATTTGTGACTTTATGAACTCTTCTAGAGTTGCGACTGTAACGCTATAAAATAACGTCATCATAATGCGTCAGAATGCGACTTTTAAATGCGTATTGCGTATGTGTGCCCACAGTACACCAGCAATCACGTTAGAGCGCCTCCTATACTATATAATGTACCTACTTTGTTATAACGCATCACGTTTAAGTATACATGTATGCACCTTAATACATTTCTTTTATACTGTTTGGTATATTGATATTCTAGAATATCTATACTATTATAAAGCTGTAACAAAACTGTGTCTGTACATTTAAGATATTTGAGAAAAAATGACTGAATGAGGCTATATAGGCATGTCTAAACATACAATACTTTTATCTGTATGTTCGTTCGCGCATCACGCAAAATTACTGAACGGATTTTGATGAAACTTTTTTATTTGGTAGCTCTTGATTAGACTTAAAAACTGGTATACATTTTATCCCGCTACTATGTCGGAAACCTGAGATATATCCTAATAAAAACTAGCTTTTGGCTGCGGCGAAGCCGCGGGCAAAGGCTAGTCTATCTATAAAAGTCAAGCTTAGATTCATTATACGATGACGATAGGTATCGATTATGCTCATCTTGTCTGAACTTTAATCGGGACAGAATAACAATCTGTAGTCAATCAATTCGTAAATCATAGAGGTAAATTTTTATTTAAGTTATCGTTTTTATTTAAAAAATAAATACCACTTTTTTTTTGCTATATTATTCCATCCTAAAAACATTAGGTGTTTGATAGAGTATAGCGAAGGAATCCATTTTTCTACATTTGCATTTGCAAATAATCTTCTCACCTAACCGCTTCAAACCCATGTTTTGTCCCACCGCAAACAAAAAATCTGTCGATCAACATCTGACTAGCTAGTCGCAGCTGAAGTTCGGTGTACTCTTGAGTTCAGGACGTCAGCGGGCTGTGTAAGGATGTGGGGGGTGACATCTGCGCGGGTGGACCGCATCTGTGTGTGTATGCACTCAACTATACGTGTCTGTGTGGGGTACAGTACACCTTGCATCCAACGGGACCCAGACCCGAGCAGGTAGACGCTTGCTCGCTGACATAGTTGAGAACGGATCACGCTTTCTTGATGCGAATATGGATTTTGAACAGATATTTTTGTTGTAGGCAAAAGGGCCGAAATATTTCATCTTATCTAGAAATCTAACTAAAATATTTTTTATTACCTACCTAAATAAGTAGGTAATAGGGTAAAATACGGATTGTGTTACGGTTTTTTTTAACGCGGATCAATTTGCAAGATTGAAATAAGAATTGTATCGATTCCACTCTTATTAGTCGCGACATCCCCCTTTTTTCAGACTTAAGAAGTTTAATGTCACAATCTCGACGGTTAGACATCTTAAAAAATAGGCTCTTTTAAAATCATTGATGTCTACAGGAGTACCACAGCAGTTCGATACCTATTATATTGTAAATTAAGCAAATGTAATTACACAGTTATTAAAATACTTACGTATTCAGAGACTCTACGAATGTATGCATTATTAATATACATATACACCGACAACGCTCGATACAGGTAGGTACCTATATAGCGCACTAACCGTAGGGATAAAAGTTTAAAAGACATATTAACGAGTTTAAAAATAAGTAGGTGCTTACTTATCAAAGTAAAAAAAAAATTAAGTAATAGGACCTATACCTAATGAATCCTAAGATGTAGGCCTATATCTGGCAGAAACCTCAACTCGAACGAATGAATCTTGGAAACGTTTCTGGGGCTTAAAAACCTATAATAACAGATGTTCACCAGAGCTAGCAACACACATGGTAAATATATTTGCACACACACACACAGATACCAGTGTAGAGACGAGAAGCTTGATTAGATCACAAATAACGCATCTTTGTCATTCCTCGGGGCTGTGACTAAACTAATAAATTATACAGATAAGTGTGTAGTAACACATTAATATCTAATATAACTATCCTAATTATAAAAAATACTAAAACGATAAAATTTAATAAAGCTAAACTTGTTAAAATGAAATGCAGAACTGCAAATAGTTTCATAAACGATGTCTCTTTGTATACATACATAGCTGGCACAGTAACAATTCAGTCGGGAGTACTAAATATAGCACAAAATAAAACAACTGTCTCTTGCCCTTCATTCACTACCCTTATCATGACATAAATGGACTCAATGTTTGTTGGCATAGTGTCCACATTCACATACCGCGCGTGGGCCGAGTAATTGGTTGGAGCGGTCGTCTGCGCGGGCGCACCAGAATTTTTAATTATGAATTAATTAGTAACGAACAACAATACCAACGTGCCTAATCCTGATTACTCATTTTCATGTCAACGCGACACACATAGATGAACATGATAATATCATATTAGCGTAACATAAATGAGACATCCTTGAGCACAGAAACTGCTATAGTTCTCCCGCTATATAAAAATCGCACAATTGTAATTAGCAGATATATTGTTACATTTAATATTATGCGCGTACACGTCCATCCGTTGGGGTCGACGACTCAGATATAAATATTATTAAATATAACCATCTTCCTATCTGCTAGCAACACATATAGGTATTTTAAACAACTGTCGATCTAACTATGAGCTTTGTTTATAGGAACAATCTAAGTCATAGGTTAATTTTCTTAAATTTTAATTTGAAATATTAATATAATATTTAAAATGCTTTCATGATTGAATATTTATAATTTATTTTTTAAAACCTTATTATTTTAAATTAGCAACTAAATAATAGGGAGGGACCCCTGATAAATTAAAAAAAATGAGTTACCTACGCTTTGCAATAATACTCTTCTAATTTTGACTGATACAAGATCTATGAAGAATATACCCTACATTTTTATTTATTTATGTACTCTACATTCCCGCCATAACTGATTATTTCAAGTTCACAGCTCGATTTTGTTAATCTATTTTTAAAAGCACTCTAAATTACAGTATCTATGGAAATGAGTAGTTATCAGAATATGTTTAAATTCTTCCAATTATTTATGCAAGACATAGACTACTCTGTAGTAAAACAGTTACCCAATTTTTTGAATGAAAGAGCCACCCGGTATGTATAACTATGTAACTATAGCCAGATAATATAGGCTCGAGGTATGAGACTACGGCATAAAAAGGTTAGCTTATTTGCTGATAACAATGTAAAGTACCTACATAGGTACTAGGAACATAGTATATATATTTTTTAAATATTGCTAGCATACGCCTTAAATGCGTTCTGATCTTCTCGAGGAATATAAACGTAATAAATCATATCCATTCAATAAGTAAGAAAACAGCCCTAACTCTCGATAAAATGTATTGTTTATGCTATATATAACGGATTCTCAAAACTCTAAGTAAGTGCAACACAGATCAAACGCTATCGCCATGTTTGTTTATAGATTATAATGAATCAGATTCAAAGTATAGCACTTAACTATTGGCTTTTAAAACATTTCACGAGAGTTTTTTTAAGTATAGTAGGTACCTTCTTATACAAAGATTTAATATCACATGGATGATAGAAAGTATTCTCTTCTTATTATCCTTCCTAAAGGCGACGCTCCCGCTTAACATCAGATGGGCCATATGTTTATTCGCACAAACGAGGTTAGCCTCGTAGTACTTATTTTATTGGGTATAATATTTGGTTTGTGGTTTTACAAACTTCCAAACCTTGCCGAATACTTTTAAATTAATGGTAAGCTTTGAAGTATCACCATTGCTGGTGGAAACCGGCTACAGTATCTAGCTTATAGAGTCATCACTGGTGCGTTGCCAACGCCAAAGGGTAGCTCTCACTATCCAATCCTCTCCGGGTAGGATGGAGATTAGAAGGTGTAGAGATAGGTTGATAGAGAAAGGAGGAGAGGACTTGGGGCTCAGGCGTTCTCAGATGGAACCCCTATGGTTAGTGGTAGGAATATCATGGTTAGTCTACTAGTTATAAGCGAATCTTATGTTAGAGGGCGGGACGCCAAGTCGAGCCCTATCATTTATCCTGGAATTAGCACGGATATACCATGAATTGATTAACTGACGCATTTCTGCGGCTTTCTACTATAGCTCTAAAGATTAGTAGAAAGCCAACCTTTATACGATTGAGAAGAGCTTTTTGGCAATTACAGTTAAAGCTTTTTGGCAACGCTTAGCGCTTGACAGCAAACCCCAAAATTCATGTATTCCGTGAACAAATTTGTTTGCGGAAAAATGAAATCAAAAACCAATCGATACAATGTATGCAAGCGTTGCGAGAAGCCACAAGAGGTAATGAAGAATCAACATAAATCTTATCTTAAATAATATCAATTGTAATAGAAAAATGTGTAGGTAGGTAGCTACTTCATATCACATTGTTTGGAGCCAAATAGCGGGTAAACGATGTTTATTTAACGGCATTCCTTTGCCATGCTTGTATTGCATTACAAGTGGGTGTCACATCGCACCAACGGTGTGGGCCAAGGTTTCTGTTTTAAATCTGCGTAAAACATAGTCCAAAGAAATGTTATTTGCCTATGATGCAAGAAAATAAATCCGCTATCAACTAGATAATCTATTGTTTTGAATGATAAGCAGTTACGTAGGGAACAAATAGGTACATATACTTATCAACAACATGTGTTATGCTTCTGGTAGATAATGATTTGAATATAGTAATAACTATTATATCTGTCTTTTAGCACTTGACATGCTCAAATCAAATCAAAATACTCTTTATTACACATTAAGTACACCAAACAATACAAGTGACAAATATATTAGTGTACAATTTAGCGGTCTTATTGCATGCTGCAATTTCTTCCGGACAACCTGCTCAGCTACTAGGAGGAAAAAAATATTTGTGAAATTGGAAAAAGAGAGCTCTACTTAGACATCTGATAGGTGGCGTAGATCATAAAGACATCTAAAACAAACGTGAAGTGGAAATTTAGAGTCGCCGTGAGGTGACTGTGATAGCTTAGCAGCCCAGAGCACTTTCCCTGATTGGATGGGTAGGTTCGTATCCTGCTCGGAGTAAAGCTTTCTTTTTCCACCCTCACAAATAATTTGTTCTTTATAGTAATAAAATAACTGTAATTTTATCCAAATTAATTTATGATAACACTATCATTATTTAAAATAATAAAACATGTTATCTTTTACTTTTTCTCTATGAAATATTTTTGACCAGAAATTATTATAAATTTAAAACATTTGATCCTCAGTTAATTTTCTTTTTTATAAGGGTGCATTCCTGAAAGCTTCCATAAACAGCATACTGCGAGCTTAGGAGCAATGCATTTATGATTTAACTCTAGTTTCACACATTAGTCACAGAGTTATGAATGGCTGGAGCAGCAGGCGCAGGCGCAACTGCGGGCGGTGTGAAACGGGAGGGGGATGCGAGGAGTTGCTGCTAAATATAGATGGCAGCAACAGGTGGTCGCTCCACACCCTTCTACTTCCACCCACACGGCATATGGCCAACATTCGCTGCGCATTGTGCATATAGCGGGATAAAGACAGTAAAATTTTCTTTGCATACTGAGATAACTTACAAACTGCAATCATAATTAAAAAAAAGTGAAAGCTAAGTAGTAAGGTAGACAGACCACTATCATAAGATATGGAATGGAACCCCAAAGCTAAGAAACAAAGACTTTACGTGCGTTGTGATAAAATTACAACCCAGTCTCCCGAGATTGGCCTTTGTCTGCCACCCGCCGATTTGGAAACCAATCGGTGTTTGCAGATATTAGAGTAAACTCAGCCAAAATACCAAAATATTGAGTCAATAAAAAAATATATTTTTACACTTTATATTAGACGGGCCTCGTGGCGTAGTCGGCAGTGTAACCCGACTTCCGTGCACGAGATCGTGGGTTCGATTCCCACTCAGGACAATTATTTTTGTGATGAACATAGATATTTGTACTGCGTCTGGGTGTTTTCTATTTATTATTACGTATATATTAACAAAAAAAAAGTAATATATGTATGATATCCATAATCTGGTACCCATAGAACAAGTTTTAAGCTTAATTTGGGACCAGAGGACGTTGTGTGAAAATGTCCGTGAAAATGTATATAGCCATTTTTTTTTGTTTAGGCGGGAAAAAATGTGAGTACCTAACCGCACGCCCCCTCGCTCGGGGCAACGAACAGGGTAGTGTGGGGCCCTCGCACACTAAAGAAACCCGCTGTGTTCCGTCTCTTCGCCTGTGTTGGCGGACCACTGGTACCTACTGTGTTGGATTACTTCAGTGGCCCGCGAATATGTATATAGCCTAGTATTATTTATCCAGGCAGTCTACAGGTATCACGTTACAACCCTAACAGCAGAATAACTAGTACCTATTTGCAGAGTGGGCAGAGAAGTAAATGCTATTTCTACTAATAGAAGATTATAATTATTACACGCGGGTGGAATGACGGGGTACAGCTACCTAGTACGAATTATCACTAAATAATATAATAGACAATCGCAATACTTTTTATAATTTTTATAATCATCTGCAAGACCGATATGCCTATTATTCGTTTTCTGACAAACAACTTTTAATTGTAAATCAATGAGACATGTGTTGAAACGGCTATTAATTGAGATCAGATACAAACAAACATAAATCAGAACGTTTATTCTACCCAAAAGGTACAGGCGACAGAAGACTGCACTTTGTGGTACTTGTACTCACTCGTCTATATCCAGCGGTTGACGAAGAAAGGATATGTGAATGATAGATGTTACTAAGAGTATATTTTAAAATAAATCATTAGCTTCTTAGTCTTAACCCAAACATTGTAGGTTGTTGGGATCGGCTTCCGATCTGTTACACGGAACGACTGCCTGCCTGACCTCCACAACCCAACTAAGGGGACAACTGGCGACAGTGAACGAAACTGGCGACTTTAGAACAAGACTGGAGCCAGATTTTTTATTCAAGTCTGACAACCTATAGCGACTGTCAAAATGTTGACAGTCGGCACTTACTGGTAAAAATGCCTTGCATGGCACGGAGGTCAGCTGTTAGCTAATATATGTCAGCTTTTGGACACCCACCTGATGCCAGCCGAGCAAAAGCTGCTTAACCTTGTTATCGAACCTGCAAATAGGTTCACAACTAGGCTACGATCATCGAAATCTTAAAATCTCAATAATATTACAATATATCATTTAAAATATATATCTATAGGTAATCCATAATGTATTTGAATAAACAACGATTTTTGATTTGATTTACTTAATTTCCTTACTTAAATCACGGTAATATTGACTTCAGTAATAGGTAAGTACTTTATCATCTACATAATTAAAACAAAAACCACATTAGAAAGAAACTGTTCATCTTAACATCTAAACTGCGTTTTATTATCTTGTTTACAAAGGAATCACGTTTGGACATGAGAACGTGATGATCTTCTCTTACAGATAACAATCTAGAGCTTTAAAAAGTTACTCATGTCAGATATTAAATTATTCTTATTTTAAAAAAATCGCTACACCCGAGCCAATGAGTTGATATCAACGGTACGTAGTAATTACAATTATTATTACTGTGAATCGCCTGATCTACCAATTTAATTGAAAATAATAATAATCTTTAAATTAAATTCCCTGAATTTAAACAGGTCCTATTTAAAATAAACAAACAGAAAAAGATGTTAACTGGCAAATACCTTTGGTTTTTAAAATCCACTAAGCTTGTATATGTATTCGTCCAAGCTGATGATTGATCTGTAATCTGTCCCTCTAAAACGGAGGAAACGGAAAAGGATGTTACAATAGTTTCGTTTTAGAAATACGAAACGACGAATTTTTAAGTGACGCTTCGACAGGGCATTGAGTGTTTGTTGTTTCAGAACTAAAAGATGGTTGTTATGGACTATCAAGTAAAGAGCTTTTATAAATGTTCCGTTCATTGGCCCTGTATGTGCTTGAAATAGACAATATGACTAAATCTCGTGATATTAAATGAAGCGCCCTTTTCAAGTAGGTGAAGTGGACAGAAATATCAGGCAATACGAAATTTTTGAGATAAAATTGACTCGAATCATTTTAAAGTCTACTCAAACCACAAAGGAAGTCAACTACTAGGTACATTGTAACTTTTATTTTTATTTTAAGAACGATACCTAACAATTAAGATCTATTACCGATTGAGAACAAATTGCAGTATTGTGTTGTACATAAACTTTTTCTATAAAAAGGACAATGTTTGTTGAGGGCAGAACAAGTTTTCTTGGAAGAGGTGCGGGTGTCTGGCACAAGTCAACAGTATGGCGATAACAAAATGCAATTTAGATGCTGTGTAAAAACGAGCATTGCTCGTTTATTTTAAAGTATTTAAGACAGTTATTAAAGAAAACAACGGACATAGGAAAAAGTCAGTGGCAAGGATATTGGTCGAAAATTTAGATGGATTGATAATAACAATTTTCACAACAATTTTCAAATACCATTTTGTTGCATTGTTTATATTTTTATGATATATGTAGTTTTCCTTTCGTAACTTCCTGTCATGCATACTTGGAATATTAATCATTTTAAACATTTTCTATACTATTATAAAGCTGTAACAGGGCTATGTCTATACATTTAATATATTTGAGAAAAATATCTAAATTAGGCTATATAGGCATGTCTAAACACAAAACGATATTTTTAGATTTTTTGTCTGTTTATCTGTTTGTTTGTTCACGCATCACGCAAAAACTACCGAACGAATTTTGATGCAACTTTTTGTTTGATAGCTCTTAACAACTGGTAAGTTTTATCCCGCTACTATATCGGGAACTTGAGATATTACCTAAAAAAAAACTAGCTTTTGGCTGCAGTGGAGCCGCGGGCAATGGCTAGTGATCTATATTTTTAGCACTTGACGTGCTCAACTACTTTTAAAGTACAAATATTATATTTAGATATATTTATATATATTTTTAGCATTTTACATGCTTAGCAATATACATTAAACACAAAGTGAAAAATGTGAAATCGAAAATAACAATCACGAGCAGGATTTGAACCTGCATCTCCTGCATCTCCTGATTTCACATTATTCACTTTGTGTTTAATGTACAAATATTATTTATGAATGAGGAAAAAGGGAACTTTAGTACGAGCAGGAATCGAACCTGCGTCCCTTCCTTTCCGGGGAAGTGCTCTAATCCACTGAGCTATCGTACTCCCTTACGGTCATACCCAATTTCCTCATCACATTTGTCTTAACGATCAACGCCATCATGTAAATGCGTTCCGATAGAAGGAAGGGACGCAGGTTCGATTCCCGCTCGTACTATTAATAGTTCTCTTTTACTCATTCACAAATAATAATTTGTACTATTAATCATTTGGTAAGAATAAACTTTTTACTGCTATGATATTATTGTCTTAACATTTTAGACTCAACAAATTATTGAAACATATTTTAAAGTAAGCTTTTACTCAAAGTAATCTAATTATAATACCCTAAGAATAGAGCTGATCAGTTTAATACCTTTGCTTTATATATAAATCTATGCCAATGTTGTTAAATAAAAAGAGTTGTTTCAACTCTGGGCAAAACTTAAACCTATCATCAATCATAATTTACCGCTCGCAAGTTGTTGGCCAGTGTCTCAAGCGACCCTGAATATCTTTCTATATTTAGACATAATGCAGCCCTATATCTACTGCGATCGACTTAGGGTTGATACTTATGCTAAGAAAAACGGTGCAATACCTAATTTAAATATGTTTTTAACGGCCCTTCATTTGTGTTCATGTCATATTTTAAGGCCGAAAAAAATTAAAACTAAAAATCAACTAAACTAACTAACTTATCATCACGCCATTTCCCTTGCGGGTAGGCAGAGAGAAAAGAGTGCCAAGAGGCTCTATTCTTGAATACATCTCTCGCTTCCTCAACATTCATAACCCTCTTCATACACGCTCGCCGGTTTCGGAGACTCCTGACTCCACCTTCCTTCAATAGATGACCAATTTGGTCTAGGTAAGTAAGTCTCGGTCTCCCCCTGTACCTACATCCTTCCACTTTCGCATTGTACTCGTATATCTTCTTAGCCAGTCGCTCGTCCGGCATTCTTTCCACATGTCCGAACCATCGGAGCATTCCCTTTCGCATCTTTACACCAATACTCTCTTTCATACCTACTCGCTCTCTTACGTCATTGTTACGAATGCGGTCAGTCAGCCTCACTCCACAGATTCTCCGCAGAGATCGCATTTCGACCGCATTGATTTTACTCTCATGCTCCTTTTTACATACCCAACTCTCGCTCCCATATAGTAACGTTGGGACAAGCACTACGTTGTGTATTGTGACACGTGCCTTCTGGCTGAGGTGGTGGCTGCCGAGAAGTTGTCCCAATGCTCCGTTCGCTCTATTTCCCGCATTCACTCTTCTTTCTACATCAGTGGTGTACCTTCCATCCCGACTGAATCCACATCCAAGATATACAAATTCATCCACTTGTTCTAGCACACCATTTCCTATTGCTACTCTAACATCTGTTCTGGCTTCTTCTCTTTCAAAAACCATTACTTTGGTTTTGCTTACATTGACACGTAGGTCCCTTTTCTTACAATCTTCTGCCATTACGTCGACTAAGGTTTGCAGGTCAGTCGCAGACTGCGCTAATAGGACCGCATCGTCTGCATATAGCAGCGAGTTAACCACTGAGTCGCCCATCTGAACTCCCACATTCATTTCATTCAACCTTTGTAGACATTTATCCAGATATATGATAAACAGTCTGGCTGATAGAACGCAGCCCTGTTTAACGCCGATATTGACATCAAACCAGGGTGACATTCCATCATCTAGCCGCACACAAGCTCTGCAGTCCATGTAGTTGGACTGCACCGCTTGTAGCAGCCTACCGTTAATACCATACTCCGGCAAAATGTCCCAAAGTTCCTTTCGTACAACAGTGTCAAATGCTTTCTCCAAATCCACAAAACTGCAGCAAACCCTCTGGCCTACAGCCAGATGCTTCTCCACAATGTTACGCAAAGAAAACACTTGATCCATACATCCTCTTCCACACCTGAAACCTCCTTGTGCCTCACACAAAAATTCATCAGACACCATCATCATTCTCCTTTCAATAATCTTACCATACACTTTGGCTGCCAAACTGGTCAAGCTTATGGCTCTGTAGTTTGCACAGTCATAACGTGAACCCTTGTTTTTAAACAAGAGCACGATGACTGCGCTTCTCCAGTCCTTGGGAAACATTCCTGAGCTCCAACATAAATTGAGAAGTATTAGGAAGGATTCCCAGACACATGAGCCTCCAAGCTTGATCATCTCAGCAGACACCATATCAATACCCGCTGCTTTACCATTTTTCAAACTTCTAATAGCCCATTCAACTTCATCCATACTAATGTCATCAGAGGATGCCGGTACCGAATGCTGATCTGTTAGACCAGATGTGGCACCAGCATCACCCTGAACATCCGCATACATATCTCCAAAATATTCACTCCATCTGCTTAACACATCTTGTGTTTGCGTAAGAATGTCTCCACCTTTAGACCTTTATTTTATTCATTCTGAAAGCTGACCAACCACTCCGAGATTTCTTCACGTCCCTCCAGAAAAGTTTGGTGTTGCTCTCGAAGTTTTGGTCAGCCTTTCTTCTGCAATCATATTTGCTTTATCACGCTTCTCTTTCACTAAGGCTTTGGTGTTATTCTTACGTTGCCGGTATATTTCTTTCTAATGTTCTTTCATACTTGCATTCAGGTTCAAAGAAGATACATAGTCCAGCCACGCTTTCTTCTTTTGGTCTACGGAAGCTGCTACTTCCGTATCCCACCATGCATCACCTTTCACATTCCTATGCTTCTTTGAGCATCCACATACTTCTTTCGCTGTATCTACCATACTATCTTTCAATACTCTCCAACATTCTTCTATGTCAGATCCCGGCTGACTTGCCATTGTCAGCCGTTCACGGACACCCTCTACATACTTTGCTCTTACACTCTCTTCTTGCAACTTTTCAATCGTTATTCTTTCAAGCCCTCCGAAGTGGACACGCTCTCGCCAGTGTCTCCACTTTCTGAACAGACCACCAAATCTCGCAATAACGAGATAGTGGTCCGTGTCGACAGTGGGACCCCTGTAGGCTCTTGTATCCAGAATTTTGCTTTGGATGCGACTGTCTACCAGAATTAAATCTATCATACTTCTCTGTTCATTCCTTCTCCATGTATACATATGGATGTCCTTATGTTGAAAAAATGTGTTTGACACAATAAGGTTTCTCTCCATACATACATCCGCAATGAGCCTACCTGCATCACTCACTCTCTTATCACCAAATGAACCAAGCACGTCCTCGAAGTCTGGACGCTTGGTCCCAACCCATCCATTCAAGTCTCCGCATACGATCACGCGTTCACTAGCTTCTGGCAAATCCAGAACTTCCCTAACATTATCCCAGAACTTCTCTAGATCCGATGCCACCGAAGAGCCTACGGGAGCATAAGCTGCGACCATGAAGACCCTGGTGACACCTAGTTTTATTCGGACCCATAGAAGTCTGGGATCAAACATTCCGTAGTGTTTCACACCTGTGGCCAAGCGAGCGGACAGCAACACCCCCACTCCCATGCTGGCCCGATCGCTCTGCGGTACACCAGACCACAGAGCTAACCCGCCACCAGGAAGATCACAGGCGTCGCTACCCTTTCGCTTGGTCTCTGTTACACAGAGCACATCAAGCTGTCTGTCCGACATGACGGTTACCAGCTCGTGTAACTTATCTTCCACACCATTTCTTACATTCCACGTGCCTACTCGACACTGCTCCCCTCGACTCGCCAAACTGGGCAAGGCGTGATTGGTGGCGGCCCACATCGCCGCATCTGCCGTTGTTCGTAACGACGGGGGCGGGTCGGTACACGTCGCCTCTGGGGCACGCCCTAACCCGCACTGCGGTACGCGATTCCTACTACCAGTATTAATAAATTTTTGTAGATAGCAAAGATATTTTTTGAATAATATTAGGTTTGCCAGAAAAAACTGAGGTTCACATCTTCCCGCAGGCAATGTGTCGTCTGCACCAACACCGATCAAAGCACAGCTTTTTGCCCTGTGCGTTTACATGTGCGCAATTTACTGTGAAACCGTGTCTCAAACGGATTCAAAGAAACATTTATAAAATGCCTACAATATGTAAATTTGGATAACTAATTCTCGGAAGGGGCATTGAATATGAATGAACATTTCAATGCATGGTCAGATAAACGAATAGAAACTCTTTCATTATCAAACCGTCACTAACGCGAATAGTACTCTCGTAGAACGTATTATCGACTAGGGATTAAGCTATTAACAGTCCACCATGCCCTTTTAATGGACTATAATGATTTCAGACGATCCAAAACCTGTCATATTACACATGCTTACATTTACCTGTTTTGATACTTATGTTAAGTACGAAAAAAATAATAATGCATCATTCATCATAAAGCGAGACCCTTTTGGCAGCAACAATAAATAATCGTTGGCCACCTATATCTAATATTTAATTTTATCAACACCTCGCTGACCCGGCACCGCTTCGCTTCTTTAGATATTGCCAGAAGACATAATATATTAATAGAAGAACATAAGCCTCCCCAAGAATGGGGGATAGTGCCGTAATCGCCACGCTTGGCAGGCGGGTTGGTGATCGCAGTGGATGTTGTTAATACTCGAAGGAGTGCTGCTGCCCACTCCCCCGGTATCCTTCAGCGGCTCTTACGACTCCCATGGGTGGAGAGGGGTGGGACAATTCTAAAGCTGGCCCCACACGGCAAATGGCGTTAGCTTTACCTATTTGCGATTCCAAAGAAATTTTAAGTTATGCGTTCAACCATTTACGTAGTAACAGGACCTATACACTATTATATTCTTTTTAAAAAACTATTAATAATAATTAGGAGTGAAAGTAGCTAAACAATTTATAATTATGAGTATATTCAAACAATAATAAAATATTATTAATTTTCAATGTTCCACCTTAACCGTGGGATCTTTGTAATCTAATTGCTCATCTGGTGTGTGCGGCCAAAATGTTGGTTTGTTTACAAAGTCTAATGCTTGATCTGGGTACATTTCAGCAAACATTTCCAACGTCATATCATCAAATTTGGGTAAAGCTTTTATTTTCTCCAACTCTTTGTTAGACCTGTGGAGAATTAACGATAAATTTAGAAACTTATTAATATTAACTGCAATGTGTCAAACAAAGATATTTTAATGATTATTTTATGAACGAACTTTTCAATGTGAACATTCATTTCATCGCAATATTTCTTTATTTCTGGTTGCAAACTTGCCCACTGTTTATCGACTTCAGCTGTATATTTATCTTCTGGATACGGAACTTTGAAAGAGCTATATGCACTCTGGAATTTGTCGACCAGACCTTCCACTGGAACGTTTTTCTTATAGCCCTCCCAATCGATCGCTGGAGGCACCTCGGGATTAGAGAGAACTCTGTAGTAAATATATATAAATGTTATTACCTATACTTTCATGTTATTTTTCTGCATTGAACGAAGAATTCAAGAGTAAAAAAGGTGGGCAATGATGAAGAAGACCAAGAGGAGGATTTAGAGGACCAAGTTAAGTCAGCGAGTAAAAGCCTAGTCTTTCACTCGCTGACTTGCGAGTAAAAGACTAGGCACCCTAAAAAGAGCCTAGCGGTACCTATTAAAAGTTTGCTGCAAAAATACATATAATGATTTACTAATTTATCACACACAATTTTTATTAGGCTATGAACTTGCTTAGGTTATGAATAAAAAGAATAATGCACTTGAAATTCCAACATAATATTACCTTCGCCAATATCCATAATTTTTTGCTTTGAAGGTCATAAAGTGAGCTTTCTGTTCTGGTGGCACTAATTTCTCTAGTTTCGCCCAGTCTATGGCAGTTTTGGTAAATTTATTTGCCATGATAGTGAATCAAAACAAACTTTTTAAAATACCTAAGATTTTATAACTGATATATTCACACCTAATGCCGGTTCTACACTGCCTGGACTGCCTCACACGTCTGCACAAGAATACAAGCAGTGAATTCTATCTGACATAAATAAATAAATATTCACGGACATTTCACACGTCATCTGGCCCCAAACTAGGCTTAACGCGTATGCTATGGCTACCAAATTACGGATATAATACATATACAGTAGAATCCGTTTATTATGACTCCGCCTATATTGACCAACCGCTTATTATGAAGTAATTACACAGCAAAGTTTGGTTCATATAAAATTATTTATAACTAAGTCGGATATAATGACTTCGCTTATAGTGACATGTCGCTTATTGTGACCCATTTTTAATAAATTGCGTCCAGTTATAGTGACCGGCATGATTCCTAACACCTTCGGCAGTGTTCGGGAGAGTCACGTGATACCCGACGACGTTCGGCGCGTGCATGACTTTTTTGTTTTGAGTCTCGGTGGGTAATTGATTTTGTTTCTCTCTATTAAAATAAATACATACTAACAAAAATAGGATATTGTTTATTTTCCACAAAATGCTTTGTATGACGTCCGCTTAGTATGACGTGTTTGTTATGTCCCTGCGATGTCATTATAAACAGATTCCACTGTATTACTTTTTTTTGTAAATACATACATGTTATAGATAGAAAACACCCAGACGCAGTACACATATCTGTGTTCATCACACAAATAATTGTCCTGAGTGCGAATCGAACCCAAGACCTCGTGCACGGAAGTCGGTTACACTACCGACTACGCCACGAGGCCCGTCAGTCACATGAATGAATACATTCGAGAAGTTTACATGCATGTTCACTTACTAAAACTAAATGGAAGAGAATGCAGTCTGCCACTGCTTATCGAATGGAGTCATAGATACGGGTGTGAACCCCTTGACGCTTACACAGAAAACTGACTCAGAACGGAAAGAACGGTGCGTATGATCGCCGAATCGTCTCTATACACGTTCATTCCTCATCACAAACGTTCGCGTCGTAAGTCTGGAGCAGGCATAGCATTTGTCATAGTCATTGATTTCTTTTTATTTAATGACAGTTTTCTAAGTTATCGGTCAATATTGGACAATATTATATAGCAGTGAAGATATTATAATATATATTACATCCATCTATATAAGAAATATTTATAATACAAAATCGCCAATAGCCAAACCACAAAATAAAATCATAAAAATAATTGACTGATTAGCCTGTGAAGATCTTTCATCTTTAACCATTATCAAATGTCCCTCATGTGGTGAAGAAATTATTTTTCTGAACATAAACCGATTACCAATCACGCGATACACGAGATGTGATATTGGATCGCGTGCTTTTGGTAGTGTCTGATTATTTAGCTGCAGGTCCCTAGTAACATCATATTAAATTATATTTGATATAAACTTTGCCGTGCGGGGTCGGCACCAAGAATAGCTCCAGCCCGTCTCTTCCTATGGGAGTCGTAAAAGCCGACTAAGGGATTACCGGGGGACCGGGCAGCAGCGTTCCTCTATGTACTAAATACATCCACTGCGATCGCCAACCCGCCTGCCCCATTTTTGGGAGGCCTATGTCCAGCAGTGGACGATGAAAGGCTGATGGATGGATGGATGGATAAACTTTGCGGGATAAGTTTTTTCTCCTGGCTTTTAGCAAAATAATAGTTGCACAATAAATTATGTAATTTATGCGAACGCTTATCGGATAGATAGACACTATTAACAAAAGCAGATATATAAATATTGTTCGTAAAAGCTTCTTTCTGCAAGTCTCGTACATCGCACAAGAACCTATGTATAATGTCCGCTTTTATGTATTTGTATCTATCGCTCAAAGTTAGTAGTTGGGCAGGAATCATTTTGACATAAGTATTTTGATCTGTAATTTAGTACTTGATATGTTCAGCTATTTTAAAGAACAAATTTATGAAAGTGGAAAAAGGGAACTCCACTGCAAGCAGGATTCGAAACTGCGTCACATTCAATCCGGGGAAGTGTGCTAGACCGCTCTCCGACCCAACGGTGATTCCAAATCTCCACTTCAAATTTGTTTTTGACATCTTTACTACCCACGCCACCTATCGGATATGTGATCACTGTTGTTTCTTGAACAACGGATAGCATTTTGTTGAAGCAGCCGTGTCTCGTCTCAAACCATAAGCAATAAAAAGTATAAAACCTCAAGTTCATAAACAAAATTAGAACTGACTAATTGTAATTATATTATGGAATAGTTTAACAGTCTAATAATACCTAAAGTGGAATAAATAATGCGCTGTTTGCTTTAGAGATTGTATTATCAATGCATGATAAGATATCGTCAAAGTTGTAACTCCGAATAGTTATAATGTACATTCACAATACTCGTTACTCGTCTTGAATTATTCAGTGATGTGATGCGTAATAGTTGGCAAGTAATTCACACTTCCGGGTGCTACGGAAGTATTTAAAGAACTTTATTATCCAGATTGTGTCATTGTTTCATTCACACTAATTGGGAAGTTAAAATTTTAGAAAACAATTTTTGTTTTAATATTTCGCTAGCGATTAGTCATTAAGTATTGTATAACTAACAATATTTAGTCGATCCGTGCGGAATTTTTTCGACCTCTTCGTAGATGATTGATCTCAAATTTTAGAGAAGCGGTACATTTTTAGGCCGTGGGTATATTTTTCGTCATTAGCCGGAAATGCCGGCATGAAAATAAGGGGTAAATCATGGAATTTAATAAAAAAATAAGGAATATCTCGCGGACTGATAAAAAAAGGACTAGATAAATAATATATAAGATAAGCAGCAAATATATCTATATAATATATGTATACAGTACATACTTACTTCCTTATTATCACGCCATCTCCCTTGCGGGGTATAGGCAGAGAGAAAGGAGTGCCAAAAGACTCGTCTTGCATACATCTCTCGCTTCCTCAACATTCATAGTTCTCTACACAGTTTATATACAGTTTACATATGTATTATAAATATAGGTACATTAATATTTTGAAAGTAAATGTAGCTACAAATCATAATTTGTGAAAAAGAAAAAGAGTATTTTAGTACAGGCGGGAATCGAACCTGCGTCCCTTCCTATCCGGGGAAGTGCTCTAATCCACTGAGCTACAGTATATCTACAATCTATATAGTATATTATGATTTGTACTTTAAGAGTAGCGGAGCATGTCAAGTGCTAAAATATAGATCAAAATGTTTAAATGTAGATAATAATAAAAAATGCACGTACGCTACTTATCAAAATTTTTCTTATATACATTTTTGTTTTCATTTTTTATATTTAGATATTTTTATATATATTATTAGCATTTGACATGCTTAGCACTATACATTAAACACAAAGTGAAAAATGTGAAATCGAAAATAACAGTCAGGAGCAGGATTTGAACCTGCATCTTCTGGATACCGTCCAGATGCTTTACCAATTCAGCCATCCTGACAATTGCTCCTGACTGCTAATTTCGATAACACATCATACTTAACGTCTTTGGGTGACGCCTGCGCCATCTGTCGGAAGTATTTTCATACATTATACCGACCAGGTAAACTTAATTTTACAATTAAGATTTTACCTAATAATGACGCAAACCTTTTAAATATTTAGATATTTTTATATATATTATTAGCATTTGACATGCTTAGCACTATACATTAAACACAAAGTGAAAAATGTGAAATCAAAAATAACAGTCAGGAGCAGGATTTGAACCTGCATCTTCTGGATACCGTCCAGATGCTTTACCAATTCAGCCATCCTGACAATTGCTCCTGACTGCTAATTTCGATAACACATCATACTTAACGTCTTTGGGTGACGCCTGCGCCATCTGTCGGAAGTATTTTCATACATTATACCGACCAGGTAAACTTAATTTTACAATTAAGATTTTACCTAATAATGACGCAAACCTTTTAAATATTTAGATATTTTTATATATATTATTAGCATTTGACATGCTTAGCACTATACATTAAACACAAAGTGAAAAATGTGAAATCGAAAATAACAGTCAGGAGCAGGATTTGAACCTGCATCTTCTGGATACCGTCCAGATGCTTTACCAATTCAGCCATCCTGACAATTGCTCCTGACTGCTAATTTCGATAACACATCATACTTAACGTCTTTGGGTGACGCCTGCGCCATCTGTCGGAAGTATTTTCATACATTATACCGACCAGGTAAACTTAATTTTACAATTAAGATTTTACCTAATATGGACGCAAACCTTTTAAATATTTAGATATTTTTATATATATTATTAGCATTTGACATGCTTAGCACTATACATTAAACACAAAGTGAAAAATGTGAAATCGAAAATAACAGTCAGGAGCAGGATTTGAACCTGCATCTTCTGGATACCGTCCAGATGCTTTACCAATTCAGCCATCCTGACAATTGCTCCTGACTGCTAATTTCGATAACACATCATACTTTACGTCTTTGGGTGACGCCTGCGCCATCTGTCGGAAGTATTTTCATACATTATACCGACCAGGTAAACTTAATTTTACAATTAAGATTTTACCTAATAATGACGCAAACCTTTTAAATATTTAGATATTTTTATATATATTATTAGCATTTGACATGCTTAGCGCTATACATTAAACACAAAGTGAAAAATGTGAAATCGAAAATAACAGTCAGGAGCAGGATTTGAACCTGCATCTTCTGGATACCGTCCAGATGCTTTACCAATTCAGCCATCCTGACAATTGCTCCTGACTGCTAATTTCGATAACACATCATACTTAACGTCTTTGGGTGACGCCTGCGCCATCTGTCGGAAGTATTTTCATACATTATACCGACCAGGTAAACTTAATTTTACAATTAAGATTTTACCTAATAATGACGCAAACCTTTTAAATATTTAGATATTTTTATATATATTATTAGCATTTGACATGCTTAGCACTATACATTAAACACAAAGTGAAAAATGTGAAATCGAAAATAACAGTCAGGAGCAGGATTTGAACCTGCATCTTCTGGATACCGTCCAGATGCTTTACTTTAAGTATGATATATCGAAATTAGCAGTCAGGAGCAATTGTCAGGATGGCTGAATTGGTAAAGCATCTGGACGGTATCCAGAAGATGCAGGTTCAAATCCTGCTCCTGACTGTTATTTTCGATTTCACATTTTTCACTTTGTGTTTAATGTATAGTGCTAAGCATGTCAAATGCTAATAATATATATAAAAATATCTAAATATTTAAAAGGTTTGCGTCATTATTAGGTAAAATCTTAATTGTAAAATTAAGTTTACCTGGTCGGTATAATGTATGAAAATACTTCCGACAGATGGCGCAGGCGTCACCCAAAGACGTTAAGTATGATGTGTTATCGAAATTAGCAGTCAGGAGCAATTGTCAGGATGGCTGAATTGGTAAAGCATCTGGACGGTATCCAGAAGATGCAGGTTCAAATCCTGCTCCTGACTGTTATTTTCGATTTCACATTTTTCACTTTGTGTTTAATGTATAGTGCTAAGCATGTCAAATGCTAATAATATATATAAAAATATCTAAATATTTAAAAGGTTTGCGTCATTATTAGGTAAAATCTTAATTGTAAAATTAAGTTTACCTGGTCGGTATAATGTATGAAAATACTTCCGACAGATGGCGCAGGCGTCACCCAAAGACGTTAAGTATGATGTGTTATCGAAATTAGCAGTCAGGAGCAATTGTCAGGATGGCTGAATTGGTAAAGCATCTGGACGGTATCCAGAAGATGCAGGTTCAAATCCTGCTCCTGACTGTTATTTTCGATTTCACATTTTTCACTTTGTGTTTAATGTATAGTGCTAATAATATGCTAATAATATATATAAAAATATCTAAATATTTAAAAGGTTTGCGTCATTATTAGGTAAAATCTTAATTGTAAAATTAAGTTTACCTGGTCGGTATAATGTATGAAAATACTTCCGACAGATGGCGCAGGCGTCACCCAAAGACGTTAAGTATGATGTGTTATCGAAATTAGCAGTCAGGAGCAATTGTCAGGATGGCTGAATTGGTAAAGCATCTGGACGGTATCCAGAAGATGCAGGTTCAAATCCTGCTCCTGACTGTTATTTTCGATTTCACATTTTTCACTTTGTGTTTAATGTATAGTGCTAAGCATGTCAAATGCTAATAATATATATAAAAATATCTAAATATTTAAAAGGTTTGCGTCATTATTAGGTAAAATCTTAATTGTAAAATTAAGTTTACCTGGTCGGTATAATGTATGAAAATACTTCCGACAGATGGCGCAGGCGTCACCCAAAGACGTTAAGTATGATGTGTTATCGAAATTAGCAGTCAGGAGCAATTGTCAGGATGGCTGAATTGGTAAAGCATCTGGACGGTATCCAGAAGATGCAGGTTCAAATCCTGCTCCTGACTGTTATTTTCGATTTCACATTTTTCACTTTGTGTTTAATTTCATTTTTTAATTAGACGGGCCTTGTGGCGTAGTTGGTAGTGTAACCGACTTCCGTGCACGAGGTCGTGGGTTCGATTCCCACTAAGGACAATTATTTGTGTGATGAACACAGATATTTGTACTGCGTCTAGGTGTTTTCTATTTATTATATGTATGTATTTACAAAACAAAGTAATTTAAGTATTATATCCGTAATCTGGTACCCATAGCACAAGCGTTAAGCTTAGTTTGGGACCAGAGGACGTTGTGCGATAATGTCCGTGTCCGTCCGTGAATTTAAAATAGTTCTCTATAGTTTTTATGTAGCGCCTTGTTGGAAAGTGTCCAGGGTTCTTAATAGTTTTAAATAATATATATGTCCTACCCTGTATCATAATGAACTTAGGTACTCGTATGTTCCAAGCAAACAAATAACTTCACGCTTTGGAAAAAGACAATAGTAATTGTACTCTTTCACCCTTCTTTAACTGATTGACTAAAGGTAGAGACGGTTCACTTGAAAATTGGATTGCCCATCAATACTTGCGCACCCCAACCACCCCAATATTGAAATGTACAAATCGACACGTTGTTTCAATTAAATGACAATAACGTCGGGTGGTGTCATCGAGGATCGTATCCGGCGGATATTAGCCGTAACGACAACGCTGGCCCGGCTTCAGACGCGCCGAAATTCGACGACACATTTACTGTATCGTAAGCCGGCGATTCGATGAATAGCCCTCTTAATGGCCAACCTCCAAATTTAACATTTATTTCTATATTTTGCCCGTAGAAAATAGTTTTTCTCCTAGCTTCCGACGTATTATTAAGATTCCGTAGACTATGAGAGTTGTAACTAGTTCCATCCAAGTGCGCTTAAAACGAGTTTTTAATTACAATTTCTATGACATATTGAAAATTTAATACTTTGTTTTGGAAAGCTGAAGCAAGCATAATAAAACCAGTTACAAGTGTGGTTTCTAAAAATAGATATACAATGAATTAAGTAGTGAACATAAATTAAAAGTAAAATCTAGTTATTGTATTCTCGTTTTCAGAATTCAGGAGTAAAACAATTGTTTTCGTGGCAAAACAATTCTTTATTCACGGATCTATGTTGTCAACATTTATATTAAATTTTGAACATAACTTTTATGTTAACAACTATCCGCGTTTCATAGAAGAGGTTTCAAAGAGTACTAGTGCAGTGAGTAACTGTGACCTTAAAAACCTAATTGTTAGTGAAATGTCTCAATTTATTTAAGAAAAGTGATCTGTTTAACGTAAGTAATTTTATTTTTAGTATTTTTATATGATTAGAGCTGAGCATCAATCTGAATCGAACCAAAAAAGTACTAGTTTTGTAACGCCTAAAAACCTGGCAAATAAAGTGTAAATATATTTATAGAATTTTACTTAAAATTTCCTATTGGATCTTTGAAATGTATCCCGTACAAATTAACATTCTATATTCACGGATTTCCTTATTCGTGACATATTTATCCACCGCGATTAAAAGCTTTAGCTATCTTAAAAATATTACGTGATATTTGATGATTTTTGGATTGCATGATATTTGACACACAAATAGTTTATTATCTTAATTAACACCTAGGATACTTTTGATCCCCGAAAAATGATAGGTGCGTGTGTGATAGATATTTTTATATAGAGATAATTAATGTATCGTAGAGTGAAGTCCTTATAGCGACCCAATTTGGAGATACATGCGGTTGAAGTTGTGAGCAACAGCTAGTTGTATTCTATATTTTATATCTATATAATAGATACTAGCAGATCCGACCACACGTGGCACACATCATGCATTCGTTATTTTTTTTATTAAAAAATTAAATAATCCGATAAAAACTATCCTATCCTTTAAGTTGGAACAAATGACACATTTTGAAAAAAGAACGTTAAGATCGGATCAGGAGTTTTAAGGTTCATCGTGGACAAACAACGTGACAGGATTTTTTTTTTGTATTTAAATATATACGGATTACATAATAAAATAGATAAATATATATTTACAATTCGTTAATTTGTCGATCAGTTTATTTGAAAACGCGTCACCAAATTTAATACACAGGGTCCCAGGCCTTTGATCACTGCCATCGATTTAGATTATAAAACCAGTATCTATATTGAAGGTAATTCTGATTCAGTTATGAACCGTTAATGTAGACCGTATAAACGCGTGTGAAACACTTTGAATCGTATAATTAAAAGTTAACTACATTTTTAATAATATATACAGATCTGGTTTCGTGTGTACCTTTACCCCGGTTATTAAAAATTTTAACATAGTTGCCTTTTTTTTGTATAGGCGGGAAAAAATGTTCCTAACCGCACACCCCGTCGTTAGGAGCAACGAACAGGGTAGTGTGGGGCCTTCACCCACTAAAGAAACCCACCGTGTGCCGTCTCTCCGCCTTTGTTGGCGGGCCACTGGAACTATGTTACATTCCTTCGGTGGTAACATAGTTGTGCCTTGACATATTTCTCAAATGTAGGTAATGCTAATATACATTTTTTTTTGAAAAATGGACCTAATCCCACACCCCGTCATTCGGGGCAACGAACAGGGTAGTGTGGGGCCCTCACCCACTAAAGAAACTCGCCGTGTGCCATCTCTCCGCCTGTATTGGCGAACACTAATATTAGGTATATTAGTGTTCGCCAATACAGGCGGCGGGCATGCAAGGACTAGCTCCTACAGGCATACTAATTCTATAAATTTAATATGACAATAACGCTGTAAGTCAATATCATCATCAGCATGACTAAGCTGCTGACGAAATACCGCCAATAAAAAAAATGTGTATTTTATTATTATTTAAAAAAATATTTTTAAGTTAGTTTGTTCCCGTCAGTTCGTCTCCATGGACTTCAAAATTCGGTCCTTATAATTTACATCCGCTCAGTCATTTAAGCGTGATTTACAAACTAATATCCGAACATATTCACAAACTTTGACGTTTATAAAATTAATAGGAAAAACTAAAAAAGTAGTTAAGTATAAAGGTATCTAACAGATTTATAAACAAGATGAAATCGCAAAGCTCCTTTCTTTGGTATTTTAATATCGAAATAATAAGTAGCTACTGCTCTATCATTTTAAACAATAAAGGTTTGTATCTAAAATGCATTCGACATCTCGTTTTATAAAAACTTGTATTCCTACGCTCAGCTTTACACAAAAAACAACGAAAAGAGTGTGTAGGCGAGTAGGACTTGCAATAAAAAACTGGTTCGAACCCTTGTTGAAGGCAATTTAATGATAACACTATTTCTTTCAATTTTGTAGCGATTGAAAATGACAAAGAGATGTTATATAGCAGACTAATAATGGCAACCAATACTTTTCTTGCGGTTGCCGAAGCCTTACTACATTTTATAACCAAAGTATCAGTAGGATACCGTAACTAATATTTATTAATAATATCCCCCTATATAAGAAACATGCTGAGGTTGAATATCCCATGAGAACACAATGGAGATTTTTAGTATAATCATTAGAACGGCGGCGACGTGGTTTGCCACCCGTCACGTCAAAAAAAAAGTCTAATTGAAGGCCGTTTTTATGACGTGGTCATCCGTTGTCTCTGCCAAGCCCTCTGGGAAACGGGCATGACTCTATGTATGCATGAAAGCTAAAAAAAACGACGACCATTTAGCATAGGTACTAGAAAAGAAATTCTCTATATACCTTTAAGCATTAATATGTGCTACTTTCTATGGATCAAGTCGCAGGTACTAAGTAATTAATGAGGCAATTTACTAATGTGATATTTTCTTTACTCTGTTGCAGTCCCAGCACTATGAAGCTGGAATGGGCTGAGAGCGAGTCCGATTATGGACTCGAAGAGGCCGCATTCTACGAGGGCCCCCCGGCCCCCGCACCGCCTCCAACCAAACACGTCTCATTCAGCCTGAGACTTGATCTGGTAAGTCTACGCGCTACATTAACCACTAACCACTTTTTTTAATTATTTAATCATCTAGACTCGACAAGGTTGCAAAGTAAGCCCGTTAGGAGCGCTCTACAACTGGAAACCCTTACTTTGCCGCAATATACTCGTTCGATATTAGTTTGCGAGTATATGAAAGTTTCACATCTAAAAAACTAAAAGCTTCGCCGCAGCCAAAACTAGTTTTTCGATTATATCTCAGGTTTTCGAAATAGTAGCGGGATAAAATGTATACCAGTTTTTAAGGCTAATCAAGGCCTTTCAAATAAAAAAAGTTGCATCAAAATCCGTCCAGTAGTTTTTGCGTGATGCGCGAAGAAATAGATAAACAGGCAAAAAATCTAAAAAAAAATATTTTGGGTTTAGACACGCCTATATAGCCTATTACCTACAGTCATTTTTTTCTCAAATATCTTGAATGTACAGACACAGCTCTGTTACAGCTTTATGATAGTATAGATAAGTTCGGTAAATACTGTAACACAATATAGTGACATTTGCTTAAATATGAGAAAGTATTGTATAAGATAAGTTAACCCTGTTCCGAAGTTTCTACATTAACAACACAACGGTAAACATAGTCTATAGACGCTACCAATACGCAGAGGAAGGAAATGTATGATCTGGAGAGAAAGGATAATAAGGAAAGGATAGGATGGATAGTAAAGAGAGGATATGAAGGATAGTAAGGAGGGGATAGGGACGGGACTTGGCCTCCGGCGCTCTCACTCAGCGTATTCACGCTGATCTTCTGTGAGAGGGTGGCATTTTCCCGATCGAGCCGGCCCATTCATGCTGGTAAGCAACAAATACATATTTAAGAATCGAACGACAAAAGCTCAACGGTACTTCTTTCTCAGAATTCCAAATGTCTAAGCCTAAGGCAAACTTCATAAAGCAATCTCGATTCGTTTCAAAAAAATAGTTGATCCGTTTCTTTTTTAAATACATGTTGCACATTAGATTTACGTATGTGTTTTATTGACCTCGCGCCAAAAGTTCATAGACCGTCAATGTCAACAGCTAAATTCAAACGTGAAACTTAAAAATGACGAAATAGAATAACTTAATATAATGAATAAAAAGTAGACTTCGTTTTTATATTTGTTTATTATTATTCTTTGATAAATGCAAAGTAATGTCGTATTATTTCTAGAAGAAGATTGATCATTAAAAGATAATTGTTATCTATCTAACTACCATTTTCATCATTTTCCCTTGGGATTGGCGCAATGCAAAGATGTTGTACTGGTGTCTCTGTGTAGTCTGTGTAATAACGTGTCGTATCGAGTGTTGTAGCTACCAGTCGGGAACAGGGATAAATTCGTCTGTGTTAAACTTGTTTTAAAACCCCCGCGACACCGGTATTTATTGATTGTGCGTAATGTTTTTCAAAAATAACATAATTACAGGGTTGTATTGTGTTATAACTCTTCATCATCCCAACTTAAAGATGAATTTCTATTCGTAACTCTTTTTAACTACAATATTGTTAAATATAGATTCATAAAAACTATAAAAAATATCCGATACACGTATGGCGAGGAGCCATAATAGGAACAAACAGGATGAGATTATAGTTGACTCTTCTATAGAAATCGTAAAAACACCCTCATGTTCAAGAGCCGCTATCATATTTATTGAGTCCCAATACTAAAAATGCCAACCATTTCAATTAATAAAATAATCTGGTTAATTATATTGATCACTTATGAAAGTGTAGTTATACTTATAGCAGCAAATATTTTTAATGTTATTGATGAGAATAGGAAATGAAAGAATGTCAAGGCAGATAAGTTTATTTAATGCCAGTTTCCTTTCATTTAGAAAACCAGCTATGACAAGTTTTATGTACTTGCTGTTTGGCCTATATACCTGGCTCTAACTGCAGATTACAACAAGTTTTCACAGCGGAATATTGCAATGTTACTTCTATAATATAGTATCATAGTATGACCGTCCTTAAGACAAATAATAATTGGTATACTGTGTACATAGTTAGGTATTGTGTCCAGCCCACCGAAGGAATGTAACATAGTTCCAGTGGCCCGCCAATAAAGGCGGAGAGACGGCACACGGCGGGTTTCTTTAGTGGGTGAGGGCCCCACACTACCCTGTTCGTTGCCCCGAACGACGGGGTGTGCGGTTAGGTACATTTTTTCCCGCCTAAACAAAAAAAAAAAAAAAAAAAAAAAAAAAGGTATTGTGTCCAGTGGATATTTGTTTTACTTTCTGTGAGAGTCCATATTCAAAACAACAAGGCTCTGCCACAGTATTAATGACATTATCTGGGGCTTTGGTATCGCAACATTGAGATCGATTTACTCTTCATAGAAAAGGGCTAGTTGTCCTAAGCGGATGTTACGGGTTCTGATTTGGCAAAGCATCTGTCAGTCTCAGTTTTCCGGGAGATGAAGGTTCAAATCCTACACTTTCGCGCTTTGTGTTCATATAAATGGCTAAGCATGTCAAATGCTTAAAAATATATAAAAACATCAAAATAGAAAAGGGATGTTACAAAATTCTTATTATTATGTTTCAAACACCGTGTCCTGGTGTGCGCAAATAATTATGTATAAAGTAACAGATTACTAAGATCATTTTTTTAATGGTTGAGATATGATTATTATTAGGTCAAGAAGAAATTCATCAAATTCAATAATTTTGGACTTACTTTTAATCCTGATTGTGTATAAACATTATTTTCTTAACAAAAACTTTTTTATTTATAAAAGTACACAGTCGTTTTTATAGTATAGACAAATTGGTGTCGTCTTTAAAACCACCCCGGATGTGTCGTTGCGAACCAGCGGAGCGAGAACTGAGTGCCACTATCAACTTGCACTAACTGTCGTCCTTTTTGATACGTATAATTTCTATTGTTCTTTTAAGGATAAGAGAGTTCATTTAAGAGGTATCATATGAAGTTACTATTCGTTAATAATAGTATATAAGTGATTATTGTAACTAGATAATAAAAATCAAGAAATAAACATTAAATATTTAAATCAAAATGTGTAATCTCGAGAATCTCGACGAATGTTAGGACAGAACCCAAAATTGTTATATTTTGAGCGTTAATTACTTACCTAATATTACTGAAGATAATTTACTTGACTGTACCCTAAGAATATTAAGAGTTATCTTAAATATTACTGTGATGCTAAAATTATACGTATTTAAGATGCACACTTTTATTTTCTTGCATTTGCCTATACCTCGCCGGATCAGGCATGACATTTTTAATTTAAGCTAAGGGGTTAAATTTAACGCTAAGCCCGTCATCCTATATACGTTCCGTATAATTATCTCACAACCAATTCGTTACCCGACGTTCCTAAACTTCACTAGTAATGATTAAAAAATAATACAATACTCTGTAACCCATTCGTAAAAAGCTACAACAGTTTTTCATGGCAGTCAGCTAATGCCGAAACTCATTAGTGCAGCTTAGCGTCAGTGTCACGAACAAGTTTAAAAATAAAAAAAGGGCTGGAACTTTGAAATAAGAACTCGAGTCTGTTTCCGATGTTGATTTATACTATTTGTTGATTGATAATTCTAAATATGAATTTATTATTGGCCAGTAGTTGCGCCGTTTGCCGTGATGGATATTTTTATATTATACTGGCCTTTACATGTGGCTTCGTCGCTGGCAAAAGCTAGTTTTCAAGCTAATTATATCTCATTTTCCCGATATAGTAGGCGGATAACACAATACCAGTTTTTAAGGCAAGAACAATAAAACAAAAAAAGTTGCATTAAAATCCGTTTTTACGTGATAGGTATGTGAAGAAACAAACAGACAAAGATATTGTTTTATGTTCAGAGTCGTCTAAATAACCTAATACAGTAGTTTTTCACAAATTTCTTAAATGTAAAGACGTAGCTCTGTTAAAGCTTTATAATAAGTATCTACCTATAGGTTTTTACTTGATATTGTTTGAAAGCAAATTGCTGAATCGTGTACGGTAAACTTTCTAAATGAAATGCAGTGCGTTCTGGGAAAGAGTTTAGACTAACTTTTGGACCAAAAAATTGGTGGAATAAAAAATAAGTAATCGCTTAAATTTCATTTATATATTATGTTATAAATCGTGTAAATCATAACTTCTACCCCATGTTAATTTATAATAATTTAAATATTACTATTGTAATATATTTAACTGCTGCTATCATTAAATCATATTAAGCCAGGATCATTAATAACGGTAGGGGTAAGATGAAGGAGCCGTCAAGTGCTATAACATTAACACCTCTATCCGACGGTGGTGTAACCATAAACTATATTTTTTGACGTGATTTACACCCACTTGTCGACATTTCAACTTTACTGATCAAGAAGCTATAAGAACTCAATATTTTTTTTATTGAACTTTATCCAGGCCTTAAAGAGGAAAACAAATTCGACGTATTTGATCTTAGAATTGATCAGATCATGATGTGACCAGTATTTCATGATAAGTATGGAAAATACGCGCTGCCCACCGTTTTATGAGCTTTAGTAAAATTGTGTGGGATATGCCGAGAGCACAGCTTTTTCACTCAATTATTTGTGTAGGATTGATTGTATTTGACTCACACCTATACATAAAGATGCCCGAATCTCATGATAGGCACAGCTTCGATCGACTTTAGTTGTTCACAGTGGTGGACGAGTGACCATCACGAAATTCGTCAGAGATTGATACTACCGCGTTTGAATTCTACAAACCAGCTATATATAGTCGTCTTGCATAATGCTTCATCGCCAAAAGCTGTTAACTGTCAAATTACACTTAAAATCGTAGAAAATCGTACTACGAAGCTACAAATGATCACAATATACAACCCAATGACAGTCATATAAAACAAACTGTTTTCTACAGCCAAAGATTTCCATTTTCAAAGTAGTAAATAATTACTTTTTAAATATCGTTTACTTACTTTATTGCCAAGTTGTGTCTATACATCTAACAACGCCATTAACAAGAATTATTTAAATATTGTTTATTACATAAACAAGCGGCCAGTTCCGAAAACATACAGTACGCCCTATGTACCTAATGATGTCCAACATAAAATTACTTTTCTTTGCTAATATTTTGCGACAAAATATTTAGCTTATTACTTACCTGTGTTAATAAGGAATGATCAAGTTCACCCGTGCGTGTGTCATTATTACCCTCCTAGACGATATCCTGCTACTAATTAAAGGGAGTTACATCCGCCCCGTACGACACTACGATTTATTCGTCATTATTATGTTAATATTTATCTATTGATAATTTTAGCAGTTATAAGAGTGTGTCTAGGCCACTTATCGGTAAGCTTTTTTAAAAAATATGGAGACTTACGAGAGTAGTCCTGGTGATATTCGTATTCTCAGGCTAAGAGATCTTATAAGTATCTATTTAAGTTAAACACAAAGTGAAAAATGTGAGATCGCAAATAACAGTCACGAGCAGAATTTGAACCTGTATCTACTGGATACCGTCCAGATGCTTTGCCAATTCAGCCATCGTGACAATTGCTCCTGACTGCTAATTTCGATAACACATTCATACTTAACGTCTTTGAGTGACGCCTGCGCCATCTGTCGGATGTATTTTCATACATTATACCGACCAGGTAAACTTAATTTTATAATTAAGATTTTAACCTAATAATGACGCAAATCCTATAAAAATTTAGATATTTTTATAAATATGTTTAGTATTCGACATGCTTAGCACTATACATTAAACACAAAGTGAAAAATGTGAAATCGAAAATAACAGTCACGAGCAGGGTTTGAACCTGCATTTCCTGGATACCGTCCAGATGCTCGTCCTGCTCAGTCAGGAGCAATTGTCACGATGGCTGAATTGGCAAAGCATCTGGACGGTATCCAGGAGATGCAGGTTCAAATCTTGCTCGTAACTAGGGTTGCTACCTTTTTTTGTGAAAATAAAGTACACAGGTTATTAAATGTAAGAAAAAAAAGTACATAGTACCTAAATAAAGTACGATTTATTTAACTTTATCTCTTTGCTTAGTTGCATTACTTTTAGCATTTTTTAACAGTACACATTATTTGTGAATAAGGAAAAAGAGATTTTTTGTAGGAGCAGGAATCGAACCCGCGTCTTTTCCAATCCGGAGAAGTGAAGCCACTGAGCTATCGTACAGACCTATTCGGTCATCCCAATTTCCTCATCACATTTATCTTTGCGACCAATGCCATCTATCGGAATGCATTTACATGCATCAATCCAATATAGTAAGTTGAACTTTGCAATTAAAATTCATACTATTTGATGGCGCGAATTTTTTTAAACATTTTTGATCTATATGTTTTTAGCATTTGACATGCTCCGCTACTTTTTAAAGTACAAATTTTTTGTGAATAAGGAAAAAGAGATTTTTTTACGAGCAGGAATCGAACCCAGGTCTTTTCCGATCCGGGGTAGTGCTCTAAGCCAATGAGCTATCGTACAGACCTATTCGGTCATCCCTATTTCCTCATCACATTTGTCTTTATGACCAACGCCATCTATCGGAATGCATTTACATGCATCAATTCAATATAGTAAGTTTAATTTGCAATTAAAATTCATACTATTTGATGGCACGAAATTTTTTAAACATTTTTGATCTATATGTTTTTAGCATTTGACATGCTCCGCTACTTTTTAAAGTACAAATTATTTGTGAATAAGGAAAAAGAGATTTTTTGTAGGAGCAGGAATCGAACCCACGTATTTTCTAATCCGGGGAAGTGAAGCCACTGAGTTATCGTACAGACCTATTCGGTCATCCCAATTTTAAAGCACATGCATGACATGCATAGCCATAAAAATTTACACAAAGTGCGAAAATGTGAAATCAAAATCGAATCGTCAAAAATCGAATCAAGTTTGCTCGTGACTGTTATTTTCGATTTTACATTTTAGCACTTTGTGTTATGGCTAGCATACCAAATGCTTAAAAACATCAGATTATCATCAGTCTTATTAAACAATATTGTATGCTGCCATTTTTGTGCAGTATCGATCAAGTCAATTCTGCTTCTACTTAGATTAAATAACTTGTTTAATGAAGAAATTTATCCATAAAGACAGTCCATATTATTAAGTTTTAGCAGATTAAAATTTTCGACTTACGTCAACAAAATTATCAAATTCGACATTACTATAAAAAATATTTTCTAATTGTAAATAACTAGCTTGTGTCATTAAAATTAATTTTGCTAGTCGGTTCAGGTGAAGACAAATGTTGAATATAATTATAACAAATCACAAAACAAACAAGACGTGTTGATAGTGATATTGACATAATGACAATATTTAATAAAGGATAGGTTGCATTTAAAAATGAGCGTTAACGAGGCGACCGCCACTCCAGAGGGAACCTATTCGGCAACAATCGATACCGTCATCGACCCCAGTAACTCTTATCATTCTGTTTTGGGCAATCATGCGAAATAAAGTATTTTCGTGTACTTTATTGTTCTCATAAAGTATAGAGTACAATTACCATAAATAACGTACAATACTTTATAATAAAGTACGGGTGGCAACCCTAATCGTGACTGTTATTTTCGATTTCACATTTTTCACTTTGTGTTTAATGTATAGTGCTAAGCATGTCAAATGCTAAAAATATATATAAAAATATCTAAATATCTATTTAAGTTTGAATATGAAATCATTTCTTGGTATTTTTCATAAAATGTCAGACCTGAAAAAAACTTACTTAATTTTGGTTTCCAATGTGTGTACCTTTTTATTTATAGACTAACTAGGTTCTGTCCGCGTGGACTTCAGAAAATTAATACGTCACTACAGCACACTAAAGGTCTTTAGGTATGCACATATTGCTGTACTATGTGAATTATGCATTTTACCGGGACATAAAGTAGCAGTCCATTTTATATCGATATTTAATCCAAACAGCACGCTCAACTTCGAAATTCAATGAAAATTTATGTAAAATATTACAACATGTGTGTATTTCTGCCTTGAGTGCACACATAACGTTGATAAAACTTAATGCTCAATATGTTTTGTAAATAGCTGTGGCTTGTTACAATCGCTTTACAATTCGTAGAGCTGGAAAATTGCAATCGTATAGAGAGGAGTACAGAGTTTTAAAACTTCACTTAGCTTCTATTGCACGTACACGTACGTAGAAACATTCAACTTTATTGTCGAATGTAGACTACATGCAATAATTCCAGGATGAATTCCAGGCTAAACAAATTACTTCAGTCAATGTCACATAATTCCAGTGGTCCGCTAATACAGGCGGAGAGACGGCACAAGGCGGGTTTACTTAGGTAGTTATATTATAGTAGTAGCCTATTTGTTGCCTCAAACTACAGGTGAGTATTTTTCCCGCCTTAACAAAAAAATGTCAAATGAAGTAGTTGTAGATACCTACTACATAATCCATATTTCAAATTTAAAGCCTGGTAAACAATTTTACTTATATTTTTGATCTATATTTTAGCACTTGACATGCTCAGCTACTCTTAAAGTACAAATTATAATTTGTGAATAAGGAAAAAGAGTATTTTAGTACGAGCGGGAATCGAACACATGTCATTATTAATGCATGTAAATACTTCTGATGGGTGGCGTTGGTCATTAAGACAAATGTGGTAAGGAGATTGGGTATTTCTAAAAATAATACGGTAGCTCAGTGGATTAGGGCTCTTCCCCAGATAGGAAGGGACGCAGGTTCGATTCCCGCTCGTACTAAAATACTCTTTTTCTTATTCACAAATTATAATTTGTACTTTAATTTTACTTATAATTTCAACAATTAATATATACAGCAATTGTAATATACCTACGTCTTACATCGGTACTTCCAGCAACTACCAAAAACGATTTTATAAAAAATATAAGTACCTACGTCACTACGGCCCTTTCACTATCACATTATACAGAAAAATTGTGTGTTTTTTAAAGTTATTTTCATATTTTTGTACAGTGACCCTTCTGGTTTTACACCATCGTCTAGGGTTCGCCAAGCCCTGTACGCCGATACCCTACCTGCCTAGTTTATGAGGCATCCATACCCTGTTTTTCTATATTTTGTACACTTTTTCGTTTCATGAAATCCATTTTACACCGTGCCTAAAGAAGCTCCCCTTCAAAAATAGCGCGCTTAGAAAGCTATGAAAAGGGAAGTTTTGAAAGGTGTCCTTGTGAAATTCTATAATGACTTCCTTCCATCAGTCTTTTTTCGTGTAGGCCATAGACTCAAGAGACCGCCGTAATGAGCAGTTTTGTGCCATTATGATTATTGGTCCCTCTGATGGCAGGCTGTCCTACGCTGCACTTTCCGATACGTGTTTGACTCAAGACTCTTTTTTCCCACACAGTTATCGGTTTGTCAAGTGATGTGGCCTACCCATTACTACTTTAGAGAGCTATATCTATATCTTTGGTTTCCTAATGATTTCTTTATTACGGACTTTATCACGTAGAGAGATCCCGGTTATAGCCCACTTCATGACGCGCTGAGTGATATGAGTTTTGATACGAGAACATCATCATTTTTCAAACACTTTCAGTGACTTTTAGACAAGAAACATAAAAATATTTTCTTTACACATTGAAATTTTATAAGAAACTGCTCAATACAAAGTACGAGTACAATTAAAATGAAATATAAAAACAAAAACAATAACAATTTTTTCTACTTTATTTGGAAAACGATACATCACAACTGGATCAACTAGTATCATAAATCAGGACACGTTCTAAAAGACGTAGTTAATGTAAGGCGACAAGATCCCCGACACCGCACATATCATCCAATAACGTTCCTAAACGAGTAACAAATAGACAATTAACCTCCGCCGTAATTTTTTTAGAACTCCACTTACGGATAAGTTATTTTTGTGAGTGTTACATTCGTTTTCTGGTTGTATCTATGCTCAGATTAAAACTTAATCGGTATATTCCAAATGAATCAAAAATAAATCAACTATTAACGAATTCCTGTTCTTAAAACTTAATTCAATAACGAAAATCTTCGTTTTTTTCTCTTTGTATGTTGCTACAGTTTATCAAACTATTAGCAGATTGTGTAAATAATCTATACATAATGAGTACAGGCCAACCTTGTTACTATAGGCCCCAATAAATTACCAGACCAGATAGATATTTTTCGTTTATAAGGTACTATCTAACCTATTTTTGAGTGTCGAAAGCTGTCTAGATAGCAGCACCTGTAATATCCTTAATAAGTACTACAATTATAGAGCGACCCGCTAAAGAAGAATTGTACAATAGCAAAAAAGACTGGAAGATGTTTTGACAGTATATACACAAAGAGTTAAATCAAAATCTTCGTAATATTATTTTTTAGATGTTAAAAGATTTATTTAGCATGTTTCACACACATTCTCGGGAATCAGCGAGGTCAATCTTCCTTGCTAACTTTTAAGTAAGCAATGTGACGGCTTTAAACATTATAAATTACATATTTTGTTCTCAAATTGAAACGGATTCAGGCCGTAGCTAGCCCCCACCCTGGTCCAATGCGGGTTGGCAGGTTTCACAAGACGTCGAGAAAATCCCTTAGGCATGTAGGTTCCTCATTATACTCGTATTTTCCTTTACCAATCAGTGATAACTTTTAAACAAATACATAATTTTCGAAAATTGTTAGAGGTGTGTGTCGTGCGCCTGTGAGGATCTTGGACTGAGAATCGAACCCAATACGATCACTGTATTTGCAGTCCTTGGCTAGGTCTCTTATGCTACTTGATCTTAACTTAGTAAGTAGTTCATTAATTCAAAAGTGCCATAATTAGCTACTTAAGACATCTCTTTACTTCTTGTAAACAGTTATACCACCGCACTCCGAGGCGCGTTTATCGATGTAAATCGCACGTATTAGTAAAGGCCGAGCTTAGAAACGGCGGGTAAAATGTCACACGCTTAACCTTCAAATGCTACCACGTCAAATATAGCTCGCACATTCTTGCTTGTTGTGTGGTCTTTATAACTCTAGTTAATGAACACAAACACACCAATCATTAGAAAAGTTTAGGGTCATACGTCCCCATTTAACGCTCTGATGGTTTAATTCATAATTTCCGCTTTTCCTGTAAATAAACTTACAATATTCGTAGGCCTTTTCTCTTTAATGGTTTTATTAGAAATCATAAACTCTTGTGTCCACAGAAGTGCTTTAGCACTTGTTTGTGTAGTAAGTAAGGTGTATAAATATTTAAGATAATCATCATTTTTAAAAACTAAAGAAAGCTGCTCGTATTTTTTAAAACTGCATTTTAATACTTTTCATAGAAAAGTAAAAACTGCATTTTAATACTTTTCATAGTTAGGTACAACTCTCTGGGTAACTTGTCTGGGTGGCGACTTTCTGATTCATCAGAAGAATCGCGAAAGGAAGTAGAACTTTGGCAATATTACTGTGAGATTGAGAAAGGGCCTGAATGAAATGAAATTAGTCAACTCATCTGACCAATAAGACATAGTAGGCCAGTACCAATGTATACGCTGAATGCTTCTGTACAAGTAATATTAAATAATATTTGCAAGTTTACAGGCCAGTACGCACTTACCCAGTATATTGATTAATTGATAGTAATTAATAACCGATAAAACCGAGAGCCATGTTCTATCCAGTCTGTCAGAGAATGGGGTGGTGACAATATTATAATCTTTGTCCGTCACCACATCTATGGTATCGAACGAAGTTGCTGAATCGAAACATGCAATGTCCTTTCAATAGAGTTGTTGTTTAAACGTGCAGACCTTTCAAAATATCTGAACAAATTAAAAATATTTTTATGAGTAATTGTTGTTTTATGTTTACCTTTTTATAAATAAGACCTTTTACGATTATTAAGACAAATGCAAAAACATTAGCAACAATCAATAAAAAGTAGTATGTATTATATCCGTAATCCGGTACCCATAGCACATGCATTAAGCTTAGTTTGGGACCAGAGGACGTTGTGTGAAAAATGTCCGTGAATATTTTTTTTATTATTATTTATTAGCCAAATCAGTTCAACAGTTTTCAGTTACAAATGTCATAGCACTGGTTTAATTATTACATATCTATTAGAAGGAAAGTCGCCATACAATACCTACTGGTGGTAGAGTTAGGTTTTGATACAGTGTGAATGTTATAAGTTAGGTATATATATATGAATACTTGATACTGGATCTGAAGTATCTTTGTAAACAATCTTAGAAGCATTTTGATGAGTATTAGTGTCCATCCTCACTTCTTCCTTGAGAATAGCCGGGAGTCCTCTCAGTAGATAGCGACCTGGCTAAATCTATAATATTAGTGCCAGATCCGTAAGGGTTTGGCCTTTTTTATTGTTGGGGAGGGAAAAAATTACCTAACTGCACGCCCAGGGTAATGAATAGGGTAGTGTGGGGCTCTCACCCACATAAACCCACCGTGTACCAACCATCTCTCCGCCTGTATTGGCGGACCACTGGAACTATGTTACATTGCTTCAATGGTATAAGGGTTTGGCTTGCCCTTATATATTGTTAGTTAAATGAGAAGGTATTGTCACACTTTAACTTTTCTAAGAGACAAACAGTCAATATCTCCTCGCCCTCAAGTTTTTTTTTTAATTTTTATTGTAACAAACATCTTACAAAACAATTATCAACTTACAATCTTAAAACCACTAAGGTTTGTCTAGATTGCAGTAACATTCTGCACAGTAAAACATAAAAAGAAACAGTATTCATACGAGTACATGGTATATTGAAAAGTCTACCCACATTTTTTTTTTTAATTAAATCTACGTCCATTGCAGTCACATTTTTATGATAAATAATGTTTTGTGCGGTGAGTAAACTACAGGTTGTTTATAAAATATGTTTTAAATTTTGATTTTAGATTTTCTTTTGTTATAATCTCTTTTAAAGATGAATCAAGTTCATTCATTATTCTGGGTATAAGGTATAGTATAGTTCTTTCGCCATAGTAGTTGCACGCTTTTGTAATTATGAGTTTCCTATTGGTTTGTTGACGTGTTTGTATCTTATGTGAAATATAATTTTGGGTATCACTGTTTAAAAAATGTTCTTTTAATAGATTATAAGTGACATTTGAATACACTGGTAAGACTTTACAATATTTAAATAGTTTAAAAGGTTCATCTTTGATCTTAGGTGAGACAGTTAGCTTGAGAATCTTTAGTTGTAAGCTATAAATTTTATCAAGGTAAGATTTGAAGGTTCTACCGTAGCTAGTGATTCCATACGTGATAATCGACTGTGCGATTGCGTTGTATAGCATGAGTCTGATTTTATAAGGTATTCGTTTCTTAATTATATATAAGTTGGCTAAAAATGCTTGGAGTTTATCACATAGCAAAGCTTCCGAAAATAATTAATACGAAACAAAAAACAAGTTTGACTCTCATCTATCGACAACTCCTGTAATAAGAGGTGTTCGAGTGAATTGAGATCGTGCCCCCAATATTAGTAATCACGTGCCAAGACGAAATAGCTGAGGGTGACCCGACCCCACACTTTGAACCAACCCCGAAATACCCCGTGAATGTTTACGGGTTAATCAACGCGCACGGCTCAATGGGTAACAACTTCATTATTGTGCCATGTGCATTCGTTTAAGATGTCAAATTACGTATAATATGTCCTGTGTGATCCACGGAGTTTCATTACGATTTATGTGCTGTGAACTCCTCCATGATGTCGTGATTTTAATACATAATTTAGTTATCCGTTTGTAACAAAAAAACATGGCGGCTAATAACCTTAACTTTCTTATGTTATTATTAATACTTTTAACTTTAGTAATATATTAAAATAGAAGTGCTAGTTTCTTAGAATATTCGATATTGGTTAGGTATACGCACTAGTCTATACCTAAAGTACCGATCGGATTTGAATAAGTAACTCTTATTGCCCGCAGCTCCGCCGCAGCCAAATGGAAGCTAGTTTTTAGGTTTTATCTCAGGTCCCACACAAAGTGGTTGTTGATAAAATGTACAGTTTCTAAGTCTAATCAAAACCTATGATACCAAAAAAGTTTCATCAAAATCCGTAGTTTTTACATTATGTGCAAACAAACAAACAAACAGAATTTCTAAAAAAAATGTGTTCAGAGACGCCTCGCCTTTTTATTTATTGCCTGTATTGGCAGACGAGCCATGGTCCATGTGATGGTAAATGGTAACCGTCGCTCATGGACTCGACTATACCGAGAGTATTGTCAAGCCGCTACTCACCATTTCATTTCACCGATATGAAATGAAAGAATAAACGGCTATCTCCTGCTGCAGCCAAAACGCAGCGATGTGCTTCATGGTCGGTCACACGGGAGATGGTGGTACTAACCCGCTCGGGCCCGATACTAAGTGTGTACTCCCACTTGGTACCCAGCCCTACCACCAGTTATACAATGGATGATAATTGCTTACTTCCCTTAGTCGCCTCATACGACACCCGTGGGAAAGAATGGGGTGGTGACACTTGTATTGTTAGTCCGTCACCACATGGACCCTATTTGTTCCAAAATAATGTTAAATGTGCAGACGTAGCTCTGTTACAGCTTAATACCTAATAATAACATAGCATCACGCCTGTATTCCCCGAAGGGGTAGGCAGAGGTGTATTTTACACACCCACGACTCGCCAGCTATGTTTAAGTCCCACGTAATAGGGGGCGAGCCTATTGACGTCTACCGGGCACATTTTCAAACTCCGGGCTGCTACTGAGAATTTTTCTTTTTAGGAAAAAGCTCAATAACATTGCCCGACCCGGGGATCGAACCCGAGACCTCATGATTAGCAGTCGCATACACTACCGCTATACCACCGAGGCAGTAATAGTATGTACAACAATACCGAATTAGTTCTGAATGTTATCATTAGAATGCTCGTTTTTCTCTCTGGACCTAATTCTGAAATTCTTGCAGACGAAGTTGCGCATAGAAGCTAGTAATGATATAACATTTAAGAATATGAAGCCTAGTACCAATATACGTCAAGTTAGTTTACTATTAATCAGAGTCGTAGTTGATTTTAAAGGCGGTCCGCCCCAGACGGCACTTTTTAGGGGAGGTAAAAGTTTACAATAAACGCTGACAATACCTTGTAATCTAGTAGTACCTACAATAAATATTATAATTAATTCTTGCCGTATAGATTTTAGGTTTTATAAAATATCTAAATAAAGGGGCGACAAAATTTGCCTGCGCCTTGGCGGCAATATCAGCAAGCAGCTTCAACCCAGGGCGTGACAGATTTTGCGGCCCGGGTTAGGTATATATTACCTACATTGACACTGAATTGTAAATCAAATTTGTACTAAGCAATTTGTCTTATAAAACTGTATATCATAGTCTACTACTGCACACAGCTTATCCAAATGACTTCTTTTTAGTAACATTATTGGCCCTTCTGAAATCAAATTAAAGTATTATTTCAATAAATTATTATGTATGACAGTAGGATCTCGCAGCCATCGTATGTTGTAAGTACACTCGTTGATTGGCCTGAGGGGACGCTGATTTGATTTTGACGTTTTTATTGGCCTTATTGATATACTTTATGATTAAGAGTGGTGTCATGGGCTATGATATATTCAATTGGGAAGGGTCAGCGACGTACAAGGGAACTATTTCTAAACAAGTAGAACAAATTGTGTCTTAGGAAAAGGTGACCGAGCAATGAGATACAAACCTTTTTAGAAATTCGATTTTGATCTTTCGTAGCAACTTTTTCAGCATTTATAATATTGCAACCTACGAGTATGTATGTTTATGTTTTTCGACTTAGTTATTAAATTACGTTAGACCTTTTTATAAGATTTATTTTTGCTCAATATCCGTTCTTAGTAGATGCCTAATCAGTCTATGCTCAGAAAATAATTACTGTGCCGAATTTCAACTCAATCGGGTGTATAGTTCGGGATATCTCTTGATGAGTGAATGGTATTTCGCTTATATGTATGATTAATTACAAAGGTTGATAAAGCAAACATTTTCTAGACCTGATATGGGTTTCATCTGAAAAGTTATGGGAAGCTGTCGTGAGGTACATGCCTATATTACGCGGTGAACTTCAACAAGCTGATTGATTTGGTCTAATATTATATTATAATTATATGTAATAATCACTATTTGATATTTAATAATTATTTAAGCGCTTCTTTGAAACCAACCAGTGGAAATTACCATACACTTAGCAATGCATCACCACCACCATTTCAGAAATTCAAACTAAAGTTAAAATATATTATTCGTGAAACCTTGACGCCTGTTGAGTTTATTTCTTGCATAGACTTTATTCTCTTGAATAAGAATGAAGATATGAGTAGATCAAAGGATCTTTTGAACCATTGTCTTGTGAATATTTTTTTAAGCAACGCATGTCCGCGGAGCGAACGGAAGTGGGGCTCGTGTGTGAACAGCATACTGACTGGCCCACTCATTGAAACTATCACCGATACTTATTCTATGACTATATTAAATGATATCTACTTTGGATACATACTGGATCTTATGTCTATGAAAAGTATTTTATTTTTACCTTTAGGTAAGTGTGAGGCCGCTCCGTTTGACGGATGTCGTAAGATGGGAACTGAGGTAGTAAAATTAAACAACAATATCTCGAAAAAAGAAGACGATTTCCAAGCAAAAGCCTATCTACGACAACCTTTTTGGACAGCGTGGCATAGCAGACCAATTTCCCCTTCCATTGGAAGAGGCTTGTGTGCGACAATAGCCAATAGGCTACAATGCAAATCTTCGTTAAAAAACTAACTTTTTTCCGAATACAATTATTTTTAATACATACCAGTCCCAATAAATACATATTAATTTATTTTTAACGTAATATATACTTAAAATAGTTAAATCATATTTGAATTGTAATTCTTTGTTATCTATTATAGTCTATATACTATTATAAAGCTGTAACAGAGCTGTGTCTATATATTTAAGATATTTGAGAACTTAGTTACTTACTTACTTCATCTCGCCATTTCCCTTGCGGGGTAGGCAGAGAGAACAGAGTGACAAGAGGCTCTATTCTTGCATACATCTCTCGCTTCCTCAACATTCATAACTATCTTCATACACGCTCGCCGGTTTCGGAGATTCCTGACTCCACCTTCCTTCAATACATGACCGATTTGGTCTAGGTAGGTGAGTCTCGGTCTCCCCCTGTACCTACATCCTTCCAGTTTCGCATTGTATATCTTCTTAACCAGTCGCTCGCCCGGAATTCTTTCCACATGTCCGAACCATCGGAGCATTCCCTTATGCATCTTTACACCAATACTCTCTTTCATACCTACTCGCTCTCTTACGTCGTTGTCACGAATGCGGTCAGTCAGCCTCACTCCACAGATTCTACGCAGAGATCACATTTGACCGCATTGATTTTACTATCATGCTCCTTTTTGCATACCCAACTCTCGCTTCCATATAACAACGTTGGGACAAGCACTGCGTTGTGCACTGCGACACGTGCCCTCTGGCTGAGGTGTTGACTGCCGAGAAGTTGTCCCAATGCTCCGTTCACTCTATTTCCCGGATTCACTCTTCTCTCTACATCAGTGGTGTACCTTCCATCCCGACTGAATCCACATCCAAGATATACAAATTCATCCACTTGTTCTAGCACACCATTTCTTATTGCTACTCTAACATCTGTTCTGGCTTCTTCTCTTTCAAAAACCATTATTTTAGTTTCGCTCACATTCACACGTAGGCCCCTTTTCTTACAATCTTCTGCCATTACGTCGACTAGGGTTTGCAGGTCAGTCGCAGACTGCGCTAATAGGACCGCATCGTCTGCATATAGAAGAGAGTTAACCACTGAGTCGCCCATCTGAACTCCCATATTCATTTCATTCAACCTTTGTAGACATTTATCCAGATATATGATAAACAGTCTGGCTGATAGAACGCAGCCCTGTTTAACGCTGATATTGACAACAAACCAGGGTGACATTCCATCATCCAGCCGCACACAAGATCTGCAGTCCATGTGGTTGGACTGCACCGCTTGTAGCAGCCTACCGTTAATACCGTACTCCGGCAAAATGTTCCAAAGTTCCTTTCGTACAACCGTGTCAAATGCTTTCTCTAAATCCACAAAACTGCAGAAAACCCTCTGGCCTACAGCCAGATGCTTCTCCACAATGTTGATCCATGCATCCCCTCCCACACCTGAAACCTCCTTGTGCCTCACACAAAAATTCATCAGACACCATCCTCATTCTCCTTTCAATAATATTACCATACACTTTGGCTGCCAAACTGGTCAAGCTTATGGCTCTGTAGTTTGCACAGTCATAACGTGAACCCCTGTTTTTAAACAAGGGCACGATGACTGCGCTTCTCCAGTCTTTGGGAACCATTCCTGAGCTCCAACATAAATTGAGAAGCATCAGGAAGGATTCCCAGACACATGAGCCTCCAAGCTTGATCATCTCAGCAGACACCATATCAATACCCGTTGCCTTACCATTTTTCAAACTTCTAACCGCCCATTCAACTTCATCCATACTAATGTCATCAGAGGATGCCGGTACCGAATGCTGATCTGTTAGACCACATGTGGCACCGGCATCACCCTGGACATCCGCATACATATCTCCAAAATATTCACTCCATCGGCTTAACACATCTTGTGTTTGCGTAAGAATGTCTTTACCTTTAGACCTTATTTTATTCATTCTGAAAGCGTGTCTCCACTTTCTGAACAGACCACTATATCTCGCAATATCGAGATAGTGGTCCTTGTCGACAGTGGGACCCCTGTAGGCTCTTGTATCCAGCATTTTACTTCGGAGGCGACTGTCTACCAGAATTAAATCTATCATAGTTCTCTGTTCATTCCTTCTCCATGTATACATATGGATGTCCTTATATTGAAAAAATGTGTTTGACACAATAAGGTTTCTCTCCATACATACATCTGCAATGAGCCTAACTGCATCGTTCACTCTCTTATCACCAAATGAAGCAAGCACGTTCTTGAAGTCTGGACGTTTGGTCCCAACCCATCCATTCAAGTCTCCGCATACGATCACACGTTCACTAGCTTCTGCCAAATCCAGAACTTCCCTAACATTATCCCAGAACTTCTCTAGATCCGATGCCACCGAAGAGCCTGCGGGAGCATAAGCTGCGACCATGAAGATCCTGGTGACACCTAGTTTTATTGGGACCCATAGAAGTCTGGGATCGAACATTCCGTAGTCTTTTACACCTGAGGCCAAGCGAGCGGTCAGCAACACCCCTACTCCCATGCTGGCCCGATCGCTCTGTGGTACACCAGACCTCAGAGCTATCCCTCTACCAGGAAGATCACAGGCGTCGCTGCCCTTTCGCTTGGTCTCTGTTACACAGAGCACATCAAGCTGTCTGTCCGTCATGACGGTTACCAGCTCGTGTATCTTATCTTCCACACCACCTCTTACATTCCAGGTGCCTACTCGACACTCTGCTCCCCTCGACTCGCCGACGAAAATAGCTTTTTTTAGAATGTGTGTCTGTGTGTCGGTTTGTTCGCGCATCACGTAAAAACTACTGAACGGATTTTTAATAAAAATTTTATGTTTGTTAGCTCTTGATTAAACTTAAAAACTGGTATACATTGCATCCCGCTGCTATAATTGGTTTTACTAAACTACTTTTTAAAACCTAGTAAAAATAAGTATATTTAAAATCTACAGATTTTATTAATCGATGTTTTTTATTATAGTAATAGTCTATCAGCACTAACAATCTATTATACTTGAGCAGTGATAATATGGTGGATTTGCTTTACATTATTTTTAAGTGACTTATGTTAGACGTAGAAAGTATAATTATCTACTCGTATAATATACTACTGTTGCTTACTATTATAATATAATGACGAATCACCTAAGAACACTCAACAGATTTCGTGCAGGTTTTTCGGTAAAGGAGAATTTTGTATTATCCTGATTTTGTGATATTCACACAGTGCGGCTCTTTATTATGTGGCTAGACGTTTATTTATTATGCACATATATGTATCTATAAATAAAAATGGTTTAGTTGTAAAACTAGCTAATACAGCCGCAGCCAAAAGCTAGTTTTTAGGATATATCTCAGGTTCCCGACATAGTAGCGGGATAAAATGTACCAGAAGTTGCATCAAAATCCGTTCAGTAGTTTTTGCGTGAACGAACAAACAGATAACTTATATAAAAATTTACCATTATGATTAACGAATTGATTGACTACAGATTGTTATTCTGCCCCGATTAAAGTTCAAACATCATGAGCATAATCGATACCTATCGTCATCTTCTACGAATCTAAGCTTGACTAGCCTTTGCCCGCGGCTTCGCCGCAGCCAAAAGCTAGTTTTTAGGATATATCTCAGGTTCCCGACATAGTAGCGGGATAAAATGTACCAGATTTTAAGTCTAATCAAGAGCTACCAAATAAAAAAAGTTGCATTAAAATCCGTTCAGTAGTTTATGCGTGATGCGCGAACGAACAAACAGATAAAGAGACAGGCAAAAATTCTAAAAAAAAATATTTTTTTGTTTCGACACGCCTATATAGCCTTATTCAGTATTTTTTTCTCAAACATCTTAAGTACAGACATAGCTCTGTTACAGCTTTATAATAGTACCTACCTATCGATATAGATACCTCCCTTAAAAACGCTTTCGTTGCATTGCTCTGCAGTACAATATTTTGAATCCTTAAAAAAGAAGGTTTTTGACGTAAGTAGTGGAATTTCAGCCTTGATGGTCAGATAGAGAAAACGAAACAAAAATTCAGATCATCAAGTTATTTCACATTGGCGACTCTATAATATGACCAATTTTTTCAAATATCTTGATGAACAAATGTTATTTTCAGTGCGATGAAGGTGGTGGCGCTGCGGACGGTATCAAGACGGAACCACCTGAGGCGGAGGAACCCAGGACAATGCAGAAGGTGCCGTCTTTATCCGATCTCTCGGATCCGGAGGCTTCGCTAGGTAAGAATTTATGATATTATTTAATATTTAGTCATCATAAGATTTTAAATTAGTTAAGCTGTGGTTACGTATTCTACTTATGTAATAACTACTTGCACGTTTTAAAATTAACGATTCCTTTTTAAAGGTGTCGTCACAATTAATTGAATGGATGTTGTTCTAGATAAATATTACGCATATATAGAACTGTTTTAATATAATTATGATCAGTAGGTTCTTTCAAAAATGCCAGGGCAAGTTTTTCTGTACCATGAAAATAAAATACTTCTCCAAACATTCTGTTGGTGAATCTGTGAATCTATGAGGTAGTCTAGTTTTTTAGTCACAATCACAACATCTAGTATGGTTATAATATCTCAAATACCAATTTAGGCTTGCAAATCATTTATCTTAACATCTTTATCCTGGCTATGAAAGGTATGATAACAATCTCCTCCCCAGTAAATCACTGGTAGCGGAACCGGCCTCTGTTCGTCGTGAAGAGTGACCGGTCTTATTTCCTGTTCACGCCCCGTTGTTAACGTCCGGTAGCTTGCAATTTTGTATCTCTCAGTAACATGTGTGTTATCTATAAGTGTTATGATAATATAATAATAACAAATAAAAAATAAATATTCATAGAAATTTCACACAACGTCCTCTGGTCCCAAACTAAGCTTAACGCTTGTGCTGTGACAAATATCTGTGTTTGTGTGATACAAATATTTTTCCTGAGTGGGAATCGAACCCACGACCTCGTGTACGGATGTCGTTTACACTACCGACTACGCCACGAGGCCCGTCAAATAAACACCCGTATGTAATTAATTCACACACGGCAGAAGTGAAACTTCTGAAATGTAGCCTACGAGAGATTGAGATGGATATAGAGTATCAGGAGTATTAGGATAAATGTAGTTTATTATTTTTTACCAAGCTTAAAATGACCTCACATTAATTAAATTTAATGGAGCATTAAAATTAATTTAAATTTTGTTTTCTGCAACGATACCTAATCACCCTTTCGACGTCCACTGCTGGACATAGACCTCCCCAAGAGAACGCCATAACGAGCGGTCCCGTCATGGGTCATAGTACCCTAATCGCCACGCATGGCAGGCGGGTTGGCGATCGCAGTGGATGTTGTTAATACTCGAGGGAGTGCTGCTGCCCACTCTCCCGGTATTCCTTCAGTCGGTTCTTACGACTCCCGTGTGTAGAGAGGGGTGGTACAATTCTACTAAAGCCGGCCCCACACGGCCGCATAAAATATAAAATAACTAAACACTAGCTTTAATCTGCAATTAGTACTTGATCGTAAAAAAAATTAGATTTCTTACCTATATGAGATATTATTATTTCTATATTGTTCATAATTTAAGCCATGACATGCTCGGCCCCTCAATTTCACAATGAGCTTGAGGAAAGAACGGAAAGCCACAGCTCATAGAATTTTATCAATATAGGTACATCAATTCGATATAGTTTCTTAAATAACCGATGATTATCATATTAAACAAAGATACCTTTACTGAAATTAATTTTTTTACAGGATAATCAATCATGTACGCACATAAATTTATAGTTTAAATTATAAAGCAGGTTTCAGTAGGCGCAAGTTGTGACATGTCATGTTAAGACTTATCAAAAGTAAGCTAAGGTGCTAAGGTGACATCATAATGTATAATTATCTTATCAGCTTTCTTTGGAAACTAATGTGTTAAACAACACTAAGAACAGAACAACTACCAAATAATATGTTATACGCGTAATTGCTCGTATATTACGCAATAATTTTACATTTTAAAAAAGCGCTAATAATAAGAATATTTGTATTATTGTCATATGTGACGGGCCTTGTGGTACGCCGAGTACGGTTGGCAGTGTAACCGACTTCCGTGCACGAGGTCGTGGGTTGGATTCCCATTCAGGATAATTTTATTATTTGTGTGATGAACACAGATATTTGTACTGCGTCTGGGTGTTTTCTATCTATTATAATATGTATGTATTTACAAAAAAAGTAATATATATTATGTATTATATCCGTAATCTGATACCCATAGCACAAAGACCAGAGTTTTAAAAAAATAAATAAGATATCAGTAATCCTAACTATTCCATCCATCCATCATCCAGCCTTTTGACGTCCACTGCTGGACATAGGCCTCCCCAAATTGGGGGTATAGTGCCGTAATCACCACGCTTGGCAGGCGGGTTGGCGATCGCAGTGGATGTTGTTAATACTCGAGGGAGTGCTGCTGCCCACTCCCCCGGTATTCCCTCAGTCGACTCTTACGAGTCCCATGGGTTGAGAGGTGTGGGACAATTCTTGTCGTCTCGTTCTTCGTTGTCCTTTTTACGGTTTGTTCGCGCATTACGCAAAAACTACTGAACGCATTTTGATGCAACTTTTTCATTTGATAGCTTTTGATTACACTTAAAAACTGGTATACCTTTTATCCAGCTTCTATATCGGGAACCTGAGATATCACCAAAAAACTAGGTAGTAGTAGGTAGTAAACACAAAACTATCGTCTATAGTGGCTTCAATGAAAACCTCATAATAACGTACCTACAAAGAAACACTGTGATCAATAAACGAATAAAGAATCGTAGATCCCACGAAATGTTTATCCTGCATGAGAATTCAACTCAGAATACTTAGCACCCGTCATACATATAGTCATAGTGTGCACTATGTGAACTAGGTATACCTAGGGATGGTTAATAAATAGGTGAAGCCTAAATTGAATAATACGGCGCATCCTCATCACTACAAGTGCAGTTTCAGACGAATATATAGCCCCTATGAAGAGGTCTATCGCGTATAACTTGACGGCATAGATGGCGGAGTGATTTAGATACCGGCCTCCCGTTCGAGTTTTGTGGGTTCGATTCCCTCACAGGACAACTATTTATGTGATCTACAAATAGTTGTTATGAATCTAAAAAAGCCCCCCGCAATATAAGTATTATTCCTTAGTGTGTATTATTAAAAGAAATTTCTTTGTGTAAATGCATTTGCCAATCTCTATTGATCCCAACAGGGTTGGAGTGGCGTTCTTTGTAGGGTTTACGTCGCTCTTTTTTGTAATTAAACACCTTTTTTGTGTTTCTTTTTTGGCTAGGCGGGAAAAAATGTACCTAACCACACACCCCGTCGTTCGGGGCAACGAACAGGGTATTGTGGGGCCCTCACCCACTAAAGAAACCCGCTCTGTGCGGAGAGACCGCCTGTGTTGACGGACCACTCGTAATTAAGCACCTGAATACCTGAAAACTTTACAGCGCTCATTTGTGCAAAACGTTAAATAGATTGACTTTATTTATTTTTAAGCTGTGTGGGGCCGGAACCAAGAATAGCTCCACCCCGTCTCTTCCTATGGGAGTCGTAAAAGCCGACTAAGGGATTACCGGGGAACCGGGCATCAGCGTTCCCCTGTGTACTAAAAACATCCACTGCGATCGCCAACTCGCCTGCCAAGCGTGGCGATTATGGTAAAACCCCCATTTTGGGGAGGCCTATGTCCAGCAGTGGGCGATGAAAGGCTGATGGATGGATGGATGGATGGATTTATTGTTTGTGTCCGCGAGGTGACGGATTAAGAATACAAGTGCCACCACCCCATTCTTTCCCACGGGTGTCTTATGAGGCGACTAAGGGAAGTAAGCAATTGTCACCCATTGCATTGCAGGTGGTAGGGCTGGGTACCATGTGAGAGTGATCACTTGCTGTTGGGCCCGAGTGGGTTGGTACCACCATCTCCCGTGTGACCGGCCATGAAGCACATCATTGCGTTTTGGTTGTAGCAGGAGATAGCCGTTTATTCTTTCATTTCATATAGGTATGTGAAATGAATTGGTGAGCAGCGGCTTGATAATAGGTACTCTCGGTATAGTTGAGTCTATGAGCGACGTTTACTATTTACCATCAGATGGGCCGTGGCTCGTCTGAAACCATAAGCAATAAAAAAAAACATTATTTATCAGCTTGTTTTTTTTTGCTTACACAATGAACGATTTATTTTCAACTAGATTCTGCCCGCGACTACATCCGCGTATAGTGTAAATGATTCACTCTATACGGTCCATTTTGAAAAAATAATTAAGTATCTTACAGGAACCATCCATTTGTGATATAAAAAGTAGTCTATGGCCGTTTCTGGGCTACATAATTATATATATGCGAAATTTCATGATAATTGGTTGAGTATTTACGTTGTGAAAGTGTTTCATATGGAGAGTGATGGCACAGAAAACCGAAACCCTCACCTATCCCTTTCTTATTATCCTTAATCTCCACCTCCCATACCCTTCCTCGGAGTTGGCGACGCGCGAATTAAGCTTTTGTTATTGTGTCTATATAGGCCACGGCGGTTAAGCGGTTAGTTTACCATTCGGTGGGGTTGTATGCTTGTTTCCCACCCGCGGTATAAAAAAGCAAATTAACTCATTTTCGCAGTTTTCATATTAGTAAGGATTACCTATGTAGAAAAAATATGACTGAATTTTTTTTTGTATCATTAATTTTTTTTTTTTGGAATAGTTTCATCACTAAGCGTTCTTATACTTTTTATACATTGCAGATATTTGTGGAAAAAATGGATGTATTAATAAAATGCTATTTATGTGTCTCTGAGCACAAAACCATTTTTTTTTTCATTTCTGTCTGTTTGTTTTTTCGGGCATCACGCAAAAAGTACTGAACGGATTTTTATGAAACTTTTTTTTTGATAGCTCTTGATTAGACTTAAAAACTGGTATACGTTTTATCCCGCTACTATATCAGAAACCTAAGATATAACCTAAAAACCAAGTCCTAAATTAAGCCAGTACTTGACCACACCCCACCTGATGGTAAACGACAATGAAATCTTATATTTTTAGACTATGCAAAGCAGATGTCAGCGACCCCATTAGGTGCTCAATCAAAAGGTCTTGCTCTCATCACGATATTTGCAAGTAATTAAAGCGCTTGAGTGCATCGACCTTTGCACAGAGTAACGTGTTGTGTCGCTTCAGGGTGGGCTGATATACGGGCACATTGTTTTCTTTGCCCGTCTGCATTTTACGTGAGAACCACATATATAGGACACGTGAAGCAAATAGATATACGAATAAAAATAACGTGTTTATATAATCCCATAATTTCAATCATCCGAAAATTACTAATAGCTTGCACCCGTATGATAACGTCATGCACAAAATTTACGAATGACTGAAAAAATGTTGGTGTAAAAAAATATCTGTCTTAGGAACGTGTGAATGTGTGTAAATATAATTTTAAATTGAAACATTGGAGTATGTAAATATTTTGCTTCAACTCTTGATGGAATACTATTGAAGCAGGCAGTTCCCCCTTTTATTTTGCTAAGGCGGGAAAAAATGTACCTAACCGCACACTTCGTCGTTCGGAACAACGAACCCCTTTCGGGTACCCTCTAAGGCAGTTACCTACACCTAGGAAATTACATAAATTTGATCATTCGCAGATCACATTATTAGCCCCGTCATATACTGCGATATATTCATTTAATATACAGTTATTAAAGTTTTAAGAAATAACGATTTTTATAAGCACATAAAAGCAAAGGCAACGTGGACGGAGTTGCGGGTATCAGCTAGTATTTATACTAGGTATAATAATTACTACCTAATTAGCAAAAATGGATCGGAAACTGAAACCACAAAACGATAGCTAAGTTTGCTACCGGATTTTCCTGTGGTCTACAAATAAACACAATCTCATATAAATACACGCTCACATGAATGAACTTTACAAACATAATCGTTTACGAATGAAATAACTTCGCTACGGCGTCTGCCTTCAGTAATTGAAAAGTTACCAACTTATTAGCCAGTCTTAACAAGACCTCTATATATGTATCTCAACTGGCTGATCTGAAGCAAACGACAGGGTTTTAACAATTGAGGAACACACCATTTTTCCATGAGTACTCCGAACTGTTTGTGTAAAATTTCTTAATGATCGGTTAAGGAGCTACGGGTAACAAACAAACAAATAAACACATTTTATAATATCAAGTATATGATGATTCTGGATAGCTTAAATAATTTAAGTTTATAGATTTAAATAAAAAAGTGTCTTGTTTCTGGAATCGTTTTATAAAAAATGCTGTGATAGTCTGATGTTGACCAACTGGGAACTGACAAAACAAAGTGGAGTCTGATCCTCATTTTGATGTCAAGGATTCCCATGGAACACAATTCTGCCTTTTTTTTAATGTGGGTGTTCGTATACCTTAATTTGAAGTTAAAAAAAAAATAGTTGCGAAAACTTCGAGAGCCTGATAAGGACTACAATACTGTCAGTGGCTGTTATCGCTCTAGTTCTAGTTATAGGGAACAATGGGACCAATTGATTCTACATTATCAACACTCGCCTCGAGATATAATTCATTATAGATGAATGTATATTAAACATTATTTTACATTGTGGCTTTTATCAATTTAATTATTGTAATATGGATTCGTATATTTCCTTTTGGGCACGTGAAGGTCTTTAATTTATTTGTGTAGAGATTACAGTGACACAGAAAAGTTTATAAAAAGGTTTATCTACCTATGAGGGTGGTAATCCTACTAGGATTGCCACCCTATCGGTAAAAAGTATAAGACGGCACCCTTTTTTTGTTAAGGCGGGAACAAATATTCCTAACCGCACACCCCGTCGTCGGGATTGGAGAGTAGAATAGGACCCTCATCCACAAAATGAACCCGCCGTGTGTCGTCTCTCCGCCTGTATTGGTAGACCACTGGAACTATGTGACATTACTTCAGTGGTATAGGACAGCGCCTTAAATAAAGAATAGGGAGAGAATCAGCTTACTTCCGTAACCTAAAGAGATAACCATATGACAAGATCAAACCACATCTACAGATACTTTATGGTACTCACTCCACATAAAGACAATCGTAATTTCACGACAGACGAGACCAAGAGCTTAACGTAGTTTTCAAGGAACAGACTATTTAAGCACAGCTTCGATTGAGTATTAAACTCAAGACCTCTACGTTGCAGTCTGTATCGCTGCCTTAAGTTATTGTATAACAACTCAATGCAATGGAAATAAAATTCTTATATAATCATGTAAGCAATAAATCCATAAAAATGCAGTAAAAATGCAAAGTCTCGTTCGCATCGCGGTCGTGTCTACATCAGAGGATGTTGCGGTGTCTACTTCCCACGTATGTTGATCCGTATACAGGATGTTGCCAAAATGCGGCCCGCTCTATGTGTATACTTTAGTCACATAACTACTAAAGTTACAACCATTACTCGGAAAATAATATTTAACGGTCAGTTTACAAACATAAGTAAGTTTGAACTCAACCTCAACAATGTTGGGCTTGTCTACGTTTATTATGCTGTTTATTACAACTAAAATGTTATTATAATGCAGCGTAACTGTTATACTTAGTACAAAATAAGTGAATATTTTAAACTCATATCATTTCGATGTTTTTATATATTTTTTGAGCATTTGACATGCTTAGCCATATAAATTAACACAAAGTGCAAAAATATTATATCGATACCCAAGACATTAAGAATGAACGTGTTTCGAAATAAAACTTCGTTTACGGAATCTATCGCGTTTACTTGATTTTACTACTATCCCGACGTTTCGAATACTTTACAGCATTCATGATCACGGGTGGACTTAGACGATAGACGTCCAAGGCTGATATGTTATTTCAACGGTCTCATCTACCCACAGTATATGATTTTACAAAATTTTTGGTTTATTTATTTTAACCCACCTAATATTCGCTTAGAAACACAATTAAAATATTTACTTCAAATTTTTTATGCTTACAATGTATGAGACTTTAAGTTAGTATATTAAAATGAGTATAATACTCCTCTTTAAACTAATTTTTTTTTGTTTTTATTTAGTGCTCAAAAATTCAACCACAAACTTCCAATTACTACCAGTAAGAAGACAATCTTGGTTATTAGTTTATATTATTAAATATATTGATTTTGCCAAAAGCTAAGACTAAAAAGCTAGCGAAACGTCGGGATAGTAGTAAAATCAAGTAAACGCGATAGATTCCGTAAACGAAGTTTTATTTCAAAATGTGTAACATTCGCGTAAATATCAGAAAGTATTAAATGAACGTGTTATCGAAATTCACAATCCTGAGAAAAGAGCGATAGAAAAAATAGAAAAAAATATATAAAATAGAAAGAGAAGCGAGAGATGTATGCATTAGAGCCTCTTGGCACTCTGTTCTCTCTGCCTACCCCGCAAGAGAAATGGCGTGATGTTATGTAAGTAAGTACAATCCCGAGCAAATGTCACGATGGCTGAATTGAGAAAGCATCTAGGACAGTACCTATTCCAGAAGATGCAGGTTCATATAATTAATTTCACTTGATTACGGATTTTTATATTTTTTTTAATTTCTAAAATAGCGCTTGATTTAATAGGTGCAGTTAGGTCTGTAATAAAGTTAGAAAACCCGTGCCTTAGTCCCAAATGAACATCATGAACATCTATAGCATCACGCCTACCCCTTCGGGGAATACAAGAGGTGTATTCCACACCCACGACTCGCCAGCTATGTTTAAGTCCCACGTAATAGGGGGCGAGCCTATTGACGTCTACCGGGCACATTTCCAAACTCCGGGCTGCTACTGAGAATTTTTCTTTTTAGGAAAAAGCTCCATAACTTTGCTCGACCCGGGGATCTTACCCGAGACCTCATGATTAGAGTCGCATACACTACCGCTACACCACCGAGGCAGTTCTATGACGGTTAATAAGTAGAGAGAGTGCCACATATAATTCGGTCTTAACTTAGATGTCCGTGTTGTGGCCAACTAAGAATACAAGTGTCACCACCCCATCCTTTCCTGCGGGTGTCGTACAAGCCGACTAAGGGAAGTAAGCAGTTATCACCCATTGCATTGCTGGTGGTAGGGCTGGGTACCAGGTGAGAGTACTCACTTGCTATCGGGCCCGAACGGGTCGGTACCACCATCTCTTGTGTGACCGGTCATAACGTCAGTGTGTTTTGGCTGTAGCAGAAGACAGCCGTTTATTAATGGTGCGCAGCGGTTTGACAATACTCTCGGTATAGTTGAGTCCATGAGCGACGGTTACCACTTACCATCAGGTGGGCCGTGGCTCGTCTGCTATCAATTGCAAAAAAAAGACTATCCTTTTCGGATAAATGTTATTCTTTTGGAAAATTGATAGTCTATTGATTGCAGTAATATGACAGGAAAACAGGATGCACATGAGTCACATTATGAATATAACCCTCTCGAATTAAGAGAAGTTAGGTTATGAACTGTTGCGTCGCTCAGTAGAGGATACCCGAAAGGGTAAGCCGCCGGTGAACCACTGAAGTAATATCACACAGTTTCAGTGGTCCGTGAGTACAGGCGGAGAGACGGCACACAGCGGGTTTTATTAGTGGGTGCGGGCCCCACACTACCCTACTCGTTGCCCCGAACGACTGACTGTGCGGTCAGATACATTTGCTCCCGCCAAACAATAGGAAGGTTATGGACGGTTCGGTTTAATACTTGTTGATCGTGTAACTCTCTCAAGCACGTAATTCTCAAAGTTCTTAGAATTATAAATATATTATTGTAGGTGTCTTGAAGACAAGATAAACTGACACTTAAGTCTAAAATAAAGTAATTCAGTCACTTAACATAATTAATAGTTCCTTGACATTTTCAAATAGTTTATTTCTACTGGTAGTTTAAACTAGCAGAACATAGAGCTTACCTATATTATAAGTTTAGATACCTATATTAACATATAATAACTCTTTTTGCGATTAGTTTATTAATTACGATGAAGTTGACATATCCGCATGGATCAAAAATAAAAGAATAAAAAATATTTTTGTATTAAAGAAATATTCGTATTTTTTTAATACATATAAGTACTAAGTGAGTGGCAAAAAAACAAACGGCCCATCTGATAAGAAAATGGATAGCAGGTGGCGAGGAAGGTTAGTTAGGAGAGAATAGGAAGGATAATAACAGACCTCACTCACCACACAAAACACAACGGTAGAAGTAGGTACCTACCGTTGTTTCACGCTGATCTTCAGATAGAGGATGGTACTTCCCCGATTTAACCAGCCCATTCATGCTAGGATAAGCAAGGCTTTACTACTAGAATATGTACCCATATATCTAAGTTTACATGTATTGCAGCTCCATCTGATGATTGACAAAACAAATATAAAAGCTTCTCCATTACAAAAATATAAATCAAACGGTGTCGAATTTTATTATATATTATATATTACTGACAAGGTAATTCACTAATGTTAAAATAATTGAATAGTGTATATGGGCTTGCATCTTTAGCTTATATATTAAATGTGCTTGTATGTTTATAACCTTAGTACTTTTTACTCTTGGTTTACTACCATGTTCAAACAAGATATTAAATGATAGGTACATAACAAAAGTACAGAGTAGATAGAGATATAGGTACTTACAAATATCGAACAACACTGAAGTATGAAACATGAAAGCCATTTATCGTAGACGTGTATGGTAATAAAAATCATAATTATAATGTAACCTAATATTATAGCGTGTTAAGCGGTTTTTTATGCTCGATCAAGTCGAAACCAAGTTTCGAATGTCACCTGGTTTTGTGAAAATATTGATTACAACTTTATATTTAGGATATTAAGTCTAGATTCGCTTACAATTTTTTTTTAAATAAATGTAGCACATGTGGATTATTGATATGCTGTATACCACTTGCATATCACTTGGTGGAACTATAATAATCAATGGTGACAAGTTCAAATTAATTTGATTTATCACTTGCACTGTTATGGGAAAATGTCTGTAGTTTTAATACAACTGAGAAATTTTATTGTAGATATTGTGATAGGTATGATAGGTACAGCTAAAATATCTTGCATTACTATAGAGTTAGTACCAACGTTGAGTAAAACAAATACAAATATCGATGGTAAAAATTACTTTTGCCTTTTTCCAACAAAAATAAAACGGTAGCAGTATTTGATTTACCGTACTTTTTCATTACCAAATCGTTATAAGTAATAGATGGTTTAAGAATATCCACAGTAACGTTTGACGCATGCAGCCTATAATAGGTAATACAGTATGTATATATAATAGGTAATACAGTATCTATATGTAATGTAGTTCGATAATTTACTTTTTAATATTTCCTTCCATTCACAAATTAGTGATTCAATGATTAGGTATCTAAAAGCATTTCACAAATCTTAAACGTGTCAATAACGTTGTATATAATTTATAAGTGTTCTTTTATGACTGCCAACGCCTTGCTTGCAACTTTGCATACACAAAGCTGTAACTATTTTTGCCTGAGTCAGTCGTTGTTGGCGCAGGAAAATTCTCATGAATGCCTACCACGTTGGTTCAAATAAACAAATGTAAACACAGATATAGACAGGCGTATGATCGGAGAACGCACACATACGAAGATTCATTCATAAAAGCGCGGCCGCGAGCAGGCATGAAAGCTCTGTAACTGCTATGTGCGCCTGGTGGCGCGATTCGATTAGTCGGTGGACATGTTGATCTGTTGACTTCAATTTTTAACGCGATCTTACTTGCTATGTTAGAGGCAACTTTTTTTTTTTATTATATACATCTAGGATGGCATACAATACGGCCTGCCTGATGATAAAGCGATTATCTTAGCCTAAATGCTAACAATACCACAGGCATCCCTAAAGCGTTGCCAAACCAAGGATAAGGGATAGGCTGTAGAGAGGAAGAAAGATAAAGAAGAAATGAGGAGCGGCCAGTAAGGATAATAGGGAGGAATTGAGCTGGGGGGTTTGGACCTCTAGCGCTTTCACTCGTCAAACGAAAAACCAAACAGAACAAACTGGTGCTCTAATTGTTTTTTTTTTGTGTAATTTTATGACTTGGTTACTAAGACCTTTAGGTTCTAATTGAAGCCTTAACAAAAACTGATACCTACCAGGGTTTCCCTACACGATTCTAAACTAATGCTATGAATATAACGCGCTTCATTCATTAATCACAATTGCACGTTGCATCGATTGAATATTGAATGAATTAACTCTTATGTGCTAAATCATTATCATTGTTATAATTTGGTCGAGCTCATAAGTATTCAGATATAGGTATGCAAGTCTGCACATTAGAACGATGAGCTTCTGATCGAAGAGTTGGATTCGGCTACACCATTACTCTCAATTAATACCTACTATCGAACTATCGAATGACTTTTACATGCAGGTTGCTGTTGTTTTGTGAAATTCTCTCAGTCATACAAAAATATGCTGAGTACAAAATATGACTTGGCTATTTCTACTTTGATTTACAATAAACGCTTCCCTTGACCACGTAGCAGCATCGAGTTTAAACCAAGTACCTAATTTGGAACTTCTTAATATAAAATTTTAAACGTAGTGTTGTCGTCAAAGCTGGCAACACATTTATTAATTTTTGTTAACTTTATATTGTTAAAGCCAGCGGTGAACGCTTGGCACGTTGTAGCGTGCACGTGTGCATCTAAATGGGTTGTTCGTCACCTCGCCAGTTCTGATACACCACACTTTGCATACTAATCTTAGATCTCGACGCCAGTCCGCACATAACATCATATTTTGTATAAAGTAAATAATAATAATGACGTTGTCTTTTCATTGAAGGGTTTTCAACCCAAGATAATGCGTTCGTGAATGAAATCGCAATGAGGAGTATCTATTAACTCATTATCTATTCTATTTTATATGATGGGATCTAAATACTAAGTTGAAGCGCGTAAACAAAGTTGAAGTAATAATGGCGAAAAATGAAAATGTTTTGTAAAAGAACTCTGTGAACGTAGAATTAAAACAAAGAAATATAGGTACGCGACTAATAGAGACTTTCTCGATAGCTTGTGGTTGTAAAGTCTTACAATACACGCGTATTGGATGGATTATGGATACCAGATTTATCTAGGTATATACCTAGCTTAAAAATACTAAACCGTAACAAATATATTTTTGCAAGTAGAAAAAGTTTTCGTATTGAAACTATCGTGAGATTGATACATATTAGAAATATGTATATCACCGGCAATAACTCACGTTGAGGATCGATTTAGTCGACCCGGGTTTCGAGCATATTCGATGCTCATCATCAGGGCGAGCGCGCAGCGGTGTCAACGAGTGCCCGCCAGGAACTCGTTGACACCGAATATGCTCGAAACCCGGGTCGACTAAATCGATCCTCAACGTGAGTTATTGCCGGTGATATATTTCTAGTAGAAAAAGTGTTGGCGTTTAAATTTATTTTAACATAGAGCAACCTACTAGAACGTGAAGTTTTTTTTTCGAAGAAACTGTCCTGCCCTGAGCTTAGAAACGCTACAAATCTTGGATTACAAAACTTTTAAGATACTAATACACTCAGCAAATCCCTTTAATTTCATGCAACCTTGTGTGAAAATATGACTACTGTGGTATTATATAAGACATAAATAAATTATTTCGGAGAACCCCGCTGACTTTTCCACGAAACTGGTAGGTTTCGCGAAACCCACCTTAAAAATCACTGATATATGTATAGTGTTCGCAATCTGGGGATAGTAAAAAGTCAAAATACACTTTTTGTTGAAGAGAACAAATTTACCTAACAGCACACTTTGTCGTTCAGGGCAACGTAGTGTGAGGCTCTTCCCATTAAAATAATCTGCTTAGTGCCGGAGAGCCTTAAGAATCTAATGAATATTCTTCTTCGTCCTATAGTCACTATAAATATTACTACCGTAGGTGTCATAAATTGGACCACTGAAGGAATGTAACATAGTTCCAGTGGCCCGCCAATAAAGGCGGAGAGACCGCACATGGCGGGTTTCTTTAGTGGGTGCAGGTCCCACACTACCCTCCTGGTCGTTGCCCCGAACGATAGGGTGTGCGGTTAGGAACATTTTTTCCCGCCTAAACAAAAAAAAAGGTGTCATAAATTGGGTTAAGGAACTAAAATTAAGCACACAATATTCACTGCTAGAGAACCTACTGACTTATCATCACGCCATCTCCCTTGCGGGATAGGCAGAGAGAACAGAGTGCCGTAAGGCTCTATTCTTGCATACATATCTCGCTTCCTCAACATTCATAATTCCCTTGATACACGTTCGCTGGTTTCGGAGACTCCTGACTCCACCTTCCTTCAATACATGACCAATTTGGTTAGGCGAAAATAGGAATAAATCAATAAATAATCAAAAAATCTTTACTTCTAGAGAAGGAGAACTTAAAAAAATACGTATTGACAAGCGTGACACAGAGAACTGATAAGAGAAAAGCCTTATTGTTGGTAAAACCCCAGGCATCCAGTGAGGCCCAATAGGGTACCTATGCTGTAAAAATGTAATAGAAGAACTAAAATATATTTGCGTTTCCATATCAGTATAATAATTAATGCAATAAACTACATTTTGTGCCTTAATATATGATTTATAATAGCTATAAATCGATTGCTGACTCGTTATGATATACCAAGCACTTTTGAAAACTTGCCAACTTGCCGCAAATTACTACCGACATAATTATACTCACCAGCTTAAAACATCACGTTGATCGTTACTATTGATGTCCGACTCCAGACAAATTGCGTTGTGTTAAAATAGAGAAAACTAGGGTAGCCGGAATCTGTCGGTATCGGTACTCGGTCGTGATATGAGTTCACAATAGGTGTTAATCATGAAAATCCTGATATTATAGAGTTTAGACAATATCTATAAAAAGGCCAGTTATCAGCAAACGAGTAAATGTTCTGTGAACAAACCTTTTTTTTTATATATACATTTTACCTATTTAGCTCAGTCAGAAACTCAGAACGTTTTATTTGAAGTCTAAAGTATTTCTAAATGCCGTGTATATAGCGCCATCTATGTCGCAAACCCGCAATCGTCGTAGCAACTCAGTGACATACTCTGTGTGTAGTTCCATACAATTCTCCTAGGTGGCAGTGTACAAACTTGAATTGATGTTTTAATCTTTTGGTAGATGGCGCTATGTACCTTGAAAAAAGTATGAAATCATTTTATGGTAGTACTAGGCACTGGAGTTGAATCAACTTTTTGATTATACAAATTATTAAATTTTATTCGCGTGATGACAGATTAAGAATTATAATAATAAAAGGGAAGTACCTACATAATTATCTCCCATTGCATTATGTAGGTAGGTACTGATGGTAGGGTTGGGTACCAAGGGAATACTCGCTTACTATCGAGCTAAAGTTGCACCACCATCTGCCGTGTGACCAACAATGAAGCACCTCGGTGAGTTTTGGTTATACTTAACCAAAGATAGCTGTCCATTCATTCTTTCTTGCGGCTTGGCTGTTCGCATGGTGTTGCCCTAGTCCAAAATAAGCGGCGGTTGCCACTTACCACCAGGTGGGCTGCTTACTCGTCTGCAATATAAATGATGCAAATATGATTAGTTAATTGCCTATATCTACTAGAATTACTAAATAATAGATTTATTTAGTGCTACAAATAAAATTTACAGAGTAATATTACAGTTTTACAATCCGTATTATAGGTTGCTGCTTCTGCTCTTTTGATGGTTTTTGAATGTTTTACTTAATACCTAATAAAAAATATTCTTCAGGCGTTTTAGGCATGCCATAGGTAGGTATTTACATTTATACCTTTTATACCTACCTACTTTCATGTAGATACTAGTCTGTTTCATACTTTTATTTACTCGAATCAGTTGAACCGTGGTGGGGTAGGTAGGTAGTACCGAGTTATCTATTATTTAATTATGGTCATCAATTTGATATCTTATTTGAATATAGGTAGATACATAATAAGTAGGTAAATAATTTTATTTTACCTGTTTTAATTAAATAGATACATTATTAATGTTCCTATATTTTGTATTAAACAAAAACAAAACAGCTTCGCGGACCGTTGTTTATGTGGAAGTGACGTCACACGAGCGGGTGGTAGAGCGGGCGGCGAGGCGTGGGAACTGCGCGGCAGGTGCGCGCGCGCCGGCCACTGATCCTGAACACGCACACCGACGTACACCTCAACATGCTACACTATAAACACTCAGCACACACCCGCAACACACCTCGTACACTCCGTTATTAAGAAAGTTCCGCTTTTCCAATAATACACTAGGATTTCTTAATCAATTAAAAATATCGTATCGTAAAGTAGAACCAGATATTTAATGCCCTTCCGTTCGGTTCATTCATGCTGCCACCAGTTATAATGAAGAGGTACTTAAACATTTTAAACATTTTATTGCCAATTTTAATAAAAAGGAAGGAAGATAGTCGTTACTTCTTCCACTAGTTGTGATATAAAAATTTATTTAAATAATTTTCACAATTAATGATTTTAGGTCTCTGAAAGAAAGGAAATCGTGAACTACATCATCGAGTTGAACCTCTAATTTTTCGATATTATCAATTAATTGGCTGACTTATTGTTATCGGAATGATTCCGTCTTTCATAGGTCATTAAACAATATTACTGAAGAAATGTAACACAGTTCCAGTGCTCCGCTGATACAGGCGGAAAGACGGGGCACGGCGGTTATTTTAGTAGCTGACGGCCCTACACTACCCTGCTCGTTGTTACGAACATGGTGTGCGTTTATGAACATTTTATTTCGCCTAAACAGATAATTAGTAACCGATAATCCCACTCTATATTTGGCGATTCGTGATATACACTAATTAGTTAAGTACTCTACCTTTCTCTTTTTTTTTGTTAAGGCGGGAAAATATGTATCTAATCGCACACCCCGTCGTTCGGGGCAACGAACAGGGTAGTTTGGGCCATGTACTGGCGGACAAGTGAAACTGTGTAACATTACTTCAGTACTCTACCTTTCTCCTAATATCATCATCAGTACCTACTTGCAAATATGGCTAGCTGACTATGGTGAAGGTCACTTTAGTTTAGTGCGTCTTGATATTCTACCCTGGTTCTACTACTTCCTTAACATGTGGTGTGACAACTGTCAGGATACCTAATATATGACAGCCGGGACGCACTACTCGACGTGCCTACTGAAGCACGGATGAGGTCATGTGTCCACAGATAGTTGTCACTATATGGTCTACCATCTGATTGACAGCTGTGCGAAAGTTGCTTAACCTTCGCTATCGTCCGAACTGCAAGTGTACAACTAAACTACGACGGATATTTAATTTCGGTGTCGAAGGCTAGTGTCGAGAGGCAATCGGCGTTCTGTTGAACGGATAGAGATCAGCTGCAAGAACAACGGCTTTAAATGCTTTCCGGGTGAATCACCGCCAATTTCCCAACCGTAAGCTGCTGTTGAGAATTTCTTTACGGAAAAAATTCAATAACTTTTTGTTGGCCAAAACCTGGATATCGAACCCGAGACCTTGTGACGAGGTAAATAAAAGATGTTACTGTTTCAAAGTATTTATTCCCGTCCAGATAAAATAATCTCTGAGAGTGAGTAGGTATATATCGTGTTGGTTGGATCCAGGCACAGACAAGTTGTCTGTGGGTCCAGGCCACTAAAACAAAGTCACTGTCCTGCTGTGTCCCGGTAGCTCCGCTAGCCATCTATCCAGATGCTGTGGGCTCACAGCCCTAGCTGGAGCCGGGTGATGATAGCTCTCGCCATCTCGAGGTGTCCTTCGAGGACCGTTCACTGTAAACCGGCAGTTGATAGTCCGGAGAGAAGACTGGCGGTGAGAAAATAATACCCTGAAACTTTTTTTTTGTTGAGGTGGGAAAAAATGTTCCTAGCCGCACACCCTGTCCTTCGGGGCAACAAACAGGCTAGTAGGTAGGTACAACAGGCCCTCACTCACTAAAGAAACCCGACGTGTGCCGTCTCTCCGCCTTTATTGGCGGGCCACTGGAACTATGTTAATACCCTGAAACCTACGTGCAAAGCAGGTGTGAGTTTCAGCTAATAGCTCCACTGAATAACGTCGTACCAGTGCCCAACTGGCCAATGACATAGCCCGGTAATAACCAGCGCGACCACACAACCGGAGCGTACCAGTGAAGGACAGAGAAACGTCAATTAAAGCCTTAATAAAAGAAGAATAAATAAAATAAAAGTTAAAAGCAATTAAAAGTTACGGTTAAAGGACATGATTAAATAAAGTATGCAATAAATAAACACCTATTACCTATATAACCCTAAATAAACCTAATAATGCTGAATTAGTATTGCGTATGAAAAACGGTTTCAGGAACTTTTCATATCGTTACAATCCTGAAAATAAAATCGAAGAAACTCCTACGTCCATACATATACAAACTTGTAAAATAAAAATATTGTGCTATGAACTTTAGCTAGGCCCTTGTCTACAAACTTCAACATATATCTAAAAAGGCATTATTATTATCAAATTACTAGCCTTTGCCCGCGTCTCCGCCGCAGCCAAAAGCTAGTTTTTTTGGTTATATCTCAGGTTCCCGATATTATAACGGGATAATAATAAATAAAATATAAATAAATGTATACCAGTTGTTAAGTCTAATCAAGAGCTATTAAACAAAAAAGTTGCATCAAATTCTATTTAGTAGTGTTTGCGTGATGCGCGAACAAACAAACAGACACACAGACAAAAAAATCTAAAAAAAATCGTTTTGTGTTTAGACACGCCTATATAACAGTCACGAGCAGGATGTTATTTTCGCTTTCACATTTTTCACTTTGTGTTTAATGTATAGTGCTAAGCATGTCAAATGCTAAAAATATATATAGAAATATCTAAATAATCTTCACAAAGTTTTACATACATATACATATGGAGCCCATAGAAGTACACAGGCTAAAAGTGCCGGAAAAGTGGAAGTTTCCTGAGGGATAACTATTTTTACATTTTTATTTTATTGCATTTAGTGGCAGACCAGCCACGGCCCATCTGATGGTAAATGGTAACCGTCGCTCATGGACTCAACTATACCTCTCGGTATTATTTTCAAGCCGCTGCTCACCATTTCATTTCACAGGTATGAAATGAAAGAATAAACGGCTATTTCTTGCTACAACCAAAACGCAACGATGTGCTTCATGGCCGGTCACACGGGAGATGGTGATACCAGCCGCTCGGGCCCGATACCATGTGAGTATTCTCACTTGGTGCCCAGCCCTACTACCTGTCATGCAATGGATAATAATTGCTTACTTCCCTTAGTCGCCTCATACGACACCCGCGGGAAAGAATGGGGGGGTGACACTTGTATTCTTAGTCCGGTGACGGACTAAGAATACTATACAGATAAAAAATACATAGAGATAATGTATCGTAGAGTGAGGTACATAATTTTCTGAACTCCATGTTTACGATCTCGCGGGCAGAATCTAGCTTGGTGTAAATGTGTGTTATGGAACACTAGCTTTTGGGCATAAGCTAGAAAATATTAATTATAATATAATGGCTACAAAAAATATGCTTTTTTGTAGCCATTTTGCATCATTGAAAGATGGTCAGTGGTACAATATGTGAATGATAAAGATCTTAATTATATTGAACTAGATATAAATTTTATGGCCTCAATAGGAGAAAGCATAAGCTGATAATGCCATTTATATGATAACGCTTTCACGAATTTACAATTTGGGTCACGAGTCACGACAGGCACATATTTATACTACGACAATTTTTTAATATTCATATTATTTATTGTGGTTATTAGCAATAATAAAAATCTTCATTATAAATGAACTTATACCTTTTTGAGTAAGCCTTTATAACAACAATGTAGGTTATGTAGACTATTTTACGAGTATTATTATTTTACGAGTACCCGGAAAAGGTAAATCAAATCTCCTGGATAACTGGAAGTGCTATTCAGGAGATGCAGGCTCAAATGGCTGGCTGTGGCTATCATTTACGCATTTTATAACCATTATGACTAAACATATCAAATGCTTAAAGAATATATAAAAATAATAATATAAGTCTGATAGAGTTTCGAAAGACGATATTTTTCCTGGTAATATTACTTTCACTCGTATCACATCATCATTAGTACAGAAGGAATAGGTAAATATTACCTACTGTAGGTTGCCATTGGCGATTCGTCGTTAGTTACATATTTCGTTGAAGCGTTGACAATTACGCTCTCCTTATTAGAGTATTATCCTCTATTCCTGTCTTCAGTTTACCTTAAAGAAATGTCACGAATTACGCCTATTAGCAACGGTAGAACAAATCTCATAATCCAAGTTATTTTTATATAATATCCAGCAATTATGTCACGCTAAATGGACAGAATTGATTGTTTGTTTATATTTTATACTTAGGAGTGCAAGATAGAATTAACAAAGAGATGGAGACACATTTGCTACACAACGTGGTAATACGTCAGTGCAGTAGCCAACGGCGATATGAGATATATGTTGTTGTAGTAATTGTATGTTTTTTGGTGAGAAATTCAAAATCCTTTCTAAACAATGAAGTAATATCCAAAAAAAACATTTAAAGCATCTATAACCTCTTAATTTGCGAAATACTTTATTAAAGGACTGCAAGTAATTGGAAGTTTGTACTTATGTAAAACTAGATCATTAAGCAATTCTATATTGATCAACACAAAGTGTTAAAATGTGAAATCGAAAATAACAGTCACGAGCTGGATTTGAACCTGCATCTCCTGGATACCGTCCAGATGCTTTGCCAATTCAGCAATCGTGACAATTACTCATGACTGCTAATTTCGCTATTACATTCATACTTAACGTCTTGGGCGACGCTCGTGACTGTTATTTTCGATTTTACATTTTAACACTTTGTGTTGATTTATATGGCTAAGCATGTCAAATGCTAAAAATATATATAAAAATATCTAAATAATTATATATTGGTTATTCTTTAGTTCGAAAAAAAATAAAAATCGCCTTAAAAATTAATATTAATGTTTAGACACAAGAATAGATTCCATTTTTCCGTGACAGTCAATAAGTGAACAATTAATTTTAAAAGCTTCGAGCGCTCAAACTACCTTGTTTAAATAATTTTGAAAAACCTTACTCAATTAATGTAAGTGAGTTACCGAGTGGTCGAGCCGAGGGCGGTATACAACAGAATTGGTACAAAAATTAAATTCGTGCGACGACAGGGGGGAGGTTTTGGTCCTTTGATGCCGTTTAATGAAGTTTTAACTCTTTCTTGTTAATGGGGCAGCCACCTTAATTTGACTGACGACACTAGACGAAACCTACTATTTTGTTACATTTTACATCTTTCCAACTAAAACTAAATATTGATAAGCTAGTATAGGCCTTAATTATTAATTGTCCTTAAAATAAAAGCGTGTTAATAAAGAAAATTATACATGCTGGAAGTCGATAAGCTATACAAATGTAATATTTTATCCACCTCTTCATATTCATACAGTATAATAGGGTACAAATAGGGTAATTTTTATTATTAGTAAATTCCAGAGAGCACACAAAAATTAAGACCTAATTGTAGTTGTAATTGTAGTATTAGTTATTATCATTTGTATTCGGAGAAGATTTCGGAGAAAATTACATAAATTTTAATGTCGTTATAAGCTTTCAATCTTAAAAACCGAACGCGAGAGAATATTCTCTAATGGACTATATTAAATAATTATATCAATTGAATCTAAAATTACGATATCAATTTATATTCATAAATTATATTGGAGACGATACTACAGTAATTGGACCTGCAATTTGAGGCGTTAAATACCCTAAGGCGCTACACAGGGCGGGTATCTGGCTTGATTAATTTATTGTTAATGAGCAAAAAGCCATGTTCAAATGTTCGTACGCTAGAACAATTACTTTTGCTCTGGTTTACCGTTATTCTAATTGTTACTATAGAACCATGTCTCGAATTCATTCGTCAAATGTCTGTTTGTCTAAGTAATATTTTATGTGATTGCTTCCGTTCGGAAAGCAAAATTAATTGTTGGGTCTTTTTGTTTTCTGTGAGTATCTATTACAATAAATAATAATCGTGTTGCAGAAAAAATAATATTATCTAACATATAATAGCTTAGCTCCTTTAAAACTTTACATATAAATGTAGAAGAGGATTTTTAGGACATTTTATTAGTAAAAAAAGGGTATCTTTTTTTAATGCTGGAAAAAATCTACCTAATCGTACACCCCGTCGTTCAGGGCAATGAATAGGGTATTGTGGGGCCCTCACCTACTAAATAAACCCGCCGTGTGCCGTCTCTCCGCCTGTGTTGGCGAGCCACTGGAACTATGTTGCTTTCTTCAGTGGTCCGCCGGAATATTATTAGTTTATACCTAACTAAAGTACAAACTCAAATTTAGGTGTCTTGTATAAACAAAACAATATTGCGGCATTATAGAATGTGGCATTGCGATAGTGTCGATGCAAATAATGGAACGTAATAGGGTTTTGGTTGAAATTTTTACTGCAAGAACAGAAATAACAAAGCATTTACGAACAAACGTAATGACAACAATTAACTGTTAAAAGATACAATGTTAAATTATTGAACAATGACAGGAAATACCGGACTGCAGAAACAAGTCGATGATAAGACAATAATGCATTCAAGATTCGTTACGTTTTTGACAGTTTCCAAACATTGTTCCTTATTGTGCCAAAACTAGTCCGCAGACTACTATGCTAGCTTTCTCTGAATCGATTTTCTCAGAGAAAACCGTTGTGAAAACAATTCAAATGAATTTATTTTCACGCCTTTCATAAAGTTATTTTTAATTCCAATTTCGTATAATTTGTATAATTTATATTCAAAATTCCTTTCAAGGTAACTTCTTCATAACCCAAACTAACTGACAAAGTGTGACTAAAATACTGGCAAAGTGTGGCTGTGGAATCAGAACAGCATGGACACTTATTAAGTTGAAACTAAATTACATTGGCATAATGTGGTTAGACGTGTACACCTCCGTTACCCGTTTTGGGGATAAATTTTAATTTCGTATTGTATTATGAATGTCCTTAGGGGCAATTATATAAATATCTAAAACAACTAGGTAGTAGTAAAGCCTCATTGACTTATTGTTTTATGCGTTTAAACACTTGTTATGCTCGGCCATTTACTAGAACACAAAGTGTGAGAATGTGGAATAGAAAATAATTCTGAGCGGGGACTGAACCGTCGTCTTTTTTTTTTTTTTTTTTTTTTTATACTAGATGGGTGGCAACCAAGCATGCGGCCTACCTGACGGCAAGCGGTTTCCGTAGCCTATAGACGCTAGCAACACTAGAGGCATTTGCGCATCGTCATCTCCGAGAAAAGGGATAGGAGGTAGATAAGAACGATATTAAGTGGAGGATAGTAAGGATAATAAGGAGAGGAGGGAGGGCTTCCGGCGCTCTCACTCACCATACGAAAAACAATGGTAGGAGTACCGACCGTGGAGCCTGCCCGTTCATGCTCATGTTCATGGGATAAGCAAGGCTGTACTACTAGAAAAACTTCTCGATTTGTTTATAATATAATCAACTTAGTTGTTTGTAGTACCTATATCTAAATATATTAGATGCTTACTAATTAATTGAAATCTGTGCTGGATAGATATTGTGGGAGCCCTCCTAATATCAATAATTTCTTACTCACAATTAATATAAATAAAAAAATTATTAAAACTGGAGTTTTTACTTACAAAGTAGTCCGCAGTTTTATGTATGTTCTGCCGTTATGCATATAGATAGCTATTTAAGTTTAACATCATACTTCTACCCAAAGACATATCACGCAACAAAGGTTGCGTGCCGTCTATCGACTGACTACTTTGCTCACCCAAAGATTTCATTAAAATCTCTTGATTACATACTACTTTCTTACTAATGAGGCGATACATTAAATGCACTGACGTATACGTGCACGGAATAGGAAAACGTTTGTTTGTCGAAACACATTTTCCCGTAAGTAGTGTGGTCCACTTAATTATCTATCTTTTATTTCTTACTAGCTGACCCGACAGACCATGTCCTGTCTTAACTATGAATATTGAATTCGAATATTAATAAAAAAAATATTAATCCATAATAATATTGTCATAAAGTTTTCTTAAATTTTCTAATGTTCCGCTCAACTTTCTCATTTTTTTTCTTTTATAAGAACCTTCTCCTGATAATAATAAACACAACAAAAAAATAATTAGCGAAATTGTTCCATCCGTTCACGCGTGATGCGATGACCAAGGGAAATACAGATTCATTTTTATATGGAATATGCTAGTCCGAGAGTTAACATTGCGTCGGCACTTCACTAGGCTACTCATTTTTTATTGCCAATGACGGCGGATGTGCATATGGCCCACCTGGTGGTAAGTGGTAATCGCCGCTCATAGACTTTGGCAACACAAGGGACACTGTCAAGCGCCGCCAACACGAGGTGGCTTGGCTTGCTCTGGGCCAGACCTCATTAACTTATACACTTATGTTTTATTTTTCTAACAGTGTAGGTAACCTAACTATTATAAAGCTGTGACAGAGATGTGTTTGTAAATTTAAGATATTTGTATGAGGGTATATATATATATATATACATATATATATATATATATATGGGCGTGTCTGAGTAAAAAACATTTTTTTTTAGATTTTTTGCTTGTTTGTCTGTTTATCGGTTTGTCTGTTTGTTCGTTCGCGCATCACGCTAAAACTACTTAACAACATCCACTGCGATCGCCAACCCGCCTGCCAAGCGTGGCGATTACGGTACTATCCCACATATGAGCGAAACACATGTTGTGGCATTCTCTTGGGGAGGCCTATGTCCAGCAGTGGACTTGGAAAAGCTGATGGATGATGGATGTTGGATTAAACTAACAAAATGGTACCTATATATTTTATCCCGCTACTATATCGGGAAACTGAGATATATATAATCAAAAAACTAGGTTTTGGTTGCGGCGGAGCCGCGGGAGAAGGCTAGTACCTATATAATAAAATAGGTTTGGATGATGGTGGAAGTATTACTACCTCATTATGTTCTATAAGTGTCACGTGCCAATCTATCTGGCTCTTGAAGTGTATAAAGAGACTTGTGCCTAACTAAGTACCTATGAGCTATAAAGTAAAAGAAGTAATGGGTGAACATCCCACTAGCATAAATGAATTGCTCTTTTATTTCCAAGCTATCATTGTCAACACTATTTAGGCACAGGTTTACATTGAGAATGAAAATTATTTAATTGACATCATTTTGCACGCCTCATAAGCGAAGCATTGAGGTGGGTGTACTACTGCCGTTTTACACAGAACAACTGTTATTTTTTTTGGCGTATTTTATATATTATAGCTTTGCTCGCGGCTCTGCCGTAGCCAAGACCTTGTTTTTACGTGATATCTCCGGTTGCCGATATGTGCGAATGAACAAACAGATAAACAGACAAATAGACGAAAAATCTGAAAAATATTGTTTTTGTGTTCGGATTTTCGAACACGCCGACAGGCTAATGTAGGCCTAATGCGGTTATTTTTTTCTCAAATATCTTAAGTGTAGCAGCCACAGCTTTATAATAGTTAGGATTTGTCTATCGATATTTTTACATTTAAAAGCCTCGGTAGTGTAGTGGTATTAGTAGTTTGGAAGTTTTCCCAGTAGATGGCAATAGATCACCCCCTATTACGTGGGACTTAAACATAATCGGTGAACCGTGAGTGTGTAATACACCTCTGCCTACCCCTTCGGGGATACAGGCGTTGGGCTATGTTCTGTTATGTTATGTACTTATTGATATAAAAATTACTGTGACTACGAGCGCAATGGACGTAGCGAAAAGAAGCGCGTGCGAATACACAGCAAGTGACGCACGCACCATTATGAAATATTTCCTTTGAGGTTCGTGGAACAACAGGTCCGCACTCTCCACCAATATTTGGATACACATCGTAATATGATCATTGTTAGTGAATACTCGATCATGCCTTAGGAACATTTCACAATTATTGACTGTTGCAAAACGTTAAGCGAGATTTTTGATTTTTTCGAGATAAATATCGATGGCTGAACTTCTGAATTCTTCTGAATTTTTGCTTTCATCATACTAATGTTATAAAAGCACAATATTGTGAAGATGTTTGGATGTTTTTCCATAAATCACACCTAAATTACAGAATTAAATTGGATAAATAGATACATTAATTTATCTTGAAATATCATAGTTTCAAAAAAATTGGAACAGATTTATAGTAAATTTCATATACATATATATTATCGCCTGAATAAACACAGAATATTGAGATTCGATGTGATACGTGTATGAAAAGAAAAATTACCAATAATGAGAGTACCTACTTATTAAAACTCCAAAGCTTGCTTGCTTTCTAATGAATATAATATATGACGGGGCTCGTGGCGTAGTCAGCAGTATAACCGACTTTCGTGCACGAGGTCGTGGGTTCGATTCCCACTGAGGACAATTATTTGTGTAATGACAAAGGTACTTGTTCTGCTTCTGGGTGTTTTCTATCTATTACATGTAAGTATTTCCAAAAAAATAAAGTAATATATGTATTATATCCGTAATTTGGTACCCATAGCACAAGCGTTAAGCTTAGTTTGGGACCAGAGGACGTTATGTGAAAATGTCCGTGAATATGTATTTATTTATTTATAATATAATTAATGGATGAAAATATTTATCGTCTTTACAACTTTAACTTTAACGTAGTAAATCTTGAAAAGAATTTGTGTTAAGCATCAAATTGCTACCCAAGAACAACAAACATCTACCTAATAGTAACTAATAACGGCATGGTTACACAGAAGCTGATAATGTGGGAACATAGGCACGCACCTGCCGGTCACGCCTCGCCTGTCACCGCGACCTGCCAATATATTCATAACCTTTTTTGCATAAAACATGCATAATATACGATAACCATACTTCTGGCTAATCGTGGCCATCATACTATCGCATTTAAAACAAAAGAACACAATCCATGCGTGACTTCCACAATCGTACGGCTTTAGAGAATTAATAAATCTCGTTTATTGCCAAGCGGTCATTTATTTTCAGAGATTGCTAAATTGTCTTTAATTATTTTTAATTGAAAGTCCTTAGGAGTCCTTGCGAAGACCGTTATTGCGAACGCCCGCATCAGTGTCGTTTGGGGTAAATATGACCCCCATACTTATAAATTCACACGAACTTCAGGAATCAATTAATTGGCTGTAGCGTTAATTTAACAAAAACAATTGAATGTTATTTTTAGTTGTATTCATGAAACACATTACAGAACTTTTAGCCTATGAATTCTAATGTTACATGTGTTTGACAGCAGATCTAAGAATCAGTTCAAAATTAGCTCTTAAAACTGTTGGGCTACATTTACTTCCAAAGAAAACAGCCGAATTCGAGACGCAATGTATCCACACGTCGAGACAATACTTTGGACATCGTTTACACAAGTCGTCGTGTAAAATTTCACTAGCTAGAAATCCGGTGGCTGCGTTTTCCGGACTTCCCGGTGCATCCACAATGGCGTCCCTTCCGGCCAGGTTCCCGCCAAAACAGAAATAAACTGACCCAGTTGCGCGGGCGCACGTCCAGCCCGCGCGCGCTTCGTCTACGGTCTGCATTTCCGGCTCACTTGTGTGTTTTAATGGCTTATGATTTTTTCAATCCGCCTGTCATAATGGAACATGGCGAAACTAATTATATCTCAAAACGCCTCCATTTACTCAGTTGACATGTGCCTATACAATCATAATTAATACAGAATGGTTGAAACTGTATATGACAAGGCAATTTCTATTTTAACTACCAATAGATTCCTTTAGCATGTTTGTTGCTACTAGTTAATAGGTGATTATTACGCAACTGACTTTACAACTGTTTGTTTTAAACGAATGATGGACAAATGGTAATTGCCTTTGCCCTCACGAGGAACTGTTGGAATTAAAATACATTTTCTTTTTAAAAACCAATTATTACTGTTTTATGTAATGGGCAGGTCGATGTTATGAGTAACATTGATATGCCAACGATAAGGCTTGATTTGAACGAACACTCGTCAACCATAATCCTGCTCTATATAAACAATACTGCTAATTGTTTCAGATTAGCTTGGTGTTATTGGCTTCTGCTATCCCTCTTAAGGCGTAAAGTTGCAATTCACAGTCCTCCTCCAGCGTGACATAGTAGGACAATTCGCTTCCACTGTGTAGTAGGCTCATTACACAGTCAACGGTAAAACTAGTAAACACGTTGCCCAATTGTACCAATAGGTATAATAGGTATTGCAAATGATATGCGCATACATGATGTGCAAATTTATTTTGCAATGTTAAAATAAATTTTGCATGTCATTAAATAAAACTGAATATTAAATGGATTATAAAGTGATAGTCGACATTGTTGCGGAATAAAAATTAATAAATAGTATTATTACCATCATTGACCGTTTAAAAAGTTTTTAGGGGAGTAAATTAGAGTAGTAGATTTAAGTAGACCCGTCCGTTTAATAATGTATATTAAGCCAACTACACATAATTTACAATATTTTCCAAAATGCCTCTTGATTTGATTATTCAAATTTAGTATGCGTAAAGCAAGCAATCACAGGTATGCTAATTCAATCATATGCTTTGTACGTATTACCTAAACCCTTGCCAAGCTAAAAAAAAACGAAGTCTTGACATCCAACAATTATATTATTGATGGATGTACTCATAGTGTTAAAACCTGCAATGTGTGTGTGCCTTTAACGGCCGTCATAGTGCGCAAAAATAGTCGAAGCGCATAATTATAAACGTATTTCAACACAATAATTCAGATTGTCCTTCATTACACTCATGAAGACGAGTAACTACTAAATTCATACAATGGACTACTTTGTCTTTAGCCAATTACACACAATCATGGAGACTTGATCCTTGTAGGAATAACAACTTAATCACAGCATTCACAACTCACTGTTCTATAAGCACTAACTCCTCTTACTAAGGCACTTTTCTCTACTCAGTTCTAAAGGGCCTTTTACCCAGTGCATGTAGGCAACTTTCATGAGTACCATGAACTAAGTAAAATTGCGCTCGTGAAGCCTAAACTACTCTGACTAAGGTATGTACTGTATGACTGTGAAATATTCCAATTATTAATCAGATAATAATGATTCTAGAGAATATAATTCAGCTCTATTTTTAAGAAAATTAATCTTAGTATTCGATGTTATACTTATGAGTTTTTAAAATTAACATCCATGTTCATGAACAGTAATTACACTGTAATACTACTAAAGTCATTTTATAAATTTAATTAAGCTTTAAAATTTCCTAGTTTGTATTTTTTTTGTGATACTATTCAACAAATGATAGTACTAGAGAGAATGATGACATTGTGTTTCGCCACCGATTTTATGCAACTATATCCAAAAATAAACAGATAAACAAAGTATAGTTAATAAGCTAGGCACATGGGCAGGACGATCCAAAGTGTTACCCTCAGGTGGGATTCAGCTGCAAGTACCTACCTGTTTACTTGTTCAACCATTAAAGCTACTATTAGACATATATTTTAATTAATAAGACGCCGCTTTTTATAAAAATAATGATCATCCGGAAACTGGAGACTTGTTCTTCAGTAATAAAACGTTGTCATTTCCTTTCCATAGAGGTTTTGTAATACTGGTTAGACTTGTTCTAAAACGTATACATGTTGAAAATATTATGATTCATATTTACCTCTTAATAAAAACAATTCATAAAAAAACTAAATTAGAATCAATTATGTTAACTTTGCAACTAGTTTCATATTGCAATGAACTAATATGTAGTATTTACTGAAATATTACTTTAATTGTCAACCGAATCTTTATAAACTTATTGCATTTTTTTTCTGAAACTATTAAGTAAGTATGGACAGAGAGAGGATGGAAATGTTAATTTCCGAAACTAAGGTTTATTCGAATTGTAAGTTAAGTTTCAGGGACCGCTACGGACTAGGTAATACTAAAAACTAACTTCAATATTTTGAATATAAGTGTGATTTCCCTAGATTTTCATGAGATCCCCTCATCTCGAACCCTAACTACCAAGTCACCATACAATGGGACCGCCTCGAGAGTATGATAGGGTATATCATATAAATAAGAATTTTTAATATTGGTGGAGAGGTTTAGATGCCGACCGCCCATGCCAAGTGTTATGAGTTCAATTCCCACGCAGGACAAATCTTTGTGTGCTACTATTATTAGTGGTTCTGACTGTGGGTGTGACCCTAAAATTTTATGTTTGAAAAGTCCCCTGCTACACAGGAATTAAGGTTTCTTTAATGCGAAATATTGTTTTTTAATGGTGAGTACGAGTACATCAAATATTGTCTATAAAAATGTATGATTTTAAATGCAATTCTTTATAACATATTTTGATTTTAAATGCAATTCTTTATAACATATTTTGATTTTAAATCCAATTCTTTATAACATATTTTGATTTTAAATGCAATTCTTTATAACATATTTTGATTTTAAATGCAATTCTTTATAACATATTTTGATTTTAAATGCAATTCTTTATAACATATTTTGATTTTAAATGCAATTCTTTATAACAATTCTTTATAACATAGGCAAATTATAAAAACTGTGACTTCCGAAGTACGGAGGAGGTCAGGTGTCCACAAATAGTTGGCACTTTTTGGTCACCCATCTAATTGCCAGCCGAGCAAAAATTGCTTAGTATAATCTTGCGGGACATTCGACCTGCAAGTGCACAGCTACCGACCTAGACTATGAATAATTGTAGATATAAAAAATGTATGCTTCTATATTTTATGTATAACGTTGTAGGCAATTAAACCTCACCCGTTTTAACAAAAAAACGTAAAATGGGAAACACGAAGATATAGACATTTTTAGATTCGATTTAGTGAGGTGATTTTATTTTAATATCTACTTAATAGGTACAGTTACGAGTATATAACCGAACTATTGTGTTTTTTTATTCAAATTGTAAATACGAAAAGACAATCTTTATATTTGCAATATAAATAATATCTATTAAAGGAATCACAAAGTGTGCAAAATATATAAATACAGTATGTGAGGGTTTGCATAACTTGTGTGCTTTTTGGAGCGGAAAGGGACGAGTTGCGTCACGACGTGACCTTGCCAACCGTGCTAGCACCGACCCACTAACATCTGGATGTTGAAAGGAATAAGGATCCTTCAATTCGACCTTCTAATTACTTTTTAATGTTATTAATGTATATACGAATAAATAAAATTGAAATTTCTGTTTGTAATGTCTATATAACAGTTTTTTATTAAAGAAATATGAGAGTTAGGTATATAATATAGGTTACTTCTAACAAAATAACATTTTTTAAAGTTTTTGACTGTTTGTCTGTCTTTTTGTTCCGGCTAATTTACGAAACAGCAGGACTGATTTGGCCGGGAATCATTAGCAGATAGCTGATCTTATATTGAGTAAGGTAACCTACCTTACCTTTTATTGTGGAAAAACAATTAGGGTACCGCACATAAAAAGAAAATAATTCCACGCGGACGAAGTCGCGGATTGCAGCTGGTATTAGAATAAACATGTGAAAACTTCTTTTTGCTTGTCGACGCCCTGGTAGTTTGTAAAATACTTTAGTTCAATCCGATGTTTTTTACATTCTTTTGATTTTTAGCGCGCATATCTAATCTCCAAATTGATTAGTAAACAGCAATACTTACTAATAATATTCAGCAAGCTGAGTTCACGTTATTGGGAAACTTATAAACTGGCAACTTCACTAATTCATTCATTGTTGACTTGTTTATTTTTGTGGTTGTTGTAGTTGGAGAATAGTAAGTCTTAAAAATGGTACCTACATAACTTGTCTAATGAAATCCATTCCGACGATGTTGACTACGATTAAACACTCCTATAATGGCTCTTTTTAACATGCTCTTATAGATAGCATCACGCATGTATTTCCCGAAGGGGCAGGCAGAGGTGTATTATACAGTACACACCCACGGTTCCTCAGCTATTGACTTAACCGGACACAATTCCAAACTCCGGGCTGTTGCTGAATATTTTTCTTTTTACGAAAAAACTCAATAACACTGCCTGACCCGGGGATCGAACCCGAGACCTCATGATCAGCAGTCGCTTAGACTACCGCTGCACCACAGAGCACAGTTGCTGCTTTTATTAGTTTGGCATCTATCTATTTTTTTACCTCCTTCAAAACGTCAGATTGATTTGAAACTGCACACTTATCAAGGACCGATGACAATGCAATAAGTTTATCCGTTTTAGAGTTAGGCCTATAAGGAACCCTTATAGTTTTGCCATGTCCCTCCGTCCGCTGTTATAACTTAGCTCAGAGACAGTAATAGAAAGCTGTAAATGGGCATAAATATATTAGTCACGCCGACAAAAGGGTAAAATAAACTCGAAAATATTGATAACATATATATTATTAATTCATATTGGTGAAATAAAAATGGTGAGCAGCGGCTTGACAATACTCTCAGTATAGTTGAGTCCATGAGCGACGGTGACCATTTTCCATCAGATATCATTCATCATCATTCTTGTCTATCCCACAGATTAGGGTGTCGTTGGATAGGTCTTTCAAAAAATTTGAGAATTTGTAAAAACAATTTTTCTAACAAAAAAAAAAGTGTTTTGTAAAAATGCATTGGGTGCTTGACATCAAATGTTACAAATAGTTAATTGATATTTACAATTATTATTTATTATAATATTATTTACTACTACTTTTTAATTCTACTAGCTATTAAAGCGTGTTATTTTAGTTTATTAAACTATAATTTATTAAACATAGATACTTAGTTCACGTACTTACCTAATAACAGTGCAACGAGTATCACTGTTGCCTGTAATTAAAATGCGACGCCGGTAGTCACCGTATTTTATTTAGTCCATTAAATAATGAGACATAAACAGGATTTTAGTACACAGTAACGTTGTGGCTTGATCGATGTTATATGTGCTGATCGGAAGCGAGCTGATCGATATTATTATTATTATTGTAACTATTTTTAATACATTTTTGAATATAACAGGTGACTAGCCGTATCATCAGTATTAATAGTTATACCTATAGGGTTCAAATTAGCGTGGTTGTTTTCGTTTGGATCATAGCATTTTCTGATGTTGATAATCAAATACAAAATATCACTAGGGTAGAGGACATTTAGCCTCTCGGATATTCGTATGGAGGCATTAAGCAAAATTATATTTTTATAATTCGTATAACAAGCAAAAAAATAAAGCCAGAGTTATTTGCGTCTAATTTGATCTGTCGGATTTGTATCAACATGAAGATTTTAATGTTACCATGGCATAAACACCTCCCTTTCCCTCTCTGTCCTTGGTTCTTAAATCAAATTGCCAAAATAACTGCATAATGCATTTGACTTTTTCTTTTAATTTCCTAGTTGATAGATAATGCAACTGTACTATTTTATTCATTCGTTACGTCACTAGGCTCCCATTTAAAATTAGCGTTGCAGCGAGTGTAATTTACGTTACACTGCAGCAATATTGGTGAATGTCACTAATTTGTCACTTGGGGTAAGCTTATAGTGAATCTGCATTCGTGACAATAAATCACAGCTATCACACTTTTTTTCTTTCTTCTAAAATGTTATCTACAGAAGATATTTTATAACTAAAGGTTTCGAATTCAATAGGTATGTAGTTGTAGTTTTACCCCTGGTTAAGCATTCAAAAGATTATTTCTCTTACGTATTGTTCAGTAACAATACCCAGTGAGTAGGTAAAATAACCAGTATGCAGTAGGAGGGCAAGTAGGAGTAATTACTAAGTTGATTTTAATATTAATTAAAGAGTGGCATAGCGTAGCTGAATTATAGTTTCTGCAGTATTCGTTTATGATTAAGAAGTTACATTGAAAACAATTTCCAAATAATTGAAACCGTTCACGTAGTAAATAATTATTCCGATTAACGTTCCTAAGGTTACCCCTTTTTTGATAAGGCGGGAAAAATTATAGCTAACCGCACACCCCATCGTTCGGGGCAACGAACAGGTTAGTGTGGGGCAGTCACCCACTAAATAAGCCCGCTGTGTGCCGTCTTTGCGCCTGTATGGAACTGTGTGACATTACTTCAGTGGTCCCTATGGTTACCCCTTAGGTTCAAAGAAAAGAATCTCATAGAAATCGGCTGACACGGTAAAAATTATTCGATAGATACAGCCAATTAATGGAGATGGGATAATTAAATGTTCACGGACATAAATAAATGTTCACGGACATTTTTCACACAACGTCCTCTGGTCCCAAACTAAGCTTAACGCTTGTGCTATGGGTACCAGATTACGGATATAATATAATACATAATACTACTTTTTTTTTGTAAATACATACATATAATAGATAGAAAACACCCAGACGCAGTACAAATATCTGTGTTCATCACACAAATAATTGTCCTGAGTGGGAATCGAACTCACGACCTCGTGCACGGAAGTTGGTTACACTACCGACTACGCTATTTCGGCCACTATTTTCAAATCGCAATAACTTTTGAATAAATGAACCGATTTTCTCGTAGTTCACGGCGTTCAACGCAACTTTTTGAGTTCTTTAAAGAATCTTAAAGCTCGAACTAGTCAGGCTGAAAATTTAATAGATTCTAAAAAAAAAAGATTTTATTCAATTGTTTCGACAACGATATCTCACGAACGAATCAACCGATTTTGACTGAACTGGCGGCGATCGACGTGGTTTTTTAATGTTAAGAGCTGATTGGAATCGATTGATACAACCGTTTAAAAGTTATTACAAAAAAACACATTTGAAAAAAAGATTTTGTAATTTTTTAAAGATTTCTCAAGATCTACCGGTTCGAATCATCCTAATTGTATTTAAAATCTAAGTTTGGTCAAGTCCTTTCGAATGACGTCAACCCCGATGAAATCGGTAGCCGTTCAAAAGTTATGAGAGGTTTACATACGGCCACACACACACACGCACATCCATACATGCAGACATCATCGCGGGAGCATTCGGGGAAGCTTCCTAGGACCTTAAAACGTCAATATCCCTTGAAAACTCGATTTTCGGAAAACGCAAAAATGGGCAAATCCAATAACCTCCCAACTTTTGAAAATTTTCAATTTTCTTAAAGTTAAAAATATCCGTAATCTGGTACCCATATCACAAGCGTTAAGCTTAGTTTGGGGCCAGAGGACGTTGTGTGAAATGTCCGTGAATATTTATTTATTTGTGTTTATACTATTATAATATAAGCTGTACATAACACTGAAAAGTGAATAAGTGCCTACACCAAATTATCCATTGTCTACGCTTGGCGGAAGTAGCTGTTACGAAATTAATGTGGCTCTAATTAAATAACAAGCTCCCGATCGCCATCTTGTCGCTACTGTCAAAATACTACTTCCCTGTCAACACAAGTCGGTTGCCGACTTCTGTGTAAATGTAAACTGGTATTTTTTCCATTGAAAAGCTCAGACAAATGTAATATTGAAATTTGAATGTAAAATATTTGTATAGCGTTCATACAATTTGACGTTTAGTTCAGATTAGTATTGATCTCATAAGTGCAATGAAAATATCGTGACCGCTTGTATTTATATGCTCTTGTAAAAAATTTACTAAATACAGAAAAATAATATTTAAGAATTGTTTGCTTCTTAAACATCCTTTATAGATTATTATTAAGATAAGTTAGAGATTTTTCTATTGATAAAGTCGATTTTAGATTAACTGCACTATACGTAATCTTTTATGATTTGATTGTATACTGGCGATGCAATAGTTGAGATGATTCATAGGTAAGTTATCATATTTGGACCTACATATGCACACGCAGGTTCGAATCCCGCTAGCACTAAAACTTCTCTTTTTCCACATTCACAAACAATTTGTTCTTTAAAAGTGGCTGAGCATGTCAAGTGCTTAAATATAGATTAAAATGTTTACAAAATCGCGCCATCTATTGCAAAATTAAACTACTATATTGGATTAAATCCGATAGGTAGCGTGGGTCGTAAAGACAAATATGATGTGGCGATAGGGAATGGCCGTCGGTCAGTGCATGATTCGATAGCTTAGTGGTCTAGAGCACTTCCCCGGATTGAAAGGGACGCAGGTTCGAATCCCTCTCGGACTAAACTTCTCGTTTTCCACATTCAGAAATATTGAAAACAATAATCACGAGCAGGAACTGCATCTCCTGGTAAACCGTTCCAGAGGCTTTGCCAATTCAGCCATCGTAACATCTGTTCTAAACTATGAATCTCAATAACACATACTTATATTCTGGTAAAATGAGAAGTAAAGTGAGAGTCCTGTTGTCGGCTTCGTCCAAGATCCCAGATCCAAGCTAACTCGGCACTTTACCGAAGATATTCCGGACGTCAGCCTGTATGAGATCAGAATGGCTCTCAAACAACTAAAGAACGGAAAGGCACCGGGAGACGACGGAATCACCACAGAGCTTCTGAGAGCAGGTGGAAAGCCGGTCTTAAAAGCTCTTCAGAGGCTGTTCAATTCCGTCGTTTTCAGGGGCGACGTTCCAGAGTCATGGTCCAGAAGCGTGGTGGTGCTGTTCTTCAAGAAAGGTGACAGAACCCCCTTGAAGAACTATAGACCCATCTCGCTCTTGAGCCACGTCTATAAGTTCTTTTCGAGGGTCATTACAAAACGACTCAAGCGCAGGCTTGACGACTTCCAGCCTCCCGAACAAGCCGGTTTCCGAAAAGGCTATAGTACCATTGACCACGCGCCACGCCAGATTATACAGAAAACCGAGGAATACAATAGGCCTCTGTGTCTGGCGTTTGTGGACTATGAGAAAGCCTTCGATTCGATTGAAACTTGGGCGGTGCTGCAGTCCCTTCAGCGGTGTCAAATTGACTATCGGTACATCGAAGTGCTGAAGTGCTTGTATAGAAACGCCACCATGTCAGTCCATGTTCAGGACAGGAGTACGAAGCCGATCCAACTGCAGAGAGGTGTTAGACAGGGAGACGTTATGTCCCCGAAACTCTTCACCGCTGCATTGGAAGATGTCTTCAAGCTCTTGGACTGGACTGGATTCGGCATCAACCATCCATCAGCCTTTTAAAGTCCACTGCTGGACATAGGCCTCCCCAAGAATGAGGGATAACGATTCGGCATCAACATCAATGGCGAATACATTACTCACCTTCGATATGCCGACGACATCGTAGTCATGGCAGAATCGCTGTAGGACCTTGGCACCATGCTGAATCATCTCAGCAGGGTTTCCCGACTAGTGGGTCTCAAAATGAACATGGACAAGACGAAAGTCATGTCTAATGTTCATGTCATTTCAGCACCAGTCCTAGTCGGGAGTGCGCTTCTCGAAGTTGTTGACCACTATGTCTACCTGGGACAAACAGTCCAGTTAGGTAGACACAACTTCTATAAAGAGGTCAATCGACAAATCTAACTCGGCTGGGCATCGTTCAGGAATCTAAGGAAGATCTTCTCGTCCACTATTCCGCAGTGTCTGAAAACGAAGGTCTACGACCAGTGTGTGTTACCAGTGATGATATATGGAACAGAGACGTGGTCTCTGAATGTTGGCCTCGTATCAAGGCTCAAAGTCGTTCAGCGGGCCATGGAGCGGGCTATACTTGGTATTTCCCTACGTGATCGTATCCGTAATACGGAGATCCGTAAGAGAACTAGAGTGACGGACATAGCCCGCCGGGTTGCCATGCTGAAGTGGCAATGGGCAGGCCACATCGCTCGATGAACCGACAACCGTTGGGGAAGAAAGGTTCTCGAGTGGCGACCACATATCGGACGGCGCAGCGTAGGACGGCCCCCCACCAGACGGACCGACGATCTGGTCAAAGCCGCGGGGAGCCGTTGGATGCGGTCGGCACAGGACCGCTCGCTGTGGCGATCTCTTGGAGAGACCTATGTCCAGCAGTGGACGTTGAAAGGCTGATGGATGGATGAATGGAAAATGAGAATTTCAAGTGCTTTAAATCTATATAAAGATAACAATATATGCTACGCGTATAAAAGATCATTATAAGATCATTTACTCGTTCAATACTTATCATGTTCTATTTATTAATAACTTGCTTTGCCCCGCGGTTTAACATACTATTTATAGAAAAATAAACAAATTATTCAGCTTATCTATATTAGTACAAAAAGTATAGATAATATTGATATTCCGAGTGTTTTGCTGTGCTAAAATAACTGTCATGACTATATCAGCAGTTAATCGCACTGATTAAATAATACAACTAGATAGGTCGTCGTGCATATAAATTTAGGCTACTTCTTTGATTTTCTGCAAATATCGCTCCTTAACAACAGATTCAGGTTTAAAAATAAATAAATAAATTATTTTGTCAAGAATGCCCTTATCGGCTCAGAGTTCATGAGCGACGACTTCTCCTGCAATAGATTATCAGGAAGTATACAAAAATCCATATTTAACAACTACAAAGACCATTATTGTCACTATGTTAGAACAAAAATCGTTCTCTTGCGAGATAAGAGCGCGGCAACGTTTGTCGGCGAACATCAAAGGTAGCGCACGCGTCTTACAGACACGTTCGAGGAATAAGAGGTCCAGGGTCTAGCCTCAACTAATCAGCCACCGATATGTACGTTGTGTTCTAGGAAACTCCGTGTTACAAAAACTTCAAATTTATACAATTACGCAACCATTAACAATTTAAAGGATTAAAAGTACCAATACTGAAATATTAGCATACCTATTTAAATCAAAATGACGAATAAATCTTTCTTTCTTGATTCAAAAATTGACTCAACACTTCCGATGGTAGGGGGGGATGGTGGTCTTCAAAGTATTACGCTCGGTCACAGGAGCGTGGGGGTGGCTTAGGTTTTTGTTACGTAGTCGATTTCGCCGAGAGAAATTTCGCGCTTTTTCGACCTATCTTTGAATATGGCGCGCAGTATTTAGTGCTTTAAACTCACAGTTGGTGGCGCTGACGCCGTATCAATAAAGACAAATATGAGTCAAATTATTTTCATTTATTTCACTTTTGGCCTCCGAAATGATTAAAAATTATACTTGTCAATACTACGTAAAATCTTTAAGGGGAGGGGGGGGGGGTCTTGGCATATACTACGAGTGGTCACCGAGGGGAGGGAGTGGTCGAAAAATCTTAAAAAATAGGTCACGTAGTATGGGTACGTCCCCTTAAGGGAGACTTCGTGAATTATAAGGCGATGATAGTAGTATTCAAGATTTTATTCTCCTACCGCTGGAACAAACAAATTCATTATTAATCTCTATAATTGTTTACGTAGCAGCATGTGGGTAAGAAATATGGTTAGACACAATGAAGTTAAATTTCCAAAGTCGATGTCTAATAGCTAGTGGTAGCATTCGGTGGCGCGCTGTGAGTGGTAGATCTATCGTCCATTATCGTTTTATCGCCCGACAAATTAAGGTGTTTTGTTTTGATTTATTTTCTTTCGTTATAGAGAGGCTAGTGTAAAACAGGTTGTACAAAAATAGTATTAAAAATTGTCTGACTCTACATAAAAAAATATTCTCCTCACTGCTTGGATATCTTAATTGTTTTTGATTTGTACCTACATAATATCACATTTCTAAGTCTTTAACAATAAATTTCATTTTGATCTGTATTTTAGCACTCGACATGCTCAGTTGCTTTGAAGACCAAATTATTTGTGAATGTTGAAAAAGAGATGTTTAGTGCGAGCGGGATCTGAACCTGCGGCCCTTCCGATCCGGGGAAGTGCTCTAGCCCGCTAAGCCATCGCACTGACCGACGGCCATTCCCAATCTCCACATCACATTCGTCTTTACAACCCACGTCACCTATCGGATGCATTTACATGCATTAACCCAATGTTTAATTTTGCTATTAAAACTCATACTATTTGATAGCGCAATTTTTTAAACATTTTGATCTGTATTTTAGCATGTCAAGTGCTCAGCTACTTTAGAGAACAAATTAGCGGGATCTCGCTCGCACTAAACTTCTCTTAAATTTCATATTAATATGTGTTCAAATTACCACCTTTTTACGTAGTAATTTCAAATTTCATATTTGTACAGATAATATTATAAAATAAAGTCTCCCAGCTGCGTCTGTCCATCAAGAACCGGTCGGATTTTCATGTGGCTTTTACTAATAGGAGGAGTGATTCATGAGAATTTAAGTGTAAAATGTATTTAGGTTTTGTGTGAATTGACTAAAGTATGCCAATAATTGTTGAAGATGTCAGAAAATATAGAGCTGGGAGCGAAGTTCCATATATTTTATAAATACATTTCAATAAATGCTTGAATGTCTAATTGGTGTATGCAATTTTACGTCGATATTAATCGTCCCTCGATCTCGAAGTTGTCGATCACTATGTATACCTGGGACAAACAGTTCAGTTAGGTAGGCACAACTTCGAGAAAGAGGTCGATCGACGAATCCAGCTCGGCTGAGCAGCGTTCGGGAAGCTGAGGAAGATCTTCTTGTCCAATATTCCACAGTGTCTGAAGACGAAGGTCTACGACCAGTGTGTGTTACCGGTGATGACTTACGGAACAGAGGCGTGGTCTCTAAATGTTGGCCTTATATCAAGACTCAAAGTCGCTCAGCGTGCCATGGAGTGGGCTATGCATGGGATCTCTCTACGTGATAAGATCCGTAATACGGAAATCCGTAGGAGAACGGGAGTAACCGACATAGTCCGCCGGGTCAGCATGCTGAAGTGGCAATGGGCAGGCCACATCGCTCGACGAACCGACAACCGTTGGGGAAGAAAGGTTCTCGAGTGGCGACCGTGTATTGGACGGCGCAGTGTAGCACGGCCTCCCATCAGGTGGACCGATGACCTGGTCAAAGTCGCAGGCATTCGTTGGATGCAGGCGGCACAGGACCGTTCGCTGTGGTGTTCCCTTGGGGAGGCCTATGTCCAGCAGTGGACGATGAAAGGCTGATGGATGGATGGATGGATTAATCGTCCCTCCTTATAAACATATGAATGACGTGGAGACAGGGCACGACGCTGCTTATTTTAATTTAAGAAATTTACACAGCGGATAATTTTATTTAGTATGTGAACGCGATAGAGCTTTACGCGATTTATATTCAGGAATGCAACCACGAGAACTCAATCTATCATAAACATTCTAAATGTAAGTCTGTATGTACACATATTTGGATGTTTGTAATCATTTACGCGAAAACGAAAAAAAAAAAAAAACGCATGTGACACACAGATACTTTATAAGCTTAGAACTTAAATTAATACGCAGAACAGTTTTTATTCCAGTAAACGATACCTGGCTTACCGACTATTATCAATTATTTACATTAAAATTATTGATTCTCTTCTGCTTTACACAAACTGCAGCATCTTTCTGTATTACAACACAAGGGATATTTTTTTTCATTCATATTTTTTTCCCTGGATACAATGCTGAAGTTCACGCAGACAAAACCGCAGGCAGAAGCTAGTCTTTCATAAAAAGTATTACCTATATAATAAGAAGTACCAAGTAGTGTGTAGATATAACAGTAATGAAATTGTTTATAGAAAGCTATGTTCGGACTGGGTAGATAAAACGGCATGTTGTTTAAAATACTCAATTATTATTTTCCTAATGTAAATCGCAAAATAATCTAACGTCTTCCGGTCTATAATTACACACACACCTTAAAGATCTATGAAGAAGTGGTTATCTGAATCCTTATCTATATTGGAATTGTATAAAAACATTTTATATAATTTTGATCGCTACCGAACTGACAACTTGTTTGAGAACATCAATGCATTGTACGCTCTCTTGCCGACTAACTTTGGATGTAAGATGGAAATTCTGTGAACAATTTGGTTTTTAAATTTCCTTTTTTATTTATTCACTGCCTCGGTGATGTAGCGGTAGTGTATGTGACTGCTAATCATGAGGTCTCGGGTTCGATCCCCGGGTCGGGCAATGTTATTGAGCTTTTTCCTAAAAAGAAAAATACTCAGTAGCAGCCTGGAGTTTGGAAATGTGCCCGGTAGACGTCAATAGGCTCACCCCCTATTATGTGGGACTTAAACATAGCTGGCGAGTCGTGGGTGTGTAATACACCTCTGCCTACCCCTTATACCCCCTATATATATATATATATATATATATATATAATTATAAAGCTGTTTAAGATATTTAAGAAAAAAATACTGTATTAGAGGCGTGTCTGAACATAAAACAGTGTAGATTTTTTGTCTGTTTGTTCGTTCGCGCATCACGCAAAAACTACGGAGCGAACTTTTTTTATTTGATAGCTATTAATCAATAGCTACTTAAACTTAAAAACAGCTGGTATACATTTTATCCCGCTACTATATCAGGAACCTGAGATAATATTACCTACAAACTAGCTTTTGGCTGCGGCAGAGCCGCGGGCAAAGGCTAGTATTTTATATAAACAAAGCACTGTTCATGTCAAGTCCTTTTAACAATTTGAAAAGCACATAACAATGTATGTTTCATTAAACACGGCAGTAACTTAGTGCCTAGAGTAAAACTAGTTGGAGATTATTCGAATAAGATTTGTGCCCTAACTAGATTCACTTCAGACAAAACTAAAATAGCCTCCAGCTTATATTAAAAAAAAATAAAATATACTTTGAGTGGAATGCGCAACGTTTAAATTGCTTCGTACTTAATCGTATGTTATGTTGTTTAGTAAGTGAAGTATTGGACACTGGTCCATAGTACTTGGGCGGCAGGTGTTTCGAGCCAGGCCTCCTCCCACTGCCGGTACTCGATCTCTCGATCAATAGAAATCATTGATCTAGTCGAGATTTAAGTGCTTGTCTAAGTACTCGGTTTCACTGGGATCAATAGGATTTAATGGACAACTACGTTGAAAGTAAAATACTTGTAATTCTAGTTCAATTTATTACCCTCAGAGTATTGACACGGATTAAGTTTGAAACAATAAATTATAAAGGGCGTCATGGTTTGAACACAGTCGTCACCAGTCATATTTACGTTATAAATAAGGAAGGTGCATGTAATATTATTTTATTATCGTCAATACAGTTGTTAAGTGGGTACAGTACAGTTGTTAACCTTAGTTTTTTTGGAAAAATACCCTTTTTTAGACTTACGTGTTTGTAAAGATATTTAAAGATAGTAATACTACTTCAGACTTTATTTAGTCAGACTTAATTAATCAATCACATCTATCATTGTCAATAAAAATACGTTTCAGTCTATAGGTTTCGAAAGGCTTTCGAGGTCTTCAACAATGACAAAAATTACGGTCGGACATATTTTCTGACATGCTAACAATAAGCAATCTGAAAATGAAGGAAAATGCCTCTCATGTTCTTTGAAACAAACACTAAGCGTGTTCTAAAAAACAATCACTCATCTATAAACTACTTCTGTCAAGATAATTGTCTATACCCATGATGAGATTGTTCTGAGCGTCTTACTAAGAGGAACTATTCGAAGATTCAACTTCAATATCTCCTCACGTTTTTTTCATAACATGTTAGTTGTTTTATTCGTTCATTATGATACGATTATACGTATATAAGGATTAATTAAAATAAACTATGACTCGTCTACCAATCGGAGAAGAATAATAAATTCAAATTTACAAAACTAAATACCAGTAGCTATTTTAATTACAACATTTGTAGAAGGTAAACACTCATCTACATGGTTAATGAAGTATTAGCAAGATTATTTCTATAAATGGTATCAAAATTAATCCAGCTACTGTTATTTATACAATTAATATTTATAATCGTTGATTAAACGAAGCTTATTTTTGACCTGCTGTTATTAATTAAGTATTGATGGTCTTCTCCGTAACCGATTTATGATAAACAAGTGGCGGTATACAATATATTAGAAACACAGTTGCCTACTAATATTTATCATAATTACATATAGAAGGATTTAGTATTATGGTATAGATAATCAGCAGTTATGTTAAAAAGTTGATTAATGTCCACGGCCAATTAAAGATTAAAATAAGCTGTAAACAGAGTCCTTTCGACAAAAACAAACAAAAACGTTGAATGTGAAGTGTCCGTCATTTTTCTGTGATATTAAAAAGGAAATAGGTACCATAATTAGTACCTATGTAAATCACAAAAATACATTGAAAACTTAAAACTGGTTTAATATGAGTCATTTGAAGTGATATTTGGATATTGCTGGCATGAATTGATAAATTACTTATACACCTATAAAATAGATACAAAATTCACACGGACAAACGTTTACAAAAGCCATTTTGTGACCATGTAAAGAAGGAAATAAAACTTGCATTATTGAAACAGACATCCTGTGTCATTTGGAGTTATACGCATTATCTTTATGTATCGATTTCAATGTTTTAAACTTATATTTTAAGGTTAAAATGTTGTTGAAGAAGCATGCTCTTATGCTTCTTGATGTATGCATAAGTATGATAAATTCTGTGGAGATGAGAAGTCTGAGAAACATAGCCGGAGTGACTCTGATGGACAAAATGAAAAATAGTGTGTGTGAAATGCTGTGGTGTGAAAGAAGATGTAGTAAAAAAAATTAGAAAGGAATTCTTTGGTGGTTCGGACATGTAGAGAGGATGGATGAAAGAAGATTAACGAAACAGATATACAAGGTGACTTGTGAATGGGATAGTTGGTAGAGGTCCATCTAGGCGAACGTATTTAGACCAGATAGGAGACGTCCTTAAAGAAGGCCAGGTCAAGAGTACCAACTCGTAACCGACGAGCATACATGAAAGCGCTGATGGAAGTAGATGAAGCGAAAGATGTGTGTCAGGTTTGTAGCAAGTCGAGAGTAGTTTAGTGGTCTCTGCCTAAAATGTTGTCTTGGCAAAAGATGTTAGGTCCCAGTCCTAATCATTGTAATACTAGGGGCATATCCTTATATCCTTATTAGGGCTTGGGCTAGTAGCCTTGAGGATGTGGAACAGTATATTATAAAACCCTGTAGAACTTGACGATTCATCTATTGCCTCGATGATAAATAAACCAGCGACCTACCACATAGTAGGTAATGATGCTATTTCATCTATCGATTCTAAATAAGAACTGCATATTATGTGTAGTACTTTTTTTGGATATATCCATCCTTCCATCCATCCATCAACCTTTTAACGTCCACTGCTGGACAAAGGCCTCTCCAAGAGAACGCCACCACGAGCCGTCATGGGGAATAATGCCGTAATCGCCACGCTTGGCAGGCGGGTTGGCGATCGCAGTGGATGTTGTTAATACTCGAGGGAGTGCTACTGCCCACTCCTCCGGTATTCCCTCAGTCGGCTCTTACGACGAAATATGAGTAGGCTTAATAGACTGAGTATCACAATTGCTAAAATAAAAGTCAATATAAATAAATATAGTATTGTTAAGGCCTTGAGCGCTGGTTACCGCTTACCATCAGGTGGGTCGTGGCTTGTCTGCCACCATAACAATAGAAAAAGAGTAAACAAACTGCAACATAGGATACAAAGCCTTCAGTAATGCGCTTGTTAAAACTCGAAGCTCAACATTATTACATGTTATTACTGAATCATTAACTCTCGCGTAAGGAATCTTATTCTGGAATATCACAATATCTATCTCGTTCTACACGTTTTATCAAAGATATAAAGACAAAACAAAGAATTTTTTTTTTGTCCATATTACGACTTTATTATTCGTTAAAAAAAAATAGAAACCCAACTAAGCAACGCTTAACCCGGTTGATATTATTTCCTTTTTTTTCTTCTTTATAAGAAAACACCTTGCACTAAGGAATAATCCTTGTATCGCGGGAGATTTCACAAACATACAATTTCACGGACACAAAGTACATACGCCCAGACTCAGATCAACCATTTGTGGATCACACAAAAAGTTGCCATGTGTGGGAATCGAACCCACACCACTCGGACGGGAGGCCAGCATCTAAACCACACCTCCATCTGTGTACCAAAATTTACACCATATTGTTCTCTAAAGTTAACGTAGCTACCCTGAATTGGCGCCAATCCCTTTATTTCGTAGAATCATAGTAAAATTATTTTTGGAGGCAAACAAATTGATACTGTCGAGTTTCGGTATTTTTTACAATTACAATTTAAGGAGCCTGTTACACGGTTGTAAACCAACGCCCTAACAGAGGAGGATTTTGGTTAGCGGTCGATCGATTGTCTGTTTTCAAATTTGGTTGCAAACCTCTGTCTACTCGGTTGTAGTCTATCAAGGTCACCTCTGTTAGGGAGTTGATTTACAACTGTGTAGCAGGCTTATTAAATTAGTAGCCAAATTGATTCCTTATTGTATTTTTTAAAATTTATTTACTACTAACTCTATGGCACACTAATTATCTCTATGCAAAAAAGCTATCCCGTAGGAACTATACATTTTTCCGAGATAAAAAGTAGCCTATGTCCTTCTCTGCCCTCTAGACTATATGTGTACATGATTGGTATAGTAGTTACCGCTTGAAAACGTAACAAACAAACAAACTCACTTTAGCATTAATAATATGTATAATAAGTAAGGATTTTGAAATATATTTTTAGATTATGCTAATAGATTGAATAGGTATGGCATCAATTTAGTGTATTAAACAGAAATAAGAAGTGATTGATTTTCATTACGTTGTATTAGACAACACAGTGTTAGAAGAGTTCGCACCTTTTGCAGCTTAGATTGAATACAAAAGGCCATCTTATAGGCTTTAGAAAAGTGTCCTGTTGCCGTGCATAACGTTATCGTTTACCCATCAGTTGATGCAAGTAGCGATTAATGCATCATATGCCGCCCTATAAATGGTAGTTGTGTGGTACGACTTTATAAAGTGCTGTTTGAAGGGTTAAGTGACAAGACCACGAGCGAACGAAGAGGACGTTATATATCACACAAGACGTAATGCTTTTAAAATTTATTTGCGTTTTACCTCGATGACACAACGGCGCATTAAAACAAATGCCTTTTCCAAACATACATCTCTCATGCCACACTTGATGCTTACTCAATTGGTAGTTACTTTACAATACATTTCGTGCCATTGCATTCAGAAATAAAAGTACAATTATAAAACCAAATACAAACTACTGTTTTTTTTTCTTCCTAAAATACCAGCCATTCATTATTGTATTCTTTATTGAGATCGCAACATTATTAATAAGCTTTTTGATTACAATCGTGTTACAACGAGTGTATAAAAAAGAGGTCATCATTTCCATACTGGCCGACAGACAGACAATTTGGTGTAGATACTTATCCGTAGTCCATACGGTAACGGTAGCTCTGAACATATGGGTATGGTCGTACGTACGAACACATTTAAACATACATTACCCACACAGGCGTACGACAATGAATGGGATGCTGCCACCGGCGATTACAGATAGGGTTACCAACTCCTAATAAAATTTATCGACACGAAAATCAAGACTAATTTAAAAAGCAACCAGATTGAATTTGATAGAGCCGTTTGAACGTAAGCGAGTACCTTACTAGATTGTTAATAATGACAGCGATTGAATTAGCTGCATTGAGAGTGAAGATAAATGATCTTAATCAAAATGTGAAAGGCCTGATTGGTAAAATACGATCTCGATGAATTGCGTTATTAATGTGGTACAACCCTATATATAAAACAAGGTAGATTATTGCGCGGGTAAGCGTGTTTCCCACGGCCGGCGTGCAAAACAAGTTCTCGGGCCGGAGATAAGCTGAAACTTACCACGAGGCCGTCTAAATTAGTATCTCAGTGACAGTTTCCTGTCTCTTTAGCGTGTTCTCTATAGTCTAAAAGTGCATTTTATATGTTTTTCAATCTGACACGTACGTCAACATTAGGTGAATAACAGTAAGAACAAAATCTCATTTCCCCACTTATCACCCACTTAATTTGTTGTTTGCATCCAAAGCTCTTTTTTGCCCGCCTGCACATATTTGATAATTATTAGGTTTGTAATGTAAGGAAATTTTCAGCTTCATGGCTAAGACTGATCTATATCTATATCTTATGCATGTATAAAATAAAACTCTTCCGTTGCGTCTGTTTGTTTGACTGCGACAAGCTCAAAAACTACAGAATAGACTTTTGGAGTGATTCATGATTCATTAAAGTTTAATGTAAATTGGTAGAAATATAATGATGGAAGATATCGGAAAAAATATACCGACTGAGAGATTAAAGGAAACGTGTGCAATAAACTGAACTTTTATATATATATAATTACTACTGCAATTATATAATCTATTACTCTAATCAGAGAGAGAGTTATATTGAAATAAAGGAAAGAAAGAATGAATTAACCTAAATTGTAAGCATATCAGTAATGCTAACATACCTACCTTACACTATTCACTCGTAATAATTCTCACATTTTTAGCGTAACCCCGTTCATATCCGGCTCTATGATTCGAAATCTAAATCGGAAGTTGCACAAACACAAAAATAACAATTATAACATTAGTTCCGAGCGTAATATTTCACAATCATTAATGGATTGTTTATTAATTCGTGGTTAACTGCTTCTTAGTCGTGAGAAGCGTTACACTAATAGTAATTGCATCGTATATCGTAATAAATACATATTTGATCTTATTAATATTATCTCATATCTTTTGCAATAATTGTCTATAATATTTAAGATACCAAATAAGGCAGGCAGTATTAATGCACGAAAAAAGAGAAGTAAAAAAAACTGATTGGGGCTTATAAGTAATCGTATAATTACGTATACAAATGTTTACTAACTGTCAGGATGTGCTTTATGAAATTTTAAATTAATGGTGAGAATACAATACGTTAGGAAACCCAATAGATAATAGATTCACTGTGTTAATCGAATGTCTTCAATATAATGCAATAAATAGCCCGTATTGCATTGGCAATCGTCACAGACTGTTAGACACCGTCATCGCGCGATCAATGGAGCCTAACACGAAACTATACACGTGGACTGGAGAAGCGACCATCCGAGTAATATCTACGCTCCACTTACCGATCATTCAAGAAAAACACACACACGAAACACACACAGATATTCACGTGACCACACACGAGTACAAACATACATTAATAAAGTGTTAAACACAAAGTGAAAAATGTGAAATCGAAAATAACAGTCAGGAGCAGGATTTGAACCTGCATCTTCTGGATACCGTCCAGATGCTTTACCAATTCAGCCATCGTGACAATTGCTCCTGACTGCTAATTTCGATAACACATCATACTTAACGTCTTTGGGTGACGCCTGCGCCATCTGTCGGCAGTATTTTCATACATTATACCGACCAGGTAAACTTAATTTTACAATTAAGATTTTACCTAATAATGACGCAAACCCTTTAAATATTTAGATATTTTTATATATATTTGTTAATATATATTTGTTTGTATTATATTTGTTTTGTTTTGTTATTTTCGATTTCACATTTTTCACTTTGTGTTTAATGTATAGTGCTAAGCATGTCAAATGCTAAAAATACATATAAAAATATCTAAATATTAATAAAGTGTTTTAAATGAAAGTAGTATGTAAAACATAAACCATTTTGAACTTACATAGAAAATATTAAATTTTTTACACAATGCACAGATGGCGGAGTGGTTTAGATACTGGCCTCCCGCCTGAGTGTTGTGCGTTCGATTCCCGCACAGGACAACTCTTTGTGTGATCCACAAATTGTTGTTCTGAGTCTGGGTGTACTTTGTGTCCCTGAATTGTATATTTGTAAAGACCCCGCGATACAAGGATCATTCCATGGTGCAGGGTGCTGTCTTTAAAAAATAATATGAAATAAAGGGTATGGAAAGTAACACATAGTTTAACATAAAAAATAACTTAATTAAATAGAATTATGACTTTTCTCAAGCGGTTTTTTAAAGTTTCAATCACCTGGTACGATGTTATAGTTAGCCTTAATCGTAATTGATCTGCTGGTTTTAGTTCCCATTCAACAGGCCTAGATGAGGCCTTTGGAGTAAACTAATAATCCGTAGATGATAATAAGATAAGAAATCTTAGGCTCTGTCCGTAATTATTTGAACAATGATTTTAAAATTGAGCACATAAATATACTCTACAGAAGGTGTTTATTATTTAATCAAATAATAAAACTAGGTAGGTATGTAGTTTCAGTATAAGTGTCATGGTATGAAACCGCTCTGAATGAAACGGCCTCGGTGATGCAGCGGTAAGTGTGTGTGTGACTGCTGATCATAAGGTCTTGGGTTCGATCCCCAGGTTGGCAGTGTTTCGAGATTCGTAAAAAGGAAATTGCTTTCTTTTCTTAGTAGCAGCTCGGAGTTTGGAAATGTGCCCGGTAGACTGCAATAGGCTCGCCCCCTATTACGTTGGACTTAAACATAGCTGGCAAGCCGTGGGTGTGTAACACCTCTGCCTACCCCTTCGGGGATACAGACGTGATGCTATGTTGTATGAAACCGCAACGTTCTCATTCGCTTTATAGGTTACAGTTTATGGTAACTTGTCTCCTCGACCTATTATTCTCGTCGTCAAAAGTAGTTATACTGCTACCTGCAGTAATCATTTTACGAGCTGTCGTAGAAAGCTCTTCATAGTTAATAACAGCATAAATTATGTAGATACTGAAAGTGTTTATACTGGATTTCGAATAGGACTTATCTTTGTACCAATACAACTTGCAGTAAACAAAACTCATAAATATGTTAATCGAAATGTAAAGGAAAGGATAAGGAGAGGCTTTGGGCATCTGGCGCTCTCACTCACAGTAGGAGCTCCTTCTGTTGTTTGACGCCGGTCTTCTGCGAGAGGGTGGTACTCCTGCTAGCACATCAAAAATAATTTTTCTTTTACAAATGCAAAAGGTTCATTACCTCTCATAATTTTGTGTTTTTTTTCTTTCTAATTTGAACTGGTGTATGACTGAAAATAACCCGTGGCGACATCTCATTAAGCCCGTCAGCGGTTGGGGCCGCTTTGAAAAATGTCTCATTTAACCCCGACAGTCCTTTAATAGCTGGTGAAGGGTTAGCAGCCACATATAACTCAATGCGGAAGTGGGCGACGCTATCGCACTCAACTCTACTTTTTAATAGTTTTAATTAGGAAATAGTTTAATTTTTATGTTTTGTGAACGTATTTGAATGGCTGTCAACTTGCCAACCAATAGCAAATTGGCGTGAGAAATTGTTAGTAATATTTGTGTTGAAACTGATAGCCGGAAGAACGTTTATAAAATATAAACGCGTAACTTGTTTCTATTTGGTAACCTAATACGCCCGTAGTGCTGCAACTGTAGTAACGACTGACATACAATAATATCTATTCAATATACCTAGCGTACTTAAGTACCTGAATACGATATTTATGTTCATTATTCTTTTTGAGAAAACCTATCTATGCAAAATATGTAGGTACGTATGTACCTATGTATAATACAATATTTCTATTCCTTATAAATACATGGACAAGAACTTTTTATCATAATTTTAATATCTACATTATGCATGTAGATATAGATATATACCTATGTATATAAAAAGTAAATATTATTCCACTATATCTACTTTATACATGCAGTACAAAGGAACTAAAGAAACGGTATCAGATATCGCGAACCGATGTTCTTGATCCCATTGGAACATGTTCAGTGACCACGCCTCTTCCTCCGATAAAAAGACAGTTACTTTGATTATCTTCACCCCTGCTAACAGTAAATGAAGGGTGAAACTGACAATGGATTATCCATTGTATATAATTTTAACTGACATATTTAACGTATGTTTTTTCCGAGTGTTAACTATTTTATAAAAGAGATTATTCAGCTAATTTACAAAAGATAAAATTAACAAAAAAGAAACCGACTTCAATCTAAGACTTATATGGTTTTCTCATGGATTTCATTGTCAGAACTGGACCAAGTTGAAATGAGACTATACAGGAAGCACCAGCTTTTAAATAAAAAAGAATCATCTAAATCGGTTCTCCCAGTCGAAAGTTCTGACGTAACAAACATTAAAAAAAATACAGTAGAATTGAGAACCTCCTCCTTTTTTTGAAGTCGGTCGAAAATAATCGAACTTTCTGTACAATTACACACCTACTACTCTGTCTGTAACCATTATTTTTTAATGTAACCAAGTTAAGTACACTTCATTAATTAATTTCGGTATCAATTAATTGATCCCACCAGCTATCATTAACGATAGTGCATCCTTAACCCCAAATGATGACTTCAAAACAAAGAGTCCAGTATAAAAATAACTATGGATGTATCTACAAAATTACTTTAAAATTATATAATATTTTCTAGTTACTAAAATAAGGATAAATTTATGGTGTTATATTTTTTCCTTTTTTATTTCTTATTTTGAAGATATTTTTGTTTTAGGTTCAAATATTTTGTATACAAAAACTAATTTTTTTTTTATTTTATATACAAAATGTAGTTCCTACTGATTTTCATTCGAACTTTATATATGGCTGTAGGTTGTTGTGAAGAGATAAGAGGTACTGAAATTCATATTTATTTTTTGTAACTATTATAGTTTTTTTTTAATCCATCCAAGCCATCGCCTTGAGCTATCGGTTGGAAATTGAGTACATACCTGTAGTATGTCCTTGAGCTATCGGTTGGAAATTGAGTACATACCTGTAGTATGTACTCAATTTCCAACCGATAGCTCAAGGCGATGGCTTGGCAAAAGTGAGTATAAATATATAAAGTTTATTTACCAACTAATATCATTCAATAATATGTAAGTACAAGGATCTAAATAACATAATCAACAAACACAAATATCAATAAAACTACATAACACATTTACAAGCTTACAAAATGTTGTTGAATAATCCAATCCACGGTAGTTATGAACTGGAATTGTACCTAATAGAACGACCAAACCGGTCATAGGTTCATTCACTGTTTGATATAAGGTATGTCACACACTTTCGTGTTTTTACGATCGGATATTTTTAATCGATAAAATTCTAGTTTAAAATCTTGCTTTAATCAGACTCAAAGATTGAGTCGTCCCATGTTTTGCTAATCACTTTTAGATTTTGTTTTTATATTATAAAATCTTTGTTCTAATTTGCCCACATATTCACACTATGTAAAGAATAGAAACTGAATTTTTCAAAAAAATTGTTAGTGTCCATATTTTGGAACCACTGAAGGAATGTAACATAGTTCTAGTGCCCCGCTAATAAAGGCGGAGAGACGGCACACGGCGGGTTTCTTCAGTGGGTGAGAGCCCCACACTACCCTCTTCGTTGCCCGGAACGACGGGGTGTGCGGTTAGGTACATTTTTTCCCGCCTAAACAAAATAAATATCCATATTTTGGAAAGTAGAAAATATAAAGTTCATTGGTGAACAAAGCTCTGGGCTGTACAATAACCTCATTAAGAGAGTCGTGTCTATTATCTTATCTTTAATAAACTCAAATACGCTACCGACGAATTTATTAAATTACAAAATCGTTTCAGCATCAAAATCTACATATAATCTTTATAATTATAATAGTTATCAAATTAATGAAATCCAAATTAAAACTTGTCTAAAACTAAAAATAACATGAAAAAGTTTACAGATTAGTGTCGTAACACATCCTGTTCTCTAAATTATCCGTAAGATTTCGTAAACGTTATAATAGTATGCTTAGGTATTGGTACGAGTGCGTCCGTTTCGTATGACGAAGTTCCGAACAGGTGAGAGAAGCATTATTTCAACAGACGAGTTATTTTTGACATTTTAAATCTATATATAAAAAGCATCTTCATTTTGTGTTTTGGAAAAACAAAACGTGTCGAGACATTTTCGTGAAAAATCACCTCGCGCTTTATGATTGATCATTTCTTGAAACTGGAGACCAACGCTAAGCGTTGCGCCTGCGCCGTTGACACAACACACATATCTTGAAAGCGTTGTGTTGATTTGTCGCTACTTACTCAATGAGATATTGTGATGATGTGACATTCCCATTTTATAAGCGATTGCAAACATAAATATTAATATATTTGCTGACAATGAAATGGAATTCCAAGATTTTTTTAACTTTTAAAACACAAACATGAATGCCACTCTAAAATATTATTGCAAGGATTCTGGCTAATGTCCCATCGCCTTTATTTTCTGCGATTATCTTAGAGGACGACTACTGAAAAAAGCAAGGAAGCAGTACTCCTAAACAGAGAAGAAAACTCTCAGTACTTTTAAATTTTTTACTTTCAATAAGCCTCTTTGGTCAAGCGTACAACTTCTGCGAGAATTCGGGTTCCAGTACTGGTTTAGGCAAAATGCGTTATTTCTTGTCACCGCTAGAACGTTCTCAGTAGCAGCAAGGAAAGTGTAAAATGTAGTGATAGAACCTTGCTTATCTCAGTATGAATGGGCCGGCTCGATCGGGGAAGTACCATCCTCTCACAGGAGATCAGCGTGAAGCAATGGTACCTACCACCCTACTCCTACTGTTGTGTTTCGTATGGCTAGTGAGAACTCCGGAGGTCCAAAACCTCTCCCTATCTTCTTCTTATTATCCTTTCCATCCTATCTTCTCCTTATTATCCTCTGCCTATCCACTTTGTATACCTTTTTGTGTGGAAGATATTATTGTCTATATATAATTATGATTGTTTCTGTTATTGTTATGACAGCTGATGTTTGTTGTATCTTGTTTTACTCATATGAAGCCCAATATATGCTATACACCTACGAAGATCGTGATCCAGCCTCTGGTTATGAAAGAAGCACTCATTCCGACAATCGAAGATTGATGTAACTGGATCCATTAGTAAACCAACAATCATGGAATGGGAATAATCAGACCACGACTATAAAATACAAGTTGCTGTTCGCGACCTTGTCCGCGTGGACCTCAGAATTGAGTCAATATAATACTAGCAGGTCACTCTTTAGCATATTGATTATTTCTATGCAAAAATAGCTATCCAAAATCAACCTAATAATTAGTAATCTTATGTAACACATCCACGTAATAAACTATCTGTGTGCCAAATTTCACATAAATTCGTTTAGCCGTTTTTCCATGGTTGAGTAACAAACATACAAACATTCACAATTGTAATATTTATCTAGAATATCAACACTATTTTACGTGATGTTTGTAAGAATAGCGTGGTAGTTTTTAGCGCGCTTTTATTATGACGTAACATGATATAGTTTTTTACATTTTGTTAAGTAATTGTTTAGATTTGAATACATTCAAAGTGCAACTCAAAACTGATATTAGTATGTGTATGTAGGTAATGAAGGGCAAAATAGTACAATTAAAGAACATCCTAAAAACATCTTCCGCGTAACACGATCCAATAATCACCGTCAAGTCGGTCCGCGCATCGTATCGGATGACGGCGACAAATCGCTCGTGTATATCATCGTAAATACATTTTTTTTATTCTACACTATTCAAACTATATCCGGTGAGTTCTGCCACCATATTGTACACCAGGTAAAGCAAAAATATTGCTCATTATAGCGAAAATACATGCAAACACAAACTATACTAAACAACTTGGCAATAAAGATTAAAATCGATGAGCTACAAACAGGTTGCATTTCTAAGGTAACCAGAATTTGTAAAAAAGGACGTCCTTTTGTGGCTGCAGACTGTGTGGCACCGAAACCTTTATGTTCCTGCAAAATATTTAAAAATTTGAATGGGGAACATATTGATTGTTTCCAAGAAATGATGCGTTGACCGTCTGTGGCGGATAAATTGTCTGTAATACTATACCAGTGCACACATTAATTACGCCGCGTATTCATTACACTTGTAATAATGCTCGTTTGCATGCCAGTCATGTACATTACTTACCGCTGAATAGAGTAACCGGCGTTAATACTGTTTTCTCACATTAATGTTCCACGATTGGGAACGATCTCTTCTCTGAGAGATTTAGAATACTCCTTGCATGATTATGCAAGCCCGAAAGGCTAAGCCGCAGGTGGACCACTGAAGTAATGTCACACAGTTCCAGTGCTCCGTCAATACAGGCGGAGAGATGGCACACGGCTGGTTTATTAGTGGGCGAGGGCCCCACACTAGCCTATTCGTTGCCCCTAACTCTGCTCGTGTGCGGTTAGGTACATTTTATCCCGCCTTAACAAAAGAAAAAAGTTACATTGGTTACTCCTAAACTACACTTTTTTTTGAATGTTTTCCCGAGCACCAAGTAGGTGAATATCGATTTTTAAGAGTACTGCTTGTTAGAACATAAGCATTTTAATGATTTCAATTATCACTTGTTTAGTTTTACACACTTGCTGCTAAATCTAAATATATATTTAGCGGAACTTTCTTGTAGAAACCAGCAACTACATAGTTTCAACTATTTATATACCAGATTCTAAGTAGACGGTTGGTCGGCGTCATTCATAGGTACTCTAGTTCATACTCACTGATTGAATTGTTTATGGTATCCAGTGGTATGGTGATTTTAGGCACTAACCTCATGTACTAAATGTTTTGTTGTCGTCAAAATTTGCTGCTAGCGAATATTTTTTCGCGAGTTTGTATATACATCATTCTACAGGAGTACCCAGCAAATATTTATCATTCCGAAAAGAAGAGAGACAAAATTAAGAAATTAGTTTCTAATTAAAAGCTATGATATAATATTCAATACTAGCTGCTACCCAACGCGGATGAACCCTGTGGAATTAACTTTCTTTTTCCTACGCGGAACTCTAATAATATCTTCAAAATATAAGTAGCTTAAGTTACTTCTTATAACATCAAGTAGACTATAGCTAGACTGTTTATCATACACCTGGATAAATGTCTACAAAGGTTAAATGTAATGAATGTGGGAGTTCAGATGGGCGACTTAGTGGTTAACTCTCTGCTATATGCAGACGATGCGGTCCTATTAGCGCAGTCTACGACTGACTTGCAAACCCTGATCTACGTAATGACAGAAGATTGTAAGAAAAGGGGCCTACGGGGGAATGCGAGCAAAACCAAAACAATGGTCTTTGAAAGAGAAGCCAGAACAGATGTTAGAGTATCAATAGGCAATGGTGTGCTAGAACAAGTGGATGAACTTGTTTATCTTAGATGTGGATTTAGTAGGAATGGAAGGTACACCACTGATATAGAGAGAAGACTAAATGCGAGAAATAGAGAGAACGGAGCATTGAGACAACTTCTCGGCAGCCACCACCTCAGCCAGAAGGCACGTGTCGCAATACACAACGCGGTGCTTGTTCCAACATTATTATATGGAAGCGAGAGTTGGGTATGCAAAAAGGAGCATGAGAGTAAAATCAATGCGGTCGAAATGCGATCTCTGCATAGAATCTGTGGAGTGAGGCTGACTGACCGCATTCGTAACGACGATGTAAGAGAGCGAGTATGTATGTAAGAGAGTATTGGTGAAAGATGCGAAAGGGAATGCTCCGATGGTTCGGACATGTGGAAAGAATGCCGGACGAACGACTGGTTAAGAAGATATACAATGTGAACGTGAAAGGATGTAGGTACAGGGGGAGACCGAGACTCACTTGCCTAGACCAAATCGGTCATGTATTGCAGGAAGGTGGAGTCAGCAGTCTCAAAAACCGGCGAGCGTGTATGAAAAGAGTTATGAATGTTGAGGAAGCGAGAGGTGTATGCAAGAAAAAAGCCTTTTGGCACTCTGTTCTATTACTAACAGACACTTCATGATAGATTACTAGCTGACCGAACAACTGAACGTCAATATGTGAATATATTGAAGATCTCTCACAGTCTTCTGTCCCATTCACTAACTCACTTTTCATATTATGATATTTTGTTTAATTTTCCCTAATTTTTTTATTTTTATTTTCTTTTACACAAACCTAATGTTTTGTGTTTAGACACGCCTATATAGCCTATTACAGTATTTTTTTATCTAATATCTTGAATGTACAGACACAGCTCTGTTACAGCTTTATAATAGTATAGATTTATATAATTTGTAAAATGATTCAAAAAAATAAAAAATATATAATTTACTTGAAACTTTCAAAAGTTGTCATCAAATTAGTTTCGAAACTCAGTTAGGCCATTCTTGCCGCCATGTCTAACAGACTTCCTCCACTTACAAAACATCCTATGCTTGTAATCGGAAGTCAATATCCAATTATTTGTCGGCGTCTCAGTGAACAACAAGATTTGGCATATCAATTAAATCTCATATGATAATATTTGACGTGTACGTAACGGTCACCTTCCCACAAAAATATCTAGTTTTCCGTACTCGTTAGATTTGTGTAGCTTTTAGTTGACTAGTAGTGATTGGCAATACAGAAATATATGTTTGTCTAAAAACAATTTTAAAATAAGTTTAGTAAAGATCAATTAAGTTTTAGTTTAGATTTAGGTTCTTCCAGCAACTCTATCCGCGTGGACCTCAGAATATGTATAAATCACTATACGGCACCTCTTTGTAATAATACCTCCATCCATCCATCCATCAGCCCTTCAACGTCCACTGCTGGACATAGGCCTTCCCAAGAATGGGGGATAGTGCCGTAATCGCCAAGCTTGGCAGGCGGGTTGGCGATTGCAGTGGATGTTGTTAATACTCGAAGGAGTGCTGCTGCCCACTCCCCCGGTATTGCCTTAGTCGGCTCTTACGACTCCCATGGGTGGAGAGGGGTGGGACAATCCTAAAGCCGGCCCCACACGGCAAATGTGTGTAATAATACCTACCCCACAGGAAATATTAATTTTTCCGGAATTTAAAGTAGCCTATGCCATTTTCTGGGCCCCAGACTATGTTTATGCATAATTTCATGATGATTGGTTCAGTAGTTACAGTGTGAAAGCGTAACAAACAAACAAACTCACTTTCGCATTTAGAATATTAGTAAGGAATGTAAGGATGTACATGTACAGGCTTTTACAGTTTTATAATAATATGTATATGATTGTACTATAATTAAAACGTTTTGCCGTGTGGGGCCGGCTTTAGAATTGTTCCACCCCTCTCCACCCATGGGAGTCGTAAGAGCCGACTGAGGGTATTCCCCGGGGGAGTGGGCAGCAGTACTCCCTCGAATATTAACAACATCCACTGCGCCAACCCGCCTGCCAAGCGTGGCGATTACGGCACTATCCCCCATATGAGCGAAACACATGTTGTGCCGTTCTCTTGGGGAGGCCTATGTCCAGCAGTGGACTTCGAAAGGCTGATGGATGGATAATTAAAACACAAGTGCATAGTGAGCGATCAAAGCGTATGTATAGATGTTGTACCTACTATAAATATCTTATTTATAAAGTTTATATTAAATCATTGTTACAGAATATCTACCTCAAGACTTTTGCATAAATATGTATGTGAAATAATAAACCTTGTAATACTTATACTAATGCATTGTGTGATTTATTAGAGCGTTTAATTCTCTTTTGCGCTATCATAATCCTAAGATCTAAGCTGCATTACAGAAAAATCCAAGATACCACTACCGCTACACTTGCCTTTACCTGTGTGCCTCAATGAAACATACTCGAAAGTCGAGTTGTTATGAGAAATGCGAGTCCAAGCTTTTTGTTCTTTGTCACGTAACCGTTGCGTCAATATGACCACAGAGTAGACAAGAGGCACTGATGACTTCGTTCTCCAACTATTAGATCTTTGCACCTTACCGACTACAGAACGCATCCCATTCATGACAAGCGAGTAAATCAACCGGGAATATTAACACCTTATAAGGACTAATTGATACTGTTTCCTTGAACGGAAAACAACTTTCCGCTGTGGATGGAAAAACCACTTTCGTATGCATTTGCTCAGAGTTACGACTTTTTACGATGTTTATTTCCGTGCGCTAACTGCGAGATGTACAAGTGTTGCAAGTGCTCGATGTGAAGTTTTAATATGACCTTTTTTCCGTGGGAATAGAACTTATAATTGAGCGTAGATAAATGAGAGTTACAGCGTTTACGTGTAGATGTTTGGTTTTATGAATGAAGCGCAACGTTGCGAGCGGAAGCGGACTGGGCGTAGTGCGGCTTTCCCGCGGCGGCCGGTTTCATTAATAATTAAAACACAGCAACTGGCGGAATGGCCGGACGCGGAGATGATTTCTAGCCGCTCGTGTAGCGCGTTCGAAACTCCTGCTCCGTTTTCCGTTACATGCGCTGTACACCATCTCATTATTAATTAACGTTTAGAACGGAACATATAAATAAAAATTGGACAACGCCATCAAATATTTATTTAAAATATGCATCCAATGATTTAGAGATATTTTTTGTAATGATGTATCATTAAACAGTAGCCGGTCGGAGAGAGGCCGGCTCACCGGCACGGTGGCGTCGGCTAGATGACGCCGCAATAATGTAACGGTCAACATACAAAGTAAAATTTGACCGTCTCATTAGGCAACACGCCAGTGGAATGGTACTGGAGCAAGTGGGAGCCTGATATCTGGCATGCACGCGCTGAAACAGGACAGAGCTAGGCGTGCAAGAGCGAGACGGTGGAGTATGACAAATCTATATAGAGAATGGGATAGATAAGGTAGCTAGATATGCACGTCCGGTAGAGTATTTCCTGTCGCGGGAAACACTATATAATGTGCCCTATAAACATAAAATAATAAACTCTATGATATATATAGATATCTTCTAATCATTTTCGATAACCTGACCTACGGAGAATAGATATGTACACATGATTTTTAAGGTATTTCTTATCGTCGCCAATACTATAACATTAACTTTAATTAAAGTTATAAATAGTTTCGAAATTATAGGTTAATGAGATTATACAATACAAAAATTTTAAGTAAATCATGACGAGTGATTACCTATCACGTGAGGTCGCGGCGGCGCTGATTCGTCTCAGAACCGCTTCCGTCGCCCACATCCACACTACTGTGTAATTATTGGACTGTTCCTGACAAGTCCTTCAGTTAATGCTATTATATGGAACACTGCTTCAATGAGAGTGACTAACTGTGTGTATTTTAGTATCTCAGATCATGCTTAAATAAAAAATTGAGCAAGCTTTAGCTGCAATGTAATAAGCACTAATATGGAGCTGCCGTGAGATTAGAGGCTCCGTTCTTTGGGAATATAAGTAACTAGTGGTGGAGACAAAAGATCAGCATGTAACAACGGCTGTTAATGTGTTTCGTATCGTGAGTGAGAATGCTGGAAGCCCAAGGACACAATAGGGAGCGGCCCTATTCTCTCCTTGTTATCCTTCATATCCTCTCAAATGTTATCGTTCCTATCCTCACAGTGTCCTACTTATCCTCTCCTTATTATCCTTGCTATCCACCTCCTTGGAGATGGCGACGCGCGAGTGATGTTTCTGGTGTTGCTAGAGTCTATACGCTACGGTAACTGCTTACCATCAGGTGGGACGTGTGCTTACTTGCCACCCATATAATCCCAAGACGTCATGCGCCCGAGAGATAGAAGCAAGAAGACCTTTGAAAAAAGATTGGGTGATGTGCACACTTAAAGGCACCAGATTCCAGAAAAAGTTGTCGCCTGACCTCCAAACTCCAGTGTGCAGATAGTTCTTGGTTTTTTCATTCATAAGTGAAAATATTACCTAATATATAGAAGTTACGCCAAATCTAAAACTTCAATGAATGTATGGATTTACATTTTTACCTACATACCTAGAGTTTACATTTCTGTGAAATGTATAACTTCGTAACAATCTTTAAAATGAAACAATTATTATTAAATTCATTAAAATTTAATAAAATTTAGTACAGCAAATATAAAATTGCTTCGAGTAAGTCTTGGTCATGGATTATATGAATAGGTACCACTTGCTAAATTCAGAATCAATTAATTTCATGTTAATATGAACTAAATTAATAGATAAAACATAACATTTTCTATTCCAATAACAAAAGACCACAAACAATCCCATTTGCTTCTATTAGTTTACAGCGGCCAAAACGAATAATTCTAACATCAAAACACAAATACTTTTAGAACAAAGCGTTTTAATAACTTTGTCATCAAAGTGTATAATTTCATTTTAGTCGTGAAACGATCTAAGTGAGTGCATTAGGGATGTCGGTGGCGGAAGCGCGCCCACGCTTGCTAATTGTCCAACTCTTTTTGTTTAGTCGTCCATGTGCCTTAACTCGATTACATCAATCAGAGCTTCGCCCTTTGGCCCGGAGACGCCCCTGTGTCTCGGACGAACACGATAATTGTTCTACGTCATGTCGCTTTGTCTATACTTTACAACGAACATACGCACACACATATACGTCCTGTGTAGCATGTTGCATTGTCGTTCTACTTAATAATGAATATGATTACGCTTTTTGTAATGTCTATTTAGAATGTAGTAAAACTAGATGTTTTGAAAGGAAATAAAAGTTTCTCCGCTGATTTAGCCATACAATAAATGTTATGATAGTACCTAGAGCTCAGCAATTAGCGATGTATGTACATTTTAATTGAACGTACTGATATTTTTTTAATTTTCCAAAAATAACACTTAAGGCAATTTCTGCTTGTGGGAAATTTAAAGAAACACAGGGTGTGTTATTTCTTTTTTCACAAATTACTGTTGAACTCGTAAAAAAAAAGAGAGATTTAGGTAATAATCCACGCTGGCCTAGTGCGGATCGCCTTGTTCATAACCCGTCGAGAATATCACTCAGACACAACGTTTTTATTCCATTTTTGTCTTGCACATCCTATTAAAAAGAAATTTTAAGTCTCAATTGCGACTGAAAGATGCTAAGTAATTTATCATCTCAATCTTACTTCTGAGCGACTGCCAGCGAGCGATCTTGATATGGTTACTATACCAATACCATAAATAAAGTCCAAACAAAACCTATGTATGGATGCTGTGCGGAATGTTGGCTAGTTGACACCATAAATGTTTGTTCACATTTCTACTCAATTAGGTACGTTTCATTCATGTTTAATTATTTCTGACTCATTGCTCCGGGAATAAGTGCCTTTAGCAGTTATAAATAAACATCAGAATAGCTCGGTGCGCCGAGTTGTCATACCACATAGTCGCACCAAACCTTCCATTTATGAATGAATTTACAGATCTAGCGATTTCCGGCTAACTGTGGAGATAGTACGACGCTCTTCCTGGTTCCTGGTTCCTGCTATGGCGTCTTTAGTTACGACGCCAGTATAAGCTGACCAGTATTTTAGAAATATGTCACACTAAACGAAATCATATTATGTAACACGCTAAGTCCAGTTTTTCACACAGCCGATGATCGATCTAAGCCATATTCCGCTTTATCAAAATCGTTCGAAATATGAATAGAGATATTCTAAAAGTAACCTGGTTATTTTTAAAGTCAACACGTTATAGACTTTATTATAACGTGTTATGATTAAATATAGATTAAAACGATTTCATAGCGATGCTGGCTTACATCCTGTAGAGCGCGTTTTTTCCTGTCTCCTTCCCGGAGTTTCACCGTTACGCAATATATCGTAAATAATTAGCGGAAGGCAAGATGCCCGTGTCTTATGGAGATGCAGACTATCAGGTTTTTGCACCGGACATTTCCTGCCGTACGTCTAACAGTATCATGTCTTTTTGTGCATGTAGGTACTATCAACGAAAAGATAGTTACTTCATCAGAATGTATATACGAGCGTAAAGCAATTAGCTTGAAGTTGAAATATTTTTAAATGCTAAAGATTCTCTTCGTTTATTTTACGTCTTTTTTATTGTTGCGTATTTACATAAATTGGTAGTCTAGGCGAGGACATTGGTAGGTTTGTCGTGTGGGGCCGGCTTTAGAATTGTCCCACCCTTCTTCACCCATGGAGTCGTAAAAGCCGACAGAGGGAATACTGAAGGAGTGGGCAGCAGTACTCCCTCGAGTATTAACAACATCCACTGCGATCGCCAACCCGCCTGCCAAGCGTGGCGATTACGGCACTATCCCCCATATGAGCGAAACACAGATGTTGTGACGTTCTCTTGGGGAGGCCTATGTCCAGCAGTGGACTTCGAAAGGCTGATGATTCGAAAGGGATGGATGGATGGTTAGAGAGCGCGTGATTTATATTGATTTTATATACACATAAGTAGGTACCTATAATAATGACTTTTGATACTATCTAAAGAAATAAAAATGCACAACCCTTTTTTGTGGTTATCACTTGTAAATGCCTCCTTATGTTACATACCAAGAAATAATAAGCTCATCAAGTACTAAAAAAAGTGTATTGGCATGTCGATTTATGTCGAGTGCGGTGCGCGCCGATAGATGGGCATCGGTAGAATTACTGGAGATTTTATTGAGCTGACTACCGTGGCCATGCGCCGCCGGTCCGCGCTCTGTGCCGGCCAGAAGCGGGACGTGTGTTCACGTCTGCGGTTTTTGCTCCATCGACTAATTACACTTGTAACTTTTACCAAATTGCGCAATTTACTCAGTATTACTGCCGTTAAATCTGTTAAATACATTTTTTGTTTACTAAATGATCCCAATACCCGATAACAAGATCATAGCCGACCTGCAATGGAATTGGGAGTATGACGTTGAGACGTGACGTAAGCAATGATAGATAAAGTTCTAAATTTAAATTACTAGTTCTTTTTTCATTTCAATATTCCTTTTCACGCACATGAGCTAAAACTCAGTTGACTGATCTAGTTTCTTCAATACGTACCATTCCTATTTATGTATACACAAGCGAGCGTTTTTAACCGATCGGTGCGACGAAATCATTAGCTCGCACGCTGACATATACGATACGTTGTATTTGACTGTTCAAACGTGATGATAATTTAACCGCTTAAGAAAATAAAATGTCCAGTGCACATGTTCTCACGATGGCGCTTAAAACTCGATATGATAAGATATAAAATGTTGCAACGCACAAGACCGGTCGACCGCGATTCCGAGTTCACTCCGGCCGCAATTTGAAAAGAATAACGATCGAATTTAATGGAAAGAGTATGTTAATCACAGCGGCCTAGAACTCACATGGATCACGCATCTGATAGTAATCACAAATCACATCGCTCTGATTATGCTTGTATTTAAATCTGTAGCTACTCGAGGAACATAATTATAACTCTATGGGGCCAACAACCCGTTTGTTAGCTGTCATTTGTACCTATCCAAATAATTACCGAAATAAGTAGTAGAAATTGAATGTTTTATAGTAGGTAGCAAAAATAGTGTTGAATATGCAAAAAATACTTTCCTAATTAATCATTTAAGAGGATTTATGATGAAATTTAAACTAATTAGCTAAAACAGGTTGGTTCTAATACATATTGTTAGCTTTGCTAAAAAATATATACTTATATATGTTTAATTATATATGCACAAACTGTCACATTTTTCATGGGTTTATGTCAAATTGCATCGAAAAACAACACAGATAGACATTCTTCTAAATTGACTTTATTTACATTTTAAATTGCTCTTGAAATACATTTTTTTTTTAATATTTTCCAAATTACGTTAGTAGGTATATTGAGGATTCGTGATCTATTCCGTATAATATTTCACATATAGATAAAGATCGTCTGATTAATTGTATCAAGGCCTTGATTTTCTATAAACATTTTATAGCTGTATTTTGTTTTCATATAGGACGGTGGTGGAATTTAGAACTAATTAATTTAGAGCAGCCATACCAATTACCTAATTGTATTTTTGTGTATATTCGATAAGTAATAATAGCAAATTCCAAAAACGCAGTCTTTAAATCATAATTTACAATATTTTTAAATCCACCTCCTATAAGTATGCTTACGTATTTTACATATTTACGTATTTCTCGTCTCGTATTACGATCAAGATCTCCCAAAACTCTTATTGTTCAACCTGTATCGCCCGAGTATTGTGAATTCGATTCCCACAGAGGACAACTCTTTGTGTGATACTCAAATGGTTGTTCTGAGTCTGGGTGTACTTTGTGTCCGTGACATTATATATTTGTGCGATACATGGATTTTAAAAGTTTAGTGTGTTATCAATCAGATTAAAAGATCTTTCTTTTTTTTATTTCATCTCTATTTACTTTATTGAGAAATAGCTAGCTTAGTGCCTATGCATACCTGGCTGTACAATTAAAAAAATGTACGTATGTTAAAAAGCATAACTTTTGTCAGAAATAGGCTCAGAAAAATACCAGGTACAACAGTTATGTAACCTTATTGTTGATATTTTTAAGGCATGCTGTACTAATTGGTAATCAATACTATGCGCTGCAGCTTACCAAACCGACAGAGGCAGCAATTTTATCATCCCTAACTCAAGATAGTATCTCAAATACCTCTGTCCATCCAACAGACTATCTCACCATCTCGATAACTACTTAAGCGCAACTACATTACGTACAAAATTAAGAGGTACCTATTGAGAATTCGACTCGGGAGATACAAAGTTTAATTAAAAAATTCTAACAACGCTGCTGGAGAATCTACATAAAAATTTCGATTAATATATCTCGACTATTATTGGTGTCGATTCTGTAGTTTTTTACAGAATTTAATCGAGTTTAAACTCTTTTTTTCTAATTCGATTACATTAGGAAGTATAAATATATAATAATCTAGATTTCAGGTACTTAACACTGGCAACTTAAAAAAAATTATCAATGTTTCAATTACACCATATAATATGAATAAACGCAAATAGACGCAAATGTAAAGAAAAGTTTTTTTTCTTTTTCTTCTCATCAATGCGATGTTAAAGCCTGTATTTAACGAGAGGCAAAGTTATCATAGCTTGATATCTATTGAGCATTAATATAACGGAAGTGAATCTATGAATCTATTTTAAATGTAAAACAAATCGACGTTCGAACAAACTATAAGAGCGCTAAGCTATCACCGTATTAAATAAAATAGATGTCATCTCAAGTGAGATAAACATGTCACGACGCGTAATATACGGGGAAATTGATTCGGATCGAGATAAAATACATAATAAACAGTTTCTTTATGAGAACATAATATATGTATACTTACATGTTACTCATTGTGTGTGTTTTTAATAATGCTATGTGATAAAAATGTTTAATGATATATGTCACCAAGGATTTTACAAAGACTCGATAGATGATGTCCCGCCCGAAATTTGGCTATCTACTATTAGCAGCTCTGCAATTTCTTTTACTGATCATAATCAACCAAACACAAATCAGTCCAGCAGATTGGGAGCAGCAGATAGGTATAAGAGATTGACTGCACAGATGGCGGAGTGGCTTAGGTAGATACCAGCCTCACGCCCGAGTGTTGTGGGTTCGATTCCCACATAGGACAACCCTTTGTATGATTCATAAATGGTTGTTCTGATATTCCTTAGTGCAGGGTGATGTCTGTTTAAAGAAAAACAAAGAGACCTCCGTTTTCAATACATTTCTGCTCCTTCTCTCTCCTTAATATCCTCTCTGGAGAGAAAGAGATGAGAAGGGAATTTAAGCTCCGGCTCTCCCATACACCATATGAAATACAACACGAGTTTTCGTACGTTTCACTCTGATCTTCTGCCAGTATCACCCGTACTTGTCTAGTGAAGTCAGCCCATTCATGCTAGACTGGCTAGGTTCTACCACTACATGTATAAATACTTACAATTATATTGGAAATTAATCACATCCCAAATTCAAAACGAATATTATTTATTTCACAGATTTGTCTGTTTGGTAATTGAAACTCCTGTAGTCGATATCTGATATCATTACTAAACTACTAAGCCTATATACCTACATATAATAAAACAGTAGAACCCGATGTGTTTGTACATTGAGGCAATGTAACAAAACTGTAGATAAACGTACGAGAAGAGATAAGAGAAGACGATAAGAGAAAGGACAGCAATATGTTAATAATATATGTTAAAATACTTGGCTATTTAACAGAAAACAAAGTGCGATAAAGTGAAATATAATTATATATAACACACAACTAACACACAACCTAGCTATAAATAACACACAACTAATAGTTGGTGACTGTCTCTCTCTGAATTTACTGAAAAAAACTATTTAAAGTTTCCCATTTCTTACAGTAACATTTTTACTGCACAGTCGGGGTAGTAGCTTAGATATTAACCTGCTGACTGCCGTGCCGATGCCGTGGGATTGATTCGCACACAGGACAAATTCTTTATGTGATCCACAAATATTTCTTCCAAATCTAAATGTTTTTCTTTGTATCAGTTAATTTAAAGCTGGTTGAGAGCTACTTAGAATTTTGAATATTTATGGTGGCACACGATCCACAGCCCACCTGATGGTAAGTGGTAAGTGACGTACTTTCAAGCTGCTGCTCACCATTTCATTTCTCGAGTGTGAATTAAAAACCAAACCACCGTAAACTTATATGTTTGTAAAGTCCCCTCGATACAAGGATTATTCCTTATTGCAGGATATTGTTTTTAAAAAAGAAATACACCGAGGTACTTCGTGGTCGGCCACACGAGAGACGATGGTACCGACCGGCTTGAGTAGGTTACAAACGAATACTCCCACTTGGTACTCAACCTACCACCAGTAAATGATACGAGTAACGGTACTTAGATGACAAAATAAATATCATAACTAAACCTACCCCCTATACGCGTATTTGGGAATATGCAGTACCTAAATTTGTGAGGTTGAATCCTTTGATTTTAAAGACCATAAATATGAAACATTAAACAATGCCGACGCCACCATCCACTAGTTCTGCAATAAATAACTAACATTTTTAAATCGATAACATTGTACAATATCGTCACAGAGTTAACAAAAGCCTTCCACGAGGGCTCTACTTATTGTGTTAGAGTAAAGTCTGAGTCACGAGCTTTTTGTACATCTTAGGAATGATTCCGACTTGTTGTCACAGCAAACACTGTACATGTAGGTACGAGTGTAGCACATCACTCCATTGGTTGTTATGCAATGTGCTACATCGTGTGTGAATGACTCACGGAAAAGGAAAATTACTGCATTACCCGAGCCGTAGTAACATTAGGCGATCTTTGAAGTCTACCTTGACGATGTAGTTATGAACGTACGAGTATCTTATGAACGCATAAATTTTTTGCTATCAAATTTTATGTACAATTTTACGTCGGTTTTATATTTTTATTAATAGTATGAAAAATGATTAAAAGTCAAAACAAGCCTTCACTTATTACTTTAATTTTTAAAGGACAGGCAACAATAGTCATTTTGACAAAATTTATATTATTAATTTTAATTTCTATTATAGAAATTAAAATTAAATTTCAGTATTTTGATATTTTATATATATTTTTTACTACCTACCTACTACCTAAGAAATTAGTAGTCCGAGCGGATGTCACGGTGGCTGAATTGGCCGGTTTTTGGCACGGTTTTCTGAAATTCGAAACATATTGGATGTTCGATTTCACATTTTAGCAATTAGTGTTCATTAAATTTTAGTATAACAAAAACTATATCCTTTTTAAATATAGGTATAGAGCAACGGAACATACACTCCAAATAAAACAAACCAACGTCTATATTTTAATAAACTACATGAAAACCGATACAGCGCCGAAATTCGTAACATATTGGCTAACTAAATCCATGTAAACCGTTACACATAATATTAATATTCATTTAAGTTTCGGCCTCTAATACGAGTTACAAAAGTAGAACGGCCTACGTCACTTCATTCATAGATTTGAAGACAAACAGCCTCGCCCAGCTCTAGTCAGCGAGCGTGTCATTCATAACTCAAAAGCTCATGCTCAATGAGGCGAGATGCTTACGACATTGTTATTTGAACATTCATACTCCACTAGAAACTAACAAATTCGTAATTTATCTCACTGGCCTTATTCTTGCGCAGGAATAATACCTACATACATAATTATGTATACAAGAAACCTAACTAGTAGATAAATATAAAGTTTATCTAGCTTATAAAGTTAAGAGTTTCCGAACAGTACTAACATATCAATAAGTATGTCTCGGATTACAAATTTGTTTTCAGGAAGTTGATATCTATAATTAAAGGATTATTATATCCTGTAAAAATATGCTGTAGGTTTTTCGAAAATATTTTTAGCATTTATGTATAATTTAATAGGTCGCATCACATAAATATAGGTATTGTTTTCCTTTGTCCCTTGACTAGATGTATAGAAAATGACTTAAAAGTAGATTATTAAAAAAATACACAAGCGTTGAAGCAAGTTCCGTTGACTGAGGTGTGTTGACAATATCGAAAGCAAGCTCAAACATGGCGATCGGACCTCGGGTCATGTTTACACATTGTATATTTCGAAAAATAAATTGTCTTTTGCGGGATTTCCACGAACGGCTCAGTGTTTCGAGGTAACCAAATAACGTTGAATAGAGACAAATATGAGATATTACCGCTAATTAACTAGATATTTTTATAGTAGTAGAACCTTACTTGTCCCAGCATGAATGGGCCTTCCTCTCCGCTTCTTAGCAGGCTTTCAGCTCACGCGCGAGTGATGCCTCTGATGTTACTAACATCTATAGGCTGTTATTATATGGTACCATCAAGTGAGCCGTATGCTTGTTTAGCCCTCGTAGTGAACAAATAATATTATTTATGTCAAAGTTATGATGTCGTACCATAAGTAATCGATACTATTGTTATATTACTAACTACGGTTCACAAAGTTTCTCAGTGCTTTGCTCACTTTCTGATTACTTAAACCAGTTATTATTTAATTCGCAATAACAAATACTATCTATTTGTAATTAATAGCATCAGCCATAAAGCTACCGATTTCGGAGCGCCATACCACATAAGTTAGAGCTCTCCGTAACAAATGATGTCGACAAAAAAACGGTGAACTTCAATTATTAATCGAATCGATTTCACGGGAGTTATTTGATCGCATATCTACAGTCAATTATGGTCGACCTCCGACTCGGTCCATCGACATGTTCTACCAGTATAAACATCGCTCTAAAATAATAACACTGGTGGTATTGATCAAGTTTTTAGACTAGCCTAGATTCCCCAGGCATAAATGCTAAAGTATTGACATACAACATCAAACAAAAAAAAGTGTGTGTGTACTTATGTACACGCATTAGAAGTTATACGTCTTTGGCGTAACAAGATAAAAATCTTTTCAAAAATTTTATCTTTCGCCTTATTCTACGTTTGTAGAAAAAACGACACTAACTATAGAAAAAAGGTATTTAATACATTGAAAGTTTTATTATAACGCATTATCTAGTTAAATAAAGTTTATTTAAATATCACAAAAAAACTAAAATGTTGACTATAGCTAACTTCAGGGTGTCTAACTTCAGGGTGTCGGTTTTTCGTGACGGTGTGCGCCCGCATCGTAAAAATTTACTCTCATCATTTTTCCCTAACGCGCCAAAAGAAGTATAACTTCAAAAATATAATTTAGATATTAGATAGAGGTCTGAATGACGGGTGTCATAGCGACCGCAGCACTCCGAAGTGTCGTCGATGATCGCGCGATATGAACAGTCGCGCCGTGTAGCCACGACATCGCGAGGCTTCCGTTCCCTCGAGCGACTCCGTGGGAACCGCTTTATTTTCATACATAAATTCGACCCTCATTAAACTGGTTTGCTTCAAAATTCGCTGCCTTCTTTCGACGCCTTTTACTCAACTTTTTATGGTTCCGTTCGACATTTTACTGTTTGTGATTATTTTTATTTAAAGTCTAGACGGCATCGCCGAGTAATCGTACAATGAGTTTGTATTGTACGCACACAGAAATGTACTGAGCACGCCTTATGAGAACTTTACATTATCAATGAGTAAAGATAGCTTGCCTTAACCTTTTATTACTGAAGCAAGAATAGGTATACTCTTAGGATGACAAAATGGTACTAAAGGTTGCCTTAATCTTTAATTATAAATAATGCATACCTAATATAAATAATGCATATTTATTTTAGATTATGTGTAAGATATCAGGTTAATATTCAGTAGATTATGTGTAGATCTCACGTTAATTTAATTTGGGCAATATAAATTAATGGTTCAGAATAAGAACCTGTTTTGAATCAATGGCGTGTTGGGAACAGAGAAGTATTAGTGAACCATTACATTTAATTAATAAAGGACGATTTATGAGGTAGATACGGTGTTGTGTAATTTTTCTCATAACACATCCTCGTAGGTATCTCCAAATACTTTATTATTCTTATATGAGTTACGATTATAGTTTTTCATCGTGACTGTACCCCGAAATCTACAAAATGAATTTATTCCTTGTACTTTATGTAAATTCGGAGGCACAAAGATTTTTTATCGTCTTAACATCAAAAAGTCTGTAATTATTTTGTTATTTAAACATTTTATAAATTAAATATAAGTGTAAATATATCCGATAGATATTACTGTGAGAATTTATTACTCAATATTAATTACTCAATCGTAATTTTTGTAAACGGAAGCCTTACAGAGGTAATGTAACGTGATATTCGTTGACTAAAACATATTGCCTCATTTGAATTTGGAGATAAAATGAGCTTTCTGATAGTTAAAGATGTTATCTTAACTGTTAGTAGCTGATATTCTTTCAATACGTAAGTGTTATCACTGTCTACAAATTAATAAATGAATGTATGTTCAAATAAAAACGCTGTCAATGAATCCAAAATGGAGGTAAACCGTTAACACAACGTTTAAGTCGAAGTGTCGAGTGACTTACAAAGGCATCGATGCGGACACCGGAAACGTCATTGAAAAGACATAAACGCGACTCACACGTTCAACAATCACTCGCAAACTTGATATAATTTATAGATTATGTTAATAGTATCAGAAGACAGAGGGTTAGCCTTTCCCGAATTATGTTCTCTTCCCCACGATATCATCTTACACCGGATGATGCGTAACCCTGCAGTATAAGCAAACTTAAAGCTTTATCCAGGAAACTCCATCAAAGGAATATGCTCGTTATCCCTCGGATACTAAACCTATAATCCCTTGAATTAACTGTACCATAAATATTTTGAGTGTACAAGTATTTGTTTTTCGGGCTCAATACAAGCGTTACTTTATTTACTGAATATAGGGTGTATTTTAGAACGGTAGGACAAATGATCGGATACCGGAAGGACATATTGTGTAGGCCTTAGCTACCTGTTGATAATTTCCATTGTGAAGAGTGATCGTGCACTATTACATGTGTCTAGAAGCTTTTAAAAGCATTCCAGTGATGAGTAACACTTAAACATGATTGTATTAAGTAAAAATACAACTGTTGTGATTTTTGTTAGGTTAGGTATGGTAAAGTTACAAGAATTCAACAGTTTTTCTTTTTTCTAACGCTTTAAATGAATTTTATAATGCAATCAGCAGCGCCACCTAGTGATGAAGTACACACAAATCCATAACATTCAGTAGGTAATTTTCAAGAGTAGAGATGGTATATATTAATTGAGTCTATAACACACATGCAAATATATTTACTATTTAGTCGTCCTCTACTTAGTCTAAAGCCCGTATTCAAGAACGATACTTATGTAAGGTAGCAAGCAACACTATGCTAAGTAAGGCATTTCTCACTGCGTTCCTCAGGGCAAGCTATTCCATTCACAAACAATACTCAAGCGATACTTTACTAAGCAAACGCTTGGCGTCAATTATCGACCTGTGATTGGCTTCGATCAATATTGATCGACGGTGATTGGTCCCTTTCGGTTGTTAAGTTCTGTATAGTACTTGGCAGATGTGCGGATGACATAAATAATTTTAAAAAAATGTATTGAATAAAAAAAGCGGATTTATGTCTATCTTTAAAACGTGTTATTTTATTATTGATATTATTGTTCTCGGTGATTAGGGCTCCAAAAAAGGAACCCCCTTACAATAGGTACCTACGTGCCGTGTCGAGGAGCACTGCCTTTTTCATTAAGCCCTTAATCCAGCTGTCTAACGACAGTCTCTTTAGGTGTTGTTCGAGACTCTTGGCGATTCGTCCCTTAACCGATATGACTATCGGAACAATATGGATGTGCATACGAGTTCGTAGAGCCTTGCTCATCCCAGCACGAATGGGCCGGTTCGATCGGGTAAGTACCACCCTCTCACATAAGATCAGCGTGTAACAACGGTAGTTACTCCTACCGTTGTGTTTCGTATGGTGAGTGAGATCGCCGGAGGCCCAAACTCCCTCCCTATCCTCTCCTTATTATCCTTCCCATACACCTCCTATCCCTTTCCTTGGAGATGGCGACGCGCCAGTGATGCCTCTGGTGTTGCTAGCGTCTATAGGCTTCGATAAGTGCTTACGATCAGGTGAGCTATATGGTTGTTCACCACTCCATCTAGTATAAAAAACAGCTGTGGCCTTCAATGCACAACCGGACGTGTCTCAAAGGAAAACTGTGCAGTTAAAGAGATGCTGAGAGAATATTAAATTACAAGATAAGAAGGAGCTTTCCTAGGTATCCAATTATATGAGACGCACAGGTGGAGGCGGTGGTCCTGCAGCCTCATCTGGTCTAATTTATATGAATAATAACATAAAATATCGCAAACTATGCTATGAATACAAACAAAATTTCAAAGACCAAATTAACTACTGAATATAACCTCATTTGGGACTAAAGCTACACTATGCGTTGGTTAAAATAGCTGCCTAGCTACTTTACGTAAGTGACGTTCCAAATGAACGCATAGCGTTGCACACCGCTTAAGTATTGTTTATGAATCCGATTTACAGGCCCTATGCGTTCGTGCACACTGGGAGACTTCATAGTATTGTTCTTGAATACGGGGGTAAGTATTGTAGATATTAAGTAACAAAATTCTAAACTAAATATACGACCTATTATATTCGTAATATGTATTATAATATTAGTAAAAAGACTTAACACTGACATATTATGTTTCTTTTCAAGAAAACACCCTTCCCATTCTCATAGGAATAATCCTTGTTTCACGGGGGGCTTATTTTTTTTTTATTGCCAAAGGTGGCAGACGAGCAAACGGCCCACCTGATGGTAAGTGGTAACCGTCGCTCATGGACTTTGGCAACACCAGGGGTACAGCCAAGCCGCCGCCTACCGTGAGTAAAGTGCTCTTCTCAAACCTCGTTTAAAGAGGGACATGTCGTAGCGCTGGGGGAACACCGCAGCAGGAAGATCATTCCAGAGCCTACACGCACGTGGTAGAAAAGAGCACTGGAAACGAACCGTCTTGGATGAGATCGTTTCCAGGGCTTAACAAACATACAATTTAATGGACACAAAGTACACTCAGAATGAGAACAATCATTTGTGGATCACACAAAAAAATGTCCAGTGTAGGAATGGAACCCACAACGTTCGGTATCTGAGCCACTCTGCCATCAGTGCGATCACGTCGTATAGAATAGCACCAACAACACTCGTTTGATCCAGTCAAGCGAGATTACAACTTGAATTACAGTAAACCTACTAGTTAGCTACTAGAACATACCCAGCAGGTGGATATCTAGTTGGCATTATTTTTAGCACTGAGCTTATTTCTATCTGCTGCTGTTGCTATACTTGCTAGCAATTTAATAATAAAAATTTTAATGACTTATATTAAGTCTATTAAGTTATATAATGACATAAAAAAAAGCTTTACGTCTGTATTCCCCGAAGGGGTAGGCAGAGGTGTACTACACACACACGATTCGCCAGCTATATTTAAGTCCCACGTTATCCTAGCGAGCCTATTGCCGTCTACCGGGCATTTTTCCAAACTCCGGGCTACCACTGAGAATTTTTCTTTATACGAATAAGCTCAATAACACTGGCCGACTCGGGGATCGAACCAGAGACCTCATGATCAGCAGTCGCTCACACTACCGCTGCACCACAGAGGCAGTTATATAAAGACATAATGTATAATAAAATACCCAAGTCAAATTGCATATATATATATATATATATATATATACTTAGTAGCGCATTTGGCTTCGCTCGCGTCTCAGTGATAAACCCATTTTGAATAGGATTTGGGTAAAATCCTTTCTTAGTGCTTTCCTATACAGTATTAAAGAAACCCATATGTACGTTTTCACTACTGTAGCCCCTTTTTTTTTGTTTAGGCGGGAAAAAAAATTCCTAACCGCACACCTCGTCGTTCGGGGCAAAGAACAGGGTAGTGTGGGGCCTTTACCCACTAAAGAAACCCGCCGTGTGCCGTCTCTCCACCTTTATTGGCGGGCCACTAGAACTATTTTACATTCCTTCGGTGGGGAACTACTGTAGCCCCTGGAGTTTGAGCTATGCATTGATATGTCAGTCAATCAGTCGGTTATACACTAGTCAAAAATATATATACTACATATTACATTTGTCATATATCCCCTTCAAAACATAAGTCGTTGAAAGCTGGTGGGCGGCTTCTTTCTGGCGTCAAGACAACATGCCTTTTAAATGAGTGCACCTTTGAATTAGCGTCCACTCAATTCATATTTATATCCTCCATTTTTCAACCACAACGAGCAGCGCATACGCAAATGCAAGCCATTAATAAATTACAGAGACACACATTGACGATTGATCTTAACGTTAGCCCTGTTTATGTGTGTATGAGCTTCCTCTGCGTTGCTATCTATGTAGGAGTACGGAGGAGATTGAGGGGGTGAGGGCCGAGGGTAGGGGGACGAGTGACGACTTCCCGCGTAGCACCTGGCGCTCAGAGGTTACATGCTTCGACAGTATCCCATTGATTTGTGGCAAGATGCTCTTGAACTTAATATACTGATCTGATTTAACCTTTGTTTAAGTTCCGACGTTATGTTTAAAACTTAACTATTCACATTATCTTTACAATCACGTACTCGCAAAATTCTTTGTTAATATTCTTTGTTAAACATTATTGAATCCTTGTAAGCACAACGAGGACTTTTAACACAATGCTTTTTATTGAAAGTTGTTTAATTAATTTAAGAAATGGTTTCTACATTTCCCATCACGTTGTAGGTTTCAAAACCCGTATTAGACAAGTATTCATAAATTACTAACTGCTATCCGCGACTTCGTCTGCGTCGTAATATAACCAGGTCACTCTCCGGCACACCGTTCACTTATCCAGGGAGTAGTAGCTAATGTGCTTCTCTGCATTCCAGACTTTATGTATGCGAAGTGTCAGGACGATCAGTTAAGAAGTAGAAGCATTCATTTTTCAGGGCTTAAAAGTGCCCTATCTCCTTTTCTGGGTTCAATATTATGTTTATACAAAATTTTAGAATGGTTGGTTCAGTAGTTAATGCGTCAAAGTGTTACAAAGATACAAACAAATTCCCTTGCGCATTTATATTATTAGTAAGGGTTATAGCAGCATATATTTTGATTAGCTCTACAATTCTATAAGCAAAGAGCAAAGCTATTTTTCATAATACTGAGAGATGGATTGTTTAAACAAATGTCAAAATATTTGTTATGCGCTGAGGGACTGGTCCACGTGGCGACGTCAATAGTCAAACATTGTGAGCCGCACCCAACAGATAACAATACCGCGTACAATCAGGGCAACTAGCCTTACCTGACCAGACACACCTAAGTCTTTATATAAACTTACGAGTACTCTGTTCCGTGTGCTGCAATAATTATACTGTCTCATTATGTATATGTTATGGTTTTGGAATGAGTACCATAGTAGTATACAAACCAACATATTATACGTAATCGGGAGCAATAGTATGATATAGTCATAGAGTCTTTCTAATGAATGAATGGCTTGGTTAGGTAAGTACTTCCCTATCAAAACCTAATGGCGTAAAGTAACTGTAAGTTTTCTTGCGTTTGAATCCTCTCCTCCTATTCTCTGTACTTCATCTGCTGCTCGCATCTATTTTCCTTGGTGTGCCTCGCGCTTACCGTATTGGCTATACCGGTGACCACTCACCATTAGTCGGCCTTATACTTGCTTGGTGCCTTTGCTCTGTAAAACAAAAAAAATGCAGGGCGTGATCACGAATACTACTTACTTACTTAAAGTTTCCGTTTTCCGCCGTGTGGGGCCGCTTGAGTATTGTCCCACCCCTCTCTACCCACGGGAGTCGTAAGAGCCGACTGAGGGAATACCGGGGGAGTGGGCAGCAGCACTCCCTCGAGTATTAACAACATCCACTGCGATCGCCAACCCGCTTGCCAAGCGTGGCGATTACGGCATTATCCCCCATAAAGAGCACACAGTTCTCTTGGGGAGGCCTATGTCCAGCAGTGGACGTCAAAAGGCTGATGAATGGATGGACTTAAAGTTTTGGTATTAATTATTGCCAAAAATAACAACTATGTAGTATGTGTGGTCTTACTCCCGATTAATGTGACAATTGGATAGATTAGACCTGAAACATACTGTGCCAACCTGGGCTTCGGTAAAGCTCAAAGATAGGTCTTTATGCAAATGTAATAAATCTACCATGTAGAGAATTTCAAATTCAGGAAGGAAGTACCTACTTAATACCCAATTTCTTTTAAAGTAAAATTGTTGTTTATATAACCTTAATTAGTTCTATAGATGGCGCCTAAGTATTGCGTTAAAAGTAGACTACGTGTTAATTTTCATTGTAATAAAGGAAGCAATTTAATTTGATTATAATCTCTTTGTAAATCTTTCCCCTGCATTACTTTTTAAGAATTTTGAAAAACTTGACACGTAGAGCTCTCAAGACTAAATTATGCAAAAAAATGTCTTGACTTTTATTTCCGTCATTCATTGACACAGCAATTTAAGTAAAATAATCCCAGAAATCAGGTATGTGGAAGATTTATATAAGAATAATAAACTCCAACTCTTCAGCCTAGAACATTAATAGCAAATTTTTGTTATTGTAGGTACCTACTTCAGCTACCTCAATAATTTCTAAAACCCAGAAGTGACTGCCATTCTTCATTATGCCCGGTATCAGGTCCCTGTACAACATCCTGTCTTAGTTTCATTCATTCGTCATAGTCAAGAATCAATTGAGGTACACTATGTTACTGCCAATTTGCAACATTTCCTACCTGGTTACGTTCTAGTATATTGTAATATCACATATAAACATTTATATTCTAAAGTACTGTACACTTTATTACAAGTAGTGACTTTTATGGCCACTAATCAACCAATAACCAAATTATAGACTCTAAGAAATTACCGGAAATACTACGTATCAACTGTATTATTTTGTTCGTGCAGATCTATGAATGAAGATTTAGACTATGGTTTATGATGCCACAAAAACTTGGCCCTTTCGAAAATACTCCGACGGATACACGACGCGCAATATTTACTACACCCCCTCCGCTTAGGCCCTTTCACTTCCTCTACGACGACAACCTGTGCTCGAGAGAGACTACATTACGCAAGCACTCTGGTGAGAGCGAGACGACGGATTCATTCATAACCGAGTCCGCCATCCGGTCCGCGTTCTGATCGATCACTCATCTCCTTCTAACGCGCAGTTTCTTCTCGAGTGTGAGCAGGTGGCACCGGATGCTCAACGATGTACCGGAGCTTTGATCGGAAGCTCTTAAAAAATCTCGTATTCTTTGGCTTTACCGTCATTGTGACTACTCTCCTCAGAACTGTGTCTATCTCAGTCTTTTGAGCCATTAGAGTAATGTATAAAGAAACTGCAAGTGTACCGTGCTAATGTGAAATTAACTCTTTTAATAAGGGGACAATCAGTAATTAGTAATTTTCGTAAGCTCACTGGGTGTGAGACGTAGCGAGCTTCGCCCCTCCGCTGGGCGCCCATTCAGCTGCGAGTAGTCGCGCGCCGGCCACAGCGACGCACGCGCGCGCTCATACATTGCTACTCAAACTCTGGATACAAATCCAATTTTGACATGACCGGTTCGGAACACTAACGCTCGCGATCGACCTGTGTCCACACAGTGTTTGCTCACTAGTGATTTCTTTAATTAGTGCTTTTGAGTGAGTGACGCTGGGAATGTACGAGAACTCAGCCTGGACAACTTTACAATGGCCCAAATTGTATTAAATGGGTAATTGGTGCACGTCATTGGATAATGGATTCAGTTCATATACCGAGTACATTATTGTCTGTCCTTACAGGCGTGGGTCGCAGTGAATTTTGCACTTGACTCCCGGACTCAAGCCGTGTTTTTGATGCCGTTCCATGTCAATATTTAAATACAACAATGCGATTTCTGACCTCATGAGATGAATACAAAGCTGTATGTTTATATTATTTATTCTTTTTACTCATTACCTACATAATTCAATATCAACTGCAACTGCGAGCTCAAAATAGCAGCGATAAGGAACCTCCGTGGAATACTTTTGTGTAAAGTTTTACGTACAGAGAAACATTGTAATTTATCGTTAAATTAAGTCGTTTCAAGCTATTAATTAATGCAGAATTTAAGATTATATATAACACTTACCGTAGTAACCTAATAACTCTTAACATAAAAGAAAACGCAATTTAGTATAATTGTTTGATGAAGTTTTGAGTCCAGTACAATGATTAAGTGTGCTATTAGGACATTCATGTATTGAGAACATCATTAAGGGATCGTCAAACATTTTCCCTCTAATGTTTATAACTGGTGAGAATTCCACGAGGCGTTTCCTCTGCTGTGAAGCCGACACGGGACAGGTACCGCGTGTTATCAGTCGCTTGGCTCGACGACCGTGGGAATGAAAAAAGCGTTTTAAACAATAGCGAGCAGATAAGAATATTGTCAGAACCCATTTAGGTTACCTTTAAGTAATTAGTCGTGTTTTCATTTTACTGTTCAACCACCAAATTTGTTTCGCATCGAAAATTGTCGGTGATTCATCCTTGAATTAGGAATGATATACGGTTCAGCGGTTATGTCAGTATTGGGTTGTTTCTATTGATAGTAACAAATGAAAGGTGTAACATTGTACAGCTACAGCGAGCGGTCCGCTAATTTACGCCTATAAACCGTCCGTCACATTGGCATAATGGCTGCCTCCTAAATTTGTAAATAAGAAAGGACACAAAAGGTTCACAATGAATACATTGTTGACCTACTTTAAATATTAGGCCTAAAGCAAAATCGTTATCTTTAATAATTTAGCATATTTGTAATATTATTTTTTAGCAAACTCTCAAACAAAATGTCTAATTAGTATGCTTGCATATTTATTTACATTATTTCTTTGTTCTTTAATTAAATTTTTGCTTTCAATTTTGTTTCTCAAATGTTAGCTTTGATTGAAATTATAAGTTAAAAATTAAAAACTATATAGGTACCTACCTACCTACACAAATCTGAAGATGTATGTTGTGGCAGCGCATGTTGTAAAAGAGGACGGAATATCATAACGGATACAGGTGTATTTGTTTCGAAGCCGCGTTGCATTTTTTTTTACTTTTTAAGCAAAGAAACCTTTTAGGAGTCTTTTATTCTGCACAGAAAAACGGGATGCCAGTTGTATTTCATTGATTTCGCCTATATTACATTGAAATATCGTTTTTATAATTATAATGAGCAACAATAGCTGCTTCATTAACGAATATATAATAATTTTGCATTTCACCTTATGTTAACGAGTATACGGATGTGCCTTTAAAACTAAACTAATAAAATAATTTAAAACTTAATTTTACTATGCATTAAAAAAATTTGAATGAGTTAGTAGGTTCCTAAAACAAAAGGTACCTATGATCTAAATTATTTAGTTTACTGTGATAACTTGGAGATATATTTTACTTAGGTAATAATTTATGTACCTATATACCTATGATACTTAGAACTAGGTTTAATATCCACATCACTTATTTGTGTGAGTGGATAACTGCCTCTGTGGTGCAACGGTAGTGTGATCGACTGCTGATCATGAGGTCTCGGCTGTGATCCCCGGGTCGGGCAGTATTATTGAGTTTTTCGTAAAAATAAAAATTCCCTCTCTCCTCACCGTCTATTATTACACAGCATCATCATTTTGTGACCTCCCCTATAGATATTACGTCACGAAATCTAGACCCCTCCCCTTTTCTTACCTGCGAACCACTCGTTTCCTTAAACTCACCCGTTCCCCCATGTCACATTACGTCACACCAAGCAATACGCTCTGGAGGGACGACCCTTCTTCCTTGTTTACGAACCTATTTTTTGAATAGCCTCGTTAATGTGCTTTCCAAAGCAAACAGTACCTAATTTTATACTAAATATGCACATAACGTTGAAAGGCCAGAGATCACCATGATGGGGTACTTGTTACTTTGTGTGAAAAACGATTGGTGTCCCCATTAATTGCTTCCTTATTATTATGGTAAACTGAAGCATAAGTTATGGATTGTATACTATTATTGTTATTTATTATTAAGATAAGTAATAATGAAGTCAGCTAAATTGTAATCTTTCATGGCACAGTAAACACAACATATTCATGTCTCTGTAAACACCCGATGTTTGGGGACTTATCCCATCATTACCTACTCATAGCAAGATTAGTAAATTTCGGTAGAATTTTGAATACTAATGACTTAGCAGACAATTAGTTTACCATCACCTACCCCTTATAATTTCGTTTTTGCCACGATAAATTTAATAATGTTATATTATTGCCTAGTGACAGGTAGAAACGACATCGTTTTTTTTTTAAATTTTTTACAGTCTAGTTATTGGCTCTCAACATATTCTGCCCACAATTCTGTATATCGAATATTAAATAAAAAGGTATCTACGTTTCGCGTTAGTTTGTCCGAAGCGAACCATAGGTACGTACCAGCGTCAAATTTTCGCAGCCAGCGAACCGTGCCGACTCTGACTCACAAAGGAGCGTTAAACTGAACGCTTACATTCAAATTCAAATGGTCCCCCTCTCGTTAGTTCCAAAAACAAAATGAGCAAATCACTCGACATTGTAGGTACTGCATTTCTCTATTTACTAAATGCCATCGATTTTTATATACCTACACGTTTTGTCACGCATATTATTTATAAATTCGTTTAATATTTGTTGTAATTGTAACAACTATTAACTCCCTTATTATAATAGGTATTACTTAGTACATTGTAAGATGTTCAATCTTATACCAAACATTTTTTACCTAAATATTTAGTAGGATTTAGGTAGATGTTACTTAGGTATTTCATTTAAAAAATGGACGATTAAAGTGGATAGATACTGTAATTTGTTAATTTTCTTAACAATTTTATAACACTCAGTGTGCCATACACTCTTCTCTTCTTCCCGATGCATATTTATAATAGAGACTTATACATTTCTATGTAACGGGATCCCGCTCCGTTCTTCTTGAAGACGTTAGATAGGTACCTACCTAGGTACGTTTTTTTGTCCAAGTCTAGATAATGTGTTTCACAATAACAATTTGAGTAATAATTTAAATTTTGCGTTGAAATAAACTTTACTTTGCAATATATTTATGTTTTAAACTAGCTTTTTAATTAGCTTGTTAATAAATAAAGTTTATTAACAAACCCATTTATAACTTACGGATCATGTAGACAGTCTATTAGCTGTGACATAATAACCAAAATAAATCTGTTATTTTTATGAGGATTGATATTTTTAACGGAAAGTTAACAGCATGTTAATAGCCACTAATATAGTGGGTGAACGTTTCGCAGCAAACTAATTTTAGGTGTGTTGAAAAGTGGTTGAAATAGGGTATAAACGTTAACATCAATTCTTGTAACTTTTAGTGACAGATTAGTTTATAACTATCACTCGAGCGCTAGTAAAACTGATGAGTTATTGAAACGAGCGTTTATTAGTGAATTATATCCCTTGCATACTGAAGATTTACGATATTTTCTACAAGATTATTGTTTTAATGTGTGTACTTTATAATAGTGGATCGAATACGGAATAAACAATAGTTATAAAATCAGATATACCTACTGTACAATATAACGTTTAATAAGCAACGATAACATTGTATGTAATTTTGATATTACGTGTATAGCATTTTAAGATAGGTATATCTAGGTATTATACAACAATAGTTGTAGCCTAGTGCTAAAACCACGAACTAAAAAAAAGTGGTATCAAGTTTGATCCCCAGACCTATTTCGTGACCTCGAAAGGTCTATACACCTCTGACCTTTAAAATTATTATATACATAATAGCTATGTTGTATTTCACAGTTGACACACACATGAGTTGTTCACAAATTATCACTACCCAATGAAGGAAAACTTAGTGAGGAACCTCCATGAATTGTGAAGTCTGCCAACTCACATTGGGCTAGCTTGACGATTACCTGAATCCTTCTCACTGAGAGGAGATTAGTACCCAACAGGATATAAGCGGGTTGTGAAAAAAAATAATCGAAGAACTTAGCATTAGACATTGTATTTATTTTTAAAGAAGACGAGAAATAAGGATTGTTTGAATAGATCCTCGACTCGCGTAAAACTTCAATTTAATTAATTCACGTACAAACAAATGTTCGAATTTCGGTTACTGTGAACACAGAATGTAGGTATAACTGATTCTGTAACAACTTTATTTATAAAGCAGTACTAAGATAAAAAAGTAAATTAACCTAAACCTTAATTACCTGTCAATTGTTTCTAATAAAGTCTAAATAATATATTACCTATATATTATAGTCATATATTGATCATCATCAATTTAACTAAAATAATAGGTGCCTTATTGATCATATTATGTAAAAAAATATCTTATGAATATGTGCTCAGTTTCGTCAAAGGACGCAGCTTACTTTTTTTTTGTGTAGGGAAGCATCCTTATGTGTGACGCGTCCTTGAAAGTTCACCATAATGCCCCATAAAAAGTTCCACTTCAATAATGAAATTTCACAAAAGCCTATTCCTATGATAATTTGTTTTATTTATTACAATATGTATAATTTAAAACATTTTTAATCATCAAACGAACCTACTTAATGGGACTGTTACATAAAATGGCTGTTGTGACACTGAACTTAACCTTATACTAAATGTAGGTATTAACATACAAAAGTACAGAAAATACATTCATTTGAATGTCTAATGACCGCCTTTATATTTATTTTCCTAAAAGAACAGTTTGCGACGTTCATTTGAATTTTTGTTTAAAAGTTAATTGTGTCGACTATTTATGTGTTACAAATTTAATAGACGTCACGATGATATGGCATATAAATTAAACATATCTAAAGTTATATAAAATAGAGTCTTGCGATTAATACATTTTTGCTATATGGAAATATCCACCGTGAAAATCCATTCTTAGCGTTTTCCTATAACCACGGTCGCCATTTTGTCCAGCAACGAACGCCTTTCATACCTCCCACGTGCTGTAAACAAATATTAAAATATTTATTTGGAACTCGCAGAGTTTTCTCGCAGAGATTTTTCTCGTGCGAGGTGCGCGCACGCGCGTAGGCGTTGGGAGGTGTTCGCCAATCGTCTACGCGCCCGCCCCACGCCTTGAGTATACACGCCTCGCGACTCGACCAACACTTGCACACACCAATATGTTACCCAAACGTTGGCTCATTGCTCATTTTGTGTCCCCAGATACTTATTATCACAATTACGAGTGAGACATATGCTCTATACATATTATATCTCTTTCAAATGCCAACATTCAAACATTTATATTTCAACCTAGTCTTAAACTATCCATACATTAGATAGAGACTATACGGAATTTTATAGCCTAATTTAAAATATTATAAATTAAATCATCCTTCAGCCTTTTGTTATCCACTGCTGGACATAGGCCTTCTAAAGAGAACACTAGAGCGAGTCGTACAATGCCGACTGTATCGAACTTGTCCCCAAGGCTTTGGTGAAATCCTCGCCCATCGGATCACCATGTAGGTGAAGAAATTGAATACTAAATATAAATTTTAGCCCTAAATTGACTGTCATGTTTATTAGACACACACATAGGTACCAATTCTTTTAAGTATTTCATTAGGTACATCCCTTGATTTAACATTCTAGTCCATAATTTCACATTCCGTACCCAATGCATTCAGAATAACCCTTATGTAGATTTTGCTGGCTCAGTATATCTTAATATGGAGATTTCTAAATTGGCAAATAAAATATCTTGTAATGCTTTAAATATCTGTATCCAGAGAGGTGCGCACTAGAGTTTTTCTTGATCACGCCAAATATGGAAGAGTTCGAGATTTTCTATCAATGCGTAATTTTAATCGAACAATTAGCTGTTGCAGAGTTAGACCTACACATCTGTAGGTACCTAAGTAGGTTAATTTCCATTGGTCGACGCCTTTCCAAAACTTGTTCTAAAATATACGTGTAGTAGTAATTGGCAAAAGTTCCGTAAAAAATAATGTTATAATTAAAAAGTTTCCCTAAAACTCCTAAATCATAGAAATATGCAAGTGAAAAGATCAATACGTGTTTAATAAATTTAGCTGCCTTGTTGACCTATCGGTAGTCAATGCGATTGTGGATCAAGAAGTCTCGGATTCGATTCCCGAGTCAGCCATCAAAAAGTTACTGGGTTTTTCCGTAATAAATTCTCAATAGCAGCTCGGAGTCAAAAAGTTTGCGCTCATAAAGCTAGGGTTGGTGTGCCAGTGGTCCTGTGCAAGATCTCTCCGGTGCACTTTTGTTTGCGCACACACCTGTGCACTATACATATAGACGGGCCTCGTGGCGTAGTTGGTAGTGTAATCGACTTCCGTGCATGAGGTCGTGGGTTCGATTCCCACTCAGGACAATTATTTGTGTGATGAACACAGATATTTTTACTGCGTCTGGGTGTTTTCTATCTATTGTATGTATGTATTTACAAAAAAAAAGTAGTATATGTATTATATCCGTAATCTGGTACCCATAGCACAAGCGTTAAGCTTAGTTTGGGACCAGAGGACGTTGTGTGAAAATGTCCATGAATATTTATTTATTTATTATTATTTACTACAACTATGTAATCTACATACGTGGTTAATGTCTGTTGATACTGGCCTTTTTTTGTTAAGACGGTATAAAATCTACCTTAATGCACACCCCGTCGTTCGTGTTAAATTACATCAGTGGTTGTTGTTGATACTCGCCTACATGACCACCGAAATTACGGTCTCTAGATCATTATTACATGGTTAATAGATATTGTTCTCTGTATTGACTCGATAAGTCCACGTGGACGAACACAGAATCTAGTAATTCAATAAAGAAAAAGCAGCCTAAATGTCTGTATTCCTACACACAAAAGTTACACAATATGAGTTGGAGCTGCGATCGTCGGGCCGTAATAACGTTTTAATTGAACGGTCGGAGGTCAAATCACTTGTGGACCCGCGTGACCCAACCTCGACATCGCTCCACTCAGAACAAATAAATGTCTCGACTGATCCTTCATATCATATTAACCTAAAATATTTTATAATGTTGATATTTTTTTCTTTCTACATTTGATTACATTATGCCTATAAAAATTGTCTATTAAGGAGAGCAAGGGCTGTAAATTCGCACTTGTTATCTTTTATCCACAGATAATGTCTCTCTGACTTTTAATATTTTTTTTTAGAATAATTTGATCATAGGATATAATTTTTCTTGACAGTTTTTATGCTTTCGTGCCTATTTTTATGAAAAGTCCTCATGGAAGGATTGCAGGGAAGTCCTAACAGGTTGGCATAGAGTTTTGTTTCTTGTTTTTATTCTTCTCAAGAAATATGATCAGCGACAACTGCGAAAAGCATTGGGGTGGTGATACATCTTAGACCTAGTCCGGAAGCACACGGCCATAATCCTGTGAGAAAATGGCTAAGAACAGAACATTTCATTTACGAATCCATGGACTGCTCGCGTCATACATAATGGCTAATATCATCAAGCTATAAATACTTAGGGGCCTTATAAAATGCCTATTTAGGCTTATTTATTGCATAATACCACAAGTACCAGTATCTAAGTTAGTTGTTTGATTTCTTACTCATACGTCATAAATTAAATATAATTATTCTGTACTCGCCACTATCACACTGACTACTACAACTGATCGTACAATCGTGCGTACTTAGAAATCACATATTTCTTAACGTTATAAATATTATAAAAGCTTGGTTACTTGGATACAAACTGGACAATCTATTGCAGCTATTGTTCACACAAACAAGCAGCCGAATTGTTAGCTCTTGTTAAACAAGCTTGCATTGTTCCACATTTGAATCGTGCGTCCCGCGTCACTTGATTCGCCGAAGCATCCATTGTCAACGTGTTTGTTGATGCACGCGCGATCCGTGCAAAACCGCGCAAAATCTCGCGAATACTTTGGCACAAATCAAAACACGCATTGATGCGAGGGAACGAACCAGTCCTTCAACGCATCACAATGTAACTGGCGGAATAAATTAATTCCTTTGGCTCATTTCTGTAGAAAAACAAAGACTGCACAGCTGATGTATTGGTTCAGTTACTATGTAATGGGTTGAAATTTCGCAATTATTTGTGTGAACCGCAAATAGGTGCTCTAAGTCTGGGCATTCTATATGTCCACTAAAAGCATGTTTGTAATATGCCCGGCAATACAGAGTACCTAGGAGTGCAGGGTGCTCTGAAAAAAATAAGTAAATATGGAAACAGATTATTACTATTAAATGATTCGATAGAACCCCCGCAGTTATTCTAAATCTACTTAATTTAGAAATATTAAACTCTACAACCGAATTAGTGTTCGTCTACATCCCAAATATGCGGGTGTCCACTTTCCAATTATGATGGGGACCGAAGATATAACCATTTGACCAAATCGCTTCGTTCTACATTACAATAGACCTGGCATCTAAATAATACATAATAATATTTACTAAAACACACTCTGTAGTCTGCAGAGCATCAATTAGTGTCGCACGTTATTCTATTACTTTGCACATTAGCACTTATGTATGTTATTGGTCGGAGCTAGCCGTTTCTATCCGCCTAGTTTTTGCATCGTATTGTTATTTTATAAAATTAGCACTGCGTTCATGCGTGAAAATAGGACTTTGAATCTATAAATTTTAAGTTTCTATTTAGAGACAGACACCTTATAAATCACCACTACAAATATGCATATAAATTCCACGCTATTTCGTGAAAAAATAATGTCGTCACTTAAAATTTTGCTAAATATCGTATTATGCAAATATGTATATTGAAGAAACGGCCTAGCAATAATAGACATATTTAGCCTTGTCTGTTATTTATCAAGTATATTTATGTTACATTAAAATGTGTTTCATATTTTAATTTATAAAAACAATCTATTGCAAATAATTGCATTTGTAGTTATTTGTGAAACATACAAACTATTTTATTTTCTTTTACAATCTGCTAGTTTGAAACACGATGTAATACGATAAAAATGTAATCTAGAAATCAAATAAGAGACAAATGTTATGCGGTCGGTGTCATTGAGGAGTGTGGGGTAACAAATTGGGCGCGACAATCGAGTTAGTTGACCCGAGACCCGAGCGACCAATCTGTGTTCCATCCACACTGCATGATTAACCTTACACGGTCGCATGCTAACTCTATTTTATTAGACAGTTTTGTATCTGTCATGTGTGTTGTAAATCTTAAATAGATCTTACTAATAAATAGCTTTTTATAGAACAGAATATTGGTGTAGGCATGATGTGGTTACAATGCATGAATAGTTCATAAATATTCCAAACTTATACTCATAGCTAATTGTATTAAGGGTAGCAATTAGATTAGATTAATTAGGTGATTTTTTATTAAAAATCTTATTTTTGTACATATTTACAGATTTTTTTTTTGGATAGAAGTTATAGGTACTTATTATAAAATCATACCGATGAAATTAAAAAGTTCTATGGACCGTTACCATATCTTGATATAGTAAAATTATGAAGAGAATATCGCTTTTATAGTTCATAATTCAGTAATATACGCGTGAGATATGTCTTAAATGTATATTGAAAACGATAACATATATTATTTACAATAGTAGTCGGTTGCTTGTAATGTTAAAAGAAATAAAAACTTTTTTAAATAAAATATTTACTCAGTACCCTGACAGTATCTATCCGTGCGTAATTTGTCTATTGTACTCCAATACAGGCCGAGCAAGAGTAGCATTCAACGCTACTACTTACGATACAAAGGAACGTTCAGTCCTCAATAAGACTCACATTTTTACTGCCTATTGGAATTAATGATCTGTATGTCAAATAATAGAAGAATAACATGGTTTGATTGATTGAATTACAAGAGTAGGCTAGTCTAGACTCGTAATCTGTTTATTAAATTAAAATCATTACTAATATTATAAAAATGAGTTTGTTTATATGTTACACTTTCACGCTGTAACTATTGAACCAATCTTCATGAAATTTTGCATACATAGTCTAGCTAGAACCCAGAAAAGGATAGGCATTTCTTCTAGGATTATTAGGAGTTTTAGTAGTCACGTCAAACAGTGATAACCAAGCGGTAGAACCATGGGCTGTAAACACACCCCACACTGCCTTGGTCGTTGCCCCGAAGGACGGGATGTGCAGTTAGGTACATTTTTCCCGCGTTAACAAAAAAATAATACATAACTGTAAACACAGTGGTATCTAGTTGAATCACCAATCTGAGCTCTATTAGACCTCACATTACACACCTCTGACGTTTCTAAATCTCTTTCACAATGAAAGGAGATGCGTGCGCTAATAGGGTTGAAAAAAAATATGATAATGACATAGTATAAGATTTTAAATAAAGTATTTTTTTAGCTCTTGTATTATTATGGCATCGTGCATATCGCACAAATAAAAAACACAAATGATTCACCTTTCGTTATCGCTTTAATCTAGAGATTAAAAAAAATTGTGGTTAAGATATGCATTCATAAATTCCTAAAACAAATAATCTTCTTCATGACCGTGTGAACTAATGTTTATTGAGTAGCGTCTTATTATCGTTAATCACTTGAGAGCCAACAACTTTTTAATAATCATATCGACCCCTTTTTCACAGAACATTTTTTAATCAGTCTTTATGAAGATGTTTACTGGTTAACCCTTGAACTGTTAATGGAGTTTCTAGTGGCAATTTCATCAATTTGTTTCATTTCATTATTGAATAGTGTATTCATGTTGCGAGCGGCATTAACAAATATTTAATAAATTGTTATTATTTATGAAATGGGATTAGGATCAAATTACAAGTGATTTCAATGTGGGTACAAGATAATTTATCATTCAAATATTGTGGAGGTTAACAAATGAGAAATAATATTGATAGAGTTGCAAGCATACACAATATACAACACAATTTCTAGAATAGTATAGTTTTGAGTCTAATATCATAAATAACCAATCAACAGCAACCATCTCGGTTGTTGTTGATTGCCCATGTAGATCCGAGTTTACTGAAGTACTATATCAGAAGTGTGTGTTTAAAGAACATCATATGAACTCCTAAATTAACCGCTGTTAAAATTATTATAAATATTTTCCGTTAGAACGCTCATAGTAAAAATTATTGTAATTGTAGCCATACAGTGGTCACGCACAACGAAATAAGCGTACCCAATTATAGTTCATTACAACTACCGAATGTTCGCTACAAGTTGAACAGGTTAAACGTGAATGTATTTGTATACTTAATTTTCAATAACATACTCATAAAATAAATTATACTTTGTATATTCATAAGACATTCATATATTAATTATAACTGAAACAAATCGTATAGTTACAAAGGCAATCTTTTAAATTAACAAATTAATGAAGAATCGATATTATCGAATGGATAAAAAAATGTGCTACTAGCATATTAATACTTACACAAAATGACCACAAAATTGAGGAAAATTATCTGTGACGGGCGAGTTGTTTGCGTGAGAAACATCCTGACGATCACAGGGTAGGTTTGAGCAGGCGGGTGCGAGGGTGAGAACGCCTGGGGTAAGTGGGGTACCGGGCCGGAAATGCCTGTATCGGATCGTTCCGCGCACCTGTGTGAATATACACCGCTATTTGTATATCGCTAACTACAGTAATTCTTTATTGTGTTTCCGTGACACCAAACTATAAAAGAGCTGCAAAACTTAAAGCTAAATCATTTGAAGACTTAAGAGATTATTTAAATAACTGTCCTTATAATAATATGCAAAAGCCTATTTTATAATAATCCTTCTACTTCTCAAACAATAATCAAGTAAATTTCATACGAAATACCTTTTACTTTTGGGACTGCTATTCAGTACATAAAAAACTAACGTTATTATTATTTCTATGCATATGTATTTACTTATCTACGTTTAGCCGTATCTGAACTCGTTAACTTTAAACTATTTTACATATTTTACTATGAGGCTTTTAATTTATTTATCAAATTTATATTTAAACTCGATACGTGAAAATAAATCATTCTGTTTACGGATCAGTATAGAGAGAAAAAATCAAATGCCCAAAACTATAATCCAGAAATAATGTATTAAATTTAATTATGCCAGTACAGCTTTGTTATTCACCTCATGTATTGGGGATTGGAAATCAGTTTCTTTCTTCTTATAACAGATGTTGCAATAATAGACAATGAACAGTGATACAAAAATAATGAACTTTTTTACCGTCACCTGACAAAATTTACGCCATCAATATGAAAAACAGTGAAGAGTGTTTAGACTGAGTAGACCACAGACAAAAAAACAGTAAAAAGTGTGATATTTGTTGATCTTATTTAAATTTTAAGTAAATAGTGTAAAAGAACTTTGTAAATATAATATACTTAAGTGCTGAACATTAATACACCTGCCAGTGGGTTGTGATTCGGAATTCAAAAACCCGTAGCAGATACTCATCAAGGCGACGGCGGCCATCGCAGGCATGGGAATCAAAGTCATGATGAAAGCTTTCAATAAGCCGAAAGGTAAGTCTACTATTTAAAACTGCAATAATGATTTTTTGGAAAAAAGTGTAATATGGACATACTATGAATGATGTACCATTTTAGTTTAATGTCCGGAACTACCCGAAGTCCGAACCATCACTATTACCGAAATGTGCCGTGCTTTACATGATTACGCGATTTCTGGCTGAAAACACAAGTGATGCGTTGTAGAACATAAATTGGCGAATTAAAAAAGTGGGCCATGAGTTTCTTGCCGGGTTCTTTTCATGAGACGCTTTACTGCAGAATCCGCCGCTTTTAGCGATTGCAATCGCCACGTTGTTGTTGCGGATACACTTGCCTCAGGCGCTCGTGTTAATTATTAGTGAATCCTTGAAATAGATTTTAAGTGCTATATAATAGCCGTTTGAAATATGGATATTTTTGAATTTGAAATAGAATAGCGTACATATCAATGTGTATAATAACCAATTGAATTATTTCCATTTCAATGAGATTTATAAACTAAATCAAAACTCTATAACTCATTCTGAATACGCCCGAACGATTATTTCATTAAACAATATCCTTGATGCAATTTCAATATATATGTTTTGAAATGCAAATGTAACCCGCTGACTTACAAAGGTCCAGTCCAATAGTCACAGAAGTATCGCCCTATCGTAAAGAAAATGGCGATGCATGATCATCAGACGACGAGCGTTTGTGATGCGCGGCGAACACTGATGCAACTTCGCAACGCTCTCCGTTTTACGTGCACTTGTCCCGAATGTGAATTCGCCGTGACCAAAAGAAAAATATGAAAACGTTCGTTTTCTAAATTATTACCTATGAATAGCACAAGTTTACAGAATATCGACTAGTTTGCTTGTTATGTTGAAATCTATAGACGCGAAATTATAAACGCTGCAAAGGTTGTTATGAAATGTTTGTACATTGTAAATTCATAAATACTAACCGATGGAGTAACAAATGGGCACTAAATAGGTACTAAAATATTACGTTTTAATGTAACCTACAGAAAGCTGGTTTCAATGATTTTACATCAAAGTTCTGTTAAATGTTATTTTACTTATTTCTTAATACCATACTTTACGTTGTTTTAATACCGCTGCATGTCTATAACCAATTCCTCAATACGCTAATTAACCAATGATTGTATTATAATAAACGCATTTGCCGCAGCAATAATTCTTTTTGTAGAATCTCGTGTGATGACGGAGTGTTGTGCAACCGTGGCCATTACCGTAATTATGACTTGCTCCTCGCGCATGCTCTGATGATCTTGAAAGTAAAGGCCTCGTCGAGTGCGTGTTCAAACCTGAGAACTGGAAACAATGTTTGTATACAAACTATCACTAGATGTTTGCAATCTAGATATGAAAAATTCATGCAATATTATTTTACTAATGTTCACCAATACTAGTATAGCTCAATTATGGTATATATAGTAAATAAGAATGACCAAAAAAGGAGACTGAAGCACCTCTTTCAATACTCTTATGCATCGAACCTGAAGCATAAAATCAAACTGCTAATTAAATCCTAAAGTACATTTATTTAATTGAACACCATAAACTCATATAATAACCACACTTCCGTCCAAACATTACCTACGTAAAAATGAGCGTCTTGTATAGTACCTACACGTTGTGCATTCATGTACGAACGCCGGACATGTCACCTCGGAGCTAACAAGCTGAACTATGTAACCGGTCAAGATGCCGCATCTTAGGATTCAGTGGTTTCTCATGCTACGAACAATGGTGTTATCAATGAGGCAAACAACGGATTTACGACTCAACACATTCTCTGGGCCATAAAAAGTCATAACAATTTACGGACACAACAAAGAAACAGTAGCATCTAGTACGAGAGTTAATAACGCGCAGAGAAGCGGCGGCTCATGCGCGGGGGCGTCCATTCACGCCGCTGATTGGCCCATCCGGTGCGCGCTCAATGAGATGATGCGCCCGCGCCGCCTCTATCATTGAGCTAAGGTTCATCGCCTACATTCGTGATGATCACTGCCACAGATCACTGAAAGATAACTGACTATTGTTACATTCTTCACCTCGGATCGTAAAAATCATAAGTTCTACTGGTATTCCAAGTCGGATATAACATATTACAACTCAGAATTTGTATTATTTTACATAAACGCTAACCATCTCAATTTATAAGTGATACACAACTCCAGGTCTTATAATAATGAACTTTTAAACGCGAGGAAATCTTTCACCTGTTCGCAGAACACTAAATATACCTACGTATCTTTTACAAATGTTTTAAGAGGTACGTAACGTTTTTAATGTCATAAAAATGTAACTCACATGCAAAACGTTAATTTTCCGCGTGAGTTAACAACGAGCCGTTTGAACAATAACATTTTACCGCATTACAGCATAACCCTCTTCCACGCATCAAAGACCAGGAGGGTGACATCGGTAAGCAAACGGTTGATATTTCAAAATGTGTAATATAATTGGCTTCACACGGTAAAAATAAGTGATCTAATATATTAAACACCCTCAAGTGCGAGAGGTATTTCACACTATCGAATTAAATATAATACATCTAACTAGACCTAAGTGCTGCTCAGTGTTTGAATTATTTGACTAGATTCAGTATCGCATCATACATAATATAATATGCTTTATATCAGTCTTCAAATTTAAAATTAACTTTATTGTGCCCGCGACTTTAGCGTTCCTTCGTCTTTCGCATTTATCACAGGGAAGTATGAATAACTAGATATGTGTTTACTAAGAGTATCATCACTTCCTTTTTGGTTAGTGGTCTAATGCAAGTCCATTCCGCATTTTATTTTTTGGAAAACTTATCATGTAATGCGGTCCGGTCCAATGATTGCACGTTTATATTGAAAAAAAAAGGTCACATATATTTAGAAGAATCTACAGTAGATTATTTTGAAATAAGAAGTGTCTGCTTCAATTTTTCCGCCATTCATACTTTTATTTAAAATCATATTAGCTTGGAGTAATGAATCTTCATTAATGTCACAATTATAAAATGTAGACCTTACTCATTATATGCAAAAAATAAGACATTACTAATGATAACGTTTACTATAATTATCATATACAAAAGATGGCGATTTGAATGCGAACCAGCGCACGCGCCCATTACGTCAGCCGACGTTCCAAGTTCAAATGGTGAACAATAGGTTCAGTAAAAATGGTGCGAGCTTTTGTTCTGGGTAGCTATTGTGAGTGTACTGTATACGCTGACTATCTGCATTATTATGTATTCTAATCTAGTCCGTTGCATGATAAGGAAAATGGGTGTACAGGATTCCAAGAATGAATGTGATCAAATTCGAGTAAATCTCTTAAAACCTATACAGATATAACATTTAAAGATTAAATTATTTATAAAGTTTTTATTGCCGAAACGATTCAGCTTATTTTGAATTCCCATTATTTATTTATGCTATTTCGTTATTAGCTCATATAATATTATATTATGCAGGTCCTATTTTATTATTATTACTAATTTGCTATATCTGTTTCTAATGAAAAAAATCCATGTTTAAAATTGTTCAACAACAATTAAAACAATTGACATAATTGAAAGTAAAAGACGACAACATGTGCCATGAACATAACAAAATATTTGTCCCTTAGACAAAGAATATTATAGACAAGCTATCAGCGTATGCAGTGTCGAGATAGCAATAGTTTGACATATGATAACCGGAATAATTAAAAAAAAAACTATGATTATAACTTTATTGACTAAAAATGTACTACCTGTTTTAGCCGGATAAAAGAATGACAGGACAAAAGAAATTGCAGTTATGTTTATATTTTCTTAAAATGTATTAAAACGTGTAACGTTAGCGTATACGAGTATAACGTGATTAATGAATATTTTTTTACGTAAATACAAAAACAAGCTTATATGCCGATGATGGGGACGGTTGGCCACCTTATTATTAGCACCCAGTTGATATGATTGGGTCCAAATACAAATAACGCATTAGCGAAAAGGATAAAATACCTACACATGTGTCTCTCTCACTTTTGCTAAAACCTAATATGTGCATCCTTTTCTTCATCCTTAGTGTCAAAATAGTAGCGAGTCTATAATATTCTTTGTCTAAGATTTGTCCTAATATTCTAAAACTATATTAGGGGTAAGATGAGACCTATCAGAATCAATAGACAGAGAGACAGAGCGAGAGCGAGATCCGTCATTATGGATGTGACTAAAAAGAATTAAATGAATGTACGATAATTTATAGCCATTATAATCAACAAAACATTAATTTATAATAGCTTTATAGTAATTTTCTAGACATCATTCTTTTACTTCATATCTGTGAAATGAAATGTTGAACAGCGGCTTGACAATACTCCCGGTATAGTTCACCATTTTGAGTCCATGAGCGACGCTTACAATTTCATACATCAGGTGGGCCATGGCTCGTCTGCCACCTTACGCTAACTAACACTAACCGTTTATCATAAGAAGTGCCACGCGCTTAGTAGAAATAGAAAACAAAACAAAACTTATTGTAACTAGTATTACAAAACCAATTGCTGAATAATTACCTTTAATTACCATTTGTAGATAAACAAAACGCAAACATAATGAAGCTATTACATTTGTTTATCGGCAATTCTAAGTAGCTGAACGCAACAAGTGTCGGTTGATCAATGCTCCCCTTCGAACAACCCTTGTCCACCACCTGTTGTGGCCAACGAACACATTAACTTGAAGAAGAATTTGTAGCACACAAAAGTCTCCAAGTCAAGTCACATGGAGCACTTTTGATATCAGTTTGTGACTGTCTAATATTCTTTCAATTTAATAGTAATACCTATCGTGGGTTCGTTTCCCACTCAGGATAATTATTTGTGTGATGAACACAGATATTTGCATGTACTGCGTCTGCTTTCTATCTATTATATGTATGTATTTACAAAAAAAGTAATGTATCTATTGTATCCGTAATCTGGTACCCATATTAAGCGTTAAGCTTAGTTTGGGATCAGAGGATGTTGTGTAAAATGTCCGAGAATATTTATATATATTTAGGGCGGGTTGTTTCAGCTATACTTGACGCACGTGTAAACGTCAAAAATGGTATTAACCATTGTTTAAGCAAAAAAAGCATTGTTTCACGAAATGAGATCCTTAACGTACGTTAAATAATAACGATTACGGTAACAGATGTCCCACACATTGGTTAACGTCACTTTCGTTGCGTCCTTATGCCAAATCCATAATATGACAATGTGTTGTTCGATTACCAGGAATGTGTAATATAATCTGTTTGTGGCCTTTTTGCATCTAAACCTCTGAACAAATGTAATTATCATTTGAAATAAATACGTGTTTCAGGGTTACACAAAATCGTCCCGCTTAAGGGTAAATTACGGAGCTCAAAATAAAGCTGTTAATTTTAATGATAATAGCAATGGATAGCAACAAGTCTATCTATGATAAATTAACAAATTCTACGTATACTAAAATTTCATTTTCTTTGATCTTTACGAAATTCCATCCATCCATCAGCCTTTCGACGTCCACTGCTGGACATAGGCCTCCCCAAGAGAACGCCACAACGAGCTGTCCCGTCATGGGGGATAATGCCGTAATCACGATTGGCGATCGCAGTGAATGTTGTTAATACTCGAGGGACTGCTGCTGCCCACTCCCCCGGTATTCCCTCAGTCGGCTCTTACGACTCCCATGGGTAGAGAGGGGTGGGACAATTCTAAAGCCGGCCCCACACGGCCTAAAATTTATCGTATATAATTATAATATTTATATCAAGGCCTTTACGAAATTAAATTTTTATAATCATTAAGATTTTTATATATCGGTAATCTATTATGAATGTAAGTAAATTGTATATTGAAACAAATGCCTAATAAACACTAAACACTAAACAGTTTAATTATCGCCAAACGTATAGGAAGGCTGATTCCTCGTTCGGCCACCGCGAAACCAACCGCCGCATCTCCGGTCCTTTGTGCACTTATCTACGCTATTCACAATTCTCTCCACTGGTCAAGACTACACAACAACACTTACATTCAGTTCAACCTCTGACAGAGACCTCAATGACTTGATGAATAGCTTTCAAAAAATGTACTTTTAGCTGTGCAGCAAAGTTTCTCACAGGCAAACAGCTATATAATTACACATAAAGCCACGTCCTCTTTCTAAAAACTCTCTCATTCTTCTCTTTTTAAATTAATATGAATGAAAACAATGCGAAAAAGTGAAGTCGAAAATGTCAGCTGTGAGCATGCTCCTGCTTTGTGTTCTTTTATATGACTAAGCATATAAAATATTTAAAAAATATATCGAAATAATGAACAATTTAAAAATACATTAGTTGAGTGTTTTCTTTATTAAAAAACTTAATTTGTTTAAATATTTTACTAATTGGGTTGTCAGACTTATAGACAAATATACGTCATACAATTTTTACATCAGGTATATATTTTTAACATCTGCAAAAAGTGTAATTTTGAAGTTTTATTTTCTCGCTAACTATCCCTCATAAATTAGACCGACAGTTGTTATTTCCAGTATGAGCATTGCTAGCGTAGTTAAGCATCACAGGTGTTCAGTTTTACTGTGCACCAACAAGCTCAAGTGACAACGGATGGCTCTCATCGGAAACTACGGGATAATTAAACCAAAATCAGTCCGGATTAATTACTATAATCACGGAAACGGAAGCCTCGTCACCGTAGTTTTTATTCAACCGAAAAATACCATTCCAGATCTTAATGTCAAGCTCGACTGTTGTTTATACCACTAACTGCATGGTATATTATCCCTCAGGTAATTACAATTATCTGTATTGCAAAAGAAACGAGCATATTTGCGATTTTTCTACTTAAACTTTAACAGTGGTAGAGCAATGTATTCTTTTATATATAAAACTCAAAGTAAAAAAAGTTATCATTATCACCCCCAAATAGACAAAATGCACACATAATCACAACAATTGTTTATAAATCATTAATATAATATATTATATTCGTTCCACGTCCAGGACAGTCAAGATAGGATTTGTGTGTGTTTTGCCACTGTGCCATAGTTTCCCATATACCGTACGTGAAAATGCTCATTTATTGGTCTACTTCATTATCCAATAATAATTATCCACATACAACTGCTATATCCTTTACTGATTATAATTCTCTTCTGTGGAGTAAGATAATCGAACCCGATTCCAATTCTCTCCTGAGTTTTGCCTGATGTACACTATATAGGCAGCGCATGCCACTGTTATACATATTACACGAGCCTTGACTACGACCGTCATCGTCGTTTATATAAAAAAAAAATGCCGAGTAATCCCACATACACCCATCATATAATTTTGTGTTAATCTTGGAATGCCAGTTTTACTGATGCATATAATATACGCTACGCAAACTTCATATCAGTCAAATAAAATTAATGTTCGTTTCATCTTTAAAAAAATACTCAACCTTGATATACACTCGAACGGAATAAGCAGTGCGTATATTTTTGTTATTTTTTTTAATGACACGGTATTTCTAGTACTTTTTAAATATTTAAATAATATTTATTTTTGTGTACCATGTTGTTTGATGTGGAAATATCTGAGATCATCTTTACTTAAATCAAAATAGTTGTGTTATTTTGTAATACGCTATCTTTGCTGAAGTTTATTTTATTTTTAATTCTTCCTACATTGCATTAGAAATATTTATATTATTTTTATATTATAAGAAATAAGTTATTAATCCCGAACACACAAAACATTGAGAGAAGATATACTTGTCTGTAAACCAAAATACAGGGGACGAAAACACTATATTAGACAATACTATCAGTAATCTTATTTTTAAATAACTGAAAACCAACTGTAGATATATCCATCCATCCATCCATCAGCCCTTCATCGTCCAATGCTGGACATAGGCCTCCCCAAGAGAACGCCACAACGAGCGGTCCCGTCATGGGGGATAATGCCGTAATCGCCACGCTTGGCAGGCGGATTGGCGATCGCAGTGGATGTTGTTAATACTCGAGGGAGTGCTGCTGCCCACTCCGCCGATATTCCCTCAGTCGGCTCTTACGACTCCCGTGGGTAGAGAGGGGTGGGACAATTCTAAAGCCGGCCACATGGCTATGTACCTTTAAAAGCTTCAAATAAGTAAACTTTTGCTAACTTATACTAGATTTTCCCACGAATTCATACTGCTACGTTCAGGACTGGGTCAAATAATATAAATACGTCATTCTACGATACATTATATTTTCACGCAAAAATGCTATCTTACAAGCACCGTCCCTTTTTCGAGATAAAAACTAGCCTATATACTTTCCTAGGTTTCAGATATATGCTAAATTTCAAGATGATTGATAATTAATACAAAAAAATCATGGAGTAGCTTTTGTATTACCCATTATTAACGAAGCTTAACAAATTATAAATATAGCCATCTGATGGTAAAAACCTGTACCTTGTAACCTCTTTTTGTAATACTTAATAAGTATACATATTCAAGTCTGAATCAAACATACTGAATCTAATCTAAAGACGTAGTTCTTGTCGCACTGTACCACATAAAAGCTGCCTATACGCAATAAGCATGAGTCAAGTGCAGCTGCACGCGATATATAAAACGAGTAAATCACATCGCGCCGGAGTGCGGCAATTAATGCCGGCGTGATTCGCAACTGGCGGGACTCTGACCACCTTGCACCTATCGGCGATCTCTTATTCTTTTTGTCGACCGTGAAAATGCAGCTATAATCATTTTAATAACATCCTCAAGCTACCTTTGTGGCATACCATAAAAAGCAAATTGATAATAACTATCACCATTTTATTAAATAATACAAGAAATACTTGATGATGTAAATTCTTTACTCCAATCGTATCTGACATCAAAATATTAGGCTATTAAAACAGATATACCGTATTTATACAACCCGAAAGCTCCACGCAGCACCTCAAAGCGTCGCTATATTTTACTTAATGTGATTGGAATACAAAATTCTGTGGCTCTAATTGAAACTAAAACGACAAACACAGAGAAAAATTTAAATTATATCAGAACTTGGTTCAGCTAGAGCAGATCAGAGGCCGAGCGGGCAGCGACCGTGGGAGAGGTGCACAAATCTCCGCATCTCAGAACTGGTCGGCAGGTGCGCGAGAGCTACACACGCACACACAAGTACACACACACGCATACACTAGCCGCACTTATGAATGAAGCCTACAGGCCTACGCCAGCTATAGACTTACACTCACACACAACCTCAAACCAAATTCAATCTTGCTTGTTTATCTCTGATTTATTTTATTCGAAACCATCAAGTCTCTAAAAGTTAGCTATTAATTTGTTCTTCGGCGCTCAGTTAAATGCCGTAGATAAAGTAATTAATCCGTTGGATAATGATCTCGGTCGACAAGTACATGTATGCACTTGCCCATCAAAGATTTTTGTTGGAGTTCACTCCCATAAATATAATTTAATACGACTTAAGTGTATCCGTATAAAGGTATCGGGAAGGTTTAGGTGTAATTGCAAAAAGATTGTAATACAATTTTTAAATAATCATTATTAACACAGTTCGTGTTTTGTTACAGACATCCCGTCGCAGGTGCCGCCGCTCACCCCGGGCACTAACAAGAAGATGGCCGAGGCGCTGAAGGCTACCTTCGCCTCTTGGGAGAAGGAGCAACTGCGCCTCGGCGTACCTAAAGGTGGGTTTAATTTATGAACATCAAATGTAATTTGCAGATATTATATACATTCTGCATTAACGCACCGTTCTACCTTAGAGAACTCAAAGCGAACGTGGAGTGGCACAAAACGATCATGATCATTTTCACGCTATCCACATCTCGCCTGTTTTCGCTCAAGTATGCCACACAAAGCAACCTCCTTTGTTCTATATTTTCGCATTGTACCACTTCGGTGAATTCGCTTTGACATTATCTAAATGTATGCGTAACTTTGAGATAAAAGTACTAACGAGAAAATTTCTGTTTAAAACCAAAATATTATTAATAAAAATTAAATAAGTCAAAAATGGAAAATCTTACTTCCAATGGCATAAACATGCAAGATTTCTACCTTTTATACTAAAATATAAAATAGGTAAGTAGTGCCACTTTTTTTTTGGTAAGCCGGGAAAAAATGTTCCTAACCGCACACCGTTCGGGGAACGAACAGGGTAGAGTGGGCCCTCACCCACTAATGAAACCCACCATGTGCCGTCTCTCCGCCTTTATTGGAGGGCCACTGGAGCATTTCCTTTAGTTTAAAAATTAAATATAGAATATTAAGCTATAAAAAGCAATTACCAAATGTATACAGTACCAAATACTGTAATTCTATAAATATATTGTTAAGAAGCAAATTGTATCCATAAAAGAATAAAGCAAATGTGTAAGGCGATGGTATATTTCACAGTAATGTAAACGCCGATAGTTCATTAAAATCATTTAAAACTTTACACTCAGGAAGAAAGGGCAATAAAATTAAATAAATATTAATTTTAGAGTTCACTTGCTTGAGATCTGAGAGATATTGCGAGAAAATTTTACCGTTGGTTAATAACTAGTACAATCAGTACTTTGTTGTTAGCTAACGTGTAACGCTGGATCTAAATGTTAACAAGATTAAATAACCTGACTTTTTTAACTGACTAAACAAAAATGTTGCATCTAAATTCGTCCAGTAGATTTGCGGGATGTGTAAACAAGCAGACAACATTTCTAACAAAAAAATGTTTCGTGAGGCCTGAATGGCCTTGTTTAGTATTTTTTTCTCAATTACCATAAATGTACAGATATAGCTCTGGTCCAGCTTTATACCTTTTGTTTTTTATTTCTTTATTTTTTTTTTTTTGGAAAAAATGTTCCTAACCGCACACTCCGTCGTTCGGGGTAACGAACAGGGTAGTGTGGGGCCTTCACCCACTAAAAAAACCCGCCGTGTGTCGTCTCTCCGCCTTTATAGGCGGGCCACTGGATCTATGTTACATTCCTTCAGTGGTGTCCAGCTTTATACCTAATAGTTAGGATATTTTCTTTAATTTTATATCTGAGAAATGAAATGGGGCACGACAGCTTGACGACACTCTCGGTATAGTTGAGTCCATGAGCGACGGTTACCACTTACCATTTAGTGGGCCGTGGCTCGTATACCATCATAGGCAAAAAAATATATATATATTTTGATATATTGACATGCTTAGCCATATAAATTAACACAGTGTAAATGCAATAGTTAGGATCCTAATATAAAACTGGAGTTAAATTCAGCTAATTAAAGAGTTGAGCTAAGAAAAAGTTAACACAATATTTATTGGTTCTATGGCGGCGAGAAATTTGCCCGGTCAGTTAGTATTAATTAAATATATCTTATGTGAATGTCCATTTCTATATATAAATAGAAAACTATAATTTTTAATTTAACTGTGTTCCTTGGTTTGCCAATCGTCTCAATTTTTGTTTTGTGCCCGGCAAGTGGTGTGTAAAAACTGTACTTATTTTAAGTTTTTCATTATTTAAGTACATAGTAGTTACAAGCAAAAACTGTTAACGTTTACTCATAAGGCATATAAAAACATGGTATCATTTACATATATGTTAATGTGTAGAGCGCGACGCTCAGCCGCGGACGCCGCACAATTCAACCTTTATTGGTGGCATCACTGCCACCATAGAATAACTTTATACGTATTCAACACGCACTACGTTCACGAACATGTTTTTTTTTAATCTATACTAATGTTATAACGAGGAAGGATTTGTATTTTTGTATGTTTGTAACGAATAAACTCACTCAAAAACTACTGACCTGATTTCAAAATTCTTTCACCATTAGAATGCTACATTATCCATGAGTATTAAAGGCTATATTTATTACTAATATTATAATGAGGAAAGATTTATATTTTTGTATGTATATAAATTTATTACTATAATTTGAATAAAACTATGTTTATCCCAAAATGTTCATAAAATAAATGTCTACCCGTGCGAAGCCGGGACGGGCCGCTAGTATTAGATAATTTGAACAAAATAGCGTTTTATTGACATCCTATCTTAAGTACCTACTCTATAGTAATATACGTGTTGTAATGTTGATAGGTTTTTGTATATAATTCAGTCAAAACATTTAAAAATACTGCAGAAAAATGTAATCCGTTTTGCCTAGGATTAGTGGCGTGGACAGGTGTCAGGTTCGATGCCCTAGCGCGGCGGAAGTGCGTGCGTCTGCGGCGCGTCTATTCGCGCTTCCGGCGTGCCCGCGTGCATCTAACACAAAATTACGCGCAGGAAGTGAATAACACTTGCTAAATCTTTTGTGATTTTACATTATTTGTCATTACTATATCAATGAACTTAACCACGTACAACTAATTCAAATGTCCCGCTCGCACTAAACTTCTCTTTTATCTACATTCACAAAGAATTTGTTCTTTAAAGTAATTGAGCATAACAAGTGCTAAAATACAAATCAAAATAATTTAAATATTATTGCAGTTACTTCGGCTTGGTAATTATAAAAATGTTATCTTCTAATTTTAATTTAATCGTTCATGCTTTAATTGTGTATTGCACGAGTACCCTTTTCAATCAACATTAATACTAAACGATATTATGGCCGGAGCCCGCCGATGGCTTTTCGTGGTTAACTATTGAACGTTATCGAAGGACTTAAAATTTGTGTGCGTCAATAAACGTACACGTGTTATCAGTCGTCCTGATGCCATTTAATTATTCAACGTCATAAATTAAGTAATAAAACCCAATTAGATAAAGACAAAAGTGTTCCAAGTGGATAAACGATACGTTTATGTAATCAGCAGGTTCAGTCATAATATACATACATTATATTCTAGATTATATTAATCATATATGTAAAGTATGTAACATTGTACATATAATATATAATAACATGCATTTGAGTGTCTTCTCGTCATTACGCCACGAAACAGAAGAACAGGTTTAAATGAGGTAACGATTTTCCAGAATTCAATACAATTATTGATCAGCATGTCCATTCTAATAGGTAAAATGCCAATGTGTTTCTAAATAAAGTTCCATATAATTATGTGGATTAATGCATGTAAATGCATTCCGATAGATGGCGTTGGTCGTAAAGGCAAATGTGATGAGGAGATTGGGATGACCGAATAGGTCAGTGCGATAGCTCAGTGGCTTAGAGCACTTCCCCGGATTGGAAAAGATGCAAGTTCGATTCCCGCTCGTACTAAAAATCTCTTTTTCCTTATTCACAAATAATTGGTACTTTAAAAAGTAGAGGAGCATGTCAAATGCTAAAAAAAATTGATCAAAAATGTTTAAAAAATCGCACCATCAAATAGTATGAATTTTAATTGCAAAATTAAACTTACAATGTTGGATTAATGCATGTAAATGCATTCCGATAGATGGTGTTGGTCGTAAAGGCAAATGTGATGAGGAGATTGGGATGACCGAATAGGTCAGTACGATAGCTCAGTGGCTTAGAGCACTTCCTCGGATTGGAAAAGACGCGGGTTCGGTTTCCGCTCGTACTAAAAATATCTTTTTGCTTATGCACAAATAATTTATAATTTAAAAAGTAGCGGAGCATGTCAAATGCTAAAAGTAATAGATCAAAAATGTTTGAAAAATCGCGCTATCAAATAGTATGAATTTTAATAGCAAAATTTAACTTACTATGTTAGTTTAATGCATGTAAATGCATTCCGATAGATGGTCTTGGTCGTAAAGGTAAATGTGATGAGGAGATTGGGATGACCGAATAGGTCAGTACGATAGCTCAGTGACTTAGAGCACTTCCCCGGATTGGAAAAGACTCAGGTTCGATTCCTGCTCGTACTAAAAATCCATTTTTCCTTATTCACAAATAATTTGTACTTTAAAAAGTAGCGGAGCATATCAAATGCTAAAAAAAATAGATCAAAATACTTTATTACTTACAACAAGTTAGTATACGATTTAAATACGAAGAATTCAATATCATTATGTTGATAAAGCGATTAAGGCTCTCTACATTTCAATTATTTACTCTTCATAGTTAAATCTGTCACAATTAATATAAAGTATGTCTTTATTATTGCAAAATTTATGTACAAACATCATATAAATAAATTCCAAAATTTTTCAACTATACTATGTGTACTATATACACATATTATTGATTTAACCCTTCAGCGTGCACATGCACAACGATATAAAAATAAAACAACACAGGGACCCTCCTGAGACTGTGTATCCTGAAGCATATATGTATGTTGAGATCTCGATAAACGAGAAGCACCTGACTTATAATCACGTGATCTGTTACAAAGTAAGCTCATCGCGAAAGAGCATTATTATTGAGGTTAAACTTGTTTCATGGCTTAGTGCAAAAAGTGAACCACTTATTCTCCAACTTCGACAGATAATAGCACACCCTATATGTTGAAATAATACCTATGACGGGTTTACAAAAATGTAATTAACTTACTTATCATCATGTCATTCCTTGTGCGGGGTAGGCAGAGAGAACAGAGTGCCAATGGGCTCTATTCTTGCATAGAATGAACATTCATAATTATCTTCATACACGCTAGCCGGTTTCGGAGACTCCTGACTCCACTTTCCTTCAATATGGTCTATGTAGGTGAGTCTGGGTCTCTCCTGTACCTACATTCTGCCACTTTCGCATTGTATATATTCTTAACCAATCGCTCGTCCGGCATTCTTTCCACATGTTCGAACCATCGGAGCATTCTCTTTCGCATCTTTACACGAACACTCCCTTTCAGCATCGTTTCGAATGTACTCAATTAGCTAACAGACATTACACTCAGACACCGATTCGTAGACCATAAAAAGAATTATTTATGGTGAGAATGAAACATTCTAAACTACTAGGCATTCGGAAATTGATATATAAAGCATTATTTTGAAATAAAACTTCGTTTACGGAATCTATCGCGTTTACTTCATTTTACTACTATCCCAAAGTTTCGAATACTTTACAGCATTCATGATCACGGGTGGACTTAGACGATAGACGTCCAAGGCTAGGTAAAGTATTCGAAACGTTGGGATAGTAGTAAAATCAAGTAAACGCGATAGATTCCGTAAACGAAGTTTTATTTCAAAATGTGTAACATTCGCGTAAATATCAGAAAGTATTATATAAAGCATTATTTCGACCACTTATCGATATATTTATACAGTCATCATTCAAATAGATATTGTAAATTACTATTATTACGTATATATATATATATATATATATTTGATAGTGCAATTGTTGCTAGAACTTGGTTATGATCAGAGAGGTTTTATTGAAGACTTGTGTAATCCAGCATGATGCCTTAGGCCAGTGAGGAATATGCACTCACATTGCGAGAAACACGAACCCAATACTAGGACTGATGATAAAGTTAGCAACACTAATCATATGCCTGATGTACGCAATAATTAGCTTTGCTAACTGGTATTTAGATACCAGCAATTCCATATAATAACTGACTTGTAGTTACCTCTAACAGCGAATATCTTGTGACATTTACATCCTCCAAAGAGGTCTTAAACACTTTGAAATAACCGTCTCATTTTACAACCGCATAGGTTTTGTAAAAAGAAAGAAGCCTCGAGTAAAGTGTGGCAGGAGCAGGAGTGGGCATTGTGGCACAACTTGGGAGAGCTAATGTGCAACACCACAAAGAGTCTTAGAGGTCATCGCGACAGTACCTAAACGGCAACTGTTACGGTTTCATCAAGATTTTTTAATATCTAACAATGATCAAACTATATAATCTATATATGGATAGCTTAAATCAAAGGTTTACAAATGTTCAGAATAATTGAAAATAAAAATTAATAATTGTTTTTAAAACTATGTGTTCTTTATTAAAAAGATAATTTTATGTATTTTATTCAACAGTAACATTTACTTAAAGTATTTTTTTATTAAATCTCAATATATTTAGTTATGTTTGACCCGCCTCTACCGTGTTAATGACTGTCCAACCAATACCTGATTCGTTGATAGGCTGCGGGCAACATTAATGCAATTATAAATCCTCATCTTCTTTGTCGCTTATCATAAAACCTTCATGTTACTTCTTATATCCTAAATTGATGACTATCCTCTCAACACAGCAATCTATCCAATCTTTAAAGTTCTTTTATAACATTTAAGTAAAATTTATGGCCTCGATACATAAATCACAAATTATATAACTACAAGGACCACGCTTGTACAAGTTTCTTTAAAGACAGAAGATTTTATATTTCTAGCAGATAACAAGTATATTAAATCAAATTTTACATTCTAGCGATGGAGTTATCTGTCGTTTCCCTTTGAAGTAGTGTTGTCGGAGCTTGTCATGTCTCTCTTTTCGCGCTTTCGCCCGCACTCCTCACACTGCCAGCTCTAAACACCGTAGCCCCATCGCGGCCGCCGACTAAAAGCTGTAATTAAACTAATTATTTATTATTAGATAGCTCTCCCGCTGCAACAGGGAAAAACTTGAGAGCAATTTGTAACATCGTAACACATAACTTCGTTTATATTGATTGACTTTTTCTGACGGCTTGCCTTCATACGGTTGGAAAATGTTTAATGGCTAGCAGTGAATTCATTTATAAGTATTTGTGCTTTAGTTAATTAAATGGCTACTGTTTTTATTTTAATATAAAACAACAATAATAATCCTTGTATCGCGGAGAAGTTTCCAAACATTTCACGATACGAAGTACACCGAGACTTTTTATGGGTCACACAAAAGCTGTCCTTCGTGGGACTCAAACCCACTACATAGGTACCGGAGGTCGGTATCTAAACCGCTCCGCCATCTGTGCAGATTTTTGAAAACTAATTTTCTCCTATTGGTAATATATTCTAATAAAATATGTAAAAATCATTAAAGTACATAATTAAATATTAAACACCATCTGTACTAATATAATATAATAGAACTATGTCTGTACATTAATTTATTTTAAAAAAATGCCTGTATTAGGTTACGGGGGCATAAACCGAAAATTTGATTTTAGAATGTTTGTATGTTTGTCTCTTTATTGGTTCGCACATCACGCTAAAACTACTGGACAGATTTTTATGAAACTTTATGGTTTGATAGCTCTTGAAAACAGAAAGAAAGAAACACTTAAAAACTGGTATAAGTCTTATCCCGCTACTATATTGGGAACCTGTGACATAACCACAAAGCCAGCGGAGAAAGGCTAATAGTGTATAAAATGTTCGTTACTGATATAATTAAATAAGGTTTGTTTTGCAAATATAATTAATTAGGTAATGGCCTGTAATCTGTTTGTAGGGACATACAATTATAACTAACACTAAAATTTCGCGTCACCGGCAGAGTCCTTCATAACAAAATGGTTTCCAGTCTGTTAAGAATGTTAGAAATTCTATTATTGTTTTAAAGAAAAACGTTAACTTAGACGCATACATTGGGGCGTCAAGGTCGAAACGTTTCCGGCGCATGGCGCAAGTTCCGTTGTTGCTCAACACGGACGGTTCGCTGGCCGCTAATTGGTGTTGCAGCCCTACTCATCCGGCTACAATTGTGCACTCTACGGCTATCTGATAAGGAACTACATTAGCGGGGTGATTTCGAACCCTATTTACATATGCATATCGAAGTAAATCATTTTAATTACAAAACATTGCATAGAAATCATTCATCATGTGCTGTTGGTGTAACATGTTTGTAATTACAAATGACTCTCAGAGAATGTCATGACGTTATCCTGGATTTTATACACCAGATTATAACAAAATATCGATTTTCAAAAATCATTAGACGTCATTTTCTGAAGATCCCATTAATAAGGAAAGATTTCGTGAAATATAAAAACATAACGGCAGCGATAAATTACTAGGTATAGAAATAGATGATAGATGCAATGGCGAGATCTCTGAGACGCAAGCCTCTTTAATTATTGGATAGGCATACATATATAACAAGCACATTATCAAAATAATCTAAAGATATATATAATAGTACAGGTGAGTTTGATAGTTTTTAAAATTAGATACCAATATCGATTAATGTTGCGTAAAAGTAAGCATTGTTTTACATTTTATCTATAGGTACTATTATAAAGCTGTAACAGAGCTATGTCTGTACCTTTAAGATATTTGAGAAAAAAATACTGTATTATGCTATATAGGCGTGTCTAAACACAAAACGATTTTTTTTTTAGATTTTTGTCTGTTTGTCTGTTTATCTGTTTGTTTGTTCGCGCGTCACGCAAAAACTACTGAACGGATTTTGACGCAAGATCTGGTACATATAATATAGCACAAGCGTTAAGCTTAGTTTGGGACCAGAGGACGTTGTGTGAAAATATCCGTGAATATTTATCATTATTATTTTCATTTTGGCTGCGGCGAAGCCGCGGGCAAAGGCTAAGTATTTATAAATAAATAAATATTCACGGACATTTCACACAACGTCCTAAGCTGAGCTTAACGCTTGTGATATGGGTACCAGATTACGGATATAATACATATTACTTTTTTTTGTAAATACATACATATAATAGATATAAAACACCCAGATGCAGTACAAATATCTGTGTTCATCACACAAATAATTGTCCAGAGTAGGAATCGAACCCACGACCTCGTGCACGGAAGTCGGCTACAATATCGACTACGCCACGAGGCCCGTAAATCCATTGTTTATCAAATATACATATAACGTAACATCCAACCATGTAAGAACATCTTGTAAATCTGAAGAGGTTGTTTTATGGAGGATTAGCATTTAATTTTTTTTACGTTTCACAGATCCTCGCCAGTGGAATGAAGCAGCAGTGGCCGCGTGGCTGCGCTGGGCGGCGCGCGAGTTCTCTCTGGAGGGTGTGGCGCTCCAACAGTTTGCCCGTACCCAAGGCAAAGACATATGCGCCATGGGTCGTGAGGAATTCGTCGCAAGAGCACCTGCTTTTATGGGCGATATACTATGGGAGCATCTGGAAATACTACAGAAAGGTAATGGGCTTATCTGAATCCTTATTGATTTTTCATAAAAGCCGAAATCAGCATAGCTGTCTCCTTCTATTGTTAAAATAGTTTGATTATCAAAATATTAAGTGAACTTCACTGATTACTTTAATTTACTAAGATTTATTAAAATACATCTTGTTCACATCAAGTTACAAAAAGAATGGAGATAGATAGAGCTACTACCATAGACAAAATAAACAATTTCATAGCGAACAAAGATAATGTAAATGTACATAACTCAACATCTATCTCTAGATATAACACTAACGCTACTTAATTACTACTCTGTCAAGAAAGTATCGGGAAAAGAACAATAATACACAACATTTTTGTTATTCATCCGAATTTATTATCACCTTCAAAGTATGCTCCTTCAGAAACGATAGACTTACGCCAGCGAATAATCCAATCATCAAAACATTTTTTAAACGCTGTTACCGGTATTGAGTTCAGTTCTCGCCGCGAATTCTCCTTTATGTCTTCTACCGATTGAAAACGGGTGCCACGAAGTGGTAATTTGAGTTTAGGAAAAAGAAAGAAGTCGGCTGGAGCCATATCTGGTGAATATGGTGGTTGCTCGATAGTATTTGTTGAGTGTTTGGACAAAAATTCATTGACAATGATGGCCCTGTGCGAAGGCGCATTATCATGGTGCAAAAACCAATAATTTTCTTTCCACAAATCTGGCCTTTTTCGTCGAATTTGCTCTCTTAAACGCCGCATAACGCTCAAATTATATTCTTTATTTACCGTTTGACCTTCTGGCAAGAATTCCGAGTGCACAACACCGCGATAGTCAAAGAAAACAGTCAACATGACTTTGGCATGGTTTTTTCGGTTTCGGTTCAGTTGGAAGTCGCTCCGAAGCTTGTTGACTAGTTTGCATGTCAATCTCGTAAACCCACGTCTCGTCACCAGTAAAAATGCGTTTCATGAGTGTTAGTTAGCGAGTGTAAAGTTTCCTAAAGGAGACACGTTCAGACATTTTAGACAAACATAATATACACTTATAGACGTTCCTAGTAGATATAACAAAAGCAAGAGGATAGCGTTAAACATCACAAAAAATTTCTATCAGATGTGGAAAAGGAACGTTCCCTGTTGGCAAACGTGCCGCCCAACATGTACGAGAGCAACGTGTGTCTGCCGGAGCTGCCCGACTACAGCATACCGCCGCCGGCCCATCACTATAACAACAACAACAATACCGGTAAGTGCATGCATTTCACAAAAGTTTCATATTAGACGTGATTGCTATCTATCTATTGAATTTCTCTATTAAAAAGAAATTTAAATAGGATGTATGATGTACATATAAACTTTTTTCATAAAATATATAGTCGTGTGTGATAATGGAAACCGTATATCATTGTGTGGTTGAAAAGAAAGAAAACAGGAAAAATAAATTAGAATAACAGTTTAAAAATACCCAAAATTTTTAAAAAGAAAACTTAATGTGAAAATCCTAACGTACTTATAAAGATTTTTATGACATGCTTATAACTCTGGGAATAGATATAAATCAAATTCTTATCTATAAATCGACCAAACTCGTAGTCTGACCACAGGAGGACTTTTTTGTGATCTCAAACCTATACGTAAACATGTATAGGTTTGAGATCACAAAAAAGGCTATAAAAGAAAAAAAAACCAAGCCTGCAAATCGCATAATTATGTATTTATATGGCCTACACACAAGTATAAGTTATTGTAGAACTTTCAAAGATAGCAGTATCATAATTCTCCTTATCAAGTTATTTTGCCTCGCAAACATCTTTAAACATTGTTATGCAGGAACGTAGCGACTCTACGGAAAGTCTACGATATGTCTCTACGTATCGTAGCTACAAAGTAATTGTTATGATTTTTAATAATAATCGCACTTAATTCGCACTTTCTATTCTAATTATAGTAATTGTTATTTTTTTTAAATTAAGCCCCCAGGTTATGCATCACTCAGGACTTACTTTTAAAATAAATGATTCGTTATAATTTTTTTGTGTTGATTTTTATATAATCATTGAATAAACAATATAGCACTCTTAAGACATTCCTCATTAGATTCGTTAGTTACTGAGAATCACTAATATTTTTATGTCTTTATGTATTAAGTATGACCATCTTTTCTTATCATGCACGATCCCATTGCACTTGGAGATTTAGCTTCTCTTTCAAACTATGTAAGCTTAAGATGAGTGACATAAATATTTTTCTCAATATATGATACAACATTTAGGCGGGATTATTTTATAGGTTATAATAATATCTCAGGTTCCCTATATAGCGGCGGTATAACATGTATACCAGTTTTCAAGTTTAATCAAGAGCTATTAAATAAAAAAGTTGCATCAAAATCGGTTCAGTAGTTTTTGGGTGATACGCAAACGAACTAACAGATAAAAATCTAAAAAATATATTTTTATGTTTCAAACACGCCTATATAGCCTAATACAGTATTTTTTTCACAAATATCTTAAATGTACAAACACAGCTCTGTTACAGACTTATGTATAGATACTATCATTTTATGCAAAATATTTCTGCTTATCTTTTCACTTTACTAGCATCAGACATAAATATTTATAAAAAAACCTTATCATAGTTTTCAATTGTGTGATGACACACATCATCGTCGTATACTAGACAATAAGTGCAGACTTAAACAGCACTGTGGTAAAATCATCCTCATTATACTGCCATTGTTGATGACCCAGCAATTACACGCAGCTGGCTGGAATCCTTAACTAGCATTCATTAATGATGTCATAAATACTTGAAAACCTCAGTATAGACTTGTTCTAACAAGCATACTTTCGTGATTTCTGTGGAACATTTCACAGCATAACACATCATAGACATGACATGTTCCGTTGTACAAATAATTTGTTTTGACTCAAACAAATAGTAAATGTCGAACGCATTGTGAATTTCATTTCACGTCGACTTGCTAATCAGTACATAAATCTGATCGTGTAACATAATTTACGTTGAATTATGTAACTAGTCTAATGAAATAGGTGTAGTATTCGCATCAGTCGGGTTGTAATTAATCAAATTTTACAATCCGAGGGTGGCTGCTTAATCTCACGGATAAAAGCTCATTTCCATTAGATATAAAACTGTGGGTTTATTGCGTTGTAAATCATAGCACCGGGATGTTTTGACTGAGAGCAGCGGCCGGGCACAGCTACTGAAATATTAAATTAGCTTAGGAGACACGATGTCCTCTTCGACATCGTTAACACGGGTGGTCTCTACTCACCACCGCGGACACTCAAACATCCAATTTAACTGCAATTGATGTGTAGCATATATCATTTTAAATAAGTCGATGATAGGTAAACTTCTGAAACATATCTATAAACGTGTGTTTACAGTGGTATTATATCGTCTTGTTATTTATGCTTCGATGTCTTTTTCATCAGTAAAACAGACACGAATAAATAAATATATTTTATATGTATTACATGAAATGTGCATCGATGTAATTATTATTTTGATGTATCTAACAAAGTATCAATAAGACTCTTAACTATGTAGTACTTTTACCATAATTATCGACTCATCATAAATTGCAGAACTACCATTATGACTCAATCTAAAATTTGTAAAATAGAAACGTGTATAAAACCTAGCTATAGTGATGTCTTAGCGCTTACCCACATTGGTGTTTCCAGTCGGGTGCTCGTGTGTGATGGCGCAACTTGTGCGACCTTGACGCTGTTTTTCCGCTCTCTTTCAGTCGTGCCGAGGTCTGCCAACTTCTTGTGCCTTGTACGATTATTCTAAACGTGACATCTTCATACATTACGATTTTGACGAGTTTCTAACGTGAATTATTGTTATAATGACGCAAGAATAAATTATGTAACTAGTTATTGCAAATTGCTTTTGTGATACTCGTAAAAATAAGGGCATGGAGCCTATGCTTATTTAGCCTGTTATAAATTAGAATCTAGGGCAGAGTGGGTTAACTGTATCCTTACAACAATGATCATAGAATTTGATAGTATGTCTATTCTAATTGATTAAAATGTTAGTATATTAACCGCTGCTGAAGTGCTATTAAACATTGATTTTTTATTTACAGTAAACATTACGTAGATTAAAATATAATGTGTGTGGAGATTTAATTGAATTTATAATGTAGTAGTAGGTATTTCTTTGATAGTATTTATTATCTGTATAATTATAATAGGTAAGTTAAGTAGCTTAAGGATAGATTGTTCAATCTACCGCCCCTACTCCGTCCATGTTGGAATGCGTTTGCTGCACGGCCTCATCGTCAGTCTTCAACTCGCTGTTGTCCATCACATGCATTCTTAGGCGCTGGAGTCACTTGTACCAAAGTTCAGTGTTGTGTTCTCATCTAATCAACAATTATCGTAAATCATGTTTTAATATTGAAATCATTTTTATCGATATTTTTCATCATTGATATCTACTAATAATAAAAACTTTATTTTTTTATTTTAGTACGACTGTGGGGTTTTGTTCAGCGGGTGGGAGCGGTTGATCCCTGATAGGATAAGTGCGGTGTATGTGTGACACAATATGGCGGAGTTGGACTTTGGTTAAGCTATGTTCTTACACCCGAGCTCCCGTCTGAGGGACTCTACCGAGTCGGACCCTGTTATGGTGTGGTGCGGTGAGTGTGAATTTTGGTTACGTGACTTATTATGAGAGCACCTGTAGTTGTTGTTTGTACTTAAGTAGCACTTAGGAAAGAGTTAAATATGAATTATGATATCTCTTTACTTAATTAATTAATTGGTAGATCGAAGAATTTATGCTCAAAGTGTTAAATTACAGATAAAATACTAAATGAACAGTCTGTTTTTTAAAGGTATATACATATTTGTAAATATTTTAAAATCCATCCATCCATCAGCCTTTTAACGTCCACTGCTGGACATAGGCCTCCTCAAGAATGGGGGATAGTGCCGTAATCGGCACGCTTGGCAGGCGGGTTGGCGATCGCAGTGGATGTTGTTAATACTCGAAGGAGTGCTGCTGCCCACTCCCTCGATATTCCCTTAGTCGGCTCTTACGACTCCCATGGGTGGAGAGGGGTGGGTCAATTCTAAAGCCGGCCCCACGGCTATATTTTAAAATATCTTCAGAATATTCTATATCAATTATTTTTACAAGATTGGCATTGAAAAACATTATAATTAACAGTTTTCTAAGTAAATGACTTTAAAAAGAACAATATCTGTTTTACTAAACATTTCGAAGAAGCCAAACAGTAATGTTAGATAAGTACGAGTATGTAGATATTTAACGTTTTACCAATAGCGAAATCGAAGGTATGTTTTCTTATCCCTTAAGAACCTTCATAGTTTAAGAATAAGAAAATATGTAGACGTATCAAGGTCATAGGCTGTTACAGTGCATCGTTAGTAGCGTGCCCATCGTGTGTGTACGCCGCGGGTGAATTTCTCGCGTCCTCGCGTCAACTCGAGCGTTGCAAACTAATGCAACTGGGCCGACGAAGCTGAAGGTTAACACACAAAAACACATCGTACATATTCAATATTTTGCAACTGCACTCGTATTAATAAACCGTGTGGGTATATGGTTAATGTTGTGCTGGTGTAATTTCGTGGCATCCGCGCTGTCGCAAGGGCTAGTGATCGCCCGCCGCGGCACATCCAGTCGTTGCGCACTCACCGACTAATCGCCGGACGTACGCCTCGGAACCGACTTGCAAAATCCTTACTGACAATATGTATTCTGAAAATTGCATGTCCGTCAGATGCAACTGTTTTCTAATGAGTACTGAAGCCCAATCTCTAATTGTATACCACACGTATGGTCAACACAAACTGCGAAGCAATACAATCACTTTTAAATGCTTTATACGTGTCAAAGACAATGAAAGTGGCGTAACGATAAAGCCATATGCGTTAAACAAGACATCGTCCAGTACGCAGCGACTTGTCAATGAAACAAGCCACGCACTAAATAAGATGATATCTTTACTGTACATCTGTCAACACGATTTAGCGAGCGGGTTAGTACCACCATCTCCCGTGTGACCGGCCATGAAGCACATCGGTGTGTTTTGGTTGTAGCAGGAGATAGCCATTTATTCTTTCATTTCATATCTACGAAATGAAATGGTGAACAGTGGCTTGACAATACTCCCGGTATAGTTGAGTCCATGCGCGACGGTTACCATTTACCATCAGATGGGCCGTGGCTCGCCTGTCACAACACGCAATAAAAAAAACTATGTATATTAAGGGACTAAGAATATTACGTACATATATGTGACTGTTACTTATTTCATTGGCTGTTAAAGCAATTAAAGAGATTAAGCAGATAATACAACGGAAAATCGAAACGAAACCAATCTGTCCTTAGCAGATTAGCTTAGTTCAGCTCATCATCTTAAGTTTTAGGTGGTATCATTTTAGCAAGAGACGCAATAGAGATATTATGTAGCAAATAGGTAACTAATAGGACCTGATTCCATTAAATATAACTCATAATTTAGTCATTTTTATTGTTTGTTGTATTTTAGTTATCAAAACTATCCTTCAAGCTTGGAACACAAAGTGTAAAAATGGCCAAGCACGTCAAGTGATTAAAATATGTATAAAAATTACAACGTATAAAGGCTGTTTTAACTAAAGCAAATACATGAATAAGTACGCACAAGATCTAGAAAAATTTGCGCAATAACCGCTTTTTTCCCGCCAGCGGAGCCTTTACTTATATTCTGGCAAATTATGTTTTTATGTTCCACTATCACCGCTGTAAATGGGAATATCTAATAAGTGTTAAAATTAAATACTATATTAAACAGAGGCTTCACGTAAATATAGCGCAGTTAGCCGTAATTAAAATATAAACTCGGCCATTTACGATGTTTAATCACTATTTTCAAACAAATGGTATAAAGTAGAACCTATTTAGTGGAATCCAATTCAGTAGATACGGTTTATATAAATTATGTATAACCTTATGCGAATATTATTTAATAAAGTACTAGTTAGAAAGCCCTTGCACCATCATTAAACATCATGCTTCAGTTTATACTGCATATGAAGCTTTTTTTATTAATGTTTCTGAGAGAAAAATAAAATTTAAAAGTAATTGCATAAGTTGAGACAGGTTCCATATTTTGACCTCACGCATCTATAAACTAGTGTTTATATTTACGTGCTATGTTTTGTAATACACTAATTATATGAGTGAGGTTACAAAATAACACATATTTCTCTTTTTCTTTCTAATTAGTTCCTTACAGATATTTTTTTCTGTATATAGCTTAATGTGTTAATAATAATCACTTGCGAATGCTCTAGTTTAACAATATAAAACATCACGTTAGTTCCATCTCACCTAAAATAATTAAAAAAAAAAGTTCGATCTACAAGGAGGTTATAGATCTAAACATCAGATGATAGAGCGACGTGTAATTATACAGATGATTACACGGCAGCAGACTTATTCCTACTAATATCATAAATATGAAAGTTTGTATATTGAGCATAACTTGGCTGATTGTTATAAATCCTTGTTAAAGTAACCAATCTGGTACCGAACTCTATCATGAAATAACTATTCATATTACAACTATAATTGTTTTCTAAAGCCTGTACACCACTTTTATGACGAACAGTTATTGTCTATATTTTTTTTTGTTCTATCTTTTTTTTATGCTGTTTTCTCTTTCGTTATAATAAATATTTTCTTTCATAATTTCTTTCTTCACTACTCGGGAATTTAACTCGACGAAGTGTTCATCGAAGTTGAACGCAGTCTGGAGTACGTGACTACACTTACTACACACTGTGCTACTTCGCAAGAAGTTCAGTGGTAGGTACTTTGGGGCACTTAGAGCCTTTTGACTCTAGCCGAAAACCAAAAACAATCGAAAGTCGCCTGAGGCGAGGCGAGATTGAACGAAGTGAAGCCAAGTCCCTCTCTGCACTCGTATTCGCCTAACTTCAAATAACTTACGATACTGCTCGCGAAGTAGTGTAGTGCCGACTTAAAATTGGTAATTACTTACACTTTTATATCTTTCTAAAACTAATTTTGTAATCCACACAGACAAATCTAGTACTAGAAATATAATTGTAAAGGTTTCAGATTTTTCTTTATACTGGGAACAGATACACTAGGTTCAGTCATAATTAGCAGATCCAAATACAAGAGGGAAATACGGGAACAAATCAATATAATTTACATTCAACTTCATAACTGTCAATCGTTCTGAAGTATCGACAAGATAAATATTGAGCTTTCCAAGATACCAATAAAGAGATACGTGTCGTTTCAAGCAGCCACATCCGGTAGTCATTGTGTTCTACTGGCGAACTTCCGGTGCAACACGATACACACTCCTGCGCACGTGCGCAACCTTTTCAAATTTCGTTCTACAAATTTTATATAAAGGATATTCGGGAATAAAAAAAGGAAATAGTTGAAGACAATGAAACAAAAAACGCCGTCAATAGTTTTTATTATTTTATGGGTTATTACTTTAACTTTAAAAAAATATTTTTTTTAAAGAAACTCATTATTGTTAAAGCAGGAAAAAATTTACCTAACCGCACACCCCGTCGTTTGGGGCAACGAACAGGGTAGTGTGGGGCCCTCACCCATCAAGTAATCCCGCCGTGTGCCGTCTCTCCGCTTTTATTGGCAGGCCACTGGAACTACGTTACATTACCTCAGTGGTCCGTCGGCTAAAGACAACACCCTGCACTGAGGAATAATCCTTGTATCGTGGGGGACTTTATAAACATACAATTTCACGGACAAAAAGTACACCCAGACTCAGAACAACCATTTGTAGATCACACAAAGAGTTGTCCTGTGTGAGAATCGAACCCATAACACTCGGGCGGGAGGCCGGTATCTAAACCACCGCCATCTGTGCAATCATAAATAATGTACTTTTCGTAGTACAGCACACTATTAAAAAAGGCATCAAATTCAATTGCCTAATATAAATTATTAGGTAGACAACAAAAGTGATGTGAAAGCAATTTTAAGATTAAACCTTAATTTATTTTCTGACTAGCAGTATTGACCTCGCCTTTTGCCATGGACACAAATTGGTTGTTGACGTCCTTGTGAACTCTCTATCCTTCATATGATTTCTTTGGCAGACAACAAGGGATGCGGTTTTAAAATTTGTGCAATATTTAGACGTAATATAAGAGAATGCCGTGATGGGCAAATAACAGATATCACAAACAGAATTCTGCAGAAGTTTGTCATTAAGTGACTAAGGCAACAAAAGTAATTAACACTCCTGGAACTAAAATAAAATCTTTTTTTTGCGTATGGTGGCAGCCGTACCACGGTCCACCTGATAGTAAATGGTATTTGAAAGAGATTAGAGTATTGTCAAGCCACTGCTCACACCATTTTATTTCACATATGTATATGAAATTAAAGAATTAACGCCTATACTGCTACAACCAAAACACACCGATATGCTTCATGGCCGGTCACTAAGGAGATAGTGGTACCAACGCTCGGGATAGCAAGTTAGTACTCCCACTTGGTACCCAGCCCCTACCACCAGTAATGCAATGGGTGATAAACGCTTACTTCCCTTAGTCGCCTCGTATGACACCCGTGGGGAAGAATGGGGTGGTGACACTTGTATTCTTAGTTCGTCACCACACGGATAAATTTCATTTTATTCATTAAATTCTGATGGCGTGCCCAATTCCCCTTTTTTATAAAGAAACTTAACGTGTAAATGGTTGATGATGCGTTTGTCAATAAAAAACAGTTACGAGCTAATCATTAAACTAATTAAAGTTCATTATACTTGTAATGAAAACATTATTCGCAATATATTGCAAGTGTATGTTACACTTGTCGGACACAAATCATCAATATTAACGTATACCTACTTACTTAAAATAGTTGCTTCTAATAGACTGTGAAGTATGCATTGATTGTGTATAGCAACAATAAAATGTACATAATACCACCTTAGTACCCCAGTACCTTTTCAAGTACACACAGGTAAGAAGATAATAAAAAAATCAGCCCTTTAAGGGTTGGCACACGAAAAGAGCAAGGGGTGCTTCTTTGATGGGGTGCTTGCAGAGCCCTGAGGGGTTCTTGTCCTCCAATAAGCCCTTAATAAGAGCTCTTACAAAGTACTCATTCAATCAGGTCTTTTTCTTCACCTAACCCACGTGGCCTTGATATATTCCAAATCTGATTTGCTTGTCAATGTTATTGTCCTCGTATAAAGAGCTAAGGGTCACTCGAGTCACAAACGGTTTTAATATTCAAAAGCTGTCTTATCGCATTCATTTTACAGCTATTTTAATTTTGTCCACTAAATGCATTGATAAAACTCATAGCACAATAAAAGTTTCAGTTTTTTAATGAAATGCTTCAATCCAAAGCGCTTATAAACATTTTTTTATCTTCGAATGCTCAATGGAAAACGTTCTTTATGTTTTGATGATATAGAATGTTGATTTAATTGCCTGTTTTTTTCGATTTATTTTATGTTCCGTAAACTGTTTTATGTGAATGATAACATAAATGCCTATGAAAGTATACTCGTACGTGTGGGTGCCACAAAATAAACTTGTAGAATTTTTCACACAGACGTAATACCTACATAAAAACTTAATTTTTTTTTAAGTTCGGCCTACATGAATATGCACGTTATGTAAGATTAACTCAAGGCGCGTAAGTCCACACAGATTTATACTGGTAACACGATATGTAGAGCAATTTATCAATTTCGCAGGTGTTTCTCGGTTATTCATTTGTTCACTTGTGGGTGGTGTTTAACACTGTGAGAAACTATTTGAAGGAGTTTCGCGAATTTACCATGTTCCCATACGCATAGTAAAACTAGATCATTCAATACAAGTGTCGGGTTACTGCAGTTTGCGAGTCTAAAGGCGCCGACAAAGCCCGCCGGCGGCACCTTTGATGTGCCGAATTCAATTAATTGCCTTATTTGCGGCAATCGTTCGCTCATCGTAGGAATCCCCAACAAAAACAAATATTTGCAAAGTCTTCATTATCCGTTATTAGGTGCCGTACATTTTAATTGTCCTGGGGCTTATTTAATTTAATCTGATGGCGCACGTCACTATTAAATTGCAAAAGTTATTCATATATAGGTAACTGCCACCTACAATTTCCACAAGATTAGGGAAGCTATGTGAATGAAACGTCGTAAGAAAAACCTTAAAAATACATTAGTTCTTTGACCTCAAATTTGCATGTTCATATTTAGGATTATGTTTGTATTTAGGATTTTGTGTTATTATTAAAAAATAAATAAAACATAGGTACGTGCTAAAGTGTAATTTTACAAAATATCTCTCGCAGTAGGTATAGTCAAAATCACGGAAAGCAGTGTAATGATACACAAAATATTGTTTTGGTTGAATTTTTATGTTGAATAGGTATATTAATTTACATTCCATTTACAGTACACAATACGATAATATTATTATAATGTGAAGTGTCCCCGATATGTTATCAGTATGAGCAGGGTGAGCGCAGGCGGTGCGGGGCTGTCAGTGGCAGGATGGCGTGGGCGCCGCTGTCCTTCGCAACACTGCCCCTGAGATACTGACACCGCTGTCACAACAATGTTCCACGATCGTTTATTCCTCTTGACGCTTTTTGTTTGACTTTTCGACCCGCGATAACATTCATTTTTTGCTATATTATTATTTATTTAGGTTTGTCAACCTTCACTCATACTATCTAGCCAACTAATTGTAGTTGCGTTTGAAAACGATAATATATAATGACAGCAAACACAAATAGACAATAAATTATACAAAATCATATACAAACCATATCAGCAGTAGATAACCGGTGATTTGCTAGTTTCTTTAAAAACATGCACCTACACATCAATTCAAGTGCAAAACAATGTATGAATCTCAGACGCCGGGGCTACAAGAATATGTCACAATCATAATGTTCTTAGAAATCGTTCCAAATATAAACGTGGATAAATGTCGTATCACGCGCCATCGCGACATGACGGAGGCCGAGAGAAATAAATTATTGGTACCGGAAATGACGTCCCGGGCTCGCTCCAATTTAAAACAGAGCCCACAGAGTAGCTTCGTCTAAATATCGCATCGCACCGTATATCGTTGACAAAAACTACGGCACGCTATGTTTAACATAATAATGTGTATAATAATCACCGAACAAAATCTCGTAAAATTTGCTTTTAAATGTTTTGGGAGCCTTTCAAAATACCAAACATATCAGTATTATAGATAATGAATGTCACAGAATAACATATTATATCCTTAATTCACCGGAAATAAAAATTTGAACCTTAGCCCGAACTAATAGTGAACTTACATTGAATTTCAAATTAAGATTCAATCAGTTTGTATAATCGAGCAGACCGGATGTGCTGCGCTTTTTAATTAGTGCAAAGGTTAAAAACGTTAGCTAAAAAATCTTTTGTGTTGCCGAGTGGTGCTATAATTACATGCAACCGTAGGTTTCAGTGAAGTCAACGCCATTGCTTCGCTTTGACAGTTCTGGATGAAGTGCTGCTGAGGCGTAGTACAAATTTATGGACTGTTTTCAGTGTTTTTATCTAAAAAAGATTGTTTATCTGTGACTTCCGTCGCCTGCCGCAGCCGATACGCTCGCTAACGCTTTATTGTTTACACTTAATGTAATTCAAAGCAGGGAATTCCTCGGTAAATTGTATTTTTAAATTTAAACAGAGCGCTGGATATGTGGAGCTTACTTTGTGAATATCGATTGCCCGCCACCGGCATGTTGCGATATCTGGCTGGGTTTTTGTGATCGATTTTACACGGATGCCATACGTAATTTGCGCCTTCAAGTGCCGACTCCTTGATCTAAAAAAACTACTTACAAATTTTTATTATGCTTAAAAGCTTAAAGTATAGTTTATATGTAGGTACATACTTCGCCTAGATCTTTGCATTGGAAGGTCACAAGGTCAGTAAATATCTCTATGGCTAAAAATATGAATTACTAGGTTGTGCCCGCGATTTCAGCCGCGTGGATTTCAGAATACCATTACATAACTTTACGGTACATTAATCAATACTATGTAAAAATACTACTACTCCACGGGAACCATTCATTTTTTCAGGATAAAAAGAAGCCTAAGTACTTTTCTGTACTCCAGACTTTCTGTATGCAAAATTTCATTATGATTGGTTCAGCGGTTCAGGCGTGAGAGCGTAAGGAACAAAGTCTCTTTCGCAGTTATAATATTAGTAAGGATTATTTTGTACTACCTACTACAGAAACGTCAAATCACTTTAATTTTGGAAACATAGATATTTATTCGGTGGTGCAGCGGTAGCGTGAGTGACTGCTGATTGTAAGGTCTCGGATTTGATCCCCGAGTCGGGCAAGTGCTATGGAGCTTTTTCGCAAAAAAAGAAAAATTCTCAGCCCAGAGTTTGGAAATATTAGGTGGGACTTAAAATAGCTGGCGAACCGTAGGTGTGTAATACACCTCTGCCTGGGGAATACAGGTGTGATGCTATGTTGTTGTTATTGTCAGATATTTATTATATATTTTTTGAGTCGTAGTTAGTTGTAGTGAACTTACATAATAAGCAGTCAGTTGAGAGGTAGGTAATTCCTCTAAATGAGGAGTGAATTACTTTGTAGTCACTCGTATCATTTAAATTTCTTGGATACCAGAATGATTATTTTTGCTACATTATAAATAACCTATCTATTTAACTGTTGCTATATAAGTACCTAAACAATTCTCATTAAGTCTCTACTTCCCCAATCAACTGTTACAACACAGACGCTTTTAGAAAAGCAAACAGATTTTGCAACTGTAAAACGCCCTTAATAGTCAATGTTTTGATTTCCTAGTGCCCCACTGGCACATGACGGGAGATTGTTCGACACCAGACAATATCCAGCGTGTATTTATTTCCTGAGTTCATTTGTTCAAATATTGAAAACTCATTTCCCCGCCATTTCCCGCTAGAAAGCGCTCGAAGCTTAGTGTTCTCGTCTCATTAATTTCATTTCGCGAATGCTGCTTGTTCTCTTTGCTCGTGTACTACATACTGTGTCTTATCTTACATTAAAGAAGTTTAATGAATGCTAAATTGCCGAATAGTAGGTCCACGTATTTTTTTATACTGTGCCTTTTCCTCCGATGTGATATGGACAGATAAACTCGCATTTTGCCTACATAATTATGTAACTTAGTCTTGATATAATAAGAGACAAGACTATTGTAGTCTACGGTCTAGTCTACTAAATAGTTTCAGACTTCGTATTGTTATTCCTGAAAAATCTTTTGACATTATTCCCACAAAATTAACAGAAGGTGGGAAAATGTGATATTGATAATAGCAGTCAAAAGCAGGATCTGCACCTGCATCTCCTAGATACCGTCCTAAATTCATGTCAAATGCTAAAAAAATAACAAAATATTATTCCCACTAACCAGCTTGTAAAACCAATACCCCTCATGAATATGTCTCTGCCCTCCCGAACAAGCTACCAGAGTTGTTATTGTTAGCGATCCAGACTGTTTGACATTTATATGTTAATTTTCTTTTTTCTTTTTTATAAAATCTGATCGCTAGTTCGAATTTTCAAATCTTATTTGTAACTAGCCTTTGGCTAAAAGCTAGTTTTTAGGCAATATCTCAGGTTCCCGATATAGTAGCGGGATAAAATGTATACCAGTTGTTAAGTCTAATCAAGAGCTATAAACAAAGAAGTTGCATCAAAATCCGTTCAGTAGTTTTTGCGTGATGCGCGAACAAACAAACACACAGACAGACAAAAAATCTAAAAAAAATCGTTTTGTGTTTAGACACGCCTATAGAGCCTAATTCAGTAATTTTTTTTCGTATATATCTTAAATGTACAGAGATAGCTCTGTTATTGCTTTATAATAGTATAGATGAAATTATAAAATGAACATAATCAGAAGACTTTTTTTTTGTTTAGGCGGGAAAAAATATACCTAACCGCACACCCTGTCGTTCGGGGGCAACGAACAGGGTACTGTGGGGCCCTCACCCACTAAAGAAACCCGCCGTGTATCGTCTCTCCGCCTTTATTGGCGGGCCACTGGAACTATGTTACATTCCTTCGGTGGTATCATCAGAAGACCTAGACAAAATCCTTTGCCGGGATCCACACAACACTCAAATTATTATCTCGCATCATCAATCTGAACAGTTATATATGAGCACACTTTAATACCTAGGTATATTATACTACTGTGTGGTCTAGTCTATAACGAATTGAACTGTGATCGTTATGTGCTTTAAGGTTCATTTCGTCACTTATCACGAGTGTGTCATTCTATTTGTTAGCAGTTGTTGAATACTAACAAAAAATCGGCGTCGCATCTTCCGAGGACGTCGAAATCGCTTCCTCCGGTAGACAATAGCTTGGTGTATCCGGTAGCACACGTGCTCAGGTGGCTATTATGCCTGGAATGGTTCTCGCCCCTCACTGCCTTTGTGACGCTGTACCCACCCCCGTAATTTGACCCAATTCGGCACAACCCACTAGCGCGTGCCCTCCCATCGCATCGTATTCTATCATATCGAAATACTTAATGCATCTGTCTTTAGTATAGCGAAACTTTTGTCAACATCCTGAAGATTTGAAATTGCATTATCTACCCCAACCATAGCTTGTTCAAACCATGATATCCATATCAAGTAATGACATCTGTAATATAATTTTTTACGATATGCATAAAAAATAAAAATAGGTACATTGCAGTGTAAATATGCGAATAATTGAGTTGAAATTCTGTTCTATTTGTCCGGGAGCTATAATAACCAATGCAATACAATACTTTCAATAAATTATATCCATTTTTAGAGGTAGGTAGTTTTTCCGTCTTTGATTTCAATGGTGGCTACCCCAATGGACACAATATCAATCACTGATGGTACAACTTCATAACAATTTCTATAAAAATATGCAAATTAAAATTACGAAATGGTAACGAGTAGATATGACGCATGTGTATATTTCTCACTTAAAGATTCAGAAACCGAAAAACTTATTAAAAAACATTCATAGCCTAGCGGTAAAACTAAGGACTGCAGTGGTATGGAGTTCGATCCCCAGTCCAAGGTACAGATCTCGCACGGCACACGACTCTGAAATTTAGAGTTTTTGAAATGATGTGTGTACTTGTTTACAATTTATCACTGCTCGGTGAAGGAAAACATCATGAGCAAACCTGCATGCGAGAGATTTTCTTAACGACTTGTGAAGTCTGCCAACCCGCTCAATCCGCTAAATCCCTCTTACTATGAGAAGAGACCCGTGGCCGTAAGACAGTAAAAAAAAAGGTTGAAAAAAAGACTTACAATAAAAATAGTTAATGAACGTAAATTAAATTACGAAGTATATTTTGAACAAATATTACTCTGAATTAACATAATTAAAACAAAGATGGACTACATCATAGATAAGAAGAACTTGCATTAACACACTGTAACAACTATTCATTCGGTATTGTTACAATAACGTGAACCTCTGACTAAATTTATAATTCAAGTGTGCAGTATCAAACAATGGGAACCACCGTCAAGGCCACCCGTCATGGTCATTATTATAAAGTAATTATGATACACGCAGTTACCTTACCAACGACTTGACTGCGAATGATACGTTTTTTTCTCTAGATATAACGTTATGTTACCATAAATAGTGCTAATAATTTCACGTGATTACAACCTACATAACAGTCAGCTGTATGTAGTCTAGAAATTGAAATTAGATTATGAATTATTTGCCTTTATTAGTAGTTTCGCTTTGATGGGGCACCATTGTGTAATTGACAATATAACTACACCCTCACGTAGTGTTAATCCTGATGACTTGCATAATATGAATTTATTATATAATCACGGAAAGGTCATTAAAGTATAATCATGTACAGAAAACAGTCAAGAAAAAATCTCATAGCTTTTCAAATTTTTCTGATTCTCAAAGTATTAGTGTCACTTTCATATTCATCGCTATCGCACACACTCCATTTCTAAAGTACATGCTCAGCTACATTACTAAAAGAAATGATCTGTAAAAGTGGGAACAGAAAAATTTAATGCGAGCAGGAATCAAACTTATATACAAATTGTTCGAGGGAGGGACCCAGGTTCGAACCCAACTCATGATCAATAAAAACACGCATTGTATATGTTTTCTCAGTTCATCTGTTTGTGTTCTCTTTTAGTAATAATATTAATTAGATGCTATTTTGCTATAATGGAAAGAAAATTTATTAAAAAAATATGTATTATCTTAGCCCCGTAACTATAAAATATACATATATATTTTTGATCTATATTTTAGCACTTGACATGCTCAGCTACTCTTTAAAGTACAAATTATAATTTGTGAATAAGGAAAAAGAGTATTTTAGTACGAGCGGGAAACGAACCTGCGTCCCTTCCTTTCCGGGGAAGTGCTCTAATCCATTGAGCTATCGTACCATTTCTAGAAACACTGAATTTCCTTATCACATTTGTCTTAATGACCAACGCCATCTATCGGCAATGCATTTACATGCATTCATCCAATGTAGTAAGTTTAATTTTGCAATTAAAATTCATACTATTTGATGTCGTGATTTTTCATACATTTTTGATCTATATTTTAGCACTTGACATGCTCAGCTACTCTTTAAAGTACAAATTATAATTTGTGAATAAGGAAAAACATATATATGCAAACATGGACTTTTGCACCTCAGTTACTAAACAACAAGTTGGCACAATCGTTAACTAAATCTTTTTAGTTGGTATACATATTATATGTAGGTATTATTTAGATATTCCGTTTTTATAGCTTGTACAAACAATGCGTTTACTAACTTACAAAGTAATTTTCAAGCAAGAAGCATTATAAATTACAAACCATTGTTCGTAGTAATATAAAAACAGTGTACCTATTAACATGTAATTTAGCGATAATTCTAAAAATAATATATTTTTATGCACGTTTTCTCGGCAACTCTACAGAGCCCGTAGCTAAAGAATTGCTGATTGTATTTTCCTTAAATGATAAGGTTCAGGAAAATAACAATACAATATAAATAAGTATTATTAATAAATAATATTTTATTTAAATTGCTAACGTAATTAGACTATTGTTGATGCAATAATTTGATTAGATATTTTGAAAGAAGTAAAGGTTATTGCATCACGGTCACGATGAAACGAATACACAATTTTTATGATCAATCATACAATGATAAAATCAATTACAAAATTTAATGAATACCTAAAAGGCATTTTAATTTTATACAAGCTATGAATATATTTTCTTTAGAATCATCCTATATGTGGGTGACTTAGCAAAACTAATATAATAACAGCCTTGAGTACATATACTAGTATCATATTCATTAATATACTGATATATATACTAATGTATTTATTAATAGGTATATCCTATACAAAACACATTAATAATGAATGTTGAATGTTTGTTATTAGCTATTTAGATATTTGCCAAAATCGAACTTATTACTTTTAATTAGACCACCTTTTGCACCTTTAAATTAATTAATACGTGTATCGAATAAATCGTTCGAATGTGCTATTATCTTTAACATTATCTTTGATATTAATTCTTCTATAAGCTACTTTACCTTATATAAATATGGTAAAATATTTTACTGTACTTTGATCTATCTTTGTGTCAGGATCGTAGCAAGTGGCGAGAAGTGGTCTCTGCCTACCCCTACTGGGAAAAGGCGTGACAATATCTATGTATGTATGATGTATCTAATCTTGCAGGACTCTCCATTTTGGATGCTTAGGATACTTTATACAAAAATTTATATATTTCGTCTATACGTACACTAATAAATCCGTGGCTCTACAATTATCGAACACATTAGAAAGTAGCTTTAGACATTATAGTATTTATTATATAGGTATATATTAGTCACTGAAAACTATTTTACAGATCTTGTTTAGTAGTGCTAAATAAGTGGTTGTGCTAATTTTCTTGATATCCATTAGGATCGTTTGCAAAAAATCAACGGTCGCTTGGTAGAGCAACAGTTGGTCGTATAGCAGGTGACGCGACAGGTCGTATTCGTAACCGCTCGTGTTCGCTCGGCAGTCATCGGCAACGTTCGGTTTGCATTTTCCACGGCCGCCCTCTCGATCCGCCCGAAAGCTCGCAGTCGGAGATTAGACACGACGTGGCACGGTGCTACGATAAAACGTTTCGCTCCTAACGCTCGAAAGCTCGTAATTTTTAAATAATTAAGTGAAGATGACGTCGTATTTTTTAAATAATTAAGTGAAGATTTTAACAACTCAATAATAATTTAAAGTACAGTGATTATAAAATTAACGATTACTATTCGAGATCTATTTTATTTTTGAAAATATTAACAAAACTTTTTTGAGAAATAAAAATAGAGCTAATATTTGAATTAGTGAGCCGGTGTGATGTGTCGTTGAAGTGTGTTCGGGGGCCGGTGCTGAGATCGCCATGCTGCTGGTAGAGACGCCTCGCGAAGCCGCCGTGCCCCCGTGCGCGGCGCCGCTAGACATCCCCATGTCCACACTCACTAAACTCAGTTTCACAGACTACAGTGCTAAAGTGAAACCTTACCCTGAAAATCAAACCGAGCAGAGAGACAATAGGTTAAATTATGAACAAGCGTTGGCGAGTGTTGCGCGTTTGAGTTACGAACAATCCGTGCCTAACGCGAGCAAGTTACAGTACGGTGAACAAAGCAGGCTATCATATGATCACGCATTAGATCCCATGTGTGATCCTACTTATCTATTACCCTCAGGTTTGTAAATTAATTGTATACTAATAAAATTATTATCTTAATTGTAATAGCATTTTAACTAAACAAGTCTGGACTCTATTAAAATATGTTTGTTTTGCGTTACAAAAAAGATTAATATACCTTGAGTTTTAAATTGCATAAAAGTAGGTAATAACTGGGCTCTAGATAAAAATTATGCTAGACTTAATATATTTAAATGTGTCCCAATAATATAGTTTCTGTTAATTAAAATATCCATAACAAGAGCTCATTATTTCTCCTAAAAAGATTAATGCAAAAACATAACAAGTTAGCAGTAATCAAACATATTTTTAATTTTATTGACGTATATGTGAAAATGTTACATTAGGTAAATATTAAATTAATTATTTATTTCAGTGCTTTATTTCTGTTTTTTAAAACTTTCTTAAAATTATATGTTAGAGGATCTCCGCCTAAATACTGAATATAATACAATTCGTCGGAAAAAAGAACAATACAAAAATAGTCAGTCAACCTTTTTTATAAGTGGCTAATGAATAAAAAATAAATCAACATTGAATAGACATTTTCATGTAACATTCCATAAAACACAGTTAAATTCATTTAGGACAGGAAACGGACAAGGTAAATGAACGCTGACAAATTGCATCTTTATAAAAGCTCAACATTTATTTAAATCATAAACACATTTACGTTATAAATAAGCAGCGTTTCATTGAGAACTCTCAAGAACGGAGCGGAAGCACTTTCGCCGCCGCCATGTTGGATCCGGCGGCACAGCGCGCGGGGTTGCGCCGGCGCACCTCGCCCGGTCGCGCTTCCGTCGCGTGACGCGCATAAAAAGCTTCGCACTATTGTCATATAGCTTACATTTGCATACGTAGATTACGTGAAACCAATGTTAACTGCTCATCAACTGCTCGCCCACAACCAGACCATTTCATATTTCACCATTCTGTTATTCTTTACAGCTCATTTGATAGCCAGCTGCTGGGTATGTTCTCCTCCACAAAACGAGGAAAATTTGCCAATAATTATTTTCTTATTAACATAGAAATTCAAGTTATAGTCATTAATAAAACAACACAAAAAATAATACCAGTATAATTTATTGACCTGTCATTTACTCGGTTGATCCAACTTGTAGAAATGTATATTTATATGTTAATTCACTCACAACGAAGCCAAATATAAAACGCAAACTTGAAATATTATTGTGGTATTATATAGTTTCCTTGTATGATATAGGTGACCATTCTGAAATGACATTTTAAAAATCAATTCTTTCTCACGGTAATTAAGTTGCGAGACACGGCATATTTTGTGTTTATGCTCAATTACAGCTTATACGAAATAAGATTGTGCCGCTTTCTGACGTTTGATGAAATGTTGAAGGGGTATGAGCTAAATTTATATAGTTATAAATTACTTTACTTTTACAACTTATGCCAAAGAAAAATTTTATAATCTCTAGATCCAACGTAACATATTTAAAAAACGAACACAATATTTTCTTTTGAATAGACTGTTCATCTATAAAGCTTAAAACTTATTTTTAAAAATATCAGTTTGATAGATATCATTAAACACAAAGTGAAAAATGTGAAATCGAAAATAACAGTCACGAGCAGGATTTGAACCTGCATCTCCTGGATACCGTCCAGATGCTTTGCCAATTCAGCCATCGTGACCACTGCTCTCGACTGCTAATTTCAATAACACATTCATTCTTAACGTCTTGGGTGACGTCTACGCCATCTGTCGAAAGTATTTTCATACATTATACCGACCAGGTAAACTTAATTTTATAATGAAGATTTTTACCAAATAATGACGCAGCCCTAGAATTATTTAGAATTTTTTATATACTTTTTTAGCATTTGACATGCTTAGGTATATACATTAAACACAAAGTGAAAAATGTGACATCGAAAATAGCAGTCACGAGCAGGATTTGAACCTGCATCTCCTGGATACCGTCCAGATGCTTTGCCAATTCAGCCATCGTTACCACTGCTCTCGACTGCTAATTTCGATAACACATTCATTCTTAACGTCTTGGGTGACGTCTACGCCATCTGTCGAAAGTATTTTCATACATTATACCGACCAGGTAAACTTAATTTTATAATGAAGATTTTTACCAAATATGTTATTTTCGATTTTACATTTTTCACTTTGTGTTTAATGTATATGCCTAAGCATGTCAAATGCTAAAAAAGTATATAAAAATTTCTAAATAATTGATAGATATCAACCATAAGCAAAAATGAAAAAAATCCACAACATTATTCTGCTATCTTAGAAATATAGCATCAATCGGCTACTCTTAATGAGACTCACCTCGGGCAACACGCTTTCAGACTATATGTATACTAAATTTCATTGTAATCGGCTGAGTGATTATGACGTGAAAGCGTAACAAAGGTACTTACTTTCGCATTTATAACATTAGTAAATCTGTATATTTAAGATACTCTTTATGCCAAAAAAATTGATAATTCTGGTAGATAGTTATTTTTGCATTGAGATAAATGAGTGACGTATTTATGTTATAAAGTCAACGTGGATGGAGTTGCGGGCAAATTCTAGTTTTTATAATATTAAAAACTAAAGTAAGTTTTTTGTTAGTTTGTTTGTTACATTTCCACGGTGTAACTACTTAACCAATCATCATGAAATTTTGCATATTGTAGTTTGGAGTTCAAACAATCCTTTTATCCCGGAAAATATTTGGTTCCTATAGGATAGCTATTTTTACATAGAGACATTCCTGAAAATCAGCGTTGGAATGCCATCAGGCATTGCAACATTTGTTGAGCAATGAGCCTTTTTCTGCTTCATAAGACGAAATACCAATCCTGGAAAATTCCGTTTCTACTTTTACTACAGTTATCAAGTTTATTAATTTTTATTTTTAAGAATATTGTAAGCTAACGTCTTTTTTTTGGCAAGAAATTAATATTTTCTTTCTTTCATTCTTATAATGTTATTAGAAACCATAATGTATCAGGGAAAAAAATTAAGGCTCTGACCCTTTCCTCATTCAACATACAGATATAGTTAAAGTACTTGTAGTTATTGACTTCTTCAACTACCTAAATTTGTAAATTGGTATAAACGATTAAAAACCAGAACTAGCTTACTAACCACAACACGTTCATACCAGTTTGCATATTCATAGACCAGCTTCAGATGTAATCGATGTGTTGCTGGCACAAGTGGCGTGGTCATAAATGGTGACCATTCGGACGCGAGAGGTAACGGTACGGGTCGATCACCTTTCAGTAATCGCTTCCTTCCTTTTACAGCTCGACGCGAATCTCTTGACGTGATCGCAATTACGATACATGCTACCAGACACTTTGACACTTGTAATTGTAAAATAGATTTGATTTGAGCGATCGCCATCATATTTTTTTTTAATTTATTATAAACAAATTATCTTTTTACCCAAAGCTTCTAATAGCCAATCGTATTCTCCAGTCTATGTATTATACTAGTGGACCCGTGCGGAATGCCGCAGTGCGCATTGATATTTATGGAATCTGATTCGATATCTATCGAACAATCGATTAAAGTACCTCTTCTAAGATTATTCTAAATCAGAAATTAAAGAGAAGCGTTACATTTTTAGACCTTGGGTTTTTGTCATTAGCCGGCACGATAAGCTTTAAATCATTTTCCATATCCATTCCATTATTTACACCTCATGGTGTAAATAATGGAATTTGATACAGAAATAAGGAAAAGCTCGCGGACTGACATAATTACAGGCTAGAGAAATAATATATAAGATATAATAGTTACACGGTCAAAGCACTACATGAACGTATCTTAAAAATTACTATCGTAAATAAATCTAATACCTCCGGGTGATCGGATATATGCAATCCTGATTGAACTGGTGGTGATTCCAATTAGCCGTGACCCGTCCGTGATTAGAAAATGACAACGTATAAAGTGCAAGGCGACAAACAAGTTGTCACATTAGAAACACCTGTCTAATGTCTGCAGCTGTTATACTATGACCTGCGGGACATGTGCTCGATATCAAAGTTTATCATTCGCTCACACTCAAAAATGGACTTACTAATGAGTCAATAAAAACGAGTTCATGTTCTTTAAATTCGTTATAAATAACTTGTGACCCGCCGTCGCTTCGCACAGTTGCATTTGTCTAATGCAAAAGTCTTTAGATTTTTTTAAATACTATCTCGATAGTGAATTTTGTTTCAAAAACCTGTCGTGTCATTTAGAAGAAGAAATCAGACTACACAGATTCGAATAACCACTTTATCTGTACTGTTATAAAGCTGTAACAGAGATATGCCTGTACATTTAAGATATTTGAGAAAATTTAAATTACACTATTTAGACGTCTTTGAACACAAACCAATTGTTTTAGAATGTTTTGTGTTTGTACATCACGCACAAATTACTCAACCGATTTTGATATTTTCGTTTGGTAGTTCTTGATTAGTCATTTATGTAACATGAATATCGAAATCTGGGTTGCTTAGAATCCACAATATTTAATGAAATTGTAAAGATAATAATGAAAAAATACTCTTACATTTTGCTATTTTTACATTCTAGTCAATATCAAGTGTAAAACGCTTTTTTGACACAAATCTCTATCCATTACCATTTTAATTCTGTATTTCGCGGGCTGAATATTGTATTGCATACATCTATGACGTCATACCCTCGTCTCGTCAACGACATCACGTAACTCGGTTCATTCATAAATTAATATGGCCACTTCCGCCCGCGCTGTCCGCTGTAAGCCACACTAATTTTATAATCGCTTTCTGTCTAACAGTCCAGAAATTAAATAACAGAGCAAGTATAGAGAATAATTAGGAAAAGTGTTATAAGGTACTACAAAGTAAAATGTTTTTGACGCGAATATAGATTTTATTGTTGCGTCTTAAAACAAATGATGGGCCATTAGTTCAATTGTTCTCTGCTCAGTTGAACAAGTTAGTTTTAACAATAACCCTCCTCCGCTAATTGATATGGTAAACAGAGGATTGAGTCCATGAGCGGTGGTAACCATTTACCATTAAATGAGCGGTGGCACGTACTACCAGTCCATCCATCCATCTATCAGCGCTTTAACGTCCACTGCTGGACATAGGCCTCCCCGAGTATGGGGGATAGTGGCGTAATCGCCACGCTTGGTAGGCGGGTTGACGATCGCAGTGGATGTTGTTAATACTCGAAGGAGTGCTCTGCTGCCCACTTCCCCGGTATTCCCTCAGTCGGCTCTTACGACTCCCATGGGTGGAGAGGGGTGGGACAATTCTAAAGCTGGCCCCACACGGCAAGTACCACTAGCAATAAAAAAATACATAAAGATCTATGCCTTATATCACATTTTCAGTATAAAAAAAAACAAATTCTATTGGGCTCATTTGTTGCCGAGCGTTCTTGAGAATGCCTCGTTTAGAGGCGAAACAGGTATCGAATTTGTGTTCGGATTTTTGCGGAATATTGCAAAATTGTAGTTCTGAGAGTCCTACCGCATCGCATGGTTGTGTCGCGTTGGTGAGTTTTTTGTCATTATCGTGCATGCTACTTTGCTATTATCAAATTCTCCTCTATCTGTGAGAATGCGGATTGGCATCTTAGATTATTTTGTCCAAAGATAACCGCGATTGACAATCCGTGGGTGAGTGGTGGGCTCTCCTCCTAAAATATCCATTCTATAATAATAACAAATTCTATTATTAAAATTGATTATTTATAACTTTCTAAGTCCACTTGGCGGTCAGGATACGGATGTTTGGATACTACAAAATCAGGAAATCTAATGATGACATTAGCAGCATAAACTCCTAACATTTTTATTCGGAAACCGAGTATTTACGTAAAGTTGCAAACATAATATCTTGGGGTATGAGATTATCTTATAATCATTCATAGGAAATTATGATAGACATTCTCAACCCATTATAGCACAACTATTGGGCAAGCGTCTCCACACAGGATTAAAGATATTTAGAGCCAGTTCAGGCCCAGTACGTGATGACATACTTCATAAATCGGCGAGAAAATGCAAGTTTCCTTAATACGCCTGTGGTCAAAGCTATGATAATCTATAAAATAATACACATAATTATAATTTCGAAGTCTGAGGTGTGTACCATATGAGGTCTTGGATTGGGGATTGTACTCGATACCGCTGTCTCTGCAGTCCTTAGTTTTATAGTGATAAAGCCTAGTGAGGCTATCAATGATGGGTATAGCAGTCGTTTAGGAGAGTTCAGTGACAACATGTATCGTGTTAGTTAAAGTAAGAAAGTCGTAAGATTGTGACGTCACAAGCAGCAGGTCACGTAGCCCGCCATTGATGCGCTCGCGCCGCCACTTCCGTCGTCTGTAGCGCCGCTACATCCTGCCTGCAGTTTTATATCTATCACACAACACAATCCCACATGTGATTTATTTGCTCACGGATTGTTTAGAGATATTTGATACTATGATACCTTTATAGATATACGTCAAAGCGACCTATAGCTATTTCGCATTTGCAGGTTATAACCTAATAAAATTTGAATCCAAGAATGAAACGCTATAAGATTATAATATTCATCTACTTACTAATAATTATTATTATTATTATGAGTCCGTCCAGCCGTTCTATCTACTGATTCGCGTTTTTTAATGAAAGCTATTACACGTTAGTTTTCAATCATTGCCATCTAACTTTCGCCCTTTTCAAAATATACTCAACTGCGATTTCATCCTAGACGTTTTGTTATGTTTCCATCACTTTCTTTCTCTATATCTTCGGTTCTAATTACGCAGTTCATTTTGGTCTAAGAATATCCGCTGGAACGGACTAACTGGAGCGCTTTTATGAAAGCTTTTGCCAACTCAATTTGATTGAGTTGGAAGGAAACTTGGAAGGAAGCTGGATCTGAACAGTCAACTGATAGATGACTTCAATATACTTTTGAAATTAGAAGAATTTCGCCATGCAACTTCTACTAAAAAAGCTTTTATTAGTACCATAATGCAAATTGTGCCGCGTGACAGAGCTTCGCGTTGGCGGGTTGCTAGTATTCTATAATACATATACTTATACATTTAAAATGACCGAACACATTCCCAAAACTACATCGGAGTTCACTTTAGTTGTTATTATATCGCTCGCAGGTATTAAAATTCAAATATGTATCTATAATATATTTTTTATCGAATTGCTTCATATGACTGAATGTGCTAATAAATGTAATTCGATATTAATTCCCTTCGAATATTCGGCTTAGTTAAATCGCCTTTTATACATGTAATATATGTATGCAGGTTAAACGGCTTCCCTTATGTCAGTTATGTCTAAGTATGACGGTGAGTGTTTACAACATGGTGCAACCCTCGTGGTTCGCGTACGGTTTTTGTAACGACTGTCGGCGCGTGCGCAGGTGGCGGCGCACCTGCCGCGCATACCGACAATGAACGCCGTAGACGCGGCATAGTGCACGCGATTTGCCCTTTTTAATATCAGTGCAAACATGATTTAATCCGAGAATGGAAATGATTATATATACCAAAAATAAATAGCCGTTCTTTATAGTTTCCATGATCAACTTAAATGGTTATTTATAAATACCTATATATCCTTATATACATACATAGGCTCACGGTTGTTTCCCAGAGGGGTAGACAGAGGCAATGGATTTCAACGTCCGCGTGATTCTTTTTCACCTCTTTTACCTCGTTCACTCTCGTTATATTCCTCATACATGAACGACGGCTATAAGTACTCCTGCCCTGGTCTTTGTAAAGATTTAACAATTCTTTACAATACAAACAAAATAACATTGACTACCAAATACAAATTTCAGGGAGCAAATCCACGAAAGGGGTACTCAACGTCTATTTTAAATTACATATAAAATATATCAACAGCTCTATTCGAAGTGCTCAACGCATTGTAAATACATTGTATCTCTTAACTGTACTAAAGAAACTGGAATCAGTATACCCGTGTCCCATGATTGTTATTAATAAAAGTCCGATAGAAATTACAAAATGGTTTAACTTCTAAAGAAAAGATAATGACATAAATCCTTTATACCTTTTATAAAATAGTGGCTGAACATAATTTTATGAATTCAGCATAATTACACTAAACTATTACTAATCTACACGATTTTTGAGTATCTAAAGCGCCTTCTCTAGTGTTTCTTCGCTCTACGTTTTATGAACTATAACCAATGTACCTAATATCTTAACAATTTGCTGAACACTGCTAAGGTGTATTCGAACTACTCACATTACTAAGAATCTTTTATGTCTTTTGAAGCCTCAAGACATGCATTAGTCAATTAGTTATTTTAATTGTGACACGAATATTGAATTCGATATGAAACTTGATTGAACAAATAACTTTGGGGACCTGCCATAATTTTTATAAAGTCACCATGGCCATCTGCCACGACATTATAAACTAATACTAAAATAATATTCCACCGGATATTATTGTAAGCTACAAATTATTTTTATAAAAAACTGAACGGCATTTTTTGTTTAAATTCGATGTTTGAATAGTGAAGTAAAAAGTGTGTGTAATGATTATCGGGTGTGCTATAATCTATTTTATTGGTAATAAATATCGGTGTATCTGGTGTTATTCGATTTCGCGCCGGTCTCTCGCTGGAAAACCGATTGAGACTCTTTATTTTTAAACGCAAGTTGAGGTCATCTACTGTTTACACAAACACACATTCGCGGGCTCCCAGTATAAATTAACTAGCCCTTTATATCCAAAAAATAAAGTAATAAATTAAAATGATGTAATATATTGGAACTCTTGAATAAATGATTATTTTTTAATGACTACGTATTGCCATAACAACATTATATCGATGAAAAATTCATGTTTATTAATGAATTACATGAAAATTCTGTGTTGATCGTAATATTTAATAAAGAGTAATTGAGAACACAATGGTCATCGCTATAGCTCACATTCTCGCGACTTTAATAAATTTAACGTTTCCTGTCGAAAGATGTTCCAATTTTGAATTTGATTTAAACACCACTGCTGACAGTCATTTCCTCTTATCTAAGAATAAGCTAGTGTTGCCGCTACTATTTAGTGTATATATAATTTTTCTGAGTGTAGGTATCTCACTTGACAAATTATTTTCAAATTCTGCACCTAGGTATTTTAAAAGTTGCCTAGTTCAAATACAGAGGTATCGAGTTCAATGAATTCGATTCCTAATCAGAGTAGAGACGCAGAAAGACACACTCACTCACTCCTGATTTTTAGAAATGATGTATGTTCATAATATAACAATTCTCGGCGAAGAAAATCTTTGTGTCGCTTGAACACTATAATTATTTGCGAAAGTGGTAAACGTCGCTCCTGGACTCAGGTATACCAAGAGTACTGTCAAGCCTCACCGTTTTATTCCGCAGATGTAAAAAGAAAGAAAATAAACGAAATAGCGAATACACCTCTGAAATAATCGTTATCAATTAAATAATTAAGAGTAATGCTGTATTTATACAGTCTTTGTGAGTTGACTGTTTTAAAAATGTAATTTTTGTAGTTAACAGGAGATAAAACAGAATACCACAGCAGTACCTATCTACCTAGTATAATGATCTGATACAAGCAAGATAATTAAAGATGCAATACATGGGAAAGATTCTTAAACGTTTTGAATAAATACATACATAATTTATACATATTTAACCCGTTGTTACATTATATAGAATTCATTTGTCTTATCAACGATAGCGCTATACAATAAAACAACAACTTTATCTTAGTGAGATAGGGAGTTTCTTAATTAACACCATTTACATTTGTAATTAATTAATGAGGCCAAATTATTTATGTCAAAACATGGGATGGAGCGCGAGTGTGGCGCGGCGTGTCGTCGCCTGTCGCAACCGCTCACCTGCGCACTGCGTCTTGTTTCTAATTTTAAAAATTCATATTTCAACTTCCGTTCCCAAACGGGAATTGGCGCGATATTCGTCCCATCGTGCGATTTTACAATGAATAAAATATAGAAAGTTTCCACATCACTCTTATATGATTGAGTAAAACCTACAAGATATTTTTGAAATCGTCTATAGTTAGTTTTCTATTATCTAACATATTAACATTATTAACTAATTGGTATTTGAATATTCTAATATTAAGATCTTCGCGACTAAGATTTATTTTTTGAAATGGGACAGGATAATGCATTTAAATAAATAATTATTTTAGGCACATACTTAACCTGTCGAGTGTCATATGTGGGTAAATTAATGTGCTGCTGGTACCGCGGTATCAAAATCAGATGCGGGACGCTCTTAGGTTTTATCTAACATAGGTATATACCTATAATATGCATAAAAGTAACAAAAACTGCTTATCGGTCGTATGTCGACAGAACACCATATGGCGAGCTGAGCGCGTGCTCATAAACAAAAAGCAAATAACTCGATATTTAAATTTTCGCGGGTGTAGAGTTTCCAGATAAAAAAAAAACAAAAATGCAAGACATCGTGTCACAGCTGCCTCAAAGTCTAATGTTACTGTCGCATGTTCAAACTGTATAATAGTAAAGTAAACCTTGAGTTTTAACTTACTTAACCTTCTTGATAACGTTTTAACGAGTCTCTCACTCAACGTGAATTATGGGTAATTCATTCGTTAATTAGTTTTCGATAAGATTAACAAAATTGTAGAGAAATAACTTTGTGACTAATTATATGTACGAGTACCTACGTCATGCAAATATTTACCTTGGTATCATTACCTACCAATATATGTGCATCTTTTATTGGTTTAAATCACTCACATATGATTTGACAACCTCTTTTGAAGACCTCTTTAAGAAATTTCAATAATCTTTGAAATACGAGTAGATTAGTTAGAAGGTATTTGAGTGTGTTATAATATTAAAAGGTTTAATTAAGAGCACTGTATTGACATTGTAAATACAGAGTAAATGACTGCCTCGATACAGGCTTGCCTATGTGCGAATCGAACCCACAACACTCGGACGGCCGCATATTGCTATTTCCATAGTCTGTGATGAAATGTTTTTTTTCATAGATAAAATGAAAAGAAGTACCTACCTATCTATATTGTAGCTGTTATTTGTGTTAAAGTAATTATAAGATTGTATGTGAATTACTAACTTTCCAATATCCAAATTACCGTTATAGGATTTATCATTATTTCATCTTAATTTACATTCACACTGTTTGCATTTTCATTTATTTAGATTAATTACTGTACATACCACTTATGCTAAGTATACCTAGGTATTAAATATTTTAATTTAATATAGTATAATACCAGCCATTCGTGCCTGAAACACAGGATCACCTAGTTCAGGTATAACTCTAATTCTGTACTAATTTAAGAACATCCCTCTATGTACACAATATTGTAACAAAATTATTTAATAAATTATTATTATTATTATGTACTACAACACAACAACTAAGATATCTATATCCACTGCCAGCGTGCATCGAGATAATAACAAACATGGATTGCAATGAAGCCTATGGAGTGCCTAAATCCGTGTATATAATTATAGTAGGTTTAAGCCTATAATAAACCACCTCCCATAAGCATATACTTGGTTAGATTTCTAAATTAATTTTATGAATTAACCTTTTTTTTTATTCATACAGACGGCAAAAGCAACTCTATAAAGTAAAACCAGCTTCTATCCCAAATATATATAATATGGTTTCACCCTTTAAAAAGAAAAAGACCCCACGTCTTTTTCTCTCTTAGGTAAGTCTGTATAGATGAGCCATTATAGTTAGGTATTTTGCTATAATATAGTGCTTTGTCCATATTACAAAAAACCAGTAGGTCTAGGTAGGTTTATTTTGAACATTTTTATTTGTTAATATCTAAATTATTTTAATAATTGTGGACTGTGGCCTAAACCCCTCTAATTCCGAGACGAGACTCGTGCCCCATAGTGAGACAGTTGTGGGTTGTTTAAATAAAATCGAAATTATTTTCTTATTCAAGTATTGGCGTGAAACTATGAATTAGTTTCCAGCTCACGTCACTGGAGTAGTGTAATTCCCTTTCTCTGTAAGGCACAGACCGTATTTCTTCTCTATTATTATTATAGAGTGAATCTGAGTGCGTATTAAGTGTTTACGTACTACAAGAGTGTGAGTGCGACCTTTCGACCCGCGCGAGGCGTGGCTTCGCTCGATTGGTCGGCCCGCCCTGCTCCGCCTCGCATACGCCCACGGCGATCTCACGAGATGTGATGCTGTGACAAGTTTGTACGATACATAAACTAATATCAAAGGTTATTTGAAAACACCTGCGTTTTATGCGTAATTAGATACGTATGTATCCAGTAACTCGTTTTATTGATACTTTGATTAACGCGTTATAAAATGTAAAGGACTCAGGACTGTGCACGGTCCTTATTGAGATCAGTATGAAAGAAAAAACAAAAAGAAAACATTTCATCACGCCTGTATTCCCCGAAGGAGTAGGCAGAGGTGTATTACACACCCACGGTTCGCCAACTATGTTTAAGTCCAACGTAATAGGGGGCGAGCCTATTGCCGTCTACCGGGCACATTTCCAAACTCCGGTCTGCTACTGAGAATTTTTCTTTTTACGAAAAAGCTGAATAACACTGCCCGACCCGGGGATCAGTATGGTTCATATTTTAACTTTCAATTAGTTAATTACCTTTACAATAATCTTAACAATTGTAGTTGATTGCAACAACTTACCTACTTTCTAGACAGTATGAGCTCCTATGTGAGTAAATAAGTTGATCTAGGTAGGTAGGTATCATTAACTCTTGTCTCTATCTATCTGTCTTCTTAAATACCTCAATGGTTTTATTACAAGTGGCTTCAATTTAGGTAGATACTTAACTACCTACAATAGGTTTTCTCCTCTGAAACGCAACTCTATATCATATAATATATATGATCGCCACATTTTTAAACTCGTAAAACTTATAAGCATCCAAATATATATACTTATTAATTATTATTAAAAAAAATAGGAGGATGTTGAAACGGATATCGACTATAAATACACAGTTATAATGTGCCCGTGTATTTTGTTAATTACTTACTAGGCTTCTAAATTAAGGAAGAATAAACATTGAAAGTTATTAATAAAATCAATTATCAGATTGTGGCTATATAATTGTTTTCAAAGTATTAAGAACTAGATATTACGTACTCGCATTTTTGAATTGAAGGTACCAAGTAATAGCTCTTCATTGCTATTTATTTTAAAATTATGCAGGTACCTACAATAAATAAGTTAAAAAAATTGCAGAGATAAGTTAATAGGTAGTGTGAGAAATAAGCGTATCGTACTGGAGGCACCACGCCAACAGAATTTTACCACATAGGTACCTAGAGTTTTTAAGAAAGATTAGCTTATAAAAGAAATATTTAATGAGTTTTAGGGAAAACTGAACATTACTTTGTAAACGAGGGCAAGACGTTCATCTATATGTACCAATTTTATAAAGACCTAGGAGGTATTTATATGTACTAATTGTATATTATCCTGCTAAAAATAAAAGGTCTTTTCGTGGTAAAGTCGCGGGCACAGTTATTATATTATGTAAAAAAAACATTGATAAAATAGCGTGCTATCGGCACACTTAACTTTTCTAAGTGTAAATCAAATATACTCGTAAAACATACAATCCCTCTATTCCCTCTCAAATCCGACACCAAACTTAGAAAGAGGTCACCGGATCAATCCCGGGAGAGCTTTTTACTGTGTTCTCGTATTTTTGTCGCAATTTATAGTCTCTGTCCCCAATGTCAAGGTATTTGTCGCTCATTACAATGACTTCGTTAAAATACTTGTTGTACGACACCAGTGATTTGTTTACGCGTTTGCTCGCGTTATGCTTCATTTGTTCACTTTAAAAGAGTCATTTGACATTTCATCCGAAGCTAAGAATAATTAGATTTGAGGGGAAAATAGGCCGTTTTTTGTGATTATGTATTTATTTGTCGCTATATCTATGTTTATGTGTGATGCCGTTTTTTATGATACGGACATATAAATTTGCTAGCTAAGGCTTCTCTTGTAAATCATTCATCTAATCAGTAGGTTGTGAATTACCCTCCTAATCTAAAGAACAAATTATTTGTGAAATTGGAAAAAGGCAACTTTACTTTTCCACTTACACAAATAATTAGTTTTTTAAAGTAGCTGAGCATGTTAAGTGCTAAAATACAGATCAAAACCTCCTAATCTAGTTTAAAAAAAATAAAGTTATCACGTCTTAGGTACTACCGACATTAGTGTCATACCTAGCAATCGCCAAAAATGGAGGAGCCCAATAAGCTCTACCTCGCGAATTAACTAATCTCCCAAAACGACTCTTAATGCGTTCATTCTATAGATATCACTAGCTACATAATCTTAAAGAAAGAAATACCTTTAATAATCCCTAAGTTAAAATTCCTAGCTAATAAATTATAAATAAAACAAAGGGCAAGTTATAAAAGAACTACATAGGCACAATAAAGCGCTCAGTATTCGTGGGAGCTCCAACTCACATATCAATGAACAGCCCATTTAATCTTTATGCTCTTAGGATGATGGAGTATCAACGGTCAAACGTCAGACAATACGCGACTACTGACCCCTACCAACACATGCACATATAGATACATAATGTATATGAAGCTCTATTGTTAGATTGTACAATCACATCGTGTTAGTGCGTCGATGCGTGTTGTTAACTTTTGCCAGGAAAATTACTAACCTAATGATGTATATGTCCGTGGACAAATTCAAATCATAGGTCGTGAGTTCAAATCCAAGGCCTTGTCTAATTTATGGAATCGAGTAACTGGTTATAGTTATTTTATATCAGATATCTCTAAAAATTTTCTATTTGTTAAGGTCAACAGGTCACATAGGTCATTACGTCCACTTGCAAAAAAATTTAGGGCCCTCCATATTGTAGTGGTCTTGTGGGACACATGCGGTAGGGAATCTGTGTGACAAATAGTCTAATATATATTCCTAATATTATCAGGAACGGTTTAATATAACCCGCTTCGGTTGAAATAATCTGTGAATTCTCTGCAAAGCGATTATCATCAAACTGCTACATTTCAAAGGGTCAGATTATGCTACTCCCTATAACGCCAGCCTAGATCAACGACTTCACATGCTTATAGAGACGTGGAGCAAACAATAAATCATAATTAAATTCGCATATAACATTTAAAGGTCATATATCTCTGCAACATGGCTATAGCTTAGAGAGGACAGCTTCTCTAAGCTATAGCTGCTGCTGGAGGGTGATGAGATGACAGATTATATTCTTAATCAAATTAGTCACCATACACAGCCTAATATAGATAGAGCTTTATAAATTTAAATATATATGTATATGAATTTTCAACGCGTCTCTACGTTAGGGCACATAAATGATAATTCTGGATTAGAGGTTTGAAATTTATAGACTGTAGAGTATTTTTCTTTCTTTTTTATAGCATGAGACGGTGGCACTATTAGTCTGTAACATTAATTTGCAAATAAGTAAACCTCAAACCTGATATGGTATTTCGAGTGAGGTGTGATGGTGTCGTGGGGAGTGCGGCATGGGAGGGTGAGGTGTGTGGGTCCGGCTGCGCACGCGCAGAACAAAGGGCGCGTCGTGAACCGCGACCGTCGCGCCTCGCTACCCGCGCCAACACGCCTCGACAACATGTACTGATTTTTTTAATGGAAATTTTGTCTGGTCTGAGCTAGAACACTGACGTGCAATACTACATTTCGTAACTTTTATGGCGGATAGGTAGCTTTTTTATACTTGCAGTCTATGTTCGACCTGACTTGCATTGAGTTTTTTGTAACATCTGATCCATATTAAAAATAAAAACGTTCTAGCTAACTACCTGCTCTCGAATGTGAAGTACCTAATAGCGTTATCTTGGTAACCATATTATCCTATGCGGTACTTGCACCTTGCCATTAAAAAGAATTAAAATAAAATTTATTTTTATGTTCTGTATTGGGACATAGGTCCTAAATTTTGTTTTTACTCCAGCGAGTACCGACGGGCGCTTTGTGAGTACGGCAATTATATATGGAGTATAGGTAGTGGAAAAATAATTGTTGTTACTGCGGTTAAATAAATAGGTACCTACTTTATAAACACTGAAAATAAACAACTTACAACATTTTGTTAGTACCTACCTAATACGTAGATACCATTTGGTATGTATTAAGTTACATACCTACTTTAGAATCATTTTTGAGAATTGCGGAAATAATAATAGGTAAGTATAGATATACGCGTAGTTGGCATCGTGTTGTAAATAAATCCTTGGATTCAGTTCGCAAATTTAGAAGTGAGGAAGCTTGGTCGATTATTACACAATTGTTATATTTTATAGAAAGAGAAAAAGTCGAAATATGTTTATTGAATTGTTACATAGCGTATATAAATAAAATTCTTTGTTGGTTTGTTTCAGGCGGATATACGACAGGCGGCCCACGAGAAACTAACGCATACGGTTACAGCGAGGGCAGCGGGGGTTCAGCGCCCACGGCCACCTCGCCCCTGGACGAGTACTACCCCCCAGAGTACCCCTCGGCGCCTCCAGCGCCCGCGCCCTCTGCACAACCATATCTTGACGACTACTACCACCATGCGCACGCCCACACACAGCCACTGCTCACCCACGAGCCCAAGTACCAACCACACGCATACAGCAAGCCTTATCCAAGAGGTACGTCTGAAAATTGCAGGATATATATTTATTTCATTAATACAAAGGCCACAAAACCTTAATAACAATCAAAAGGTTTTTGTAGTTACCAAGTAGGATATACCTACAGGTGGTCATACAGTGGAATCTCAATAACTAAGTAAGACAAAAAATTGCCAGTCCCTTCTGATAAATCCATACCTAAGGTATCTCGAATTATTTAGCCTTTATAACCTTTATAACTCAGTAACAGCCGGGAATTTGGAAATGTGCCCGGCATTAGGCTCGCCCTCTATTACGTGGGACTTAAACATAGTTGGCAAATCGTGTGCCAACCCCTTCGGAGATACAGTTGTGGACACAACATTGTATTCTAGTTATAAAGGCAGGAAACAATGTTCCTAACCGCACACCCCGTCGTTCGGGGCAACGAACAGGGTAGTGTGGGGCCCTCACCCACTAAATAAACCAGCCGTATGCCATCTCTCCGCCTTTATTGGCGGGCCACTGGAACTATTTAATATATTTATTTATTTTCCACCATAAGTAATTGACATATTAATGGGTACATAATATTGTTATTATCTTACATTACTTCAGTGATCCGTCGGCGGTATCTAGGATTACTCTAATATTGACATTTATTTTTCCTTTTTATATATATATATATATATATATATATATACTACATACTGATTTAGCACGGAATTTGCTCACCAGACACTGTTGACATACCATTAGATATTGGATTATCCTTGTTTTTTTTTTATTTCTCATAGTCAATATGTAACTGGAAAATATAGAGATACTAGCGTAATGCCCGCGGCTTTGCTCGCGTCTTACTGAAATCCATTTTGGATAGAATTTCATACTCGTACTCGACTAAACTTTATTACTTATAATATTATAAATGCGAAAGTGCATTTCTTTGTTACGCTTTCACGCCCTAACTACTTTACCGATGATCATGAAATATGCATGAGCCCACTAAAGGATATCGGCTACTACATTTTAGCCCGAAAAAATAGATGGTCCTTGATAACTGTTTTTACATAGAGATAGGTTTTAAGGTAAAAATCTCGGAGTGGTTTAGATACCAGCCTCCCGCCCGAGTGTTGTGGATTCGATTCTCACACAGGACAACTCTTTGTGTGATTCATAAATGGTTGTTCTGAGTCTAGGTGTACTTTGTGTTCGTTAAATTGTATGTTTGTAAAGTCTATATATTTTTTTTTTATGGCATGTAGTAGCAGACGAGCCACGGTCCATCTAATGGTAAATGGTAACCATCGCCCATGGGCTCGACTATACCGAGAGTATTGTCAAGCCGCTGCTCACCAATTCATTTCACAGATGAAATGAAATATAAACGGCTATCTCCCGCTACAGCCAAAACGCAACAATGTGCTTCATGGCCGGTCACACGGGGGATGGTGGTACCAACCCGCTCAGGCCGGATACCAAGTGAGTACTTCCACTTGGTACCCAGCCCTACCACCAGTTGTGCAATGGATGATAATTGCTTACTTCCCTTAGTCGCCTCATACGACACCCGTGGGAAAGAATGGGGTGGTGACACTTGTATTCTTAATCCGTCACCACACGGATAAAATATTAAGAGTATTTATATTTTGAAGGCCACGTGTACCAAAGTCTGCCACAATCTAGTACGTAATACTTTAGGAGTTCAAATGAACAAGTGGTACGATTTAAAATGGAAAGTGACGTGAAAGAAGTCATCACATAATCACTGACTCGTTGAATATATCTCACAACACATTGCCACAGGTCACAGCATCTGATCATTTCACTTTAATTAAGCACGGTATACAATTTCAGACAAGTCGTTAACACAACTGAATCTTTCATATTAGGGTTATTAATTATACCGAGATCTTATTTCTGACGCTTTTTTACTTGTCGTCAATAACAACTATACTCGTATCTACCCTAATTGGTGTTGTTAGTTCATTTTCACCTATATATTATGTATTATTTAACATTCAAGAATCAAGGTTTCAGTCGTTGATATTAGAATTGTACTAGAATTGCACAAATGGTTGTTCTGAGTCTAAGTGTACTTTGTGTCTATAAAATTCTATGTTTGTAAAGTCCCTCGCGATGCAAGGATTACTTCCTTAGTGTTGTCTCTATAAAAAAAATATATATACATTTAACTTTTATGTTGTTATGTTGGTACTCCAGAATGATAATAAACAACACAAACATGTTTTATGTATGTATTGATTAAAGCTGTAGCCTCTTTATTTTCTATAGTACCAATACTAGTAATATGGTTATTAATTTCATTGAAATTTTCTTTGAACTTTGATTAAGTCAATACTAAGGTATAATATATAACTTCTCAATTCATTGTTCCTTTCTTAAAGTAGAATATTTTCAAACAATAAATAGAATCTAGCAGAGTCTGTACGAGAGTGACCGACATAGCCCGCCGGGTTGCCATGCTGAAGTGGCAATGGGCAGGCCACATCGCTCGACGAACCGATAACCGTTGGGGAAGAAAGGTTCTCGAGTGGCGACCACGTATCGGACGGCGCAGCGTAGGACGGCCCCCCACCAGATGGACCGATGATCTGGTCAAAGCTGCGGGGAGCCGTTGGATGCGGTCGGCACAGGACCGCTCGTTGTGGCGTTCTCTTGGGGAGGCCTATGTCCAGCAGTGGACGTTAAAAGGCTGATGGATGGATGGATGGATAGAGTCTGTAATAAATGTCAACCCTGCTACTACTTCGTAAATGTCTTTTTACACCAATATTTATGATTAATTTAATTTCCTTAATCTTCTCTTACGACACTTGTGTTATGTTTGTGATTCCAAAGTATGTTTTCGTCTATTATAGGTGGTGGCGGTCGATATGGAGGGGAGAGTTACGGCGAGGGCTACGTGCAAGAGTACGGTGGTGCTTGCGGTACGGAATGGACTGAGTGGCCCAGCGAGCAGCATGCGCTCATACCGCAGGACAAACTTGCTTACCCCGCCTCCGGGCCCTGCTTCACCGGTATGTAGCAGCTGTAAACCTTTTTGCTTCCTTGAACACTTAATTCTCAAATGTAGAAAAAAGGTTTAAGTAAACTCCCTTACTACATTATATCCTATTGCAACATTACTGATATTCTTAAAATGTTTCGAGATTGTTCACAAAACAACAAATATTTACGTACAAAAAAATAAATACGTAGCTATATAGATATTATATATCCAGAACAGCGATATCCTTTAATCGTCATCGTGTCATGGGGGACTTAGGAGTAGTAGCTTTGCGGAATCTTGGTAGATTCTACAAAACTAGTTCAAACAAATATAAATGGATTACCCCCTTCATTATGTTAAACTAGTCGTATATCGTAAAGCAACTGTGTGCTACGTTGATAGGTTCAGGTCCAATCCAGCTGTGGCAGTTCCTGCTGGAGCTTCTCACTGACAAAAGCTGCCAGGGTTTTATCTCGTGGACTGGAGATGGCTGGGAGTTCAAACTCACTGATCCTGATGAGGTAAGATTCTTAATACTTAATTTAAGAAATATAATTGTCACCTACAAAATGCCTTAAATTACTGAACATTAGTTTCTGATGTAAGCAAGTATCTACTTTATTATCACTTAGTAATATAGGCACGAATGATGTCCATTAATAGTCTACCTACTGTCTACTATTATAGTAATTAGCTACTATTTATGTTTATGTTTTTTGCCGATAATTTAAATAAATATTGAGGACAATGTAGTATATATCATTAATCATGAATTAGTTTACATATTATTGTATGCATCCAGGTGGCTAGACGCTGGGGCATCCGTAAGAACAAGCCTAAAATGAACTACGAGAAGCTGTCTCGCGGCCTGCGCTATTATTACGACAAGAACATTATACACAAGACCGCCGGCAAGCGCTACGTCTACCGCTTCGTCTGTGACCTGCAGAGCCTTCTAGGGTAAATATTAATGCTTCCCAGTTTTTAAAATACTCATGAAACTTTGTATTCAATTATTTGTATTCCTTCTGATAAAACTTACAACAAACAATTTAATGTCCAAAAAAAGTTAGTATAGTTTATATAACGATAACATGGCAGAATTCTCTCATGTTAACGTGACTCTAAATTATTATTCCGCAGGGTAGCATTATTGTCCCCACACCTACCCTGTTCGTTGCGCCGAACGACGTGGTGTGCGATTAGGTACATTTTATCCCGCTTTAACAGAAAAAAACATTATTATACAGTTTCCACATCCCTTTAATGATGATAGTACAAGAGAAACACTGATTGACTGAAATTACTGTTTATTAGATTGATAAAATTTAAGTGTTAATAGTTGTAATGAACAATAATGTGAGCCGAACGCTATGTTAAAACCGACTGACTGTTATAAGCGTAAACTTATTATTTTAACTTATATTATTTTTAGAAAATGTATGTTTATAACTTATTCATATGCTTATTCCGTCATTGTATATGATATATTTGTTACAGAATATCACCTGAACAACTGCACGCGATGTATGAACCCAAAATGGAGAAGAAGGATGAGGACTGAGCACTTCATACTCACCGCCCGGACGCGATAGTGTTTTGGCGCCCACTCTCCGAACATTAGATACGGACTTTTACCACACATCTATTTTCTACAAACCCTGTATTGTATTGTACTCTTTTGATTACAAGAAAGATCTGGAAATAATTCAACATTATTAAAATAAAATGTGTTTTAAGGAGCTAATAGCTAACACGGTAGGAAAAGATCCTACTGAATAATATTTAGATATGATTTTATATTCATTTTCTTAGAATGTCATTGTTAAAATGGATTTGATCTCATGCAACCACCAGTGTAACTAATACATTTACCAACTAACGAACATTTATAATCATTACAAAAGTAGTCTATTACTAACGTGGTTTTACTTTATGTACCTACCCACGTAACCAATGGTGCCTTATTGAAACATGTTTGTAATATCATGATGTTGGATTCTCCAATGTTTATTACAATTTTATTCATGCATGTAGTATTACACAGTGTAGTATAATACACCATGTCTCCATGCAATTTAGATATATGAAAATTCACAATATCAAGTCAGAAACTTTATTCAAATCTTAAAAAAACACTAGTGATCGATATCAGCGACATGAAACTTAGTGCTAAAATAGTAAAAATTTACTATAATTTTAAGTGTAACTGTAAATATAAGTTAATTTTGTTACTTTATAAAGTAATTAGGTATTATATTATAGTAGTTTTTAAGTGTTGTATGTTTTCGCAGATTGTAACAATATGCGATTAATGAGTAGTCAGAGTGAGGATGGACATAAAATTACTTTTTATTCAGAGATTTTAGTCCAAAGATTATTGAATCTAAATTCCCACCAATTGGTAAGGATATAACAAAATTACCAAAGGGTCATCTCATATGTCTAGTTTCGAGATAGGTGCCTATATTTAACCGTTTTATAAATTTGTTTACTACATTACAAATTGTCCATCAGACTAGACTTGAAATAATCCCACATGTGTACGTAAAGATTACAATCAATATGAAATGCTAATGCAAGTCCGAGTGACGTCATCTTGTCACTGATCTCGTGGTAAGGGATTGTAATGTCTTACTAGTTATGAAATTAAATTAGCTGTATTATTTTCAATTTTTATAGCTCCTAGCGTACACCGAAGATATGTCGATAAGTTTTATTTTGTAAAATAACTCTCCTCCATCAATATAATACTTTTTTCTATTATTGTTTGGTGCAATTCAGTTTTAGAATATAATTTAAAAAATAGTATCTTGGTAATCCAAACGGTGCTGCTCGCTCGACATTTAATCAAAACAGAATTGTAAAACGATGTCTTCCCCATATGATAAAGTTCTGGCTCAGATTTATGTACGTACCCCATAACTGTTTATACTAGATAGATATATCAATAGATTTTACTGCGAAATAACTATAGTCTCTCTCGTGTTAGATCTTTACAATTTCATGTATAAGAGACGCCATTTTAAAGTGAGACCTATTCGTAGATATGGCCAAATTTTGAATGTATTAGTGTCGTATGTATTGATGGAAGATATAAATTTAAATATATATATATTTACGAAATTAACAGTTGGGTTTTATTATTTGTACAGATAATAGGGATTAGCAATTATCTTATATATATATAACAAACAACCCATAGAAGATTTATCTCTCATGGAAAAGTAAAAGCAAATAAAAAAACGTCCCGCGACGTCTAGCAGATGTGAAAACATCGAAAATATTTTGTAGAAATAAAGTGATCATAACTTGACAAAGTGGAGTACTTTAAGATGAATCAAACGAGTATAAACTCGATCGGGTTGCGTAGTTTCATTACAGAGTTACTGTGGCCACCTTCCAGCTCCATCGTCAGATCCTGGATACTATCTAGAGACAAAGTAGTCGTCAAGACAAATCATACGAGCCCAAACTCGATAGAGTTATGTCCGTTTTATAACGGAGTTCCTATGGCCACCTTCTAGCTCCATCATCAGACCCTGGATACCATATAAAGGCAAAGTACTTGTCAACACAAATCAAATGATTCCAAACTCGATGGGGTTGCGTCGTTTAATTACACAGTTACTGTGGACACCTTCCAGCTTCATCATCAGACTTTGGATATCATCTATGACTAAAGTTCTAGTCAGGACATTTCAAACGAGCCCTAACTCGATGGAGTTGCGCCATTTAATTACAGAGTTTCGTATGGCCACCTTCTAGCACCATCATATCAAACCCTGGATACCATCTAAAGACAAAGTACTCCTCAAGACGAATCAAACATATCCAAACTCGACGGGGTTGCGTTATTTCATTATAGAGTTACTGTGGCCACCTTTCAACTTTATTATCAGCCCCTGGATACCATCTAGACACAAAGTACTCGGCAAGACGAATCATACGAGCCCAAACTCGATGGGGTTGCGCCGTTTCATTATAGAGTTCCTATGTCCAACTTCCAGCTCCATCATCACATCAGCTCCATGTCATCATAATATTGCATTGTCACATGATATACACATGCGTGTAAAATTTCAGCTCAATCGGAAACCGGGAAGTGTGTCAAATTTAACTTGCAAGATTTGAACAGGATAAGTACAATAAAAGCGTCGCCACACTAACAGCCGATTTTACCCTCCCTCCGCATTAGATGTTTCACATCAAAACTCAATATCCTCAAAAGGCTTCACGTGATAAGCCGTAATATAGTAATTCCTATACTTGACTACCTACCTGTCCCGTGTCATATTTTTAATTTTTCTATTTCCAGCGAATTATCTCATTAGGTACCTAAGTAAGCTAATCCTGGCTCTTTTCCAGACTACCGCCCTTTTACTATTTTACCTTTCTCTCCAAAATTCTCGAACACCTAATCTATATTTTCACGGTTACCACACTTACCATCAGGTGGGCCGTTTGCTCGTCTGCCACCGTTGGCACTAAGAAGAAAATGAACAATTAAATTCCTTTCTTACCAGAAATTAACTGCCCAATCCTTATCAGCCTGGCTTTCGTTCAGAGCACAGCACGGTTACAGCATAGCATAGCATCACGCCTGTATTCCCCGAAGGGGTAGGCAGAGGTGTACTCTACACACCCACGAATCGCCAGCTATGTTTAAGTCCCACTTAATAGGGGGCGAGCCTATTGACGTCTACCGGGCACATTTCCAAACTCCGGGCTGCTACTGAGTATTTTTCTTTTTAGGAAAATGCTCAATAACATTTTGCCCGACCCGGGAACAAAGTGAAAAATGTGAAATCGAAAATAACAGCCACGAGCAGGGTTTGACCCTGCATCTCCAGGATACCAAATTTCTTTACTAATTTGATGAATCGCTATCAAAACTTTAATTTGTAATTGCATTACATTTACTTTATCTCTGACACCCAAACTAATATATCACTTGTGCTATGGCTGCCAGAACTCTCTTTTTAGATACGTACAGTAGACACGCCAAATTAAAGATTTAGCGCGACATACTTGACAGCCAGTAATAACAGCCTTCACCTACCTACCACAATATTTCACCGATAACTAAATAAAAAATAAATGTATATGTGTGTGTGTGTGTGTGTGTGTGTTTGTACGTGTTGTGTGTGTGTGTGTGTGTGTTCCACACAAAAACACACACACAACACGTACAGTAGTGTTTGTGTGTTTTTGTGTGGATTTTATTATATGTGTATTTATGGTTCCTATGATATTAATGTAATTTACTTTCCAATCTTTAGTAGACATTTTGTTTCATCATAGTTCAGATTAAGTAAAAACTCAGACACAACCCTTTTAACGCCGACCTTATTATTTGGATAGATATTCAAAATTTTATTTATTTTATTATATAAAACTGGGCCTAGAAAAGAGAAAGATCTGTGGGAAAAATGTGTACAGGGTAAAATCTGACATACATTACATTTGCGTCTTTTTAACAATAAACGGGGATTATAAGATAGTGAAAAATGCTGCTTTAGAACTGAGTATAGCACATAAAGCTGACGAACCGTGTGCAAGAAGCAAAATTTATAGAGTTCTACCGTACGAAATCGAAAAGGAAGAGATAATGCCGTTTTCAGTACTGCAGCTCTTTGTGCTCTTTCTAATTTCAAGAGTTAGGTTTTATAAGTACCTCGCCAAACTGTGATACGGTATATTTTTAGTGCTTGGCCAAGTGTTTTATATACCATTTTAATAGCATCATTTTTATCCACCCCTCTCAGGCTCTTGAAAACATACATAATTTTGCGCAAACGTATATTAATTAGGTTGATGTGATCATAGAAACTTAGATTATGATCAACAAGAACGCCAAGATATTTTATATTGTTAACGCTCTCCAGTTTAGGGCAAGTGCATTGGAAATTAGCGCTACGTGGCTGGGTACAGTGGTGAGCTACTATGGTGAATTGACTATTCAGTAATTGACCTCTTTTTGTAAAAGTGATATATTTTATTTTTTCCGCATTTAGTGTCAACCCATTTTTGTGCAGCCAATCTGTGACAGCATCAAAGCCATTTTGGGCATGGACAAAAACTTCATTCCATGTCGAGGCCTGAAAAGTTAACGCAGTATACCATCCAGATGCTTTGCCAATTCAGCCATTGTGAAAATTGCTCCTGACTGCTAATTTCGATAACACATTCATATTTAACGTCTTTGGACGACGCCTGCGCCATCTGTCGGAAGTATATTTTAAACTATATTTATTATTGTGTCCATTTGATATTATTATTGATGTGCATGTTTTTTCTAAAATCGTTATTATTACTTTATTATACCTACTCTGATTTTTAATTTTATAGACTAAAATGACATCTGGTTTCCACGTACCTAATCCTAACTATTATAAAGCTGTAACAGAGCTAGATGTCTCTAAATTTAAGATATTTAAAGAAAAAATGAATATACCTAATAAGCTATTTAGGCGTGTCTGAACACGAAACATTTTTTTTTATCTGTTTGTTCATTCGCGCATCACGCAAAAACTACTGAACGGATTTTGATGAAACATTTTTTATTTGATAGCTCCTGATTAGACTTAAAAACTGGTAGACATTTTATCCCGCTACTATATCGGGAACCTATAACCTAAAAACTAGCGTTTGGCTGTGGCGGCCAACCGCTAATCGTTACGTAAAAATTTAAGTGTTTTTGTAGCTTGAGTTATCGAATTTACATTGTGAATATTTTTTTATTATAATATATTTTCAGATGATTTATTAATTTGATGATGGGACCCAACAATAAGGTGGCCAACCGCCCCCATCAACAGCAAGCTTGTTATTAAATTTGCGTAAATAAAAAACGTTCATTAATAACGTCATACTCCGTCTCGTGTCTGGCGTTTGTGGACTATGAGAAAGCCTTCGATTCGATCGAAACTTGGGCGGTGCAGCAGTCCCTTCAGCGGTGCCAAATTGACTATCGGTATATCGAAGTGCTGAAGTGCTTGTATAGAAACGCCACCATATCAGTCCGTGTTCAGGACAGGAGTACGAAACCGATCCTACTGCAGAGAGGTGTTAGACAGGGAGACGTTATGCCCCCGAAACTCTTCACCGCTGCATTGGAAGATTGTCTTCAAGCTCTTGGACTGGACAGGATACGGCATGAACGTCAATGGCGAATCATCACTCACCTTCGATATGCCGACGACATCGTAGTCATGGCAGAATCGCTGGAGGACCTTGGCACCATGCTCAATGATCTCAGCAGGGTTTCCCGACTAGTGGGTTTTAAAATGAACATGGACAAGACGAGTCATGTCTAATGTCCATGTCATTTCAGCACCGGTCCTAGTCGGGAGAGCGCTTCTCGATGTTGTCGACCACTATGTCTACCTAGGACAAACAGTTCAGTTAGGTGGCACAACGTCGAGAAAGAGGTCAATCGACGAATCCAACTCGGCTGGGCAGCGTTCGGGAAGCCAAGGAAGATCTTCTCGTCCAATATTCCGCAGTATCTGAAAACGAAGGTCTACGACCAGTGTGTGTTACCAGTGATGACATATGGAACAGAGACGTGGTCTCTGAATGTTGGCCTCGTAGCAAAGCTCAAAGTCGCTCAGCAGTCCACGGAGCGGGCTATGCTTGGTATTTCCCTACGTGATCGAATCCGTAATACGGAGATCCGTAGGAGATCGACAGTGACGGACATAGCCCGCCGGGTTACCATGCGGAAGTGGCAATGGGCAGGCCACATCGCTCAACGAACCGACAACCGTTGGGGAAGAAAGGTTCTCGAGTGGCGACCACGTATCGGACGGCGCAGCGTAGGACGGCCCCCCACCAGATGGACCGACGATCTGGTCAAAGTCTCGGGGAGCCGTTGGATGCGGTCGGCACAGGACCGCTCGTTGTGGCGTTCTCTTGGGGAGGCCTATTTCCAGCAGTGAACGTCGAAAGGCTGATGGATGAATGTATGGATGGAATAACGTTATATACGCTAATGTTACACATTCTAATATATTTTAAGCAAAATATAAGCATAAGTGCATTTTTTTTTTTGTAGTTATCCGGCTAAAACAGGTAGTGCATTTTTAGTCTTTAAAGTTATAATCATAGTTACCTTCTAAAACTATTCCGGTTATCATATGTCAAATTATCGCTATCTCAACACTTCTACCCTCCATAACTCAGACTAAATCCCTGCATACTCTGAGAACGTGTCTATTATATGCTGTCTACGTTTATTGGTATATTTGGTCTGTTAAGTTGGTATATTTCAGTTATTTTTTATTGTGGGGTGACTTGGTATATATTATACTATATCTTGACTTTATACTTCCATAAAATTTATCTGGTCACACTGGAAACAAGTGTCAATGTCAAAGTAAAAGCCATATCAAATACATTTTAGGTTACATTATAATAAATAACCTGTATATCTAAAGTAAAAAATCCTCAATAATACAATTATGCGGTTGTCTCAAGTTTTGAACCGACAACACATCGGATTTATGTTTAAAAAGCATTGGATAGTGCAAGGAAAACGTGTGCCTATTGACACTGGCGTAGAAGAAGTATTAGTAGCTAAGGGTATCAAAGTAGAAGATGCGCTCGAGTTTGTCAAAGAAAAGCCTATACAAGAAAAGTAAGACAATATAACACAATCAGTGACAAATATTAATAAAACAGTTTGTTTATATTGACCATTTAACATATGTTTTCTTGTTTATAGAGTTGACATTCTAGGTCCATATAAAAAACCAATTCCGCTCGATGAAAATCATCCACAATATAAACAACAACCATGTTACACATTGAAAAACGACAACGTGCTCCTAGAAGGAATTTCACAAGCTCAGGTGCTTACAAAGACGGTAATAGCAGAGAACAATCTGCCACCTAAAATAGAAGAACTGGCAAAGGTGCCCACACCTGCAACTATACATGAGAATGTAAAAAAAGCTATATTATCTGCTAATGTTTTTGATGCTGAACAGAAAAAGCTTCCAAAAATCAAAGATCCTGTAAGACCAGCATATAATTTCCCTAGAATTCTTGGCATCACTGACAGAAGGAAAAGGTATGTAATAAAATGCCAGGACCTTTATCTTTATGGTTATTCTTTAACAGCCATCTGTTTAACGGTTTTCTTCTCATGCAGTAATAGTGTTACAAATTAGAAATGAGAAATTAGACTTGTTTTTTTAATGGCTATAAACTTTTGAATACTTCGCAAGCTTTAGAACCTCTGTCATGTGAATTACTTAGATGTATATAATTTTTTCAGTGAAATCCTTACAAATAAGCTAATGCAGCTAGTTGAGAAGAGCAGTGATAGAGAAGTAACTTTATCTAAATATGTAGTAAACAATGTTGAATGTCACTCAGTGTTTGACAAAGAGAATGACCTGATCCAGTTCCAAGATATCTCTAACATTTTGGTGACCAGTAATAAACCTGTGAATCATGAGACAGATAAAGATGTCAACTTCACTGAAATACCTGATTTATATCCAATTAAGCATACTATAACATTACCGGTAGAACACTTCTACAGTGACACCAGCAAATATCGTAAGGATATTATTTTCTTCATGCTTACCATATTGTATTATATACAACCTATTTAGATAGTTTTATATATATTTTTAGCATTTGACATGCTTAGCACTATACATTAAACACAAAGTGAAAAATGTGAAATCGAAAATAACATCCTGCTCGTGACTGTTATTTTCGATTTCACATTTTTCACTTTGTGTTTAATGTATATACAACCTATTATTTATGCACTAAAGACCATACTCACATTTAAATTTTAGCTCAGAATGCTGATCTGTTGCAAATTGATGCACTGTTTCTATTGCAGACTTCAGCAGCATTCACTTTTTTTTTTTAAAACAACCTGCACTAGTTTACTCCTCCATACCATGGGATCTTTACAGTCATGGCCTGAAATTGCAACTGGGTTCTTATGGAGTAAGTTCTTTAGCCAGGATATATTTTTCTGCTAACTAGCTCACTTCAATAATGAGCTGATGTTAATTAGCATACAGGGCAATTCAAACTATGTATGTTAAATTGCATTTTTGTAATATCCCCACAATATAGGGATTGTTATCTAGTGCTGGGTGTTCTAAGAAATGTTAATAATTTTGTTTTAATTCATTGATGAAGAATAATTTGCATCTGCTCACCTAACTTTTTTTGAAATTTTTTACATGCTATTACTGTTTCACTGTTAGCCCCTGCACTTTCTATGCTGCTCTGTGAAGGGCATTGGAATATTAAGTCATACTTCATTGCACTATCACGAAGATCTCTTGGACATGCAGGTTTCCTTACAATGTTTTCTTTTCTTTCCCTTGCTCTTACCAGAATATCTATAATTATGCTCTTAGAATATTATTATGGAAAGTCCAGGTATATGCAGACTCTTCAGGACTAAATCTATTTTCAATAATGTGTAATCAGAAATTATAATTCAGTCTACCTTCAAGTCAATGCATATTTGAACTTTTTCAGCTATCCAACCCACAGTCAGTGTTAGACATCCACATACAACGTGGCTTCATTTTAACCACACAGAAGTTGCCAACATCTATGAAACCCCAGTAACTAAAGAACAAATCCTCGGTAGATCACTAACTCACGCATTTACTGTTGCAAGTTCATATGCAAAGCAATTGCATGGGGTAAGTGAACCTTGATGATAAATAAATTGATCACCTGAAAATCTGCATACCTGATCTCCTTGGTGTACTAAATTTATCAATACGCCATCAGACCAAACTCATGGCTTTAGAATCCTAATCCCTAATCCTGATGGTAAATCCATGCAAAAATAAAAAAACAAAATTGAACTAAATTGTGGATTATAAAAAAATATTTATTATATATTTGGAATCCATTGCAAGTATTCTAGTTACTAATTTGGTTGACCTAAGGCTATCCACTGCTAGAACTTTTGCTTTTTTAACCACCATGAGCTGTTCAATCTCTACTCCACAACTGTCTAACACTATTTTTCGTAACCTAGTAAAATATTAACAAAAGCAATGGCAGATAGGCTCTAGGTTCATAACCCATAATAGGCAAATTTTAGGAAAGAAACTGGTCTGGTGAAAACTGCTAAAGCTATTGAGCCATTCTTAAAATGTTAGTGAGCATTTGCTCAATTTGCGTTATTACAAAACAAACCTTTATAAATTACTACTACTTCTAGGTTATATCTCAGGTTTCCAATGTAATAACGATAAAAAACATATCCCAGTTTTTAAGCCTAATCAAGATCTATCAAACGAAAAGTTACATCAAAGCCGGTTCAGTAGTTTTATTGTGATATGCGAACAAACAAATAGATAAACAGACAGAAATTCTAAAAAAAATGTTTTATATTCAGAGACCTCTAATTAAACAGTAATTGTTCTCAAATAATAATATTATAAATATACAGACACAGCTATATTATGGTTTTAATATTACAGAAGATGGATGATAATATCATCATCCAATATTATTTAATTCTGAATCACCAAATTTCACAATACAAATTTATTTGCTCAGTTTTGCCATTTGTTAGGCTAGCATTCGACAAATGTCAAAAAAGCTCCTGAACTTTCGTACCTATGAACTTTTGTATCAAGGCAATGAAAAAAGGAACTTAAGAATTTTCAAATATGTATTTACAAGGGATATAGATATTTTGCCCAGTTTTGCACACCTCATAAGCGAAGCGTTGAGGTGGGTATACTCCCGTTTCACGCAGACCAACTGTTTTTGAAACTTAAAATGTCTCTATTTATCATATATTGCACTTGTAAAACAATATATAGGTACACACACATATCAAGAAAAAACACAATTTTTCACTCATGATATTTTTTATGCCATTTTTGTTATTTAAACTAGTTAAAAAAGTGTTTAAAAAAGTTCTGTCTTGGACGTCCGTTTGTTGTAGGTAATGTATGTTAACACGATAACAACCGAAATACTTTACTAATCGAGTCTTTTTTTTTCTCTTTTTATCTAGAGTATTACTACGAATAGAGCCCTATTACGTTTCACGGTCTGATTCGATGTGGTTTAAATGTTATTAAATAAACAAAAAATACTGAATATTTACGCTCGACTCGACACTAAAACCAGCGCCATACCTTTCATGAGAACTATTTCTATAGACCAATATAGAAGTACTTCTTAAAATTAGCGCTAGGTGTCTTATAAGACATGAAACCCACATTAGTACTTTTTGAAATTAGCGCTATCTACGTGATTTATTGAAAACTACTTAGTAAGACCAATACATTATTAGTTACATATCAAATCATTAATTTTATTGTGAAAAATGAAGATTATAAGGCGTGCACTTTTGGATATTCCAAAGTATTTATGACTCGCCTAGCTTGGAACTAAAGTGGTCCACGATACAAAATAAACATTTATCTTGTTTGTTCCTTTATTATATAATTTATTTCTGTTATTGCCTTGTTTCTATCAAACAAAGTAAATATAATGTTTACGGAATCTACTTACTTTATTTTCTACTATCCTGATTTTGGATAAATGGTATCCATCCATCCATCCATCAGCCTTTCGACGTCCACTGCTGGACATAGGCCTCCCCAAGAGAACGCTACAACGTGTGTTTCGCTCATATGGGGGATAGTGCCGTAATCGCCACGCTTGGCAGGCGGGTTGGCGATCGCAGTGGATGTTGTTAATACTCGAGGGAGTGCTGCTGCCCACGCGCCCGGTATTCTCTCAGTCGGCTCTTACGACTCCCATGGGTGGAGAAGGGTGGGACAATTGTAAAGCCGGCCCCACACGGCAAGGATAAATGGTATAGAACAGCAAATTGAAGCTTTGCTTAACAAGCAACACGCATTTCTAGTTTGTTGTGATTTTAATCCAAATTATTGAAACAACCAATATAATATACAAACCTTTAGATTACAAAACTCATGTTAGATGATTTTTGTTTTTCAGGAAATTCTGCCACGTTAAAAGTGACTTACCAAAGCTTGATTCTAATTGGTTTAGAAGCTCATTAAGCATTATTAAAGTATATATTTTATTTGTTTTATAGGAGGATATAAAGGACTTACCAAAGCCTATATACATAAATTGTATTCAAACAGATGGGAAGGAGTACCACTTTGGAGTTTTAGAACTAAACACACTCAATCTTGATGGTACTGAAGGCACCAAGAATATCTGGTACAGCAAAAATAATCTCAAGCTATATGAATCCAGTTGTTATTTCGGAGGCATGCCTGTGCTGGAGCATTACAATGACAAAGTATATGGATATATTAACGCCATGTACAATTGTTAAACTACCAAAATAGAGTATTAGAAAAATAGTATATTATTTTACAAAATCCACTAAAGTTGGTTTTATTTCCTTATCAAAACCACTACATTACTTTTCTTCAGTTAATTAAAATCCTTACTAAAAATATATGGTTAAAAATCAAAATATGGTTGTAATGTATTCATGTGTATATCCCATTATATTTACAAAAACATAAATACATTTATTTCAGATAAGAATAGATAATGCTTACACATACCGAAACACTTTGTACATTAAATAGTAGTACATTTAGAAATCGAAACAATCATTCAACAAGCTCATTTATCTATCCCAAATTTTTGCAGCCGACGTCTCCTTAGCTCATCAGCATCCGCATCAGTCTTGTCTCTGCAAGTGCAACATTTTAATGTTTCAATCTTTGTGATGAAAATAGTTCTCATCAGCAGTTATATACTTCTGTAACATGAATTTTGTTAAAGTAACTTAGTTAGAGCTCATAAGATCGAAAAAATTGACCATGCCCATGAAGTAATGAAAAAAAACAGCATCACGCCTGTATTCCCCGATGGGGTAGGCAGAGGTGTATTACACACCCAAGTGTGCGCAAAGGGGGCGAGCCTATTGCCGTCTACCGGGCACATTTCCAAACTCCAGGCTGCTACTGAGAATTTTTCTGTTTACGAAAAAGCTCAATAACACTGCCCGACCCGGGGATCAAACCCTCACCTCATCATGAAAACAGTAGCAAAACATAAAAAGACAGTAGTTGAGTTCGATACATAAACTAATGCATGCTTTATAGTTTGTCTCTAGGAATTGTGCATCTCGCACTGGGCCAGCATGGACTGCCTAAATATATCTCACTCTAGAGTAGGAGACCTGTCCCCAACAGTGGGATAATCTAAGTTAAGATAAATTGCCAAATTCAAATTTCTAAATACTAATTTTCAAATGTTTTTGCTAATTTTGTTTAGAAGTCACGGTTATCAACCCAATCCTAAGAAATAGCGCACAAAAGATTGTGCATAACTTTTGTTTCCAGCAATTAACTTTTTTTAAGGTAAAATATTGCATGGGTTAAGTAGCTTTTAAGCTTATTATTGTAGACCTTGATACGATACACTTTTGGCCGTACTCTCGTCTATTTTACCAATAGTCATAGAGATCATATAGAAAATGGCATTGTGATGTAAGCAGAGACAGTGTGAATTTAACCTTACCTATTAGAGTCTATGAGCGTAGTGGTATCAGGTTTTTGCATATTAGAGGTGACGTCATCTAAATTTGGCGGTGTTATTGTTTTACTGGTGGAGGGTATGGGCGACGGCTGCTTGTAACTGGACGTGGACGGCACCACATCAGGCTCTACAACTGGTGATGCAGCTGACGATATTGTAGGCTCTTCTGGTCGGCTGTAGCATCGGTAATTTTGTTAGAAAATAGTATAAGTATATAAATTCATTATGTATTGGTAAATTAGTAGTAAATCCTTATCTTCGAATAATAAAAGCCGGCGCGTGCATAAGCGCATTTTTTCTTTTAAATTAAGTGTGCACACCATATCTTAATGCGCGTAACTGTTTAACCCTATTGGAGAGTGGTTATGATATCGAGTACCTAATGTGTGTTTCGATTCCTACACAGTAAAAAGAATTTGGTTGAAGCATATAATTTGATTTTCCCGGTTTGGGTGCAGGTACTTATTTTCCGGTTATTGTATATTTGCAATGTTCCCCACGATATGGGGATTATACACTAGAGCGAAATTTAAAAAAAAGGATTTCATTCGTTTAAGGCCAGTGCGACAACAGGGTGAATATTTTCCCAATTCCTACTCATTTGCACCGCAATTTCATAACGCCAAAAAAATATAACTTCAAAATTCCTAATAATAACTTACGTTTCTGTTTGAGTTGAAACACTAGACGTCGTGTTTTGTGGTAAGCCAGACACAACTGTGGAATACTGCTGCATTAGTAGAACTGATGCATCCAACATCGCTTGAATTTCACGAAGCAGCTGCCAAACATGAGTAGTTCACACTTTATTTATTGCTTTTGGTGGCAGACATACCACAACCCACCTGACGGTAAGTGGAATCACCGCTCATGGATTGTCTAGCCTTCATTCAACAATATTAGGAGTACCTACTCTCAAGCCGTTACTCACAAATTCATTACGCTAGGGGCTAGATGAACGAATGGACGGCAATCTCCTGCTACAACCCAAACACATTGAAGTGCTTTACGATCGATCTTACGGCCGACAGTAGTACCGACTCGCAATGGGTGATAATTTCTCTATCCTTTAGACTCCTTATTTTTATGTGATACAACGCTGGTAGCAAACAAGCATACGACCCACCTGATGATAAGCAGTTACCGTAGCCTGTAAAGGTTGGCAACACCAGAGGCATCACTCACGCCTCCCCTACTTCAAGGAATGGGATAGGCAGTGGCAAGGAACGATAATAAGGAGGGGATATGCCTCTGGCACTCGCACTCACCATACTAAACAACATTAGTGTAGGAGGACCTACTGTTTTTTACGCTGAACTTCTGTAAGAGTAATTTACCAGATTGAGCAGGCCCATTCATGCTGGGACTAGATACTCGCGTTCCCCTGTTTACAACATCCACTGCGATTGCCAACCCGCCTACCAAGGGTTTCGATTATGGTAAAACCCCCATTTTGGGGAGGCCTATGTCCAGCAGTGGACGATGAAATGCTGATGGATGGATGGATTAACAATAAACATAGCTCTGCGTTAATGAATGCTATCTATAAGCACAATTTATTCAATGTCATTATAAACATAAATAGATCGTTAGTAATGAATGTTGAATAAATTGTGGTATAATGCTATATACTTTATAATTATATAGTTAAAATAAATAATAATAGAATAATAAATAAATATTCACAGACATTTTCACATAACGTCCTCTGGTCCCAAACTAAGCTTAATGCTTGTGCTATGGGTACCAGATTTCCGTAATCTTTTATGGATATAATACATATACTACTTTTTTTTGTAAATACATATATATAATAGATAGAAAACACCCAGACGCAAAACAGATATCTGTGTTCATTACACAAATAATTATCCTGAGTGGGAATCGAACCCACGACCTCGTGCACGGAAGTCGGTTACACTACCGACGACGCCACTAAGCCCGTCATAATAATAGAATAAGATCGAAAACATCTATTGGTTTGTTGTTTTACCTGAAGGCGAGCTTCAATATTCCTGCGTTCATTGCCTTCCATTCGTTGAAGCTCAGCCGTGGTTAAATTAGCAAGGGAAGCAGGACGCGGCGGAGGAGGAGGTGGCATGCCCCATGCCATCATTGCTGTTACCAATTAAAAACAAAAACATATTTATATCAATCAACAGACAATGTGTAGGGTCTTTTAGTTGATTTGAAAAACTCGGTCTCCGGTTTGCGTGATCAATATTTAAACCATATAATAATAATAAATTTTCACGGACATTTCACACAACGTCTTCTGGTCCCAAACTAAGCTCAACGCTTGTGCTATGGGTACCAGATTACGGATATAATATATATATTACTTTTTTTGTAAATACATACATTATGTAATAGATAGAAAACACCCAGAGGTAGTACAAATATTTGTGTTCATCACACAAATAATTGTCCTGAGTGGGAATCGAACCCACAACCTCGTGCACGGAAGCCGGTTACACTACCGACCACGCTACGAGGCTCGTCTATATATATAACCACGGTGTAGATAATATTAAGTTTGAAAAAGTAATATGCATTCAATAATAAACTAATATCTCTGTTTTGTTATGTTCACTTGGTATTCCCATGCCAGTTATAAAGTATTTTTCTCATCTACCTTCGAAGTGAATCATATGCTTTTGTTATTTACGTTGTATGGTGAGGTTCACAAGATCTTTTACCAAAGTTGTCTCATGAATTCCTACGGGATCCATTATATCGTTGCAGAAAACAAAATTTAAATTAATTTTAATGCTCCATTAAATTTAATTAATGAGAAAGCTAAGCTTGGTAAAAAATAATAAACTACATTTATCCTAATACTCCTGATACTCTACATCCATCTCAATCTCTCGTAGGCTACATTTCAGAAGTTTCACTTCTGCCGTGTGTGAATTGTAAACATGTACAAGTTCTTTTTTTTTATCTGTTTCTGATTTTTAATGCGTTTCTGAAATTATTTAACAGATATTAATGCAGTTTTCACGTGTAGATTGAGCTTGGCTTGAAGCAAAATATAGGCTTTAATATTTTAAGAAGATGTAAGTAAATAAGTTATGCGTATTTAAGTGTCCACGGAGACAAAATTGCGGGCGTCAGCTAGTAGGTAGGCATATTGAATGAAAAGGGTGCCTGGTTCAGTTGAATCAAATTAATAAGTAACTAACGTGGTGGCGGCAAGTTGGGGAACGGCGGCGGGGCGGCGCCGGCGGCGGGGGCGGGCGCGGGCGGCGCGGGCGCGGGCGCGGCGGGCGGGGCGCCGTCGGGCGCGCGCAGCACGTTGAGGCGGCACGTGGGGCACGTCTGCTGCCGCTGGAACCACAGGCGGAGGCACGCCGCGTGGAATATGTGGTTACACGGTAACTTCTTCGCACCTGTTTTTAAACACACAGATTACTTATCTAGATTAAATAATAATCCTCCTTGATGTAAATGTAGGTCACAAGAAGCTGCCAAATAGTCGCTAATGGCATACATTACTCCCTGTGTACGATACACGAGGAGTAATGCGTCTACCATTTCATATTGTTACATTTCGTTCACAAAGATACACCAATAAAGTTTAACGAGATCTATACAATTAAGTTAACAAATTATTTGTATTAAACCCGTTTTTTTAAATGTTTATGGTGGCAGACGAGCCACGGCCCATCTCATGGTAAGTGGCAACCACCGCTTATGGACTCAATTATACTTAGTCCATCTTTCATTTCGCGGATGTGAAATGAAAGAATGGACGGAACTGTAAATAAGAAAAAAAAGAAACTGTCCTCAATAGAAAAAAGTCAATAAATAACTACTACAGTCAGTCACTCTTGTTCAAATTCTTTCAGCAATACCACCCGCCAGCGAATCCCGCTCCTAGTCGTCATTACAATTTATGGTCCCGCTATAACCAAAACATACAGAGGTACTTCATAGTCAGTGAAATAAAAGACAAAGGTATCGACCTGCTCGGGCTCAATAAGAAGTGACTCCCAACTTGGTACCTAAGCCTACCGTGACACTAAGCAGCTAAATATCCTGACGTCTTTTCTAACTTTACAATAATTTCGTTTCGACCATTTAATCACTCAAACGTATAATAGAATTGGTGCAGAAATTGCAAATACAGGGGCCGGTCAAAATATCCACAAAGCCACACATACATGACGATTTTTTATGGAGTAGAATGATATAGAAAAAAGTTATGTCAGTATAATATATTTTATTACATACTATATTTTATTACATATGTATATAATAAACTATTATTATACAGCACTAATCCTTTGTTATATTATGCATATAGCATTGACGCTATTTGACCTCGAACATATTACTGTAGCTCGTTACAATACCTAATATATATCTTTATTGAACCACGCGTCAAAGTTTTCATTAACCTTGTTGTTAATCAAAACAATGCTCTCGTTTTTAAAGAAATCGCCGATAGTAATGTACGTTATTGCCAATCAGCATATACCTAATAATTATGATAATTTTTACTCATTATGCTATTGCACGCCTCATAAGCGAAGCGTTGAGGTGTGTACTATACTCGCTTCACGCAGAAAAACTGATTTTTCTAAATTAAAATGTCTCTATTTATCATATATTGCACTTGTAAAATAATATATCTAAAGAACAAACACTATTTTTAACACTCATGACTCATGCCATTTTTGTTATTTAAACTAGTTAAAATATCTGTCTTGGACGTCCGTTTGTTGTAGGTAATGTATGTTACCACGATAACGACCAAAATACTTTACTAATCGAGTCTTTTTTTCCTTTTACGAATTAGTATGATTACGAATAGAGCCCTATCACTTTTCACGGTCTGATTCGATGTGGTTTAATTGTTATTAGATAAACAAAAAATAGTGAATATTTACGCTCGACTCGACACTAAAATCAGCGCTACGCTATACTACTCGTGCAAATAAAGAATGGGATTATAAATGGCGTCGCCACTACTTACTTCTTCTTACTTTACTTCTCGCTCACACACTGTCGCCGTCTATACTCACACCTAACGGTATAGACAGCAAAAAAATAACGGTATTCATATTCATGTTGCGTGAACTATTGTATAGTTACGCCGTAGTATGCTGACAGTACAGGCTCAATGTGCCACCATTTATAATCCCATTCTTTATCTGCACGAGTAGTACCTTATTTCGTGAGAACTACTTGAACTAATTCTATAGACCAATATAAAAGTACTTATTTAGATATTTTTATATATATTTTTAGCATTTGACATGCTCGATTCGATCGATTTCACATTTTTCACTTTGTGTTTAATTCACTTTGTGTTTAATAAAAGTACTTCTTAAAATTAGCGCTAGATGGCGTATAAAACATGAAAACCTCATTAGTACTTTTTGAAATTAGCGCTATGTATGTAATTTAGTGAAAACTACTTAGTTAAGACCAATACATTATTAGTTACTTATCAAATAATCAATTTTATTGTGAAAAATGAAGATTATGAGGCGTGCACTTTTGGATTTTCCAAAGTATTTTTGTTTGCTGTGAAAGAAGTAAAATCAATACGGCAATCATTTAGACAGACATTTTATAAGGGTTTTTGTTTAACTGTTCTGTTATCAACCATTACGTAAAAATATTTATAGCTTTTATTTAACAATCGTAGTAGTTAGAGACTTCACAAATAGGAAGGCTGTGGTATTAGTATCACAAATTAAAATTACCTGCACTTCGCGACACACAAAAACTTCGCGATTTAATTTTTTATTAGAAACAGAAGCTAGCTGAAGTACTTGACTACATACTGCCTGATGATGTCCAGTGGCTATGCAGTTAAGTGGTAAAAAGTAGCTCCCATTATCAACCCATAACACAGTGTGTATAATTTAATGGCTTGGATTTTCTAGATGGTAAATTAAACCTCTCAAAAGGCTATGTACAGATCGAACTTGCACTATGTCCAGAAATTCTCTGTCGACATATTCTTGAGCAATCAGTTTTACTATGAGAAGTACTGACCAGTATGCATTTCCTCGCGACATATAATGCACTCATTGTCGGCAGCGGCGAGCTCTGCCTCCGTTGCGTCCGGATATAGTGTATTCATGTTGCGTATCGCACGGCGAGATAACACCACATCGTTGTACGCTTTCTTGAAACTCCTGCCAAACAAACGTATGTATGCAATATACATCTTTGTGGTACATATTGTTTAACTATAATTTCTTCTTCGCTCTTCAATTTCAAATTATGTATATGTAAATTAAATTAAAATCTTAATCCTTTTTCTACACATTGTTGGTTACAAGTTACAATAAAATATTAAAATTTCATGTGCTTAACCTCAGCAATCTACTTATGACAAGTGATAATTTGTATGTGGTTAAAGAGCCACGAAAGTCTATTTATTTCTGTTTTACAGATAACCACATTGTAAACAGATTAAAGGTTTGTATAGATTATAAATTAAATTAAAATCTTAATCCTTTTTCTACACATTGTTGGTTGCAAGTTACAATAAAATATTAAAATTTCATGTGCTTAACCTCAGCAATCTACTTATGACAAGTGATAATTTGTATGTGGTTAAAGAGCCACGAAAGTCTATTTATTTCTGTTTTACAGATAACCACATTGTAAACAGATTAAAGGTTTGTATAGATTATTTGAAACACAACATGTAACGTAACATGCAATGCAACATTTTGTGTGCGCGAGCGCACTGCGCGCACGTTGCATACATTCGTGGCGTGCTCGTTGGTTCCCGCCAATTGTGTTTTTAGACGAAGGATATGAGTGCACGCAGTGTGATTTGGCGAGTGATTCGCGATGTTTTTAAAGTTTTAACCTAGTAATGGCTGACGATGAATAAAAATGCCATCTGTACAATCAAAACTACAAAAGCCACTCACCTCATAGTTTCATACATTGGTCGGAATGCAAATAATGGCAAAGTATAAATCCTGACCATAACGGCCACAAAGCCAATGTAAAGTAACACCTTCAAGAAGTTTATAGCAAGTTCAGTGTATAACAGAACTGCAGCTTTACTCTCCCACGGAGCTTCCCACCGTGAGTCAATTGCATGAAGAATATACTACAACAAACATTTATTTTATAAATATTGGACCATACTTGCAAGAAGAAATTAAATAGCAATATTAAGAGTCACTTAAAGATTATAATTTTTTTAACATCATTGCGTGATCTAATGACAATGTAAATTAAAAATGATTGATGAAATGATATGTTTATTCCATTGGCAGAGCAAACCGCCCATGATGGAAAATTAACTTTGTGGACACCAGGAGTAAAATCAAGCTGCTGCCTACTGTGTACTTGTTTAAAAAAGTATAAACGTCATAGCATTGCAGAAGCAAGGTTATTCCAAAGCCTAAACTTGCATGGTAACCAAAGAATGAAGGGGCAAAGTATACTAACCTTGATCAAAATATTCACAATCATAATGATCAGTATGCTGTATTCAAAACCAAAGACCAGTTGTACTGAAGGGCCTTTTGATGCAGTAAATTGGTATGCATGATGGATAAAGTAGAGATCAGCATCGGCAAGCAACAACAACAATGTTAAGATTCTCACATGAAATAACCAACCTATAACAGGACTTCTCTCCATCTAAAAACGAACATTACAAAAATAATAAATTGTTTTAATTAAACCAAAAGAGTATATGACCTTACTGCCACTAACTATTGTTAGCTTAATCTCTGTAAACTGCATATTTATTATTTAAATTTTTTCATGGATTAACTCAGGTTTTTTAGTAACAAATGATGAAACTTAAACCTTCTATATTGAGGTAGCAATTCAAATTTAGGTGATAAAGCACACAAGCATCACAAAAGCCTATTTTAGACTTTGTGATCAACATGGATTGGGAGTACATATCCAAACAATTGTAATATGCACATTAATAGTCTTATATTCTAAATTAAGCACAAGGCCTCTATGAATTATAATAAATAGGTATGTATTAATGGTAGAGCCTTACTCCTCCCAGCATGAATGAACTGGCTCGACTGTGGAAGTGCCACATTCTCACAGAAGATCAATGTGAAGGAGTGAGTGCGAGTAAATACTCTTGTAATTATGTTTTACATAATGCCCAAATCGTTTTCTCATCTCCCCTATCATCTCATCTACCCACATGACTGGTGTTGCTAGCATTTTAAGATACAGCATTATGTTGTTCCGTGTGGGGCCAGCACCAAGAATAGCTCCACCCCATCGTAAAAGACGACTAAGGGATGGATGAATGGATTATGTTTGTTTGCCACCCATGTGATAATAAGAAAAAGGACACTCCACTAGACTTGAATGTCCTTAAACTAAACCTACCCATTCAATATTAATCATTAATAAATTTTATAGATATACTTGCTGTTACATACAAAAAAATTATTGATAACATTTTACATTACACTGCATTCAATATAAGTGTATGTAAATATTACACTACAAATAATAGACTAACTAATTATTGTATACAATAGTTGTATTTACAAAGTAAATAAACATTTCATAATGATTACTGATATCCTATCATTAGTACCTAGTTTATAAAAAGGAACACAAAACGGATAGGTTAATCAGCAATTTAAATTTGTTTAATTTAAATCAGACAAAGTTTATCTAAGCTTTGAGAACCAACACAGATGGCACAGTCCGCAAGTCCAGCAGATAGTGAACACATTTCTTTGTTTTAATATAGATATAGTACTTACATAGTCAACTCTGTCTTCAGCTAGCCAATGGAATGCCTTTAAGAACAACAGGAGAGTGAACAACGCAATAAATTTTGGATTGAAATCATCTCTGAACACAGTGAATGCCAAACATGTTTCTGTTATAGCATACCAGGAGCGCTCAATCAAATGCTAAAAGAAAATGTTTTTGTTTTGAGATATAGCTTTTACAATTACAGCACGCCTTTTAAAGCTTGTATCTAAATTTACCTCGAATTCAGCTGGACGCAGTTGCCCAAAGAATATCTTCCTCAGTAGTTTACCCACAAGTAAAACTAGGATAAAACCTTGCAAGTACATCACCTGAAAATATGTTTATAGGTTTAACAACTGATACATGTTCTCTGGAGGGTTTTGTGCAATATTGCTACTGCCACATCTTAGAAAACATAATATTGATAATTTCTAATGGCGATGTTGCAACCTTTTAAAAATTTGCGTAGAGGAAATTCAAAACAAAACATAATTTACTTACTGCCATGCTAGGATTAGAATTTGTTAGGTAAACTATCGAGGGGTAAAACTGTTTCTTCTGGTAATAGGCATTGCCAATTACCACAGTCGTGAGTGCGAGACTGATAACAGTTGCTAGTAGAGCCTTCATTTTGATATTAGTGTGATAGCAATATGCACCAAAATTTTCATGAGATGACCAAACAAATTTCTACGCGCACCAATATCCCGAAAACGTCAGTAAATACATTTTCAAAACATCACTTCGTATCTTCGTAAAACACAAAACTATTTCGTTTGACGTGTTCAATGTTCATTTGTGTCTTTGTGTCATTTGATACCACAGATAGAATAGAAAATACAGTCCTCTACCACAGATATGAACATTGACCCTATTTACAGCTCAATGATATTGACTCGCAGACTATCCTTTATCTTAGCACGCAGATGTCTGTGTACCTACCATTGATGTATAAAAAGAGAAGATCAAACTTTAAATGAGTGCAGATTACGCTTTCCTGAACTCATTTCGTTTAGTGTTGTGTCGGCGCGCTAGCAATCGCAACGCCGCCACCGCAACCTATCAACATGCCTAATAATACTAAAATCTTTTTTGAAAAACTCATTGTCTGACTCTTTTTCTCTCGTTCTTTCTGAATAGTGTAATTACACTCATGCATGCAGTTAAAAAAAAATCACATTATATGATTTCTCAATATTATATGATTGTGTCCATTGCGAAATGAATACATTTCAGTAAGATTTTATACACAATTTTAGGCAGGATTTCTATACACATTTGTGTATCCTTAATTTATAGATCAATGGTACCTACAGAATTAGTATAGACTACTGATCACATCTTAATACAATCAATATTTCGTGAAGTATGGACATGTTCATTTACATCTGAAGATACAACCTGGTATAACTTATAATAAGGTATAAAAACCAAACACAAATGAGATAACAGATTGCATCATGATACATTGTCACTCATAGAAACTCCACAATATATTTTGTCCTACTTATCTCCATCTTACTAGTGGCACGTGACTGAGCAACCAACCAACCATGGAACGTGAATCCGCAGTGCGGTAAGAGGCTTACAATTCCATATTCCACAAAACCTTATTGTGAATTGAAATCGGGCGCGCAATCAAAATCGCAGCGCGATTAATTTTGTAGCAAGATACAGAATTTTTGCGGAATTATTTCCGTACAACTTATTTTCTGCAAGTGCGTGCAAAACAATCCCATGTCACAGAATTTTGCGAAAAAAAATACACAAATAAAATTCGTAGTGCGCGTTATGCCTAAATACTTCTAAGATACAACCATAGATATAGTATAACATTATAGATCACCAAAGCGTATGAGCGAGATGAAAATCTTATACGGCAACATAGCAAGATGGAAGAGGAAAGCAAATCTAATGTCATTGGGAACCGTTTGAATGGCAGATAGTCTACTGGCGTCTAGCTTGAAACTGGCTTCGCGGTTTTTTATTTTTTTGTGTAATAAATCTTGTTTATTATATGAATATAACTTTTAAATACAATTGTTGTTTATTCCGTGAGTGCCTGTGATGTAAATAATGCAAACAATCCTGATAATTGCACGTTTCACAGGAATGTTCTCAAGATCACAAATTAAATACTTTTATTTTAGGTCATAATTGCTGATATTTCCTCTTTCAGTTACGGATTAATTTCAATCAGATTGTTACTGTTGATATTTTACACAGAAATATGTCGCATTGTTACATATTTGCAAGATTTTAGAAGAAAAGTTTTTAGGTACATATACACTAGGGCTTGACTATCGACAAGGTATATTGTCGATATTTATCCTAAATGTTTGGAACATTTTCTCCTAACACATTAATGGAAAAAGTGCAATAAAAGTTCTACAGCAGATATTGTCAGTCAAATCGATTTAGTTAGATAGATAATTTAAAAATTATAAGTAGGTTTATGTTGCTAAAAGCTGAGTGTATGATTCCGTTATAAAATGCATAATATTGTTGACTGACGTTGCTGGTGAAATAAATCAAAACTAATGAATTATGTTTGTTTGAATTTATTATGCCGTTTTTGTTTCATTAGTTGAAGATGATTGATATGTACTCCTTAGTTTATGCTACTGGCTACTTACACTATTTACGTATTTGATTGAATGTCAATATTTTAATGTCTTAATTTATTTTAGATAATAATTTATGTCTAATTATTTAGTTTATAAAAGCCAAGTTTTCTTCTGGTTTATCGTTTTAATGTGTCAATAATTATTTGAATGAGCGAGTTCGTTAAAGAAACTAATCTGTTTTATCATTTTATCGATAGTCAATCTAACTCTTAAAACTTACGTCACTATCCAACGCACACATTGACAAATCAAAATTGGTTACGCGTTATCGAGCTATCAGATGATCTATACGTTACTATATTTATGAATACAACCTCAGACTAAATATATCTAGACAGAGCGAAGAAAATTCTTTTACATGTATGAGCGAGATCACAAGATACAATTTACTGGTGCAAGAAACAGACAAAGTCATAGATTTTTGTCTTTGTCGCCGTAACCAGTTTTTGGTATTGTCACGATGTCAAAATTCAGGTTTTACATTATATTTACGTGTTAAATCAGTGTTTTGAGAAAAAGACTACGTGATAATAGTGTTTAAAAAATAGTGTACTATGCTACAAAAGCTACAGCGAGCGAAAAAATACAGGTATAACATATCATTAACTTAGAATAATAACGCTTAGAACCCGAGTAGGTCCAAACGGAGTGAAGCACTTTCAAGTTAGCCTTTCAAGGCTAACTGCGTTGCTCCTTCTGTCAGTGTCTATAATAAAGTGTCATTGTAAACATCTCGCATAATTTTATTTAAAAATGACTTACTGCACCGTGAAAGAATGTCACAATGCGTCTCATAACCACAATAATGATAGAAAGATTACATTTCACTAAATACTCTTTAACAATTAATAATTTTCAGTAATACATTCATCTAAACAGAAAATTAAATTTTAATCAAAATATTGCCAGCCTTAGTAAAAATTTTTACCCCGAATCAAAAAAATTCTATTTAATTCTATTCGTTTTTAGATTTCCATCCGATTCGATTATTGCTACGCAATGGATACAACCAATCCGACTTCATCGAAGCAAAGAATGTTGGAAACCAATTAGATACACAAAAATAGGTTCCGAGCATTTCGGTGACAAAGAAAAGTATACTGCCTTATGATGGTACTACTTGGTATTACTTGATATGGTATCACTATGGTATATACTTACTACGGTATTACTTGCTTATGATGGCAGATGAACCACGGCCCACCTCATGGTAAGTTGTAACCGTCGCTCATAGACTCAACAATACCGAGGGTATTGTCAAACCACTGCGCACCATTTCATTTCTCAGATATGAAATGAAAGAATAAACGGCTATCTTCTGCTACAGCCAAAACAGACTGACTGGCTTCATTCTTTTCTTCATTCACAGGATACGGTAGAACCAATCCGTTCGGGCTTGATGGGCAAGTAAGTACTTTCACTTGGTACCCAGCCCTACCACCAGTAGCGCAATGGGTGAAAATTGTTTACTTCCCTTAGTCGCCTTGTACGACACCTGCGGGAAAGGATGGGGTGGTGACACTTGTATTATTAGTACGGACTAACCACACTGAAAAATGGTAATTTAAGTTCCATTACATACAGTTGCATTATTAATAAATTACAATTTTTGTCTAAGTTCCGTGTTTATACTTACATCATCCATCCATCCATCAGCCTTTTAACGTCCACTGCTGGACATAGGCCTCCCCAAGAATGGGGGACAGTGCCGTAATCACCACGCTTGGCAGGCGGGTTGGCGATCGCAGTGGATGTTGTTAATACTATCTACTTACATATCCCGTCCTTTTTCCATACAAATCTACTATCTATTACAATTTTCTATCAGAAAATTATACACGAGATTTTGGTTTGGCAAAACTGGAATAGTGTGCCATTTTGCTCACTTTTTGGGAAAAATGTTTTTACTTGTATTATTACTTGCTCGTGTGTGTGAATTACATGACGTTTACGCACACATTAATCGTTATGTTGCTTCAAATTTGAGCGGAATTATAAATGACACTATCGTTCTAAGCGTTATTATTCTAAGTTTATTCATATGTAGTTGAAAATGAAATAATTTAATGATTGAATGCTATAAAGTGATATACATGGGCTTCTTTACTCGAAATTAATAATTGCTACTAAGATACACTCGCAAAACACGTTTTCTAGCTAAATTTCTATTATTGAGCATTGTTTCGGTGTTGCCTTATTGCGAATTTAATTTGCCCAGTTTTCATTTTATTAATAAATTTATATGTCATTTATGAGATGATGATAAAAAATTTATCATTTTAGGTTTTCCTCTAATCCAGATGCGAGATCGAAATGGGTGGATGCTAGGGGAAAACGAGGCAAATATGCTTCACGATATTTTGTTGATGTTTCATTATACATAATAAGAAAATAGTAACGTTGGGAGCAAAATCATTGCCAGTGAATATGTTCATGTAAGTATAGCTTTTAAAGTCTTTGTACTTCAACTTTGTAAGTAAATCTCAATTCTAGATTAGCGGTAGTCACCGCACTAGTCATAATCTAGAATTCAGAGAAACTGATTTGCTCTCTCTTGTGACACCTGCCTGGGATTTAAGGGTTTCAAAATAAAACCCAGGAGTAAAACAAAATTAAATAAGATATATTCACACCCCAAATGGTAGGTGGCAACGAAAATTTATAAGGTCGTGGTATTTGTCCTATTGCGAACTTCACCACTTATAGTACTCCCGTGGGACCGGCCATGAAGGACATCGTTGCGTTTTGGTCGTAGCAGGAGATAGCCGTTTATTCTTTCATTATATATCGGTCAAATTAAATGGTGAGCAGCGGCTTGACAATACTCTCAGTATAGTTGAGTCCATGAGCAACGGTTGTCATTTACCATCCGTGGCTCGTCTGCCACTAAATGCAATAAAAAAAAGTTCTTTAACAATTAATTAAATCAGCGCTGGAAGGATGATAATTCTTTACTTATTTGACCTAGAAAAGAAAGAAAAGATAATTTAATTGTTTTCTTGTGTACTACTATTTTATTACATATAACTTATTATTATTTACCAGATGAGATATCGAACAGAACGGCAATTTATGGAGAAGCAATACTTATCTTGCATCAAGGCTCAAAGTCTTGGTATTTCTCTACGTGATCGAATTCTTATTACGGAGGTAGAACGTGAATATCCGATATAGCCTGCCAGGTTTGCATGCTGAAGTGGCAATGGGCAGGCCATATCGCTCGACGAACTAACAACCGTTGGGGTAAAAGGTTTTCGAGTTGCGACCACGTATCGGACAGCGCAGCGTAGTATGGTCTCCCACCAGATGGACCAAATATATGATCAAAGCTGCAGGGAGCCGTTGGATGCAGTCAGCACAAGCCCACTAGTTCTGGTGCTCTCTTTGGGAGGTCAATGTCCAGCAGTGGACGTTTAAAGACTGATGGTTGGATAAATAGAAGGGTTGGCAGATTTACTTTTAAATAATCATGTTGATAAACGTTGCGATTTTCAATATAATATTTGTTTTGAAGAGTTTCTTATTTACGACCTAGTTGCAGACCTCATTCTTATTATCGTATAATTTGCCTAAATATGTTTAAATATTTGTCAACCTGGCAACATTTAAAAAAAATATTACTGTTTCAAGTGTGGCCACGCCGTGGCTCCGTCTAGTTGTTCTTAGTCTGAGAAGGGTTGTTTTAAATTGTGGTAAGTATTATGGTCTGTGGTTGTGGTCTATTGAGTCAAGTCAAAAAGTATATGTGTATATACTAACAATGGGACGAGTTGTACATTTTCGAACTCGATCTTCTCGAACCAAAATAATGGTCAACTCGAGTTGCAACTCGCGCTGACTCGGTGTCAATGTCAACGTGTCAAATAGCAGTAACTCTGAGTACAACTCGTAGCGTGAATATTATGCAAATGCTTATATTGCATTATGTTTCAAATGAACGACCGAACTGGCGACCGAGTCACCGATTTGGCAGCGATTCATCAGCTCGACTTAATCATACACAGAGATGAGCGTTGAAACGAATAGCACATAATTTAGTAGGTTATTTTATTTTAGCATTCAAACACGTTTATAAATCTGTTGAATTATCTATATTAGCTTATAAATGTTAGGAATCATGTATTGATCAAATATTAAAATCAGCAATATCTAATCTACATAATTTAATGAGAAGTGTGATCAGCTCGAGTCACGACTTGATTGCGTTGGCGGTTACATGCAACTACAGAACAATAATACTCAAGAGCATACAACTGTCGACGCGACTTGTAGATTGCCGAGTTGACTCGGGTTCGTGTAAGAGGAAGTCGAGCTGACTCGTTGATAGAGTAACTCGAGTTGACTGAGTTAAATAACTCGACTTCGAGTTGCCCATCGCTAGTATATATTAAAGGACTAAAGATGAGTGTTATAATTATATTTCTTCCTTTATCTGTTTTAATAATATCCGTTTGTAATATAGTACATACATAAATATTTTAAACTTGATCCTTGACAATCTTCCAAATTCCTGTACATCCGTTTACTTAAATCCTACTAAGATCCCTCGTTTTTGTCATTGGCAATGCGTAAATCACAACTAGCCATATTAAAAAAAAGTGAGTACCTATTCTGTGATTGTAGTTGTGTTTGACACACACACCCTGAGTACATTAAAATATTAAATATAATTGGGTGTGTTCCGATATACACTGGAGCACTTTTACATTTTCCATGTTTCGGTATCTTCGAATAACAATATTCAATAATAATAATAATTTTTAATAGTGGAAGTTGTTATATTTCTGGACGCTGTTGATCACGTGATCAAACCACTGAAAGCACCTTACCTCGAAGACGCCAGTGCACACAGTCACAGTACAAAAATGGCGTTGATTTATGACGTAATATATTTCTCTAGCATACTGCGGCAGTATACTGTCAGTCTATAACGGAACGATATTTCTATAGTAAGAGCACTGGACAATGCTCTCAGTGTATTTCGGAACGCAGCCATTATGTTATGAACACAGAGTACATTTTTATTACTTTACTGATAGTATAATAATATAGTCTCATGGAGTTGATTCAAAGAGTTGATTCCATACATTATTTCCAATGTGAAGTAAAAGGGCGAAATTGTTAAATATTTACATTGAGAAGGTGCGTCTAAAATATTTTTTTATAATATGTCTATTGTTGCACGGTGTTCCATTCATCACTTTACTTTCTTTTTACCTAGGTACGACGCTTGTTGTTATTTTCTTGTCTTGCTTGCCTAAATCGCTAACTTTCCACGATTATCTTTATTTTGGTACAAATTGTCTGTATATCATATGTATATTTCGATTTACAATGTGTATAGGTATCAAACTTACATAGAGCAATGTTTTTTTTCTTATACGGACTGAGAAAACAAGTAGCTTAAACATAAATATTATAGTAAACTAACTACTCCTCAATTTGCATTGTTAAAGAGCTTCTCTTTCTCACTCTACGTAAGCTATAAAGGATCACTCTACGTAAGCTTTATAGCTTACGTAGAGTGATCCTTTTATGTATATGAGTTAAAGAATTGAGATACAAAAGGAAACTATGTAGCATAGAAATAAAAATATAGTAAACTACTCATTGTTACCAGTCTGTATAATCCATTATTAAGTATAGACCAAAAGCTTGGAAAATACTAGAGAGACATAATAAATTACTATAAGTATAGTGTTCTTAACTATGTAGTTTGATCCCCCAATCCTAATTTCGCAGAACCTGACCTTTCCTAAAACCCATATTTTTTAATATTTTCTGGCTTATGTGTGTATTTGGTACCTCATAATTCAATGCTGACCTGAACGAAATGAATGTACACAATAATTATATTTGTTTATTGTTCATTATCACACCCTACTAAGGTGTATTATGCTGTTAAATTTTTGATGAACATGAGAAGAACCTGAACTGCAAATCACAGCTCCTATTAAAAGTTTACTATTGTGTACTACTTTTGCATGTTAAATATTAATATTTTGTTTTATTACAGAATTAGCAGACTTCAAGCACCTTAGTCTGTCACAGAAAATGGCAAGTAAAAGACATAAATATATTTATTTGGAGAACTACATTACAGTAACACTAATTATTTTATAATTTTTATTTTGTAGCAGGGAGACGATCCACCATTCTTGCCCGTTGGTACTGATGTGAGTGCCAAGTATAAAGGAGCTTTCTGTGAAGCTAAAATCAAGAAAGTAGTGAGGAATATTAAGTGCAGAGTAAGTTTACATTACAGTGCTATTTTATTGGGTTATTGGATTATAAAATTAAAGCAATTAAAGGTATTTTCAAAAGGGGTATTTCTCATTTAGCAAAAACTTTTGTTTAGTGTAATTTGATTCCAATTCCAAATTCTTAATGGATGATTGAATGTATAATATTACTTGAGTAGTATATGCCCGTGGCTCCGCTGCACCAAAAAGCCAGTTTTTAGGTTATATCGCAAGTTCCCGATATAGCAGTGGAATAAAATGTATATCATTAAAAATCTTAAAAGAAATGTTTTGTGTTTAAAAACGCTTATATAGCCTAATACAGTAATTTTTCTCAGATATCTTAAATGTACAGATACAGCTCTGTTACAGCTTTATTTAATAGTTAGGATACAAGCTTATTTCCTCTAGAAAATTATCTACAAAAATAGCAATCTGTTTCAAATCAATAAGAGTTAGTTCTTGTTGTTGTACAAATTATTTGTGAATGTGGAAAAAGACAACTTTAGTGTGAGCGGGATTCAACACTGCATCCCTTTCAATCTGGGGAAGTGCTCTAAGCCGCTAAGCTATCGCACTGACCAATGGCCATACCCAATCTCCACATCACATTTGTCTTTACTTTAATGTAGCTGAGCATGTCAAGTGCTAAAAAACAGATCAAAATATCTTATTGTTGTTGTCTGCTCAATATCTATACAAATTCATAATGAAATAAGGTCTTTTGAAAACAGACTCCACAAAATAGAATAACTAAAATGAGAATGTAAACACACAACTTTATAAATTCACAATTCTCGTGAATTTGTAAAGCAACAGACATTAATTTTGAAATCTATTTTTTATGTGCAAATGTGAAAACGAAAATAACAGATTGCCAATACTTTGCATCTGGGACGGTTTTCCAGTAGATATACTTTCAAATCCCGCTTTTGATTTATTTTTTCAATTACACATTCTCACACTTTGTTTTACTGTATATGGCTGATGCTTAAAAATTTAACACATGATCAAAATATTGATTTCTTTATTAATTATTCATCCATCCATCCATCCATTAGCCTTTCAACATCCACTGCTGAACATAGGCCTCCCCAAGAGAACGCCACAACGAGCGGTCCTGTGCCGACCGCATCCGCGGCTTTGACCAGATTGTTGGTCTATCTGGTGGAGGGCCGTCCTACGCTGCGCCGTCCGATACGTGGTCGCCACTCGAGGACCTTTCTTCCCCAAAGGTTGGCGGTTCGTCGAGCGATGTGGCCTGCCCATTGCCACTTCAGCATGGCAACCCGGCGGGCTGTGTCGGTCACTCTCGTTCTCCTACGGATCTCCGTATTACGGATTCGATCACGTAGGGAAATACCAAGCATAGCCCTCTCCATGGCCCGCTGAGCGACTTTGAGCCTTGATACGAGGCCAACATTCAGAGACCACGTCTCTGTTCTATATGTCATCACTGGTAACACACACTGGTCGTAGACCTTCGTTTTCAGACACTGCGGAATATTGGACGAAGATCTTCCTTAGCTTCCCGAACGCTGCTGAGTTGGATTCGTCGATTGACCTCTTTCTCGAAGTTGTGCCTACCTAACTGGACTGTTTGTCCCAGGTAGACATAGTGATCGACAACTTCGAGAAGCGCACTCCCGACAGGACCGGTGCTGAAATAATATGGACATTACACGTGACTTTCGTCTTGTCCATGTTCATTTTGAGACCCACTAGTCGGGAAACCCTGCTGAGATTATTGAGCATGGTGCCAAGGTCCTCCAGCGATTCTGCCATGACTACGATGTCGTCGGCAAATCGAAGGTGAGTGATGTATTCGCCATTGATGTTGATGCCGAATCCGGTCCAGTCCAAGAGCTTAAAGACATCTTCCAATGCAGCGTTGAAGAGTTTCGGAGACAACGTCTCCCTGTCTAACATCTCTCTGCAGTTGGATAGGTTTCGTACTCCTGTCCTGAACACGGACTGACATGGTGGCGTTTCTATACAAGCACTTCAGCACTTCGATGTACCGATAGTCAATTTGGCACCGCTGAAGGAACTGCAGCACCGCCCAAGTTTCAATCGAATCAAAGGCTTTCTCATAGTCCACAAACGCCAGACACAGAGGCCGATTATATTCCTCTGTTTTCTGTATAATCTGGCGTAGCTTATGAATGTGGTCTATGGTACTATAGCCTTTTCGGAAACCGGCTTGTTCGGGAGGCTGAAAGTCGTCAAGCCTGCGCAGGAGTCCATTGGTAATGACCCTCGAAAACAACTTATAGACGTGGCTCAAGAGCGAGAAGAGGTTTTAAGACCGGCTTTCCGCCTACTCTCAGAAACTCTGTGGTGATTCCGTCGTCTCCCGGTGCCTTTCCGTTCTTTAGTTGTTTGAGAGCCATTCTGATCTCGTACAGGCTGACGTCCGGGATATCTTCGGTAAAGTGCCGAGTTAGCTTGGATCTGGGATCTTAGACCAACCCGCAACGGGACCCTGGGATCTGTACAACTGTCCATAGAACTGGTAGACCTCTCTCAAAATCTTATCTCGGGGTGAAATGACAGTGCCGTCGTTGGTCCTCAGCTTAGTCAACTGGCTTTGGCCGACAGACAGATCTCTTGCAAACACTTTCGTGCCTTGGTTCCGCTCTATCGCCTCTTTAATGCGGATAGCATTAAATTGGCGAATGTCGTGTCGCACAGCCTTGGAGATCTGTCTGTTTAACCGCCTCAGGCAGGGCCAATCGGCTGAAGACTGAACTGTCATTTCTGTTCTCCTTTCCATGAGCTTGAGAGTATGGTCCGAGAGTTCACGAGTCTAACGCGACGGCCTTGAATTAGGCCGACCCGACCGCGTGGATAGTTTACACGAACCTGCTTTTCAAATCGCTCGCTGATTCGCACTCATCTAGACATTGGAAGCGATTTTGTAGTTCGAGCTGAAAGCTCTCGGGGTTCTGGTATTGGACAGGTGTTGATCGGAGCGTAGACTTCATCAAGCGTGACCTCTCGACTTTCGTGCTAATATTCAAGATGCCCCTGACTAGTCGGTGATCACTCCCAGTTTTAATCCTGCTGATCACTGAGACATCAATGAATATGTGTCGTTTGTCCGACAAGATGAAGTCAATCTCGTTTTTCACCGAACCATCAGGGCTAATCCAGGTCCATTTCCGCTGGGGCTGCTTCCTGAAGTAGGAATTCATAATTTAGAGACCTTTCTTCTCCAGAAAATCAGCTCCCATAACAACCGTGAAGTAGGTTTTAGGGCCTCCACCTCGTTGTCGGAGTGTGTCGAGGTCGGTGCGTACACCTGTATGACCTTCAACGAATACCGTTTGGTTATTCTGAGTATAAGGTACGCTACCCTACTCGACACACTTTCAATCCTCTCCACGAGACCTGCGAACGATAAACCAGACACCTCCTTGGTACTGGTGGTTGCCATCCCGGTGGAAGAGCGAGTTCCCGGACTGGAGAATTGTCGTGCCCTCACCCTCTCTTCGAACTTCTGGCAACCCTATAATGTCCCAGCGGATCTTGCTCAATTCCTCTTCCAGCTCAGTGATTCTTTCGCCGGTCCGAAATGTCCGAACGTTGTGCGTTACCAGGGCCAGAGGTCGTTGTTTGTGGTTTTGGCCTTTCCGCGACCGGAGATTCATCGCACCCCCTGCTCCGCCGTTACCGAGCCCGCTACCGTTAGGTCACGGAATAGCGAAGCTGCCGTGACTGGAAGCCATTTCTTGCTGTGTGCTCATATTTGGGGGGATAATGCCGTAATCGCCACGCTTGGCAGGCGGGTTGGCGATCGCAGTGGAAATTGGTTAATACTCGAGGGAGTGGTGCTGCCCACTCCCCTGGTATTCCCTCAGTCGGCTCTTACTACTCCCGTGGGTAGAGAGGGGTGGGACAATTTTAAAGCTGGCCCCACACGACCAATTAATTATTCATTGTGACACAATTGTCAATGATAAAAATCTTATAACATATTGGTTAAAATTGTTAATGTCCTGCAGGTTACATTAAAAGCTGGTGGTGGAACTCTTACGGTGAATGATGATGTTATAAAAGGCAACCTCAGAGTAGGCACCACAGTTGAAGTGAAGCAGGACCCAAAAAAGGATGCCATGGAAGCTATCATCACAAAAATACAAGACTGTAGCCAGTATACAGTTGGTAAGTGTTGGTCTATGTATTTCATAAATAATGTAAGTATAGTCTACTTAATTATTGAAACATTAGAAATGTGTACATATGTGTGTGCATGTACTTAATTATTGCAACACTAGAAATGTGGCTTGCCTACAAGCCACATTTCCATTTAATTTATTATTTCCAAGAATACATAACCTATTATTATTAAATTAAATTCACAAAATTTGAATACACATATGAAAACATAATTTCGAACAGTCTGAGGTGTGTGACGTGCAAGGACCGTGAACTGGGGATCAAACTCAATATCAATATTTTTGGTGGTCCTTGGTTTTTTCACCAGGCATGCACGGTTTTATTATTTTAAAAGGTTAACACGAAATTATGCAACTATTATTAGTTTGTTTAATTTAATTTCAGTGTTTGATGATGGTGATATAACGACGTTGCGAAGATCAGCGTTATGTCTTAAAAGCGGGCGGCACTTCAATGAGAGTGAAACTCTGGATCAGCTGCCTTTAACACATCCAGAACACTTCTCTACCCCTGTCATTGCAGGTAGAAGAGGGAGAAGAGGAAGAGCGCAGTAAGTTTAATTTTTATACCCGGGCAACTGAGCTTTGCTCGGCTTTTTATTTTTGTCCTTTTTCAAAGAAGATACTAACTCCGGCAAAAAGTGTACTAAAATATTTTTAGTACTATCTCTTTTTTTCCTTAAAAATAGCGTTGTTTTGAGATACCCAATGTATATAAAAATTCAAAATACAAAATTTGATTCAAATTGTTAAAGCCCTTTCCCAAATACCTACGTATAATAATTATACATAGCTCTTTAAATTCCTCAGCATTGTGTTAATATATGCAAATATAGATGGTTTCAATAAGGCAGTGTGTGCTTTACACTTGTCATACTAGGTAAAAGAATTGAATACGAACGCGACGCACAAACGGAATTCAAACTGCCATAGTATTATAAAAGTTGGTATGACAAGTTTACGGCGTGCGCAGGTCGGAGGAGAGCTCGGGCTCGTGCGGCGGGCGGCGCGCGGCGCACGTGGAGGCGCACGTGGGGCGCGTGGTGCTGGTGGAGGCGGCGGGGGGCGCCGAGCGGCGCCGCCCGCAGCAGCCCGCCTTCCCCGCGCTCGTCGTGGCGCCCACCGCGCAGATCAACGTCAAGGAGGACTACCTCGTCAGGTCCTTCAAGGACGGCAGATAGTCAGTATAGTAAACGCCTTAAATTCACTTTACATAATAATATTGTAACTCATTTCTTTTATATCCCACGATGGCACGACGGCAATGAAGCCGCGACCTTTATTCGTTAAGGTGGGAAAAATGTACCTAACGGCACACCCCTCCGTTCGGAGCAACGAACAGGGTGTTGTGGGTCCCTAACCCTACTACATGACCCCGCCGTATGCCTTCTCTCCGCCTGTCCTGACGGACCACTAGAACTGTGTATTATTACTTCAGTGGTAAGCCACAACCTACCTATGATAAGTGGTAAGTAATTTATAGCCGCAGCAATACCAAAAGCACTGACTAGTCGTAGCATACCGTAAAGATCGATCACTGTGCTTGAGAGTTGTGGAAATAAGATCAGCTATGTTCATCTTCAACTGACTTACATTGAGCTGCTTAACTCCATTTAAAACGAAGAAAATCGTGGTGGGTATACAAGCTGTATATATAAAGCCTCGCCAAACGGGCACCCACAATGCTAAAAGCATTAATAAGTTAATAATAAATGGTTAAAAAATTATACGCTTCTTCAGTAAGGAAATATTGAGATCAGTTGTTAGTGCTAAAACCAGAATAGACGCCGAGAATTCACAGAATAAGGACCCGAGTCGCCTGAGTGTTAATGCCTACCACACTCAATGTTCGGTCACCTTGCGCTCACAGCTGTAAATTTTGGCGCGAAATACCATAAATCACGCATTCCCGGTATCGGATGGGATTTACTGCATCGATTAAGTTTATTTAAATTACACTGGACAGGTACCATTAGGTAGGCTAGGCCATGATATGGGTTTATTTTGTTTAATTAGTAATTTGAGCAGGTATAGTACCTATCTACTTAGTTAATGTAATGCCTCGTTTGTTTAGTTGGTTTCTATTTCTGCAGCGCGTGCAAAGGATTTATAGGGATTATCTCGTAGAAATTAAGTTTACAAAGTAATTTAGGTACCTGTGTTATTCGGAGATACACTTCAAAAATTAAATTCTGCAAATGACCTCCCCGTTTCACTAGATGCGCAACTGCGCACAGTATAAAATTTTTCCTCTTAATCCATTGTCCACCGCTATAATCCAGCAGGCTGACACAATGTATTGTCTCACTAACCATGGTGATTTCATGGCCAACGTATAGGCGAACTATTTCTACTAATTATACGTTGGAATACCGTTCCGTCATTATGAAAATCTGCAAAGGGCCTGAGCACTATTTATTTCACACACTAAACATAAGATGTAACGCGGTGTACTCGCGAGTCACCACTGTGATTTGACGACGTTCCAATAAGACGAGCGGCGGTCAACTTAAGTTCGGGCGGGACGGGATGCGGGCGAGGTGTGATTGTTAGCAACGCCTCGCACACCCCGCCGTTCGGGCCAACAAACAGGGTAGTGTGGGGCCCTCACACACTAAATAAACCCGCCGTGTGCCATCTCTCCGCCTGTATTGGCGGGCCACTGGAACCATGTTACATTCCTTCAGTGGTTGGCCAAGGACCCTGAACTTATTTTTCAGTTCAATAAGGCATATATTTTACTTTTATTATGTATATTTATATATATGAAAAGTTTAATTAGACTAATATACAAGTACTTTGAAGGAAATCTCTGACTAAAAATCGGCATTAACTTGCGATATTAATAACTATGATTTTCAATATATGGCCCATGTTGTGTTACCAGCTATACAGTACCCAAAAAGGAGGCGCGTGAATTCCGCAAAGGCAGCGCTCCCTTAGAGTGGGCAGGTGTGGAAGCTGCTCTGCAATATCTCAACAATAGCGTGCTACCGCCACATTGGGACAGAGACACGCTTTTCAATGAGCCTAGAAACACGTCTGATGATGTAAGTATTTTGAGATGATCAAAATGAGTAGAGGATTATGCTCTAGTATGCCACACATTTCACAAATAATTTGTTCTTTAAAGTAGCTGAGCATGTCAAGCGCTAAAATACAGGTTAAAAAAACATTTATACTGCTTACTGAATCGTAAATATTAAAAGTTGATGATCAATTAAAAACCCGTGTCTTCATATTTGGAATCCAGAACTGTAGTAAAAGTTTGTCAAGAAAGTGCAATTAAGCAGATAATTATAGCATTGCAAAAAATAACAACTAGGATTAAAACCCTATGTTGTTACATCTGACCAGATCGGTATAGGAAGTCAGCTTGCTAACCACTATAGACAATGCTCATGCATAATAGTGACCCAATCATAGATCCTTGCAGCGTCCACAAGCTTCCTGCAACAATTGTCATTTAATGTAATATTTAATGGAATATATCCTGTACAGAGTTCTGACGACGAACCACGGGAAGAGAAGGATCACTTTGTGGCGCAACTGTATAAGTTTATGGACGAGCGCGGTACGCCTCTCAACAGGAATCCTACAATTGCCAATAAAGATATTGACTTGTATAGATTATTCAAGGTAAATAATCACCGCAAACAAAATTATATGTCACATCTAAACACTTCAGATTCAGACATTATTTCTAAAATCGTAGTTTACACTTATTTACCATAATATTCTCACAAGAGAACTATAATTTTCAGTTTGTCATTATTAGATTCTGATGTGATAATTAAAATCTTAATTTTGAATTAACATAACATTTGTGAAATCAAATAAGTGCACAGTAAGAAAGACGATTATATACGTTGAGTATTATATTTTAGGTTGTGGAAAAATTGGGTGGTTACAACAGAGTGACTAATCAAAACCAATGGAAAACTATTGCTGACAAAATGGGCTTTCATCCTGTCACCACGAGTATTACAAATCTCTGTAAACAAGCATACAAGAAGTGAGTTATTAGAGCATTTTTTAACTTTACTATATTAAGATAGAAACTCGAACACAAAGTTTGAAATGTGAATTCAAAAATATTAGTCACAAGCAGAAATTAAGTATTCATCTGGAAAACCGTTCCAGATGCTTTGCTAATTCAGCCATCGTGACATCTGCTTGGGACTATGATTCTACAAACTTATAGTATAAGTACTAGAAAACCTGGTATTAGTTCCTTTGGTTAGAGCAACGGTAGAAGAGGTCATAGCCTAGTTGTGCACTTGCAATTTGAATGATCGGCAAGGTTAAGCATTTTTCGCTCGGCTGGTAATCGGTTGGGTGACCAAAAAGTGACACCTGCCCTTCTCCGTGCTTCGGAAGACACGATAGTCCAAAACGAACAGAACAGTAAATCCCGACTGTCAAATAACATTCTGGTAGTAGTTTTACAGCTTGTCAGTCTTAAAAACTGACCTCAAGTCTTGTTTCTAAGGAGATGAGTTAGAGCAACTGTGAAATGTAGCTTTTAAGAGGTGATTTTAAATAAAAAACATACTGTTTGTTCGTGTCAGGTTTCTGCATAGCTACGAAGACTTCTATCGCAAGCTGGGTGTTACTTTAGTAGCTCACCCGCGCGGCGCCCGTACTCCACCGGCTGGTCGCTCGCTCATCCGCGACCGCGACCGACACCCACCAGCTTCCTCGTCTGCCTCCGCCTCCGCTTCAGCTTCTGCCTCCTCTACTCCGACAGGCACTCCCACGCAGGTAATCTCACCCTAACCCAGTTCTGATCACTAAAAGATCAGGATTAAACATAATAGGTCTTTGTGATGGTCATATTTCTGAGATGTAAAGATCTTTTTTACACCTATTAAGAGTGTTGTCAAAATTTAATCGTTTTTGTTTACCATGCAATCATGTAAACTAAGTCCGCTTTTTTGAAGTTGATCTATGCTGCTATGTAAATCTGTGCATATGAGCTCTGTATGTAACTTCATTCTATTTTTTCTGAAATTTTAATTCTAATATTGTCATCTTCTAAAGTTTTGTCAGTCTGTATGTCCTTGTAACTCAAGAACGGCTTGACCGATCATAATAAAAATCGGTGTTTAGTAAGAACACGTAATAGACTATATAATCTTATACTCCAAAATCCCAGGTCCTAAGATATTCTTCACCTTAGTAACAATCTTTTTAGGATTGTGTACGTACATATATGACTGTATGTATTTTCACTAGCTTAGGCCGACCGCCAATTTTCAGGTACCAGGTGTAAAAGTCACGTAAAAACATTATTCATATTTCTCAAAGTGCGTACTGATTTGTATTGTTTCGAAGAATATTGTTAAAAATTATGTATCGTAATATTATTAAATAAGTTAATACTAATCGCCCCGTGCGGAATTCCGATTCGATTTTTTCTTTAGCTTAGAATCGTGTGTTTCAGTGATTTACAAAATCGTATCTCAATGGTGTAAAACAGGGGGTTGAATTTAAAACATAAAAAAATTATCACCGATGAAGTCGTGGGCTACTGCTAGTTTGTATATATGATTGCTCAATGTATTATCATTTCACTATTTCAGCAACGTGGAAAAGATAAAGACTCTTCTGATAAGAGTGAGACTGAGAAGAGTGACAAAAGTGAGAAGGAAGAGAAACCAGAAAGAGAAAAGCCAGAGAAACCAAAGGAGAAGCCTCGTGTCAGTGATGAGGATGACAGTACAGATAATCAGCCCTTAGTCACTACAGTACCCAAGTAAGTTGTTACCATTAGTTATCAGAAGCCCAGTCATTTGTACATACGTTAATAATAATATGTTATAACATTTTAAAATAGGGTTGAAAAAGAGAAGGAAAAAGAAAAGGAAAAGGACAAAGAAAAGGAAAAGGAAAAAGACAAAGAGAAAGAAAAGGAAAGGGATAAGGATGTAGATAAGGAAAAAGAGAAAGAAAAGGATAAGGACGAGAAAAAAGAAAAGGATAAGGAGAGAGAGAAAAGTGCCACGCCCAGCAGCACTAGCGAAGAGAAGACTGTGATAAAGCCTCGCTCACAGTCTAAAGGCCGTACTATTACGCCAGTTAAGACCGATCATGATAAGAGAACTCCCAAAGGACGACCGTTGTCTTCTAAAAGTAAGTTATTGAGGTTTTTAAACGATATTTAACTATTTACGCTGTTGGGTTCCAAAAATGATACTCATTAATAGATCAATTTATAAGGAAGCTGTAACAATAAATTGATGTATGCACTAGCTGATACCCGCGACGGCATTCGCGTAAAATGATTATTTTCTTTTTCGTGCGGGACCCTAATTTTTTTCTATAATAAAAATAGCCTAAGTTAAGTTACTCCTTATAACATCAGCTATCTGCCAGTGAAAATCCTGTCCAAATCGGTCCGTGCTGATTGAAGAAGCCTTATTGTAGATTAGCCAGGACAGTCAGACAGACAGTCAAGAACTTTAAAAATTGTATTTTTTTATAGGAGTAATGTTTATACAACTTTCATCTCGCCTTTAGTAAAAGCTGTTATTTAGAAACAAATTCTTAAATTTCATTTAAATAATTACAAATGTACAGACTACCGAACCCGGCAGACGTTGTCGAACATTGCACTAACATTGAGGAGTTTTTAGTTTATTACGATTTCTGGAAATTTGTTTCACATATGTTAACTATTGAGCTACCGTAGATAGTACTTGCATGAATCAATTTCTATTTGACCTCCAAACTTTCTATTGGAAGACGTTACAAATCTATTTGTTAGAGAATTGATACACCTGCACAATTTTGTATTTTTTAGCCAATGAGGGCGCAACCGCTAGTGTTTCACGAGCGTCCCGACGACCACACGTCTCTACAGATAGCGACAGTTCCGGTCGGGCTTCAAGGTATTTTTTATAGTTGCTTATAAACTTTTCCCATCTTATAGTATATAGTGACTACAGTGGTTTGAGCAGTACTAAATGTTAGGTGTCAGGTTAGTTACCATGTACTACATTGAGCACAAAATAAATCATTCATTGAAACACAATATTCTTAAGGTTGCAATGGAGAGGCTAATGGGACAATATTGACTAAGGTTGTGGTGTTATCAATTGCAAGAGAATGATTTAGTGCACGGAAGCATGTCGAGTGCTTAAAATATACAGGATAATTTTTTAACCAGTGCGCAAACTTTTTTTGGTGGTTCTATATCAGTAATAGAACACATTTCCATTAATTGTTTAATCCGATTTCTTTATTTTTTTATACGACTTGAAATCAGTAAAATATGGACCAATCTTACGAGCAGCTAGAAGCTTTATTTTCTGCATTTTGATGGTCCTAAGCCCATGAAAGTATAAAGGAAAAATTGGATCTACTCTTACAAATAACTTCAGGTAAGAACCTAAACTTAAAAAGTTTATTTCGAACCCGATAAAATTAGCGGTCAGTAACCCGCATAGATACCTACGCGTCTGCGCATTGACCTAGCGCCGATGTAGGTATTTATAGAAGCGCGCGCGTAGTGTGTCAATAAAATCTGTTTCAAAAGTAAAACCTTTCATTAGCGATAACTTTATATTTTACTACTAAAACATATCAAAATAAAAAATACGTGTTTATTAAAATTTGCTTAAGTTTATTCTAAAATTTGCGCACAGGTTAAAAAATTACCCCGTATGTATATATAATAATAATAAAATATTCACTTCTGATCTTAATCTTTGTCAATGTTATACCATCAAATAAGGTGTCCCTACCAAACAAACCGAAGGCTCTCAGAGGCATAGGATTATTACACCACCGTAGTTCTTGATCCTGGATACTAAAGGCCTTCTTAATTTTTGCCCCACTAAATTCTGACTTTTAGATGTCTCAATATTTACGACCCTCCCTGTAAATATTACCTTCCACAAGCTAGACCCCCTTCATTCCTTACCCGTAGTAATGCGTGTGGAACTGCCAACGTCGCATTATTTAGATTGCCCCGTTCTCCCTTATTCCATATCGTTACACCAATCGATACCAACTCCTCGCACCCCCGTTGTGTGAACGTATTTTATGACATCGTGTTTTCTAATTGTCTCATATGCATGTACTATTATCAGATGTGGTCCTATAAAGAAGATGCAAAGTCGGCGCAGCCAGAGTGCTAATTCAGCGAGTAGTGGCAACACAATAGCCTCAAACAGTAGCAAGCGACCGCGCAAAAGAAAAAGTACCGAGTAAGTTACATCTTATACATACATATAGTGTTTGGTTCTGTAAATTTTATATTCATTTCCTATATTAGAGTATGGTATTGATCTAGGTCAAAGACTGCGAGAAACACTAGGGTTCGTTATGCATGAGAGATGCTCCTGGTGTGTACTGCTTACGATCAGGTTGGTCATATGCTTGTAAGCCATTCTAGCTTCCATCCATCCATCCATCCATCAGCCTTTTGACGTCCACTGCCACTTCAGCATGGCAACCCGGTGGGCTATGTCGGTCACTCTCGTTCTCCGATCTCCGTATTACGAATTCGATCACGTAGGGAAATACCAAGCATAGCCCACTCCATGGCCCGCTGAGCGACTTTAAGCCTTGATACGAGGCCAACATTCAGAGACCACGTCTCTGTATTATTCATTCTGGCTTAGTATCCTAAAAAACAACGGTGTGTGCTGCGCAAATTCACGTCCTCCGACTCGAGATCAAACTCGATACGATAGTCTAAAGTGCTTGGTTTAACAGCTAGCCTATATAATTATATCAATTCTTGTAGTATAAAAACGTTCCATATATTATATTAAAACCCAACGTCGCAATGAAATAGCTAGATGCTGAAATAACTGACAGTAATACAAGTGTATTGTTATGTTTATTGACAGACCATCAACAAACGAATCAACAAGAGGCGGTGTCTCCAACGTGAAGGCTCAAGTGGGTGATAAATTGAAAGTGTATTATGGGCCTACACAGTCAGAGTCTAAGGTAATTATTACCTATTTTGTCCCTGGGCCACTATGCATGTTCTGCAATATATAGACTATACTAGCTGACCCGGCAAACGTTGTTTTGCCATGTATATTATTTCTAGGAAACATTTTTTTAGTTCAAAAAAAATAACTATCTACTATAAGTGTGCGGGGATTTACTTATAATCGAAAGCGTTGTAGACAATGAAAGTATGCTTTATTTAGGATGTACTTTATTCCCAAATACATTTTTATTCAATGTAAAAAAATATTTATTATAATTATTTTCAAATAAATTAAATTATTAATAATTAATAAATCCTTCTATCAGTGTATTGGTGAAAAACATTGAATTAATATTGTATTCGTTTGCTTATTATTTGACTTACTTTTCACAATAATAAAACAGGTATATTTATTAAACACGTACACGTTTTTCGTTTTGATTTAAACTATTTCCAAAAAATGTTAAGTACAATATATACAGGTACGGTAATGACCGTTGTTGGCGGGAGCTCACAACACGTGTTTATTTACATGAGATCACTTAATTAACGAATAGTTAAAACTGTCTATCAGTTATTAATAAATTGCGAATAAATAATTATTGCACTGGAAATTAATAATAAATTTACGATGAGAGTAAAATTAACATGAGAGTTGCACAGAAAAATTAAAATAATACGTATAACAGTCACTGCTACGATCGATACACAAATAAAACCAAAAAAAAATGGTCGAAAACTATATAGTGAGTAAGACAGGAGACCGGCTTCGTTCTCATCCTTACACCGTGATGTTTGCTGGATGAGAGGTGACAACGGTAGACATCTAGCGGGGATAACTGATCGATTGATAGTTGATCAGTTATCGACCGGTGAAGGCGGAAGATCAAATTTAATTGAGAAAAAATCATAATTAAAGGAAATTATTAAAAATTAAAAAAAATCGCGATGGAAAAATAGGGGTTGATAGTAGAGAGGTGGAAAATCGAGAGTAATATAATTTTTTTTATTCTAAGTCATGACAAAATAAGAATGAAAATCTTGCCAAAAAAATTAAAGTTTATAATTAACAAATAAAAAATAGGGGTTGATCGTAGAGGGGTGAAAAATTTTGAGTAATACAAAATTTAATATAATAGTTTTTATTCTGTTATGACAAAATAAAAATAAAAATCTTGCCAAAACAATTAAAGTTTATAATTAACAAATAAAAAATAGGGGTTGATCGTAGAGGGTTGAAAATTTAGGGTTGCATGTATTTTTTAATGCTGTATCATAAAAAAATAAAAATCTATCTAAAAATTAAAAATAAAAAATAGGGGTGGACTACCCTTAACATTTAGAGGGATGAAAAATAGATGTTGTCCGATTCTCAGACCTACCCAATATGCACACAAAATTTCATAAGAATCGGCTAAGCCGTTTCGGAGGAGTTCAACCACAAACACCGCGACACGAGAATTTTATATATTAGATTTACATAAGAGATAGCGCATAAAAATAATAAAAAAATTTAGAAATTGAGGTTGTTATTTTTAAAGAAGTCATTTCCAGGTGACCTATGAAGCGAAAGTAATAGAAATATCATCTGAAGGTATGCTGCGCGTCCATTATACAGGTTGGAACACACGATACGATGAGTGGATCAAGCCTCAGAGAATAGCTCTCAATGTTACACAACATGAGCAACGGAATAAAAAGGTGAATATTTTTATACGCTGCTCTATGTAATGTACCATAGAAATCGTAAATTAGAGTAAAAAATACAAATTTTTGTTAAGATCATATTTTGTTTCAAGATTACGATTTTAAAGTCTGACAAGTTGCCTACGTTATTAAAATCGACGACAAAGATGGTAGTATGTAGTTTAAGAAATCTATAATAAGTCTTTACCTGTATAATTGCAGACTTTAAAATCATTATTTGATTGTTTTTGTTTCAGAATACGAGTATGAATAGACGTGTCAGACCAAAACGAACTGAGGGTAAGAAATTAAAGTAAACAAATAAAAAAATACATTGCTTAAGAAATAAACAAATAAAAAAAACACATTGCTTAAGAAATAAACAAATAAAAAAACACATTGCTTAAGTAACAATTAGTTTTATTTTTAAATTTTTGTAAACCACTGGACGCGCAGATGTCAGGTGTCGGCAGCAGGGGGCATTGCTGAAAATCAGCGTTGCAATGTTTAAACGACATTGCTGTATGCTGAGCAATGCCCTTTTTTCTACCACTTAAAATTGTTCATTTTTTTTATTCTTGTTTGTTATTATAGGCCATATTTGTTTTATTTTTCGTGTCTAGTTATTAGGTTTTACTTATAAGTGGTTTGGAATATATCTTTCTTTCTTTCTTTCAAATACTAATTGTGAACTTAACTGCCTCGGTGGTGTAGCGGTAGTGTATGCGACTGCTAATCATGTGGTCTCTGGTTCGATCCCCGGGTCGGGCAATGTTATTGAGCTTTTCCTAAAAAGAAAAATTCTCAGTAACAGTCCGGAGTTTGGAAATGTGCCCGGTAGACGTCAATAGGCTCGCCCCCTATTTCGTGGGACTTAAACATAGGTGGCGAGTCGTGGGTGCGTAATACACCTCTGCCTACCTCTTCGGGGAATACAGGCGTGATACTATGTTTTCTTTTTGTTTTTTTTTTAATTGTGAACTTAATTTTGTAGGTAAACATAGCGCCTATTTTATTTTCAGAGTCTTCAGCACGTTCTGATTCAGACACTGACTCGGAAAGTGATGAAGATGTCAAGAGGTCTCCTAAAAAGTCAGAAGAAAAGTCCAACACGAAAAGTGAGTCTACTCCTAATCTGCTATTTATCTTTAGTATGCTTAGTAAATTATGACAAATCGCAAATCAATATAGCACCACCGGAGCTCGTTTACAACTCACTGTCCAACAATTGCGCACAAGTCTACTGTGGACAAAATCAGCTACTGTGCCAAGTTTGCCAGATGGGTTGGCTTCGCATTATACTTTGAGTCATGCTTCTCGCAGTAATATTTTTTACGTAGTTTTACTTACTGGTTACTTATTACGACATTTAAAAAAATTATTACATTATTTATCCTTATTCCATTCCATGGCGTACTTTCAAAAGTTATGTTTAACCTATTTACTTAATTATAGGATGTAATAATATAGTTATCTATTTGACTTGAGTTAGCGAATGGTTAGCGATGTAAGAAAACGTCGATTCTAACCTTGAATATCGCTATCCCTTAGAGAACCTGAGATCAGGTCTCAGTCACGCCATTAGAAAACGAATACAAATGCAATTGGGAATAGTCTATACAATTACGATATATTACGTTACTTTTGCGAGTGCGTTGAGCGTCCACTTTCATGGCTTTAACGACTAAAGTAACTGTTAATATTAGTAGGCAAGCACTTGCCTTGAAACCGAATTTCTACTCCAAATAGCCATCATTGAACTTTTTATGAACATCATTGAAGTGTTTTTTTGTAATAAACATTATAATTTATTGCAAAAAAAGCATTTTTCATTTCATGTAATTCGTAATTTGCGTAAGGCGAGTCTTGTCTCTCTATTATTTAAATCATTATATTTTGCAGCTCCTTCAAGATCTAAGGATATAAAATCAGGCGACAGTAGTTCAAGTAAACCCCGTAAGAGACCTGTAAGGAACATCTCAACACCTACAACAATTTCCCCAGCAAAAAAACCTCGTGCTAATGTCACAGGGCGCGACTACGATCTCAACGAAATCAGATCGGAACTCAAAGGCTTGCATTCTGTAAAACAAGAACAGGATGAAACAATGAAAATTGAGGATAAAGACACGGCTCCTACATCTAGTCAAATGAACCCCCAGACATCTGAACCTACACAATCAGAGAAACAGCCGGAAGATGTTTATGAGTTTAAAGAGCCAGAACCTTTTGAATTGGAACTGCACGATGAGAAAAAGAAACGTACACATCGCATATTTGATGATATATCGCCAAGCAAATACACTTCAACATTATCTAAATCTTTGAGCGAAGAAATATCTGAGGATACCATGCGTATCCGAACTTCCTTACGATCACCCCCCTTGTCGCCATTTAGAGATTTTGGTAGTTTGAGAGATGCAAATCAGCCAAGTCCTGAAGACGACTCCAAAGATGGACTCTTCTCTTTAGATGATGATTCGTTTCCAGGCGAAGGTAGCTCGGGTCCAACTTTTGAGGGCTTCACACCAGCTAAGAATCAAGAAACATATTCTAAAAAGAGCAAAGTTTCTAAGTTGAGAGAACTTATAGATGATTCCCCAGATAGCCCAGCTGACGATGAACAGTCATCAGACGATGAACCAGAAGACATATCATTAAAAGATGAAGGCAGAGACACGACACCAACTTCAACAGTAATAGAAGAAATAAGATCACCAGAAACCACGTTAAAAGAAGAACCGATGGAGCTTGAACCGCCTTTACCTATTAATGAAATCTTAGAAGAAAAAGTCCCATCGCCAAAAGAAAAAACTCCTGAGCCACCAAAGACATTAGCAACACAAAAGAAACCGGACATTCCACCTCAAAAAACAATTGCTTTTGAAAATAATACAATAGTAAATGTTACTACAAAAAATACTGTCACCCCAGCAACCCAAACTGCCATTATTCCAAGTGCATCTATTGATTCACCAGCCGGGGTTTCCACTCCCACCCCGACTCACAGCTCATCATCTCCCATAACAGAACTAAAGAAGAAGGAAAATCCGTCTACTACGAAACTCTTAGAAATGCCTAAAATAAAAACAGTTGATATTCCAAAACCCAAACCAGTTGAGACTCCAAAAGCAAAAACAGTCGAGACTCCAAAAACAAAAACTGCAGAGACCCCAAAAACAAAAACTGTTGAGACGCCAAAAACTAAAGTTGTTGAGACTCCAAAAACGAAATCCGAAACTCCCAAAACAAAAATTGTTGAGACAGCTAAAACAAAATCAGATGTTCCTAAAACAAAAATTCCAGACACTCCTAAATTTAAATCATTGGAACTCCCTAAAGCGAAACAATTAGAACCCCCAAAAACCAAAACACTAGAACCGCCTAAAGAAGAACTAAAGAAAGAATTAAAAAAAGAAGAGCCACTTAAACTATCAGTTTCTTTGCCGACTCTAGAGCCGAAAAATAACATACTTAAAATTGAGAAGACAATGAGACTGGGGGCAGATTTAGAGTCTTCATCATCTCAGTTACAGCCTCCTTCTAGTCCACTTATTGATACCGAAGAAGATAAGTCAGAGCCGGATAGTCCTGCAAGAATCGATGTTCTACCAGAGCCCCCACCCGGCTTCTTACTGCAGTCTGAGGGACCCAAAATAGCAGAAAAGCTGCTAAAAGCTATTAGCAGTGCTAAGAGATTATCCATGTCCCCTCCACCAGCAGACACTCAACCGGATACAGCTAAAGCTGATACACTAAAGACAACAAAGGCTGAACTCAAACTATCCCCTATATCATCTGACACAAAGACGGTGGTAAAACCAGAACCACTAAAGCCACAGGCTAAGGTTGAACAAGTGAAAAAGGCAGTGGAAAGCACCACAGACTCTATATTTGGTGAGCCCTTAAACTTTGTGGATCTAAAGCGTGATGCGCTTGATATTAAAAAGACTAAGCCTGATGAACCATTGCCTAGATTACAAAGTCCTTTAAACATTTTAGAGCGAAGGAAAAGTGTTGCGGATTTGCCTTTAAGTGTTCCTGGAAAGAATAATAAAGTACTGAGCGATACAATACAAAAGCTTTCAAGTCAGATTAACCAATCTGCTGCAGCAGCGGCCGCTGCTAGTCTACCATTAGCAGTTTATCCTGCTGAACAGAACAGAAGCGAATCCAGCGATTCCGATGATTCCGATCAAAGGTAATTATCTAAACATAATTGTATCTATTCTCTTTTTTTTCTGATTAAAGTGACCACTCTAACATATAATTATGCACAAGTGGCATCTACATTCCACTTGAATAACGCTCATATTTTTGGATCTTTTTTTATTTTATGGTCGAGAGATACATATATGATGTTCAATAATTTGGCAGACATATAAAATGTTAATTTAATAGTCCATAGACTGAAAAAATTAAAGCTAGTGAAAAATAGGCTGTCATTGGTGGGCATTTATGGCAACGATATATTTAATACTTTCTGATATTTACGCGAAGCTACTATTAGAAAGCTCTATAGTATTATAAAGTTGTAACAAAGCTATGTTTGTACATTGAATATAATTCAGCTATTTGGGCGTTTCTGACCAAAATTTTTTAGAAGTTTTGTTCTGTTTTGTGGTTTGTCTGTCTGTTTGTTTGTGCATCACGCAAAAACTAATGCATGGATTTTGATGAAACTTAATTGATTAGGCTTAAAAACTGGTATACATTTTATTATGCTCCTATAATGGAAATTTGAGATATAACTTCTTGGGCAAAGCTATGATATAAATATTTTCCTGGGCATCTACCATAATCTAGTATTATTTGCAGAAGATATTACATACAGAGTAAATGCTTAAATAAGATTAGACTCGTGACGGTCTTGCTTACCAGATCATGAATTTACAAAATCATATCATAGAACAAAAATAAATATGGAAAAATAACTTTGTTTAATTAATAAATAATAATATTAAATTATGGTGAAAGCCAGTACCTAAACAAGGAAAACAGAATAAATTGGCCACTTAATGCTCGTAAGGGAAACATTGATAAATGATTTTGGGTTTAGGTTAATAATCGACAAGTTATCGGTGGAGGAGTGGGGGGCGGAGGTGGGGGGCGCGGTGGCGGGCGCCAGCGCGGCCACGCGGGCGCTGCACGCGGGCAAGTCGCTGGGCGAGTGGAGCGGCGCTGAATCGCTTCTCATGCTCGAAGACGCCTGCAAGAACGAGAGGAAACATAGTGCGTATCAAACATCCTTACCTTTGTCGCACATACTCTGTCGTTACTGTGTTATTAAGTACTACAGGAATATCTAATTTAGGTTGCGGTTATATATTAACATTACTGCTGCATTAAAAAATATAAGGCAACCAACTTATTGTAACTTATTTGTCCTTTATTACTAAATAAAATAGCGTGTATCTATTTTTCGTGGATAAAGCGAGCGTTACTTTTAATGAATGTATATTTTCTCTGGATGGTTTCTTATCATTGAAGTTTATTAATATATCAGTGATTTAAATATGTATTTTGAAATTTGTGGTTGCGCAGGTGCCAACGTGGTGGTGGCCGGCAGCGGGCGCGCGGCGGCGGGCGCGTGCGAGGAGGACGGCAACATCTCGCTGCTGCTGTGCGAGGAGACCATCCCCGGCTCGCCCGCGCCCGACGCCGAGCCCGCGCCGCCCAGCCTCCGCCTGCACATGCCCTTCGCCTCCGCGCCGCCGCACCACCACGTGCACTCCAAAGGTACGCGATCGTCTCGGGATACCTGTGGCAAATAGGCACTAGCTACTAACGTGAGCAACGCAGTGCCGTGATTACACAGTGGCGACGAGCGTGGGAGTCTCGCTACTGACCTTGGTTTTGTCCATAATCTGGAGCGAAATCGCATGGGAGTCCGCCGCCTCGTTCTGCGAGGAGGTAATATACGCCCAGGAGGTGATGCAAAGGCCAGCCTCCCGACCCGCAGAAGACGCACTGGGCGCTGAAGGACACTTACCGATCTCCGCTCCCCATGAGCGCAGGCCTGAGAGCAACGGACGGCCCTACGTCCGTAGTAGAAGCAGACCCGAGACTGCGATGTGCCTGTATTCCGCGCACGTCTCTCTGCGAACGAGAGAGGGCTGTGCCCTCCAAAACAAGTTATTCCTTTTTCCGTCCAATGAAAATAAGCACGTTTTATTTTTTCCTTTAATAAAATTTTAATTAACAAGTCGCTCGTGTCAGTTGTTTCTAACTTTGACGATTTATAGTGCTATATAATAAGCCTATAAAATAAAGATATTTTTGAATTTGAATTGGAAGATAAAACCATTGCAAGGTAATTAGAATACCCCATTTATAGAATTAAAATAGATAATATTTTGTAAGCGCCGAGAGCAGCATATCAATACGAACCCCTTTAAGACTTATGTTTTATTGGACAGAAGTCTCGAAAAATCGATCACGTTTTGAAGGCCAACACGGAAATAATAGACAGGCTACAGGTAATCTGACAGAGCACTGGCAGGTTTAAGTCGGTATGGAAATAGGCACCTTCACTCGCCAATCGCCGCGTCTAGAATCTGAGATAATCTTCCCGTCTACCCCGGCGGGGCGATACAAAGTACAGTTCGGACCACAATACTTTTTCAAAGATTGTATCCAAATATGATTAATGGCTAGCTTTTAATAATAAATACTCATTCTGCTCAAAATGTTTATAGTTCACAATTAGTGTATTGTAAGTTGTAATAAAATAGACATCTTAATATATTTTCTTATAAGAATCCTAAATTCACTAACATTAAAATAAATGAGTTGTCTAATTTCTTCTCCTGTAGAAGAAATAATAAAAGTGTAAAAGTTCTACCCCTTTTTCTGTTCAACTATTGGCCACGGGTCTCGTCTCATGTTGAGGGGATTAGGCGACGGTACGCTGGCCTGGGTTTTGGCTGACTTCATAAGCCGTCGAGAAAATCTCAGGCATGCAGATTTCCTAACGGTGTTTTATTTCACCGAGCTGCAGCCTTACCTCGAACTCTTATTGCGATCCAGTTTAGGGCCTAAACTGAACTGAATCGCAATTTCATACCATGACGGGTCAAACACGCAACACTCGTACTCGTAATCGTAATCTTTTGTTTTTTGCCGAATTCGCACATAATCTAAATCGCAAACATGACTTCTTGTATTGAAATTCTTACCATGAACTTACTTGACAACCTAAACAAGATCGCTCAATTAGACATCATGGTACGAAACACAACAACACACCTATTTTGAACTGCGTCTGAATCGACCCGCTAGCTAAGAGTTTATGGTAGGCCTGCAGCTATTGTAAACAAATTAATTATAAACAAATACGCACATAATTTCGAAAAATCTCGGTAAAGTCAGAGGTGTGTGCCGTACTTGGTCTGGATCTTGAACTGGGATTCAACTCGATACCACTGTCTTTGTAGTCTTTGGTTTTACCGCCAGGCTATCACTGTAGACAGATACATGATTTATAAAATAGTGTAATTAACCAGAAACGATGAAGTAACAAAAAGTATATACAGATGACCGTCGTGGCGAGGGGTCCCGCGCGGTGGCGGCGGCGGGCGCGGGCGAGCCGGGCGCGGGCTGGGGCCGGCCGCGGCCGCTGCTCGACAACACGCCGCCCACCACGCCCGACAGCAGCCTCGACATGTCGCCGCACAGGTAGGCCTCGTGGACTCCCTTACCTCACTCGCTACAGCCTCATTATATGGACTCCTGAGGCGTCTGTGCCGTCGCGGGCGAGCCGGGCGCGGGCTGGGGCCGGCCGCGGCCGCTGCTCGACAACACGCCGCCCACCACGCCCGACAGCAGCCTCGACATGTCGCCGCACAGGTAGGCCTCGTGGACTCCCTTACCTCACTCGCTACAGCCTCATTATATGGACTCCTGAGGCGTCTGTGCCGTCGCGGGCGAGCCGGGCGCGGGCTGGGGCCGGCCGCGGCCGCTGCTCGACAACACGCCGCCCACCACGCCCGACAGCAGCCTCGACATGTCGCCGCACAGGTAGGCCTCGTGGACTCCCTTACCTCACTCGCTACAGCCTCATTATATGGACTCCTGAGGCGTCTGTGCCGTCGCGGGCGAGCCGGGCGCGGGCTGGGGCCGGCCGCGGCCGCTGCTCGACAACACGCCGCCCACCACGCCCGACAGCAGCCTCGACATGTCGCCGCACAGGTAGGCCTCGTGGACTCCCTTACCTCACTCGCTACAGCCTCATTATATGGACTCCTGAGGCGTCTGTGCCGTCGCGGGCGAGCCGGGCGCGGGCTGGGGCCGGCCGCGGCCGCTGCTCGACAACACGCCGCCCACCACGCCCGACAGCAGCCTCGACATGTCGCCGCACAGGTAGGCCTCGTGGACTCCCTTACCTCACTCGCTACAGCCTCATTATATGGACTCCTGAGGCGTCTGTGCCGTCGCGGGCGAGCCGGGCGCGGGCTGGGGCCGGCCGCGGCCGCTGCTCGACAACACGCCGCCCACCACGCCCGACAGCAGCCTCGACATGTCGCCGCACAGGTAGGCCTCGTGGACTCCCTTACCTCACTCGCTACAGCCTCATTATATGGACTCCTGAGGCGTCTGTGCCGTCGCGGGCGAGCCGGGCGCGGGCTGGGGCCGGCCGCGGCCGCTGCTCGACAACACGCCGCCCACCACGCCCGACAGCAGCCTCGACATGTCGCCGCACAGGTAGGCCTCGTGGACTCCCTTACCTCACTCGCTACAGCCTCATTATATGGACTCCTGAGGCGTCTGTGCCGTCGCGGGCGAGCCGGGCGCGGGCTGGGGCCGGCCGCGGCCGCTGCTCGACAACACGCCGCCCACCACGCCCGACAGCAGCCTCGACATGTCGCCGCACAGGTAGGCCTCGTGGACTCCCTTACCTCACTCGCTACAGCCTCATTATATGGACTCCTGAGGCGTCTGTGCCGTTATCCATGACATTTACTGCTGGCTGTAACAGTGTCGTAGCGGAGCCTGGTACCTCGCTACGACCCACAGATATTCATATATCCACAACAGGAACGTCGGGAAGGATAACATATACGAATTAGTGTGCTCAGATTATTCTCATACCATAAAATGAATCATTTTAATTTGCTCAATTTAAACTATCTTATAATAATTTTAAACTCACCAGGGAGCGGCGAATATCAGAGAGAGATAGTCCTTCAGAAAGAAAAGACGATGAGGATGAAGGCAGAGCTAACGATGGAGTTTCTAATGACGTCGACAAATCTCACGGTTAGTAAACTCGTAATTGTGTTTTATCAACACATTGACTACTGCGAACGTGATCCGTTTCGTTCTTTGAGAATATGTTCAACTGATAGTCCTTAAATATACATCTCGTGATATCTGACTAAACCTTAGAATAACGTAATCTCTCTGGGTTGCAGAGACCCAATGTTAGCCAGTCCCGTGTTAAAATTGATTATAACCGAATAAATATATATATATAATATACCATGGCCCAATAATACAGGCCTGCTCAAATCGCGAAATGACATATAAAATTTTGCCGTGCATACGTCATCAACAAGGCAGCATTGGCTCTCAATTTTTTATTCCCCACAATTTACCCTTAAAGTATGATAGAAGTCCGAAATAAAAAAATATTACTGTCTATAAAAGCTAAAATATATTAAACTAGACTCTACCCACAACTCCGTCCGGGTGGTTTCAGAATATACGAGGAGGGATCAAAAAGTAGTGAGAATGAGATAGAATATAATGACTATTGATAACTTAATAATTTATTTTTCTACATAGTCTCCGAGTCTCTACACACCGAGTCCAACGCTTTTCCAAGGCTACAATCCCTTTCAAAAAAAAAGATTTGTCTTGGTCCTTTTGAAAAGCTCTCCACAGCATCCATCACCTCGTTATCGTCTTCGTACCTGTTTTCCCTTAAGTATTCTTTCTATTTGGGGAACAGATAAAAATAGCTAGGCGCCAGATCTGGTGAATAAGGGGTGGTCAACCAATTCGAAGCCAGCTTGCTGAATGGCTGCCATCGCAACTGTCAACCTGTGCGCGGGTGTGTGATGAAACAACCCCCTCTCCTTTTTTCTTTGACGGCAATTTGAGGAACAACTTGGGAACAAAAGCGGCATAATATTGGCCTGGAATAGTGGTTCCACGCTCCAGGTAATCAATCAACAATATCCCTTCTGAGTCCCAAAATATTGAGGCCATAACCTTGCCAGCCGATGCCACGGCATGAAACTTCTTTGGGGTCGGTGATAATGGGCGTTTCCATTGCGAAGATTGCTGTTTTGTCTCGGGATCAAAATGATGGACCCATGTTTCGTCCATTGTTACGAAACGAGACAAAAAGTTTTCAGAATCTTCTTGAAACTTGTCCAACAATATCTTCGAAATGTCAAGTCGATTTTGTTTCTGACTGTCGGTTAACATTCTCAGCACCCATCTTGCGGAGACTTTTCTCATATTCAAAGATTGCTTCAATATGAATTGAATACTTCCATATGAAATGCCCGTTTCTTGAATTAAGTATCGGATAGTAAATCTTCGATCGCTCTTACTTTATATTTAATAAGTTTACATTACGCATGTAAGATTAACTATTTTAGAATTTGATTTCCTGAACTACCGTTCTAGACGCTCTGCATACTGAGCTATCGTGAATTTAGCTCAGGGCTATCAATTTCTACAACACCTTACCTTCCTAATAACTTGGTGGGTACACGCGCCTCCCACTTTGCAGGTTAATGGCCGAGCAGGTAAGCACTTGGCTTATAAAATATATATAAAAATCACAAAATTGACAGATTAAATTCAACTTGGGTCTTTTTTTTTATAAAATATAGTAGTAGTAAAATTTGTAAAATCATATTACTGTGGGTAGATGAAACCGTTGAAACAACATATCAGCATCTAAGTGGACATCTACCATCTAAGTCCACCCGTGATCATGAATGCTGTATTATAAAATATAGTGTTCGGAATTGTGTGCTGAACTAAAATTATGTTACTGACATACAAGATTTAGCTCAAATTACGCAACAAATTACGGACACAGAGACTTGCTTGATTTGGTCATGTGGTCAAAAGAGGAGATGCCTATGATTAGGATAGTTTTTAATATGACTGTGCGTGTAAAAAACGAAGACGGCCCAATTGTGTGAATGACAATTTAAAAGTTTAATACTTTTAAATTGTCATGCCGTGTGGATGTGAGTGCGGCATAAAATAGAGATATGTGGAAGGCAAAAGTCGTACCGCTCCGGCCCTATATGTTAATGGGATGTGGTGAGGCTGAAGAACATGATGTGGAGTATCATTTCAAAAGGGCTTCGTTAAGAAAGCGTAGCGTCGTAAAGTAAGTCTTTCGCAAAACATAAAACTATTTTTTTAGCTAATTTTCTAGAGGTAATATGCAGTTGTAAGTGAAAATACTATTCAAAATGTAAATCTTGAAAACGTAGAGTTGGACTGAGTTGCAATAAAGAAAGTTGTTTCCATGTGTTCTCACCTCCTGTCTCTCGCTCAAAACTAAACCAGCCGTTACGAAAAGATTCTCCTTATAGTTGTTACTAAAAAGTTTGGATTCGTGCACTTTCTGTATTGATTATAGTGGTAGAAGAGCCTCGGCCCACCAGATAACGTGTAACCGCCGCTCTCGACCAAGCCGTAGCTTATCATTTCACGATAGGAAATAAATCAAAGGATGGCTATCTCCGGCTACAACCAAAACACACTGAGGTGCCTTATGCCTACGGTCGGTCACACGAAATATGGTGTTACCGACCGGCTCGGATTCGGTAAATTTACCACAAGTAATGCAAGGGAAAAGCCACATACGACACCTACGGGAAAGAAATTTGTATTGTTAGTCCCTACACGGGCCATGAGTATTAGCCACGCCACATGCAACAGGTCGGTCGGGCGCGGGCGGGTGCCGCTCGCGCAAGGCGTCGGAGAGCTCGGCGGGCGCGGCCGCGTGTCGCCAGCGGGCGCGCCGCCCGCGGCGAGACACCGACGACGCCGCGCACCACGCGCCGCTCAAGTACAACTTCTACGTCGAGCTGGGTGAGTCTAGCATACACCTCTGCAGGACCCGTATTTTGTCACCTGCCTGTAGCCGAAAGGCACGTCGTGACTGAGTCTAGTGAAGGCGGTCTACGGGGGCGGTGAGCTTAGGTGTTGCGTTTGCCGCTACAGTATACCACGTTGAGCCGCCTACGGTCCATGTTATTATTTATTTATTTATTCAGGAAACAAACAATAAATAGACACATTAAGACTTAGATTATTATTATTTTTTATTTATTATCTGAAATCTTTTACGCGGGCTCTTAAGTCTCAGTTAAATAGTTTTCTAAATTGCTTCGGTCATCAATACCAACAAGATACACATACAGTGTCACGAACAAAATCAACCTAAAAATTGCCCGTGTGAATATATACTTATACAGCTACATCTGTTTACTAACGAACTGAGATAAAGGTTCTAAAACAGTTTTAAGATCAACCTAATTACAATCATGGCACTTAGTAATAAAGTCACAAAATATTATCTTACAATTGAGATCATTCGTCACAAAAAACGAGCAAAGCAATAATTTACTACTACCACTTAAAATGAAGAGACAAATAACATTTATTGTGAAATCAAGCTTAAATTGCAACAAATAAAGTACTATTTTTACTAAAGAAAATAAGAGCTCACTTCTAAAGTGCGCTGTTATTTACCGAGACGGTTTTTTTGGGCCGACGCGATATCTATTGCATTGTGAATCGATACTAAATTGGAACCTTTATGTTTTGTCAAAACAAAATTTTTATGTGATATACGAGCCCCGATGCAAAATAGTTCGTCTAGTGTGAAATAAGGAAACCCTATGGCTTCCCTATGGTGGAAAAAGAAAAAAGTTCTCCGTAAAAATCCATCAAGATCGAAGAGCGACTTAAAGGGTAAACTCTTGGCTGTCTGGGAGTCAATTACGCCTGAGGAGGGTGCAGCGTTGGTTGTAACCATGCCACTTCGCATTAAAGCTATCATTGAGAGCAAAGGCGACACAACTAAGTGGTAGACGAACTATTTTGCGTGAGTGACAAGGGTAGACGAATACTTTTGCGTTATGTTTCTTAGAATATTTTTTTAATATTTTTATGTTATGTAAAGTCATGAAAGAATTTCAGTTGTTAAAATAAACTTTAAAATGTTCCTCAAATTCTGGTTTACTTTTTATTAAACGTTCTTAATTATTTTACCAATATTTACTTTCTATATTTTACGCTTTGCACTACTTTTCATACTAGACGAACTATTTTGCATCGGGGCTCTCTGTCAAGAAAGTACCGGGAAAAGATCAATAATACACAAAAAAAATATTATTCATCCAAATTTATATTTATATATATTTTTAGCATTTGACATGCTTAGCACTATACATTAAACACAAAGTGAAAAATGTGAAATCGATTATAACAGTCACGAGCAGGATTTGAACCTGCATCTCCTGGATACCGTCCAGATGCTTTGCCAATTCAGCCATCGTGACAATTGCTCCTGACTGCTAATTTCGATAACACATTCATACTCAACGTCTTTGGTGACGCCTGCGCCATCTGTCGGCAGTATTTTCATACATTATACCGACCAGGTAAACTTAATTTTACAATTAAGATATTTACCTAATAATGACGCAAACCCTATAAATATTTATATATATTTTTAGCATTTGACATGCTTAGCACTATACATTAAACACAAAGTGAAAAATGTGAAATCGAAAATAACGAATTGGCAAAGCATCTGGACGGTATCCAGGAGATGCAGGTTCAAATCCTGCTCGTGACTTTTATTTTCGATTTCACATTTTTCACTTTGTGTTTAACATCCAAATTTATTTTATCTCCTTCAGAAACGATAGACTTACGCCAACGAATAATCCAATCATCAAAACCGGAATTGAGTTCAGTTCTCGCCGCGAATTCTCCTTTATGTCTTCTACAGATTGGAAACGGGTGCCACGAAGTGGTAATTTGAGTTTAGGAAAAAGAAAGAAGTCGACTGGAGCCATATCTGGTGAATATGGTGGTTGCTCGATGGTATTTGTTGAGTGTTCGGACAAAAATTCATTCACAATGATGGCCTTGTGCGAAGGCGCATTATCGTGGTGCAAAATCCAAGAATTTTCTTTCCACAAATCTGGCCTTTTTCGTCGAATTTGCTCTCTTAAACGCCGCATAACGCTCAAATAATATTCTTTATGTAAAAACGGTAACGTTTGACCTTCTGGCAAGAATTCCGAGCGCACAACACCGCGATAGTCAAAGAAAACAGTCAACATGACTGACTTTTAATCGACTTTGGCGTGGTTTTTTCGGTTTCGGTTCAGTTGTAAGTCGCCACTCCGAAGCTTGTTGACTAGTTTGCATGTCAAACTCGTAAACCCACGTCTCCTCACCAGTAACAATGCGTTTCATGAATGTTGGGTCAAAATTGACTCGTTCTAGCATGTCCTCAGCGACTCATGCGATTGAGTTTTTGGAGAAAATTCAGGTCTTTTGGGACTAGCCGAGCGGAAACATGTTTCATACCCAAGTGATTATTTAAAATGGTACGGATCGACTCGTGAGACACAGAAAGTTTGGCGGCTATCTCGACCGCTTTTAAACGCTTTGTACCACTCATAAGCACGTGTTTTTGATAAAGTCGATTCACTGTAAGCCTTCTGTAACATTTTCAGTGACTCCGAACACGAAATTCCATTGGCGATGCAAAATTTAAGACAAACTCTTTGTTCGATGTTTTTGTCCATTACGAAATTCGCAATACACACTAGATATGATATAACTAAAAACAGCACTGTATTTAATATAAATAACAGATGCAACTCAAACTCCGCGCCAAAATGGATAACAGTTGTGCCAATCATCCATCAATGTGTTTTTTTTAACATCAAAAAAAAAACAAAAATTTTAATTTGTAACCATAAACAAATCATCCATTCCCAATACTTTCTTGACTGAATGTATTGTAATAATTACCGATACGAGTAATTATACGATTTGATTTCACTTATAAACCATTCTAAACATAACAAACAATTTCTGATCTAAAGAACGACGTTCAGCGTCGTTACAATGTTGCGTCAGTTAACCCTTTTTCTTTTTAAACACTAGGGATGTTACTCTAAAAATCGAAAGCAGATAAGTAGAATCGAATGCAATGATTACTTGTGAAGAAATATCACCACAAATTAATAACCACGTTGTGATTATAATAAAACATAATTATATTTATTATTCTTTTAACTAACTATAAAAATACAAAAAATAACTAAATAGAAAATTATTGATGTTAGGTACAATTTAGGTTGGATATTGCTGGCAACACCAGTGCCTGTCGATGACGCTATGTCATGTTGCCATTACATGACTCAGTCTTTTGTCGTTGCGCGAAGTGACTGTGCGTTTTTGGTGTGCTCTCTGTTATTTTCTTCTGACCCGGCTTTTTTATTGGACTGATCTTACTGACTACGTTTACCTGGCTATAAATTGGACTCGATTGCTTAACGATTAGTAAACAATAACAACATTACATTCTTACCATGTCGAAACGGGGAAAACGCTAAACAGTCAATCTCGCGAACTAGTGGTGAAATTGTACAATTATTTTGAACGTGAATCAGTTAATGACGGGCCCCTTTTACCATTGACACAACCGAGAGAACGCGTTGCGGAAGCATTGGGAATAGGGAATAGGACAGTAACTCAAATTCTGAAAGAGAAATACGGGTCATCAGGCTCAGAAGATAATACTTTACGTACACCGAAAAAGAGAAAAAGGTACAAGAAAATTGTTGGCGTTGGTAATTTTGATGCTACTGCAATTTGCAACCACATTTATGGATATTACTCGAAAAAAGAATATCCTACACGGGAAAAGCTAATAAGTTCGTTAAAAGACTTATTTTTTGGCGTAAATCGTCTCTATCAAAGGTTTTGAAATCGATTGACTAAAAAAAAATAACTTAAAAATTCTCAGTAGCAGCCCGGAGTTTGCAAATGTGCCCGGTAGACGTCAATAGGCTCGCCCCTTATTACGTGGAACTTAAACATAGCTGGCGAGCCGTGGGTGTGTAATACACCTCTGTCTACCCCTTCGGGGAATACAGGCGTGATGCTATGTTTTTTGTTTAATTGATGCTGCTGCAATTCGCAACTACATTTAAGGATATTACTCGAGAAAAGAACATCCTACACGGGAAAAGCTAATGGTTCGTTAAAAGACGAAGGTTTATTTTTTGGCGGTAAATCGTCTCTATCAAAGGTTTTGAAATCGACTGGCTTTAGATTTAAAAAACCTGACAAGCGGAAAATCCTGTTAGAACGCTACGATATTATTTTGAAGAGAGTAACATTCTTACGTCAATTAAATAAAATTACAGATTGGGACAATGTCGTGTTTATTGACGAAACATGGTTGAATGCAAACCATACGGTTTCGCGGACATGGACCGATGATACAGCGGCCCCCACCTCAAAAGTTCCATCGGGAAAAAGAAGCCGACTTATTATATATCACGCGGGATCAGCTTCTCGAAACTTTTATTCCAGACTGCCTCCTCGCATTCGCCTCTAAAACTACAAGTGATTACCATAAGGAAATGAACTTTGAGGTTTTTAAAGAGTGGTTTGAGAAGCTGCTAGTCAGCTTAGAAAACCCATCGAAAATTATAATGGACAATGCACTGCATCATTCTGTATAATTTGATAAGCCACCAACTCAAGCAAATAAAAAGCAAGAAATTGTCTCGTGGCTGGTAAGAAATGGTGTGGGTGCAAGTCGAACTTTATTAAAAGTTGAGTTGTTAAATCTGGTAAAAGCAACTAAGCCGTCCAAGCTCCGCTATGTAATCGATGAACTAGCCCTAGAGCATGGACACGAAGTTATTCGATTGCCTCCCTACCATTGCCTGTATAACGCCATTGAGCTTATTTGGGCACAAATAAAGGGTCATGCAGCGCGGAACAATACTGAACCACCCTTCAGTACTGCTACAAACTGCGTGTGCAGAAGTCACTACAGAAGACTGGAGAAAAGTAGTAGAGAAAACAAAGAAAATAATTTTACAAGATTTTGGACGAAATGTGAGAATAGACAATATTATTGAAAATGAATTAATAATATCTCTTAGTGCTGACAGCAGTGATGAAGATGACAATACTAATAACAGTTCTGATAGTTCAACTGAATAAATGCAATTTTTTTGTTAAATTATGTACTTGTCTTACTTTGCTCCTTAAATTTACGAAAGAAAATATAGGGCATCGCCTGATGATTTTTAAAATTCACATAATGTTTCAAGTCCGTATCAATTCATTCACATTAATCGATGTTTTTAAGCAGATTACCTCACCGTGAAGATAAAACTGTCAGACGTCAAATGTTACCTATTAAAATGTCCACTTTAGTGTCAATCCGTATCATTAGTCATTTCTGGTTCAGATCCTACGTGGGACTGTCAGACCCGCATTAATGTGCTGACAACACGCCTGGCGGATCTGCGAAAAGCTTACCATTCCGTCAAAGCCGAACTGGCAGCCATTGACCGTCGACGGAAAAAATTACGACGGAAAGAGAGGGAAGGTTAGTATTATTTATTTCAAATAACATGTGTTAACATTAAAAATAATATTTCCAATATCCTTACTAATATTAATTATATAATTTGATATCGATGTGCACAGGATTTGCGTGCGGCGGAGCCGCTAGCAGAAGCTAGTTTTTCTAATAAGGGAAATAAGATGTTCCAGGAAAGTCGCGTGGTTTTCAGTAGCTTTCGGGAAATAATATTTTGTATGATGTATACCACAGTCAAAGAACCATACAGTCGGCCATCGAAGACGTCTAGACAGAGCAATCGTGAGGTGCGGTGCGGGGTGAGACGAGGGCTGGGCGCTCCCGAACGGCCGAACATCTACGCTCAGTCGTTCGAGAGCTATTTGTCAGGGCTATCAAAATAAAATATTATAATATAAAAATACTTAAATATTTTATTTTTGAAAAAATGCATAATGTCCGCCGCGTACGTTATGTTTTTATTAAATATGGATTACAAGACTGTAAATTCTCGAATAATGTTATTCATATTTTTAAGGCTATTTTTTAAGCTTTTATTTAACTTGTCCTGGTCAAATTTTGCAAGTTAAATTTAACACACTTTCCGGTTTCCGATTGAGCTGAAATTTTACACGCATATGTATATTGTGTGACTATGCAATATTATGATCACATAGAGCTGATCTCATGATGGAGCTAGGTGGCCATAGGAACTCTATAATGAAACAGCGCAGCCTCGTCCAGTTTGGACTCGTTTGATTCGTGTTGACGAGTACTTTGTCTTTAGATGGTATCCAAGGTCTGATGATGGAGGTAGAAGGTGGCCATAGGAACTCCAATATAAAACGACATAACCCCATGGAATTTAGGCTTGTATGATTCTTCTTGATGAGTACTTTGTATCTAGATGGTATCCAGGGTCTGTGGATGGAACTTGAAGGTGGCCATAGGAACACCAATTTAAAACGACATAACTCCATGGAGTTTGGGCTCGTATAATTAGTCTTGACGACTACTTTGTATCTAGATGGTATCCAGGGTCTGATGATGGAGCTGGAAGATGGCCGCAGTAATTAAAAAGAACCGCCTCTGTGGTGCAGCGGTAGTGTAAGCGACTGCTGATCATGAGGTATTGGGTTCGATCCCTGGGTTGGGCAGTGTTATTGAGCTAATTTCGTAAAAAGAAAAATTCTCAGTAGCAGCCCGGAGTTTGAAAATGTGGCCGGTAGACGGCAATATGCTCGCCTCCTATTACGTGGGCCCTAAACATAGCTGGCGAACCGTGGGTGTGTAATACACCTCTGCCTACCCCTTCGGGGAATACAGGCGTCATGCTATGTGTATGTATGTATAAAAAAAGAATATAAGAAATATAGATTTATTAAATCTAATCAGTATAATCAAGGCCTTTCACATAAAAAAAATTTACCAAAATCAGTCCAGTAGTGTTTGCGTGATGCGCGAACAAACAAACAGATAAACAGACAAACGGACAAAAATTCTAAAAAAATTGTTTTGGGTTTAGACACGCCTATATAGTCTGTGACCGACATAGCCCGCCGGGTTGCCATGCTGAAGTGGCAATGGGTAGGCCACATCGCTCGACGAACCGACAACCGTTGGGGAAGAAAGGTTCTCGAGTGGCGACCACGTATCGGACGGCGCAGCGTAGGACGGCCTCCCACCAGATGGACCGATGATCAGATCTAAGTCGCGGGGAGCTGTTGGATGCGGTCGGCACAGGACCGCTCATTGTGGTGTTCTCTTGGGGAGGCCTATGTCCAGCAGTGAACGTCAAAAGGCTGATGGATATAGCCTGTTACAGCCATTTTTCTCAAATATCTTGAATGTACAGACACAGCTCTGTTACAGCTTTATAATGATACAGATGTTTTTATTTCCTGCCAATGTGACAATTATCACTTTTATTCGTAGTGACGAATGTCTAGACGGATTCAGCTTTTTCGACAACATCAAAGGCGAGGACTGACTGTATGTTTCTTCGACTATGTGTATACTGTGATTTTTTATTTAGTGGACTAAAATTACAACTACATTCGGTGGGAATTGAACCCACAAGACTCGGTATCTACTCGTAAACCACACCACCATCTAAGAAGTCAAGTGTTGGAAAAAAATCACATTTGAACTGGCACATCTTTTTTTTTTATAAATGTTGCAAGCGTAAAGCATAGTGTTGTAATATAGCTCATTCATAAATAATTTATCGAATTGATGTGCGCTCTCTTGGAATTGCGAAAGACGAATTTAGTGGACTAAAATGACATTTGCATTCGACCTTTCTTTTATATGTTGCAAGCGTAAAGCATAGTGTTGTAATATACTTAGCTCATTCATAAGTGATTTATCGATTCGATGTGCGCTCTCTTGGAATTGCGAAAGACGAATAGAATGACCTAAAACAATCGGAAATGGGTAGTTTAGCAATACTACTTATCAATATATAATAATTATCAATAATAACTGAGACTATGACACTACAAACAAACAAACACTATTTTTACGTACATTATTTTATGTGGCGTTGGTCGTAAAGACAAATGTGATGAGATTGGGTATGGCCGAAAGGTCAGTGCGGTAGCTCAGTGGCTTAGAGCACTTCCCCGGGTTGGAGGGATGCAAGTTCGATCCTGCTCGCACTAAAGTTCTCTTTTTCCTCATTCACAACAAATAATTTGTACTTTAAAAGTAGCTGAGCATGTCAAGTGCTAAAATACAGATCAACATGTTTAAAAAATCGCGCCATCAAATAGTATGAATTTTAATTGCAAAATTAAAATTACTATATTGGATTAATGCATGTAAATGCATTCGATAGGTGGCGTTAGTCGTAAAGACAAATGTGATCAGGAGATTGGGTATGGCCGAAAGGTCAGTGCGGTAGCTCAGTGGCTTAGAGCACTTCCCCCAGATTGGAAGGGACGCAGGTTCGATTCCCGCTCGCACTAAAGTTCTCTTTTTACTCACTCACAACAAATAATTTGTACAAGAAAACAATGTTATTTGTCAATTTATATCGGACATGGCGTTTAGTGACGAGTAAATATGAGTCTTGCTTCAGTTCAGCCAATCAGTGCGCAGCGACCGCCACAGTGACTTGTCGGAATTGGTATCAAACAAAGTAAATTACATTACCTCTCTATTGGGTATGTGCTCGATGACTAAATTACAAATGCAAGTATAGTCATTTAGGCAACACTACGTAGTATACTACTTTTCGCTGTGCCCAACAGGGTCCATAATTGTTACTCTTTTATTTTTATGTTACCACCTACTATATACATTGTGGAATGCGAAAATAAATTAATATGAATATAGTATAGTAGTCACAACGAATCTGTCTCTGAAGTTGGCACAGATCGCGAAGGAGGAATTTTGACAGAATCACACGATAAGTGCTGACCACTTTAAATTGTTATTCCCGATTAACAAAACAATCGAATGAGATCATGTTTTCATTTCTTAGTATTCATTAATCATTTATATTCAATGTAAAGTAGGTATATGAGCGATTTGAGTGAATAAGGTTTAACCTAGATTTAGAAGAGTCCACATCTTTTAGTACGATCGATAAATTATATAATTATCAATTACAATTGTTCAATTATAATCGAACATTTTTCGGTTAATGTAAACTGTAGAAGACGCACATGCCTTGCGTCATAAAAATGGCTACTACGCAGCGTCTTGCAGCCAGATCCGTTGTGACTACTGTAGTTTTGCTTTTGAAACGTCGCGGAAACCATGCGGCTCGTGACCTGCCCACCCTGCGCCGTACTACATAATTTAGCCTAATGTACAGCTTGACCGCCAGCGTTCTTTTTATATGACGCGACCTGTACCATCGAAAAATAATATTTTATCTTAGTTTGAAAAATCACTTGAAAATTCCTTTCCACAAAATTATTTTCTTAAGTTTGTTTGTTTTAAATAAATTAAAGGTCCATAAGGATGTGGCAAAACTTCGAAGACAACCTACTGCAGGGCGGAACTCTGGCCAGGCGCGTTGTGGTGTGGAAGTAGCACACCTCTGGTCAATTTTCCCCTTCTTTTTTTCTAAGAGAGATTCTTTTAACTGGGTTTAAATAAAATAAAGGTCCGTAAGGTTGGTGAGGCAAAACTTTGAAGACAACCTACTGCAGGGCGGAACTCTTGTGGACAGGCGCGTTGTGTTGTGGAAGTAGCACACCTCTGGTCAATTTTCCCCTTCTTTTTTTATAAGAGAGCTTCTTTTAACTGCTATAGGATTGAAGCATAATATTCTCCGGTTATGGAGACACCTATAAAGGTAAATTTGTAATCGATGAACAGGACCCCTTCAGTCCCTAGACTGTCGTCATGATTTTCGCAGCCGACTACGACACTTTAAACTTCTTAGGTAGTGGTGTGCCTTTTTTTCGCCACTACACATTATTCTGTTTGGAATAATTAAGACCCATTAGTTTAGATTCAGTAAGTACTCCATCTTTTGAGCATTTTCGGAGCCCTTGTGCTGAATTTAGCAATGACAAGGTGATCGTGAAGAATTTGAAATGGTTGTTTCATCCTCAGTCTGTCATCTTCCAATATTATTTTTTCGACTTTTTGAATGACTTCCGGAGTGATCACCTCAATCAGCCGTCCTGGCTGTGCATCGTCTTCAAGTGTGTCCTTTCTCGCTTTAAGTGGGTATGCAATTTATAAAAACCTTACTTTTACACGGGCAAGAGCTGTAAACGGATGGCATCTGTTCCAGTATGGTTTTAACTGATTATTCTTGCTGGGTAAAACATGTAAAACTTTTACTCTCTGCTATATGCAGACGATGCGGTCCTATTAGCGCAGTCTGCGACTGACCTGCAAACCCTAGTCGACGTAATGGCAGAAGATTGTAAGAAAAAGGGCCTACGTGTGAATGTGAACAAAACCAAAATAATGGTTTTTGAAAGAGAAGCCAGAACAGATGTTAGAGTAGCAATAGGAAATGGTGTGCTAGAACAAGTGGATGAATTTGTATATCTTGGATGTGGATTCAGTCGGGATGGAAGGTATACCACTGATGTAGAGAGGAGAGTGAATGCGGGAAATAGAGTGAACGGAGCATTGGGACAACTTCTCGGCAGCCACCACCTCAGCCAGAAGGCACGTGTCGCAATACACAACGCGGTGCTTGTTCCAACGTTATTATATGGAAGCGAGAGTTGGGTATGCAAAAAGGAGCATGAGAGTAAAATCATTGCGGTCGAAATGCGGTCTCTGCGTAGAATCTATGGAGTCAGGCTGACTGACTGCATTCGTAACAACGAGGTAAGAGAGCGAGTAGGTATGAAAGAGAGTATTGTTGTAAAGATGCGAAAGGGAATGCTCCGATGGTTCGGACATGTGGAAAGAATGCCGGACGAGCGACTGGTTAAGAAGATATACAATGCGAAAGTGGAAGGATGTAGGTACAGGGGGAGACCGAGACTCACCTAGACCAAATCGGTCATGTATTGAAGGAAGGTGGAGTCAGGAGTCTCCGAATCCGGCGAGCGTGTATGAAGAGAGTTATGAATGTTGAGGAAGCGAGAGATGTATGCAAGAATAGAGCCTCTTGGCACTCTGTTCTCTCTGCCTACCCCGCAAGGGAAATGGCGTGATGATAAGTTAGTTAGTTTTAGTTAGTTAAAACTTGTAACTTCAACTTTATATCGATTTGCTCCATATTTTACATTTCATTCTCGATTGACATGTTTGGCCGTCAATTCAAAGATCTATACGAGAAAACTTGGTATTTATACTAATAATGAGTAACTCAATTCATAACGACTAAAATTACCTAAATAACACATTCCACAAATTTAAAAACTCACTCGTTTAGGTATACCGAAAGGTAACAAAACAAAGCCTTTTCAACTCTGAACAGTCAGTTGCTTCTACTGACTTTAACAAAAAAATACACAATAATATTATGAATATGCATTAATATAATTATTATTCCACAGCTGTGAAAGCCGCAAAGGCAGCTTGTTCGTGATGAAAATCCCGCAAGACGACTGTGAATAAGTGCAGTTTATTCGTTTTAGAATAAACATGTTGAATGTGCTAGACAGTATGCTGTTTTGTGCTTACATTGTGATTGTAGGCAAAAATGACAATTAGAATATTTGGTGTCTATACTGTTGAACATAATTTTTAACTTAGGTACTTACAAACTTCATGTAGTTACCTACATTTCTATAGTATTATCAGATTGATTATATTTATTCTACATGTTTGTCAATATTGTAAATATAAAATGCTCCGTTAGTATTGTGTTGTAATTAAAACAGTAAGTCATATGGTTCTTCCTTATGTTTCATATGGTTGATTTATATTTTTATGAAGACTGATGGATTGAAATAATAACCCTGTGAGAAATTAAGATATTTTATTTGTTTCTTAAATATATATGAATGTAATGTCCTTTTAAGTATTACGGTGTGACATCAATAAATTTTTATTGCGAACTATCATATTTGAATCATCAATCATGCAATATAAAGACGTGGAAAACATATCAGGATATCTTCTTATTGTTCAGTTATTATTTCATTAGAGAATTAGCAAATACAGCAATTTACAGCTAGCAACCTTACTAAATTTAACATACAGAGTGACATTGTCAGTAGACAAAGATTAATTAAAAAATAATGTATATACATTTTTTTCAGGACTTATTCTATTATTACATCTAATTTGCATTTGCTTTAGTTATAATTATTGATGATCTCAATATCGAGTGCAAAATAAAGTTATTATTCAAATTGCAGAAAATAAGTCCTCATGTATCAAATAAACAATTTACAGTACTCGTCCATATGCTTGCTGTTTGTAGCTAGCAACATTTGTTTGTCAAGTTATTTGGGCAGCCACCAAGATTACATATCTATAGTTAAATGTAAACTTACAAATTTAAAAGAGTAATAAACGCTCGGCTGCTGTCTGTGGTGTGCTTCGTGCACATCTAAATAACATCACAAGTATTAGTCTTACAACAGTAATTGATAGTAAAGAAATAGACAAGGTTAATAGAGTACGTACGTCACGACTTTCTTTTTTTAATGTTTGATTCCTAAACAGAAAGAAATCACAATGAAAATCAAAAATAGAGCACAACTTGAATCTTATCAAATATTAATTTGTTGGTGACTTAACTACCTTCACAACATACGGATAAATTTCGCCGAAATTAGAAACATAAGCCGTAAAAGTTTCCTAATATAAACTAACTACCCATCACTCATATGTGTCGACCAGTAACATGTCAGAGAGGCCTCACTAGAGGATCACTCGGAAAAAATCGCCTAGGCAATTGAGGACCCGGAGGCCTAACCTGTCTGCAGGGTCCAGAGACATTTCTGATGGGTGCTAGTTGCGACGAATACTAGTAGTAGTTAGGGTATTGTGGCCAAGGGTGCGGATGATGTTGGTACGGTCCGGGAGGCTGCTGGTATCCCCAAGTGGGCTGATAAGGCTGAGCGTACGACTGGTCATATGATGTCGCTGTTGCCGCTGGTGTTTGATAGTATGAATTGGTACCCGATGTCGTAGTCGCGTTACTTGCTGTAGAAACATTAGTCTCCTTCTTCTTAGTACTATCTACTGGAGGCCTGCAAACAAGAAAATATTTACTAAATATTCTTATATAGATAAATAATAAAAACATAGAAATCCAAATCATTCTATTGTCAATTTTAATTATCTTATAACTGGTACTACTCGTGCAGATAAAGAATGGGATTATAAATGGCGGCACATTGAGCCTGTACTGTCAGCATCCATCCATCCATCCATCAGCCTTTTAAAGTCCACTGCTGAACATAGGCCTCCCCAAGAATGGGGGAAAGTGCCGTAATCGCCACGCTTGGCTGGCGGGTTGACGATCGCAGTGGATGTTGTTAATACTAGAAGGAATGCTGCTGCCCACTCTCTCGGTATTCCCTCAATCCGGCTCTTACGACTCCCATGGGTGGAGAGGGATGGGACAATTCTAAAGCCGGCCCCACACGGCAAACTGTCACTACGGCGTAACTATAAATAATAATTCACGCAACATGAATACCGTTATTTTTTTGCTGTCTATACCGTTAGGTGTGAGTACAGACGGTGATAGTGTGTAAGCGAGAAGTAAATAGTGGCGACGCCATTTATAATCCCATTCTTTATCTGCACGAACGACGTAGTATAGAGGGAAGTAATAACATCTTTCTAACAGTAAATAAAAATCTGTTATTCTTGAAAATCTTGCTAGATTATGACTTAAAAATATTAAAGTACAAATTATTATTTGTGAATGAGGAAAAAGAGAACTTTAGTGCGAGCGGGAAACGAACCTGCGTCCCTTCCAATCAGGAAAGTGCTCTAATCCACTGAGCTACCGTACCACTTTTCACAAGTGTGTGAGGGTCCTAGAACGCACGTATAGTACAGCAGGTGACGCTACGTACGCGGCGGGCGGGGGCGCGTCGTGCTTGTCCTTGCGCGCCCGCTTGCGCAGACACCTGGCGCGGGCGCGTGTGTCGCGCCGCTGCCAGCTCGCTCCGCCGCCACAAGTGTGTGAGGATCCTAGAGCGCACGTATAGTACAGAAGGCGACGCTACGTACGCGGCGGGCGGGGTCGCGTCGTGCTTGTCCTTGCGCGCCCGCTTGCGCAGACACCTGGCGCGGGCGCGTGTGTCGCGCCGCTGCCAGCTTGCTCCGCCGCCACAAGTGTGTGAGGATCCTAGAGCGCACGTATAGTACAGAAGGCGACGCTACGAACGCGGCGGCCGGGGGCGCGTCGTGCTTGTCCTTGCGCGCCCGCTTGCGCAGACACATGGCGCGAGCGCGTGTGTCGCGCCGCCGCGCTCTTCCACCAGCTCGCGCCGCCGCCACAAGTGCGTGAGGATCCTAGAGCGCACGTATAGTACAGAAGGCGACGCTACGTACGCGGCGGGCGGGGGCGCGTCGTGCTTGTCCTTGCGCGCCCGCTTGCGCAGACACATGGCGCGAGCGCGTGTGTCGCGCCGCCGCGCTCTTCCACCAGCTCGCGCTGCCGCCACAAGTGCGTGAGGATCCTAGAGCGCACGTATAGTACAGAAGGCGACGCTACGTACGCGGCGGGCGGGGGCGCGTCGTGCTTGTCCTTGCGCGCCCGCTTGCGCAGACACCTGGCGCGGGCGCGTGTGTCGCGCCGCTGCCAGCTCGCTCCGCCGCCACAAGTGTGTGAGGATCCTAGAGCGCACGTATAGTACAGAAGGCGACGCTACGTACGCGGCGGGCGGGGTCGCGTCGTGCTTGTCCTTGCGCGCCCGCTTGCGCAGACACCTGGCGCGGGCGCGTGTGTCGCGCCGCTGCCAGCTTGCTCCGCCGCCACAAGTGTGTGAGGATCCTAGAGCGCACGTATAGTACAGAAGGCGACGCTACGTACGCGGCGGCCGGGGGCGCGTCGTGCTTGTCCTTGCGCGCCCGCTTGCGCAGACACATGGCGCGAGCGCGTGTGTCGCGCCGCCGCGCTCTTCCACCAGCTCGCGCCGCCGCCACAAGTGCGTGAGGATCCTAGAGCGCACGTATAGTACAGAAGGCGACGCTACGTACGCGGCGGGCGGGGGCGCGTCGTGCTTGTCCTTGCGCGCCCGCTTGCGCAGACACATGGCGCGAGCGCGTGTGTCGCGCCGCCGCGCTCTTCCACCAGCTCGCGCTGCCGCCACAAGTGCGTGAGGATCCTAGAGCGCACGTATAGTACAGAAGGCGACGCTACGTACGCGGCGGGCGGGGGCGCGTCGTGCTTGTCCTTGCGCGCCCGCTTGCGCAGACACATGGCGCGAGCGCGTGTGTCGCGCCGCCGCGCTCTTCCACCAGCTCGCGCCGCCGCCACAAGTGCGTGAGGATCCTAGAGCGCACGTATAGTACAGAAGGCGACGCTACGTACGCGGCGGGCGGGGTCGCGTCGTGCTTGTCCTTGCGCGCCCGCTTGCGCAGACACCTGGCGCGGGCGCGTGTGTCGCGCCGCTGCCAGCTCGCTCCGCCGCCACAAGTGTGTGAGGATCCTAGAGCGCACGTATAGTACAGAAGGCGACGCTACGTACGCGGCGGGCGGGGTCGCGTCGTGCTTGTCCTTGCGCGCCCGCTTGCGCAGACACCTGGCGCGGGCGCGTGTGTCGCGCCGCTGCCAGCTCGCTCCGCCGCCACAAGTGTGTGAGGATCCTAGAGCGCACGTATAGTACAGAAGGCGACGCTACGTACGCGGCGGGCGGGGGGCGTCGTGCTTGTCCTTGCGCGCCCGCTTGCGCAGACACCTGGCGCGGGCGCGTGTGTCGCGCCGCTGCCAGCTTGCTCCGCCGCCACAAGTGTGTGAGGATCCTAGAGCGCACGTATAGTACAGAAGGCGACGCTACGTACGCGGCGGGCGGGGGCGCGTCGTGCTTGTCCTTGCGCGCCCGCTTGCGCAGACACCTGGCGCGGGCGCGTGTGTCGCGCCGCTGTCAGCTCGCTCCGCCGCCACAAGTGTGTGAGGATCCTAGAGCGCACGTATAGTACAGAAGGCGACGCTACGTACGCGGCGGGCGGGGGCGCGTCGTGCTTGTCCTTGCGCGCCCGCTTGCGCAGACACCTGGCGCGGGCGCGTGTCGCGCCGCTGCCAGCTCGCTCCGCCGCCACAAGTGTGTGAGGATCCCAGAGCGCACATATAGTACAGAAGGCGACGCTACGTACGCGGCGGGCGGGGGCGCGTCGTGCTTGTCCTTGCGCGCCCGCTTGCGCAGACACCTGGCGCGGGCGCGTGTGTCGCGCCGCTGCCAGCTCGCTTCGCCGCTACAAGTGTGTGAGGATCCTAGAGCGCACGTATAGTACAGAAGGCGACGCTACGTACGCGGCGGGCGGGGGCGCGTCGTGCTTGTCCTTGCGCGCCCGCTTGCGCAGACACCTGGCGCGGGCGCGTGTGTCGCGCCGCTGCCAGCTCGCTCCGCCGCTACAAGTGTGTGAGGATCCTAGAGCGCACGTATAGTACAGAAGGCGACGCTACGTACGCGGCGGGCGGGGGCGCGTGTGTCGCGCCGCTGCCAGCTCGCTCCGCCGCTACAAGTGTGTGAGGATCCTAGAGCGCACGTATAGTACAGAAGGCGACGGCTACGTACGCGGCGGGCGGGGTCGCGTCGTGCTTGTCCTTGCGCGCCCGCTTGCGCAGACACCTGGCGCGGGCGCGTGTGTCGCGCCGCTGCCAGCTCGCTCCGCCGCTACAAGTGTGTGAGGATCCTAGAGCGCACGTATAGTACAGAAGGCGACGCTACGTACGCGGCGGGCGGGGGCGCGTCGTGCTTGTCCTTGCGCGCCCGCTTGCGCAGACACCTGGCGCGGGCGCGTGTGTCGTGCCGCTGCCAGCTCGCTCCGCCGCTACAAGTGTGTGAGGATCCTAGAGCGCACGTATAGTACAGAAGGCGACGGCTACGTACGCGGCGGGCGGGGTCGCGTCGTGCTTGTCCTTGCGCGCCCGCTTGCGCAGACACCTGGCGCGGGCGCGTGTGTCGCGCCGCTGCCAGCTCGCTCCGCCGCCACAAGTGTGTGAGGATCCTAGAGCGCACGTATAGTACAGAAGGCGACGCTACGTACGCGGCGGGCGGGGGGCGTCGTGCTTGTCCTTGCGCGCCCGCTTGCGCAGACACCTGGCGCGGGCGCGTGTGTCGCGCCGCTGCCAGCTTGCTCCGCCGCCACAAGTGTGTGAGGATCCTAGAGCGCACGTATAGTACAGAAGGCGACGCTACGTACGCGGCGGGCGGGGGCGCGTCGTGCTTGTCCTTGCGCGCCCGCTTGCGCAGACACCTGGCGCGGGCGCGTGTGTCGCGCCGCTGCCAGCTCGCTCCGCCGCCACAAGTGTGTGAGGATCCTAGAGCGCACGTATAGTACAGAAGGCGACGCTACGTACGCGGCGGGCGGGGGCGCGTCGTGCTTGTCCTTGCGCGCCCGCTTGCGCAGACACCTGGCGCGGGCGCGTGTCGCGCCGCTGCCAGCTCGCTCCGCCGCCACAAGTGTGTGAGGATCCCAGAGCGCACATATAGTACAGAAGGCGACGCTACGTACGCGGCGGGCGGGGGCGCGTCGTGCTTGTCCTTGCGCGCCCGCTTGCGCAGACACCTGGCGCGGGCGCGTGTGTCGCGCCGCTGCCAGCTCGCTCCGCCGCTACAAGTGTGTGAGTATCCTAGAGCGCACGTATAGTACAGAAGGCGACGCTACGTACGCGGCGGGCGGGGGCGCGTCGTGCTTGTCCTTGCGCGCCCGCTTGCGCAGACACCTGGCGCGGGCGCGTGTGTCGCGCCGCTGCCAGCTCGCTCCGCCGCTACAAGTGTGAGGATCCTAGAGCGCACGTATAGTACAGAAGGCGACGCTACGTACGCGGCGGGCGGGGTCGCGTCGTGCTTGTCCTTGCGCGCCCGCTTGCGCAGACACCTGGCGCGGGCGCGTGTGTCGCGCCGCTGCCAGCTCGCTCCGCCGCCACAAGTGTGTGAGGATCCTAAAGCGCACGTATAGTACAGAAGGCGACGCTACGTACGCGGCGGGCGGGGGCGCGTCGTGCTTGTCCTTGCGCGCCCGCTTACGCAGACACCTGGCGCGGGCGCGTGTGTCGCGCCGCTGCCAGCTCGCTCCGCCGCTACAAGTGTGTGAGGATCCTAGAGCGCACGTATAGTACAGAAGGCGACGCTACATACGCGGCGGGCGGGGGCGCGTCGTGCTTGTCCTTGCGCGCCCGCTTGCGCAGACACCTGGCGCGGGCGCGTGTGTCGCGCCGCTGCCAGCTCGCTCCGCCGCTACAAGTGTGTGAGGATCCTAGAGCGCACGTATAGTACAGAAGGCGACGCTACGTACGCGGCGGGCGGGGGCGCGTCGTGCTTGTCCTTGCGCGCCCGCTTGCGCAGACACCTGGCGCGGGCGCGTGTGTCGCGCCGCTGCCAGCTCGCTCCGCCGCTACAAGTGTGAGGATCCTAGAGCGCACGTATAGTACAGAAGGCGACGCTACGTACGCGGCGGGCGGGGTCGCGTCGTGCTTGTCCTTGCGCGCCCGCTTGCGCAGACACCTGGCGCGGGCGCGTGTGTCGCGCCGCTGCCAGCTCGCTCCGCCGCCAAAAGTGTGTGAGGATACTAGAGCGCACGTATAGTACAGAAGGCGACGCTACGTACGCGGCGGGCGGGGGCGCGTCGTGCTTGTCCTTGCGCGCCCGCTTACGCAGACACCTGGCGCGGGCGCGTGTGTCGCGCCGCTGCCAGCTCGCTCCGCCGCTACAAGTGTGTGAGGATCCTAGAGCGCACGTATAGTACAGAAGGCGACGCTACATACGCGGCGGGCGGGGGCGCGTCGTGCTTGTCCTTGCGCGCCCGCTTGCGCAGACACCTGGCGCGGGCGCGTGTGTCGCGCCGCTGCCAGCTCGCTCCGCCGCTACAAGTGTGTGAGGATCCTAGAGCGCACGTATAGTACAGAAGGCGACGCTACATACGCGGCGGGCGGGGGCGCGTCGTGCTTGTCCTTGCGCGCCCGCTAGCGCAGACACCTGGCGCGGGCGCGTGTGTCGCGCCGCTGCCAGCTCGCTCCGCCGCTACAAGTGTGTGAGGATCCTAGAGCGCACGTATAGTACAGAAGGCGACGCTACGTACGCGGCGGGCGGGGGCGCGTGTGTCGCGCCGCTGCCAGCTCGCTCCGCCGCCACAAGTGTGTGAGGATCCCAGAGCGCACGTATAGTACAGAAGGCGACGCTACGTACGCGGCGGGCGGGGTCGCGTCGTGCTTGTCCTTGCGCGCCCGCTTGCGCAGACACCTGGCGCGGGCGCGTGTGTCGCGCCGCTGCCAGCTCGCTCCGCCGCTACAAGTGTGTGAGGATCCTAGAGCGCACGTATAGTACGACGTGTGTCGCGCCGCTGCCAGCTCGCTCCGCCGCTACAAGTGTGTGAGGATCCTAGAGCGCACGTATAGTACAGAAGGCGACGGCTACGTACGCGGCGGGCGGGGTCGCGTCGTGCTTGTCCTTGCGCGCCCGCTTGCGCAGACACCTGGCGCGGGCGCGTGTGTCGCGCCGCTGCCAGCTCGCTCCGCCGCCACAAGTGTGTGAGGATCCTAGAGCGCACGTATAGTACAGAAGGCGACGCTACGTACGCGGCGGGCGGGGTCGCGTCGTGCTTGTCCTTGCGCGCCCGCTTGCGCAGACACATGGCGCGAGCGCGTGTGTCGCGCCGCCGCGCTCTTCCACCAGCTCGCGCTGCCGCCACAAGTGCGTGAGGATCCTAGAGCGCACGTATAGTACAGAAGGCGACGCTACGTACGCGGCGGGCGGGGTCGCGTCGTGCTTGTCCTTGCGCGCCCGCTTGCGCAGACACTTGGCGCGGGCGCGCGCGTGCGCGTGTGCGGCGCGCGCGTGTGCCGCGCCGCCGCGCTCCTCCGCCAGCTCGCGCCGCCGCCACGCCAGGGCCGCCGCCGTCTCCGCATCCGCGCCCTCCTGCCGCTCGTACGACATCACCAGCTCTGCGACAACAGAAGGCACTTCATCTCGCGTCCTTGGACCACCGGGGCAGGCGTACATCACTCGCTCAAGGCCCCGAGTTAAATGCCTACCGCTTCGCGTACCACCCACAGTACAATCGACAGAAAGCTGTCGCACGCGCGCCTATGCGCTCACGATTGTAGTATTGATTGAAATGACATTATTTACGCGATTTAGGGTATTTCGCAAATACAATTTAATAACCGAAAATTCAGAGCTAAAACTCTAAACGCATTATGATCAACAAAAAAACAATATATAAAAAAATAATCCGACTTTACAATAACATTTAAAATCATATAAAAAGTAATCAAATAGAATCTACTAGAAAAATATTTTTTTAAGTTTTATAAACTACAGCTTTGTTGCGCGTGATGCACAGGTGGAGTCAGGAGTCTCCGAAAGCGGCGAGCGGAAACCGGAGAGTGTATGAAGAGAATTATGAATGTTGAGGAAGCGAGAGATGTATGCAAAAGAATAAAGCCTTTTGTCACTGTTCTCTCTGCCTACCCCGCAAGGGAGATAGCGTGATGATAAGTAAGTAAGTAAAATCATCATAGCACCAACCCTAGCGCATTTGTTGAATGACGTGGTTGCCCCAGGATCATGCGGCGGCACGGGCGGTACACACGCCCCCGGTCATGGCTCCGCCAGATGACGACCGGCAGACCGACTACGGGGAGGTACCGCCCGTGACGACGACGGAAATGGGGGCGGCGGCAGCGCGCATGCGGAGAAGCGCCGCCCCCGGGCCGGCCGGATTCCGCTTAAGGTGGTCGAGGACCATGGCCAGCACGAGTAGTGCCTTAAGCCCCGCCTCGGGGACTGTTCGACGCTTGCCTGGTGTCCGGACGGTTCCCTGACTGCTGGAAGGCCCCTCCTTCCGCAAGCTCGTGCTCCTGCCGAAGCCGGGACGGTCTCTGAATACAGTCGCGGCCTTCAGGCCCATCGTGTTGTTGGACGAGGCGGGCAAACTCATCGAGGGTAGTCGCTGCCCGCATCGTCCGGCACCTAGGTGCGGTCAGCCCCGACCTGTCCGACGCCCAGTTCGGATTTCGGGCGGATCGGTCTACGGTCGACGCCATTCTGCGCTTGAAGGCCGCGGCTGCGGAGGCCGTCACCTCGAGGGAAGTGCTGTTGGCGGCGTCGCTTGACATCGCCAACGCCTTCAATAGTCTGCCATTCGGCTGCATCAAGGAAGCACTCCGGTACCATGGAGTGCCCCTCTACCTAAGGCGGCTGGTGGCAGACTAACTCGACGGCCGCAGCGTCCTCTTCGTGGACCGGGAAGGGGACGTTGTAAGGAGGCCTATGTCGTGCGGTGTCCCGCAGGGTTTGGTTCTAGGGCCTCCTTTATTGCATGTATTCCCCACCCCGGGCTGGGCGTAATTTGCTACGCAGACGATTTATTTTTTATTATTTTTTATTGCATTTAGTGGCAGACCAGCCACGGTCGATCTGATGGTAAATGGTAACCGTCACCCATGGAATCGACTATACCGAGAGTATTGTCAGCCGGTGCTCACCAATTCATTTCACAGATATGAAATGAAATATAAACGGCTATCTCCTGCTACAGCCAAAACGCAACGATGTGCTTTATGGCCGGTCACATGGGAGATGGTGGTACCAACCCGCTCGGCCCGATACCAAGTGAGTACTCCCACTTGGTACCCAGCCCTACCACCAGTCATGAAATGGATGTTAATTGCTTACTTCCCTTAGTTGCCTCATACGATACCCGTGGGAAAGAATGAGGTGGTGACACTTGTATTCTTAGTCCGTCACCACACGGACAGAAATGAGACCGATACGCTCGTCACATCCCGGGGCGGCACCCTCGAGGAGGCGGCAACGCTGGCCACCTCAGGTACCGCGGAGGTGGTCAGGCGGATCGAGTTCTGGGGCTTAGGGTGTCCCTTGAAAAGTCGGAGGCCCTACTCTTCCATGGGCCCCGATGTGGCCCACCCGCCACCGCCTCGATAACGGTCAATGGTGTAGGCTTGCCAATCCAGGCCCACATCAAATATCTGGGCCTGGTATTGGATGGACGGTGGCACTTCGACGAGCACTTTCGCCGTCTTGCGCCAAGACTCGTCGGCACGGCGTCCGCTCTCGGGCGTTTGATGCCGAATCTGGGTGGACCGAGTCTCGCGTGTCGACGACTCTACGCGGGGGTAGTACGGTCAATGGCACTGTACGTCGCGCCCGTGTGGGCGGACTCCCTGGCCGCTTGCAATAAGGCCCTTCTGTGGTCCACAGAGGGTCGTAGCGGTCAGGGCAATACGCGGGTACCGCACGGTCTCGTGCGATGCAGCCTGCGCGTTGGCCGGAACCCCCCCGTGGGATCTGCCTGCAAATCGCGGTCGAAACGACGCGGTACCCGTGATCCGCCTTAGCAAGGGCGGGTGAAGGCGCACGCGCGAACAGTTAGAATATTTATTTCTTTGAATTTCTGTCGTAAGGGAAACTCGGGCCCAGATTATAGATTGCACAAACGGCCCTTTTCTGAAGTACAAATATAGAAATTAAATCGGCGGAGCATCCCCATAGCAGTATGCCATAGGACATAATTGATAATACTATGAAAGTAGCTGAAATAAACTATTCTAGCCGTTTCAACACCAGTCAATAATCAAATCTTTTTTACCGCATATGCCGCTGAGCTAACCCTACCTGACATTTTTTTAATATGGGGGCCCCATTGGAGTTGGTTATCTATAGCGATACCTAGGAAAACCGTGGACTCCGCAAGGTCCAGTTCGACGCCATTCAATTGTACATTGGTTTCTACATGCCTTACATTGGGTGTAGTAAATTATTTTCACTTAAAACTAGGTTATTAGTATTGAACCAATGAACAACTTTAGATATTGCGTTGTTCACATCGTCATAAATAAGCAGCTGCCTTTTTATTTTAAATTATAAAGATGTGTCATCTGCGAACAACACAATATTTCGATTATCTCCTACGTAGCATGGTAGGTCATTAATATAGACTAGGAACAGAAATGGCCCCAAAATGGACCCCGGTGGCACACCCATTGTCACGACTAAACTTCATAAGGTCGGGGAATACATCAATAACAAAACAACCGTTAAACACAGATGTCAATTGGGGAGCAATTAACATAACAGACATACCCCATAAATCCACAGTTTTGTTAAAAGAATTTATAACACACACACAATATCGGAACATTGCCTGAGGAGCAATTCGGCTGCAGTAGGAGACAACGTCAGATGTTATGTTGTTATAACAGGAATATTAGTAAAATAATTTTCAAATGCCGTTGCCACTTCTCGATTCTCTCTTACATTTTTGTCATCTATTTTCAAGTTAAAGTCCCTCTTGCGCACTGTTTCTCGACCGGTTTCACTGTTTATCACCTTCCAAGTTATTTTAATGGCCGTGTGGGGCCGGCTTTAGAATTCTTCCACCCCTCTCTACCCACGGGAGTCGTAAGAGCCGACTGAGGGAATACCGCGGGAGTGGGCAGCAGCACTGCCTCGAGTATTAACAACATCCACTGCGATCGCCAACCCGCCTGCTAAGCGTGGCGATTACGGCATTATCCCCCATGACGGGACCGCTCGTTGTGGCGTTCTCTTGGGGAGGCCTATGTCCAGCAGTGGACGTTTAAAGGCTGATGGATGGATGGATGTATGGAAGTTATTTTAATAATATCGCCGGACTCTTTGATTTTATCAGATATAGTGATTTAGCACAGGAACAGGCTCGTTTGAATGTTTTGGATTATTTTTTACATATTCCAATAATATTGGGTTATGATTATAGGTTTTTTCATTATAAAGTTCATATAACCTCAGTCTATTTTTATAAATACCACATGTAGCCCATTCACTAAAGCCTGCGCGAGCGCCAATAGCTACAGTTTTAGATTTAAAATTCTTGCCGAATTCACTACTGATCAACTGGAATAGAGCAGTATACAAATCGTTAAGAGTTCACCACCGAAGGAATATAACATAGTTCCAGTGGCCTGCCAATAAAGGCGGAGAGACGGCACACGACGGGTTTCTTTAGTGGGTGCAGGCCCCACACTACCCTGGTCGTTGCCCCGAACGATAGGGTGTGCGGTTAGGAACATTTTTTCCCGCCTTAACAAAAAAAAAGGGTTGTCATGAAAAGGCAACCGTGGTACTTTCTCAGATAGATTACATTTAAAAAGCTCTAAGCGGCTAGAGATCATTGGAAAAAAGGTAACTTTATGGACCCTACTATAAAATAATAAATATTCACGGACATTTTTCACACAACGTCCTCTGGTCCCAAACTAAGCTTAACGCTTGTGCTATGGGTACCTCATTACAGATATAATACATATATTACTTTTATTTTGTAAATACATACATATAATAGATAGAAAACACCCAGACGCAGTACAAATATCTGTGTTCATTACACAAATAATTGTCCTGAATGGGAATCGAACCCACAACCTCGTGCACGGAAGCCAGTTGCAGTACGGACTACGCCACGGGGCCCGTACTAGTTCCAGGAAATACCACAAGTTGTCCACAATGATCAGATTCCAGTTTATTTATGATAGATTTATTGATTGGTTTTGCATTTGTAAATATATTATCTATACAAGTTGCGCTCAAAGAAGTAATCCTAGTAGGTTCCAGAAAAACATTGTGCATGTTATAAGATTTCATTATAGTTATAAATTTTTGAGTAATAGTACTATTTTCAAGTAAATTTATATTACAATCTCCACAGATCACAATTGTTTTATTTTAAGTGGAGGTTTTAAATAAAATGTCTTCTAAGTGTCTTTCAAAATCATCATATGGTGAACATGGGGGTCTATAAACACAACTCAGACTCAATACAAGCAATTTCAATCTCCCGTTCAACAGAGAGGCTCACTATATAATTACGTATATTTTAAACACAAAGTGAAAAATGTGAAATCGAAAATAACAGTCAGGAGCAGGACTCGAACCTGCATCTTCTGGATACCGTCCAGATGCTTTACCAATTCAGCCATCCTGACAATTGCTCCTGACTGCTAATTTCGATAACACATCATACCTAACGTCTTTGGGTGACGCCTGCGCCATCTGTCGGACGTATTTTCATACATTATACCGACCAGGTAAACTTAATTTTACAATTAAGATTTTACCTAATAATGACGCAAACCCTTTAAATATTTAGATATTTTTATATATATATATATAGTGCTAAGCATGTCAAATGCTAAAAATATATATAAAAATATCTAAATATTACGTATATTATCTATAATAATTAGGGCACCACCTCGTGTACTAATGTCTGTTGAATGAGCAAGCAACCTGGTGATTGGGAAAATTGAAAATGAATTGATTGTTTTTGAGCCAATGTTCTGTAATACAAAGAATATCTACATCACAATCATTAATAAATTTCCAATTCTTTACCAAACATGCCTTGAATATTTTGATGTACCAGGTTGATTGGCTTTAATTTCTTATTATTATGTACGGGTTATTTTTGGTCTCGTCATAATTACTCTATAGCCGATCTATCTACATATTATATCTATAATGGAAAGAGATTAAACTTGCGCCTGGTAGAATATTCTAGCGTTCGTAAGTAAAACGATCCGTTTTATCGTTATAGGAACCGGGCATAAATGAAGTAGACAACAATCAACCATTACATTACTGGATATAGAGTAAGATCCCAGTGCCACCAGACGTCACGTATTTTCTGACGAACGAAATGTGGGCGATTGCGTAGTGTTAGTAGGTACTAAGAACGCATGCCTACCTGCTAGCTTGGTCAGACGACCAATTTTCAGGTATCAGGTAATTAAGGTACATAAAAACATTACGTACCTCACGTAAATTCTCAAAGCTGATTTTTACGTATATTTTAGGCAATATCGTTAAAAATAAGTCGCCAATACTCTCAGACACTTTCCGTCGGCCAAATTGCTTTGCAGACGCTTTAAAGTTCCCAAAATAATTACGTAACTTCACGTAAATTCTGATGCTCCATTTTTATATATGTCCACCAGACAACTATTTTAAAACCTCTTACAAAAAGACAGACCGATCCAAGGGGCCAATCATCCTCTAAATTCAATTTTAATACCTCTGTGGGTAAGAGCGCGCGGGCATTATCCACGCGCATGAGACTGAGTGAGACATGTATTAGGATATATTGACTTCTCTGTCTCTCTATCTCTCTCTTACAGTTGACTCAGTATCTGACAGCACTGCTCACAAGAAAAGTATTCAGTGTTCTACTGTGTCTAGGGACACGATATCGAATAGAAAGTATCGATACTGTACTCGAAAGGGAATGCTCCGATGGTTCGGACATGTGGAAAGAATGCCGGACGAGCGACTGGCTAAGAAGATATACAATGCGAAAGTGGAAGGATGTAGGTACAGGGGGAGACCGAGACTTACCTACCTAGACCAAATTGGTCATGCAATGAAGGAAGGTGGAGTCAGGAGTCTCCGAAACCGGCGAGCGTGTATGAAGAGAGTTATGAATGTTGAGGAAGCGAGAGATGTATGCAAGAATAGAGCCACTTAGCACTCTGTTCTCTCTGCCTACCCCGCAAGGGAAATGGCGTGATGATAAGTTAGTAGATACTGTACTCATGAGTAGTATCGAAAAAAAGTATCGTACTCGTATTGGTATCGAAACAAAAGTATCGATACTTCAGAGTATCGAGTACTTTTCTTTGTTAAGGCGTGAAAAATGTACATAACTGCACACTCCATCGTTCGGGGTAACGAACAGGGTAGGGATGAAACAATATCATTCTTTCTTCGATACTGCTACTCAAAAGTAGTATTGAATCTAGGTATCGATACCATTGTGGTATATACTAAAGTATACTATACTAAAGTATCGATTCTTCTGAGGGCTCATTTAATTTTAAAATCAGTCGTAATAAAGAAATAAGAAAGTAGTTGAATTAATCTATGCTTTATTCGCTCGGAACTCGCAACGCTAGAGTATATTTTAATTTTTAGTGCGTGTGCTCGTACAACAATACTAACTACTAGCCACTGCAAAGAAAACGTACCCACTCAACATATAACTCGAAAGAAAATATACCATTATCGGGAATTCCTCTAAAAACCTACTAGAAAGTTGTGTTCGCGAGCGAATTCGTATAATTATATATAATGATACATAATTATATGTAATGATTCTTTCGATTTCGTAGAATTATCCACAATTATATATAATTATATGTAATGATTTTTTGCGATTTCTTATAATTATACATAATTATATATAATAATTCTTTCGGTTTCGTAGAATTATATATAACTATACATAAATATATATAATGATTCTTTCGATTTCGTATAATTGTACATCTATACTATTATAAAACTGTAACATAGCTATGTCTGTACATTTAAGATATTTGAGAAAAAATTACTGTAATAGGTTATACAGACGTGTCTACACAAAAACGATTTTTTTTAGATTTTTTGTCTGTTTGTTTGTTCGCGCATCTCGTAAAAACTACCGAACGGATTTTGATGCAACTTTTTTATTTGATAGATCACGATTAGACTTAAAAACTTGAGATACAACCTAAAAACTAGCTTTTGGTTTTGGCGGAACCGCAAGCAAAGGCTAGTAGTTATACATAAATATGTATATATAATTATTCTTTCGGTTCGTATAATTATATATAAGTATACATAATTATATGTAATGATTCTTTCGATTTCGTAGAATTATCCATAATTATATGTAATGATTTTTTGCGATTTCGTATATAGGGCCAATTTCCATATATAATTATATATATTTTTTTTTACCCGGGAGGATAAAATTCAAGAATTATGGTAGTCAAATGAGCATTTTTTTACAAGTTAATTTTTAATTATTTACCTGATTATTTAATTTTTAACTGATTTTCTTTTAATATTAGTAATTAATTGATATGAGTCAACTGTAAGAGAGATATAGAGAGACAGAGAAGTCAATATATCCTAATACATGTCTCACTCAGTCTCATGCGCGTGGATAATGCCCTCGCGCTCTTACCCACAGAGGTATTAAAATTGAATTTAGGGGATGATTGGCCCCTTGGATCGGTCTGTCTTTTTGTAAGAGGTTTTAAAATAGTTGTCTGGTGGACATATATAAAAATGGAGCATCAGAATTTACGTGAAGTTACGTAATTATTTTGGGAACTTTAAAGCGTCTGCAAAGCAATTCGGCCGACGGAAAGTGTCTGGGAGCATTGGCGACTTATTTTTAAGGATATTGCCTAAAATATACGTAAAAATCGGCTGAATACCGAATAGTAAATCACGAAAAAAGATTGCAAAATATTACTCGAAAGATTTTTATATTACCATTAACTGAACATATTAATACTTAAAAAGTTAAAATCAATACTAGTAATAAGTTATGATAAATAAAAATATTTTTCTCAGCTTTTGTTGATATAAAGAAAGAAAACTATGTTTTTTTGCGACGAATGTAAATTAACCATAAACTTACACTACGTGAAACTATACATAGTTAAAACAATTTAGTGAAAATAACGCTCCCATTCAGCATTATTGCAATATTGCATTGCAGTGTAACGTAAATTACACTGCAACACTGATAGCAAACATACTAACGACCAACAAATAAAGCGTGTTGTGACACGACTCAATCACGAAGGAAACAAAAACACCCACGCCGCGTCGCACACACATAGTTTAGTGATGCAGGTTTAAACCTGTCACCCACGAAAGGTACTAAGTGTTGCAGAATATTAAGCTGCCGAATATTCGGCGCTGTGGCAAAGAGCCTCGCCGAATATTCGGTATTCGGCCAAATCACTATTCGTGGCATCTCTACACTTCAGGCATTCTTAATATGACTAAGTCCATGATCAGCGATCCAGCGAGGTGGATCGTGATTCATCTGCCACAATAAGCAACAAAAAAAGAACGTGATTCGTATAGAATAGCTATAATAAAATATATTCATACCTTCCAGCTCTTCGTATGGTGTATTAGGTGTGTGCAGCGCCAAGTCCAATCTTTGCATGTGGAGTCGGTGGTTAAGCGGGTCCTTAGTGACGGCATCGTCGAGGATTTTTCTGGCCCCCTTGGGGTCTTGCCGCACGTGAAATACGAACCGCGCGTACTTGATGGCCAAAGCAGACGCCACCGCTTTGCTCTTCGCCGACGCTATATAACTTTCATACAGTTGTGCACATTTCTCGTAGTCGCCGCGGCGTCTCTCCAGATTCACACGCCTAATAAGCAAAACAATTTTACTATAGTGATGTTTCGGAACCGTTTGTGGTAAAGCCTTGCTTATCTCAGCTTGAATGGATCTGCCCGATTGGGGATGTAGGTACCATTCTCTCACAAAGCATCAGCGAGAAACAAGGATAGGTACTCCTACCGTTGTGTTTTGTATAGTGAGTGAAACCGCGGAGGTCCTAGCCCCCTCCCAATTCTCTCCTTAATATACTTCGTGTCTGCCTCCTATCCGTATCCTTGGAGATAGCAACGCGGGAGTGATACCTCTGGTGTTGCTAGCATTTAGACTATGGTAACCGTTTATCATCAGGTGCGTTTTGCTCGTATGTCACCCACGTAGTATAACAAAAAAAAATACTGGGGAAAAATATTAAAATAATATCACCTGTATTGTATTTGCACTAAATTTGGACAAGTTTTCTCTATCCTGTCGAGTATTTCAGCCGCTTTAGCTGTATTGCCTTGCGCCTCTTCAAAATGAGCCCAGTACAAGTGCAGTTCAGGTTTGTCCAAGTGATGTACGGTGCACGCACGTTCTAGTACCTCTCGTTCTACCGCTATCAATTCCGGGTTAGTTTCTATACGCTCCTCAAGGAACTTAATGAGCTGAAAAAATTATTATATCAGTGTTATAGTAATAATGACACAGCACCTCATAAAATATATTGCATTTAATTTAAAGTTAACCTACCCTCATCCAGAATTCCTCATAAAGCGCACACGCGATGAGACAGCGCTCGTACAGTACAAGAGAGCGCTTCAGTGAGCCGTGCTGTTTCTCCCACTCCAAGTAAGCCTTCCAGTTTTTCAGCTGACACCGCTCCAAAGGTTTCACATGGAAGTATGGTCGCTTGATCTGCACAATTATTTAAGCCCTAACTATTATAAAGCTGTAACAGAGCTGTGTCTATACATTTATGATATTTGAGATAAAAATGTCTGTATTACTGGCTATATAGGCGTGAATGAACACAAAACATTATCTTCTTCTTTTTTTAGATTTTTGTCTGTTTGTTTGCTCGCGCATCACGCAAAAGCTACTGAACTGATTTTGATAGCTTTTGATTAGAGTTAAAAATTAGCTATTGGCTGCGTCGGAGCCACGGGCACAGGCTATTATATAATAATATCGTAATAGATACTGTTAATTAGATAAAAGAAATGGCCAAACCTACATTCCATACATAGCATAAAATAATGTGTTGGGTCAAACATACATACTTCGGAGGGCACGTTAGGCAATGGGTTCTCGGTTGTCAAACATCTGGCAGATTGTCAAATTCCTGAATAAAAATCTAATTCCGGTCTCGTTCTAAGGTCGCCAGTTGTCCCTATTGCAGCCAAAATTATTTTATGCACTACAGAATGGTTTGGGTAGAAAACAAGGTACTCGTTTTCCGCCTCACTTCCTCATTCCCATCGGCGTCGTACGGAGACGCCTATACGAGCCGATGCGAAATTTTCTCTGTGAGATTTTTTCTAACTTCATTATTTTTGTATATCTATATAAAATAATAAGCTGTTTTACTATCACATGTTGCGTTACTTATGCCATTTTTTAATTATGAACCAATAAACTATTTTAGCTTTTTAAATTTATACATATCCTGTTTTAAATTAGAAGAAGTTATAAGCAAAATAGTTCGTCTAATTGTTAATCGATGCAAAAGAGTTTGTCTATTGGTGAGATGAATAAAATTATTCCTTCTTTGTACAATTATGTTGCATAATTTAAATTTGCAAAAGTAATTCTGTGTCATTTGTCAAGTGAGACAGTATAAATTCTGAAAATTTCAGATTTTTTCATTAGTTTTCAAGTAACAATGGGTCGTGGCAAACCCGTGTGTTTGTGGGGTCGATGCTGGCAAATCAAGTTACCAAATATCTATAGACTTGATACTTCCCAGGTCTACAGTCCAATCTATCATTCAGCACTATAAAAAGAATAGAACGACTTCTTGTTTGAAGAAAACTGGTCGACCACGCATCACAAGTGCAGTAGAAAACAGAATCCTGAAGAAAATTATCAAAAATAATCGTCGTGCTCGAGCTGGAGAACTCACGGTGCAATGGAAGGACATGATTCACAAAGACGTCTCAGTTGATACTTGCAAGAGTCCTAAAAAGAATGGGTTACGGATTTTACACCGCCACCACTGTTGACTGCTGTACAAAAGAAAAAGAGGTTGAAGTTTGCTCGTGAACATTTAAATTGGACAGTGGCGTAGTATCATTTGGAGTGACTAGTCCAAATTTGAAGTGACAGTCGGCGATGAAAGGAAAAAAGTGATTCGAAACAAAAATGAGGCATTTCATACTGATTGTCTCAAACGCAAAGTGAAGTTTCCGGCGTCTCTTATGATATGGGGCTGCATGTCTGCACAAGGTGTTGGTGGTTTGTGGATGGTTCTATCAATGCTGCAAGGTATCAAAACCTTTTGGAAGAGAATTTACTGCCCTCTATTCCGTCACTTTGGCATCATGATTCCTCCATTTTTCAACAGGATGGTACTTCCTGCCATACTTCAAGGACAACAAAGACGTGGCTACTGGCGAAAAACATCCCTACAATCGAATGGCCATCTAACAGCCCGGACTTGTCGCCGATCGAAACCCTATGGTGGAAAATGTAAAAAATTCTCCGTAAAAATCCATCAAGATCGAAGAGCGACTTAAAGGGTAAACTCTTGGCTGTCTGGGAGTCAATTACGCCTGAGGAGTGTGCAGCGTTGGTTGCAACCATGCCTCTTCGCATTAAAGCTGTCATTGAGAGCAAAGGCGACACAACAAAGTGGTAGACGAACTATTTTGCGTGAGTGACAAGTGTAGACGAATTATTTTGCGTGATTGACAAGGGTAGACGAATACTTTTGCGTTATGATTTTTTTTTTATTTTTTTTTTTATGTTATGTAAAGTCATGAAAGAATTTCAGTTGTAAACTTTAGTGTTCCTCAAATTGTGGTTTACTTTTTATTAATCGTTCTTAATTATTTTACCAATATTTACTTTCTATATTTTACGCTTTGCACTACTTTCCGTACTAGACGAACTATTTTGCATCGGGGCTCGTACAAGTCAAATGCTGGACGACCACCACCCCTCTCTCTTTTTACACTCAGATCAACATAACACCTTTTGGGACGTAGCTATCTTTCAAACAAGCCGACCAGTCATCATGACAACTCCCTTTCATCAGTTCCTGACCTGAACCGGTGAGTACCCTGTTAATCCCGTACAATCCCCATAGACGCGGAGGTCAGATAGACAATCGCTTCGTGTAAAGTAAGATCCGCTAAGTATGATCGGAATCCGACCCCAACCAAACTTGGAATAAGATTAGGAAGATGATGACACATAACTTGTGGGAAAATGGAGGTTTGCCCACTTTTAAGCTGATTGCCTCATATATTTCGAACCCGTGAGTACCTTAGTACTTAGTACATCTCTTAGTATTCGACAACTTGTGAGACTGGCTTGTTAAGAGATAATTTAATATTACAACCATACATAATTTAATTTACAATGTTCTGGTAACTGCCTCGGTAGTGTATGCGACTGCTAATCATGAGGCCTCGGGTTCGATCCCCGGGTCGGGCAATGTTATTGAGCTTTTCCTAAAAAGAAAAATTCTCAGTAGCAGCCCGGAGTTTGGAAATGTGCCCGGTAGACGTCAATAGGCTCGCCTCCTATTACGTGGGACTTAAACATAGCTGGCGAGTCGTGGGTGTGTAATACACCTCTGCCTACCCCTTCGGGGAATACAGACGTGATGCTATGTTTCTGGTCTACAACAATAACTTAAAACTTACTCCTTCTTCAAATGTCCATCTTGCAGCAACCTGTTCGCCAGTAGTTTTGTGTACTTTGCGTCGAGCTGCTATGATACGTTCTTTAATTGCTTGAGCTTCTTCTTCAGACGCCTAAATCAAAATATTAAAGTACAAATTATTTGTGAATAAAGCACTTCCCCGGATTGGAAAAGATGCGGGTTCGATTCCCGCTCCTACTAAAAATCTCTTTTCTTTATTCACAAATATTTTGTACTTTAAAAAGTAGCGGAGCATGTCAATTGCTAAAAGAAATAGATCTAAAATGTTCAAAATATTAAACTTAAGAAAATCCATAGAAATACTTTTTTTAATTTATATTTTTTTTTAAGATCATATAGTTTTGTCACTTTTCTTTTTTGTACTTATCAATAGTGTGTTTACAAAATAACACTATCATTATTGTCGACAGGTATCACAGAGTATACGGAAGAAATTAAGTTACTTATAAAATTTATAAAATACAATTATTTATCTTTATCATTGACCTAATTAAAATGGAAGGCGGGCCTAGTACAATATTAACAAAAAAAATGTTTTTAGTCAACGATGTTTGTATATATTAATATAATGTACCTACATAAACGTAGGTACATTATATTAATACATACAAATATCCTAATTTGAAACCTTGTACCATTATAATAATAAGTTTTCTTTGCAATAATTTCTTAGTTTATGCAGCTTCCATACTATAGACCGCACCATGATCACCTTATACAGCTTCTCGTGAGTATATGATTAGTTGAAGATTTATTTTTACAAATATTCAGTTTTTAAGCAAAATAACACTTGCAAATGATAAAAACAATAGTCTTTTTACTGAAAACTATGATACACCATCTTCTATTTCAACTTTATTGCACGCCTCATAAGCGAAGCGTTGAGGTGGGTACTACTCTCCCTTCACGCAGAATAACTAATTTTTCAAACTTAAAATGTCTCTATTTATCATATATTGCACTTGTAAATTATATCAAGAAAAAACACTATTTTTAACACTCGTGATATTTTTGATGGCATTTTTGTTATTTAAACTAGTTAAAAAAACTGTTTAAAAAAGTTCTGTCTTGGACGTCCGTGTGTTGTAGATAATGTATGTTAACACGAGAACGACCAAAATACTTTACTAATCGTCTTTTTTTTTTACGATTCAGTATAATTACGAATAGAGCCCTATCACTTTTCACGGTCTGATTTGATGTGGTTTAATTGTTATTAAATAAACAAAAAATAGTGAATATTTACGCTCGACTCGACACTAAAACCAGCGGTATACCTTATTTCGTGAGAACTACTTCTATAGACCAATATTGTACAGAAAAACCTAAAAAGGTTTATGTTTGCACCGTAGCTATCTAAGATTTATGTAAGTTTTGTATGATGTAATAAATAAATAAAATATAGAAGTACTTCTTAAAATTAGCGCTAGATGGCGTATAAGACATGAGAACTACATTAGTACTTTTTGAAATTAGCTGTCTCTATGTGATTTATTGAAAACTACTTAGTAAGTCCAATACATTATTAGTCACTTGTCAAATAATCAATTTTATTGTGAAAAATGAAGATTACGAGGCGTGCACTTTTGGAATTTTTTAAAGTATTTGTTATTTGAGTAGTTTTTATACATTTTCACAATACATTACGGCATATTGAACGTAGTCAGTAGTCATAGTCAAGTCGGGCGACCAGACGAAGACTGGCGGGCGATTGTGTCTTTTGGTTCGGAAACTTTTGTGTATTTATGAGTTATATAGATATTACTTTGTGACGCTCAGATCGTAGACAAGTATGCATTGTCTAGCCTTTTGTTTTTTGTTAAGGTGGGAAAAATTTTTCCTAACCGCACACCCCGTCGTTGGGGGCACCGAACAGGGTAGTGTAGGGCCCTCACCCACTAAAGAAACCCGCCGTATGCCGTCTCTCCGCCTTTATTGGCGGACCACCGGAACTATATTACATTCCTTCAGTGTGTGTCTAGCCTAACTTTTCAATGTGTAGTAGGATATTGGCGTGTTCGTTCTAGTTTATACTGAGGCGGGTATATACTGACGACGTGATCCTGCGGCTCGTCCTCGCCGGGCGGCAGGTCGAGCTGCGGCTGGGCGCCGCTCACGTCGCGCACCTCGCCGCGCAGGCGCACCAGCTCGGTGCGGCTCACCACGCCCTGCACCGGCTCCGACATCACGTGCTCCTGGAAACTGCGCGCGCACGTTCTTATAGTATACGTACGCTACATGCTCACACAAACACACTCCACTACACGCACACACACGCTCTACAAAATGTTCATAACACCAAAAATTACCGTTGTTGTTGAATTTTAAATCAGCACGCAGAATTTAAGAAAAGTTAGTAATATTTCTGCCTAACTTTAGCACCTCATACCCGGGAATTTAGCGTCACCTTGAGCTGTCAGATACGTGTACATGTTTTTATGACGGACTAAAACTATACCCATTCTATCCCACGGGTGTAGTACGAGGCGACTATAAAATATTAAGCAGATAGCACCCATTCCATGATTAGCGGTAGGGTTACAGATATACATTTTCATATGTTATAATACATAGTTTATTTATTTTTCATCCATCCATCAGCCTTTCAACGTCCACTACTGGGCATAGGCCTCCCCAAGAGAACGCCACAACGAGCGGTCCCGTCATGGGGAATAATGCCGAAATCGCCACGCTTGGCAGGCGGGTTGGCGATCGCAGTGGATGTTGTTAATACTCGAGGGGGTGCTGGTGCCCACTCCCCCGGCATTCCCTCAGTCGGCTCTTACGACTCCCGTGGGTAGAGAAGGGTGGGACAATTCTAAAGCCGGCCCCACACGGCCTATTTATTTTTATACACACTGTAAACAATAAATCAAATATCAAATTAATACAAACTTGTCAAAATGTGATGTGTATCCCAGTGTAGGTGTTGCCAAAAGACGATCATAAATATTGGTAACATTTAGAGCAGAGCCATTTTCGGCCTCCCATTTAATATACGACTCCCATAGGCGATCAGAGCGAAACTCTAGACCACACGCATCTGAAATAAAAGTAATCCATGTAATATATTAATGTAAAATTTATATTTACCAAAGCGTATATGTCAAAAAGTTACAATAGCTTTTCTCAAAACTACAAAAAATCACTTACATGAGAAATTATAGCTAAATAACAAACTGTATTCATTATAAATATTGTGTAGAGGCGGACATGTAACTTTAAACTTAGTAACAAAAACTACAGAAGGATAATCTCTCTGTAGTTACACTGAGCGATAAATAAGAAAACAGGAAAAGTTGCGTAAAATCCTTACTAATATTATAAATGTGGGAGTTTTGTTTGTTTATTTATTTGTTACGCTTTCACGCCGACCACGATATCTTCTGCAAATCGAAAGTGAGTGATGTATTCGCCATGATGTTAATGCCAAATCGGGTCTCCAAATCAAGACTTTAAGACATCTTCCAATGCAGTGGTGAAGGGTTTCGTAGACATAACATCTCTCTGACTACCACCTCTCTGCATTTGACAGATTTCGTACTCTTGTCTTAAGCTCTGACAAATATGGTGGCGTTATTAGACAAGCACTTTAACACTTCGATGTACCGATAGTCAATTTGTCACCACTAAAAGGATATTGTACCGCCCAAGTTTTAATCGAATCGAAAGCTTTCTCAGAGTCCATAAACGCTAGACACAGAGGCCGATTATACTCCTCGGTCTTCCTTATGATCTGGCGTAGCGTATATTACTATAGCATCTTTGAGGGGTTGAAAGTGGTCGCGCTTTGACTTCAACGTCGAGGGCAACTTATAGACGAGACTCGAGTAAGATGGACTTATAATATTCTTCAAGACGGCTCTGTCACCCTTCTTGAAATAAGCACCACTGCACTTCTGGTCCACAATTCCAGAACGTCGCCCCCAAGAACGACGGAATTGAACAGAAAGAAGGAAGAAGGGCTTTGAGGACCCGCTTTCCGCCTGCCCTCAGAAATTCAGTGGTAATTTTTTTCTTTTTTCTCAAAAGAACCTACATTAAGGAATAATTCTTGTATCGTGAGGGACTTTACAAATATACAATTTCAAGGACACAAAGTACACTCAGACAGAACAACCATTTGTGGATCATACAGAGTTGTCCTTTGTGGAAATCAAACCCACAACACCCAGGCGGGAGGTCGGTATATAAACCACTCCACCATCTGTGCAGTCAGATTCATTGTCTACCTTTCCGTTCTTTAACTTTTTGAGAGCAATTCTGATCTCATACAGGCTGACGTCTGGCACATCTTCGCTAAAGTGCTTAGCTGCGATCTGGGATCTTATAATGATGATAAAAGTAGTTCTCGTGTTAGATACAATTGAATGTTTAGAAATAACGTTCTAAATGTGTGATGAGTAAAGGTATAGCTTACCTATTGCCCTCTCATATTGTTGTCTAATATACGTATGATCGTCAGTTCTAGTAGCCTTTACATGGTTAAGATAATGTATCCATAGATCGACCGATAACGGTATGGCTTTGAGGCCTCTTTCTAATACCTGAAACACACGAGAGCATTAAAAAAAGTTCTATGCGAGTTCCAAGTGCGCCGCTTTCACGTACGCACTATGAAGCAAGGGAATATTGAATAGCATGTAATGATATCATCTCATATAATTGATTGCGGACGAAACGACGCGTTGCGCGTGTGAGCGAGATGGCGCCACGCAACGGGCCGCTTGGATCCACAGAATATAAAATGTGGTCGGGCATATTACACCTGTTCGCTCTCGCCGCGATGTCGTTGCAGTCGGCGACCCGTCGAGTCTTCCTTTCCTACAGTTCAATGGCTAAATATGAAGACCAGCTGCACTTCCATGCTATCATGGATTGGTTAATTAATCTTAATTATATCCACCACTTATTAAGAACGTACTTAAATAATACATAAAACAGTATTACAATATATCATGCATGTACAAAGTATAGTAAATATATGCACTAAAATACAAAATATACACCACAAATAATTATCACTAGAACAGAATCTATGTGATGGTAACATAACTCTCCGGTGTGAACGGGTGACTTTTGCCTTACGAACATCGTTGAGCTCGTTGCACTGTTGGGAAAAAAAATCATTGCAAAATACCAATTATGACTAAAATAATTCAATATCCAAATGCTAAGACACATTTTTAATATAAACTTCGAAGTACTAGTAAACAGCTTACCAAATGATTAGAGAATGTAATAAACATTAAATATAGATTGTGGGTGGTAGCACTTACCTCGAGGCACTTCTTTTTACTTCCTCTACGTTTCTCGTAGTCGGCGTACTTGCGCCAGTAGCCGTAACAATACGGGTAGTGGGACAGAAAGGCGTCATACGCCTCACGCGCCGCCTCTACGTCGCTCTGTCGATACAGACATATCATGACTACTTTACCTCTACCATTAATCCTACATACAAAATATTTCAAAGCTCAGTTGGCCCTTGCCACTCAACATTATTTTCAGTGCTCATTACTTCACAAAGCAATGAGATTAGCGTTTGACTTCATCACTAGGGTATCGTTATAGCATCCGAACACTAAGTAGGTAAAAATGCATTGTATGCAGATGCCCCAAATTTAAATAATACTCATGTTATACCGAAGCAAGTCAATTTAGTTTTTTGATTAATTGCAATAATTAAGTTTACAATATCAGAATAAAAATTATTTTATATTTATATAATCATGCAAATACATTTTCGATAGACGGCGTGGATACTAAGAAGATATTAAATGTGAAAATTGGAGCTTTTGAGCAGAGTATTCCACAAAAAAAAATGTGTGTGCATATGATAAAAATACAAATCACTAACTTGCTAACACAACCTAATCCACCTAACGAAGTTGTCATTATGATAAACAAAGCTAATCGATATATTTGTTGAAGCGTATCAACTAACCTCTTGGTCAACATATTGCAGCAAGTATGTCCAACCAGTGAAATCTGTTGGGTCATCATTAACAACTTTCCAGTATTTGTCCAGTTCAGGCAGAGCCTTCTTCTTAGGCTTTTCGTCAACTGAATTTCGTTTCTCCGCCGGAATCGGTTTGCTTTCTCCATTCTAAACAAAATAACTAATTACTTATCAATACAATACAAAGCATACATACATTCATAAACTAATGTTTCCCAGAGAGGTAGGTCGATACTTGTTATGATCCTTAATACCTTATTTGTATTTGCCCACACGTTTATGGTGCTTCTGATCTGGCTTTTCTCGAGAGTCTCTACAAAACAATATGTTTAATTCCTAACAGCACAGACTTAACAGGCCCGGCATTATCTTAGAGCACTTGAAATTAACAGGTCATTGCTGTGTTTCACGGAGTTATTTGAATACAAATGTTTGATCTTGCAAAAGAACATTACAATGTACAATGGTAACATTGCGAACTATTTACATATATTTTTTTTATGCTAATCATGGCAGACGAGCCACTGCCCATCTGTAACCGTCACTCATGGATTCAACTATACTTACCGAGAGTATTGTCAAGCCACTGCGCACCATTTCATTTCTAAGATATGAAATGATAGAATAAACGGCTATCTTCTGCTACAGCCAAAACACACTGACGTGCTTCACGACCGATCACACAAGAGACGGTGGTACCGACCCGTTCGCGCCCGATAGCAAGTGAGTACTCTCACTTAGTACCCAACCCTACCACCAGTAATGCAATGGGTGATAATTGCTTACTTCCCTTAGTCACCTTCTACGACACCCGCGGGAAAGGATGGGGTTGTGACACTTGTATTCTTAGTCCGTCACCACACGGACAAACTGCCTGCTTTACCTTTGCAACAGCCTGCTTCTTGCTAGAAGACTCGGTCTCCGATGTTGGTGAGCCAGGGTCATAACCATCACGTTTGGCTTCAGGTTTACGTTTACGAGATTCTTTAGATTCCTTCTTAGCAGCAGGCAACTCGTCTTCGGACACAACCTTAAGACAAGATCATTTATTTTGTCAGCATGTGTTTTACATTACAAGTAACAATAACTTATTTAATGGTGGTTGGTTAGTAACGTGTCCTTTTATTTTATTTTTAGCACAATTTGTTTCAAACGTTTTTAGGTAACTTTTATGTAACCTATTTTAACTAAACATAGGATAGGAAACTTTTGTGGAACTAGATTCAATGACGAAATTCTCGAACATTAAAAAAATATGGTCAGTATTTTTGAATTGTCAATGAGGTTAATAATTCAAGAGATTTTTACTGTTGCTGGTGTCTTGAGCAGGAAACCTCTAAGGCACAACTCTACCTAATATAATGCTTCCGTGATATTCGTTATTATTTCTAGTAAAGATCAGTGATTGTATGGTTTTTTTTTTAATTGCATGTAGTAGCAGACGAGCCACGGCCCATCTGATGGTAAATGGTAACCGTCGCTCATGGACTCAATTATACCGAGAGTATTGTCAAGACGCTGCTCACCATTTCATTTCACCATTTCAGATGGTGATAGTGTTTTGCTATAGGTATTTCAGATATTATTGCTTTCAGTCTTGCAATGTCATATTAAAATGATGTTATATATCTGAACGAAATGTAATAAGCAAGAAAATATATCTCTTTAAAACAGATACTACCTTTTGCAGAGCTGAAACACACTGAAGCCTCTAATTTTAATATATAGATTAGTACAAACAATCATTTAATTCAATCTTTTGATCCTATTTTACAAGATGTAATAGTTTCGTATAAATTAAAGATTACAGAAAGCTTAATACTAGAACTAATTCTTTAAAAACATATTAGCAGTTATATTCCTGTAGTTGTGATAACAAATAAAAAAAATAAGGTTAATTCTCGCATCACCTCAGTGTCTGCTGGCAAATCAGCAGGCTTGGGACCAGGAAGTTCATCATCTGATACATTTTCAGCATCCTCTACGCTCGGTTTCTGTACTTCAGGCAGTTCATCTTCTGAAACTACTTCAGTCTCTTCTGCACCTCCCACCTTCATCAAATACAAATAAAACAATCAAAATATACCTGTGTAAATATACATTCAGCCAAGAAAGTATTGGGAATGGATGATTTGTTTATGGTTCCAAATTCAAATTTTTGTATTTTTTGTTGTTGTTAGATTGGCACAACTGTTATCCATTTTGGCGCGGAGTTTGAGTTGCATCTGTTATTTATATTAAATACGGTGCCGTTTTTAGTTATATCATATGTGTTCATAATGGACAAAAATATCGAACTAAGAGTTTGTCTTAAATTTTGCATCGCCAATGGAATTTCGTGTTCGGAGTCGCTGAAAATGTTACAGAAGGCTTACGGTGAATCGACTTTATCAAAAACACGTGCTTATGAGTGGTACAAAGCGTTTAAAAGCAGTCGAGATGTGATGGAAGATTTGCCTCGCTCTGGTAGGCCATCAACGTCTGCAACTGTTAACATTGCGAAAGTGAAGGAAATAGTGACTGAAAATCCTCATTCAACTTTAAGAGAGATAGCCGCCGAACTTTCTGTGTCTCACGAGTCGATCCGTACCATTTTAAATAATTACTTGGGTATGAAACATGTTTCCGCTCGGCTAGTCCCAAAAGACCTAAATTTTCTCCAAAAACAATCACGTAAGAGTCGCTGAGGACATATACTAGAACGAGTCAATTCCGACCCAACATTCATGAAACGCATTTTTACTGGTGACGAGACGTGGGTTTACGAGTTTGACATGCAAACTAATCAACAAGCTTCGGAGTGGCTACTTCCAACTGAACCGAAACCGAAAAAACCACGCCAAAGTCGATCAAAAGTCAAGGTCATGTTGACTGTTTTCTTTGACTATTGCTGTGTTGTGCATTCGGAATTCTTGCCAGAAGGTCAAACGGTAAATAAAGAATATTATTTGAGCGTTATGCGGCGTTTAAGAAAGCAAATTTGTGGACAGAAAATTCTTGGATTTTGCACCACGATAATGCGCCTTCGCACAAGGCCATCATTGTGAATGAATTTTTGTTCAAACACAACAAATACCATCGAGCAACCACCATTTTCAGCAGAATATGGCTTCAGCCAACTTTTTTCTTTTTCCTAATCTCAAATTACCACTTCGTGGCACCCGTTTTCAATCGGTAAAAGACATAAAGGAGAATTCGCGGCGAGAGCTGAACTCAATTCCGGAAACAGCGTTTAAAAAATGTTTTGATGATTGGATTATTTGTTGGGATAAGTCTATCGTTTCTGAAGGAGCATATTTTGAAGGTGATAAAATAAATTTGGATGAATAACAAAAATTTTGTGTATTATTGATTTTTTCCCGGTACTTTCTTGACAGAGTAGTATTTGTAGTTTTGTCCAACCTAATTGTGTCAAACCTACTTGCAACTCCCAAAGTCCATCTCACATTTTGTCTTTGTTCATCTAATTTTTTTTTTATTACACAAATAATTTCACGCCTTTGTACCCAAGAGAGCAAGCAGAGCTGCAACATTCATATTCCTCTCGTAATTAGTCCCAAGTTATTTAGAATCACTTCGTCACGCCTTATTCCCAGAGGGGCGAACAGAGGGCAGCGGAAGGCTGCTTCATAACTTTTTTTTATTATACCACGTCGATGGCAGACAAGCATACGGTCCACACCTGATGGTAAGCGGTTACCGTTGCTTATAGACGCTAGTAACCAGTTTGGCAATAAGTGGCAATCTGTTGTCTCTGTCTACACCCTCTAGGAAATAGGTGTGAATGTATATATCTATGTTACATACATAGACAATCTGTTGAAAAAACTAAAATCACGCTACCCAGCTGATTTCTGCTGCAGGCAATTTTTTGCTATAATTTTAATAAGGTGACTCATTTTGCCTACATAATCAAAATTGGGGTTGTAAGGTGCTAACCTGACTAGGTTAATAGGTTAAAATACTAACCTTACTGGTTTTCTTGGGTGTGGAAGGAATTTCTGGCTTTCTTTCTATTTTAGCATCATCCTTATTTTCTTTCTCATGTCCACCCTTGTCCGTATCATCCTGAGTGGTTTTAATCTCTTCTGGAACATTTGTGTTAACATGTTCTATAATATTATCTTCTACATTTTCTGTAATATTATAACCAGATGTATCCATAGCATTGGTATCTGTTATTTCAGTCATGTCAATTTTTGGTTGCTCGGTTGTTTCTTCATTTAGTATTTTCATATGTTCATCAACCTGATATAAAAAAACATTAACTGTTATATAAAATCAACAAATTCTAAAGGTACAAAAACTACAAATTCACAACATTATTAAATATTAGTTTATGTTAATAACTTGTTGGATCTTTTAAATTTAAATTATCAAAGTAGACTCCGTACATTTAATGTTCAAACACTAGAATCTCGTCGCGTATTTTTTGATTTTGTTTATTTTTATAAAATTATTCACTCTATTGTAGACTCATCAGATTTACTTTCTCAAATCAATTGTGTTTTCTGCATTTAAATACATAAATATTTTATTATGAATATGAAAATAATATGAGTTTGATTTGAAGGCATAGGTTACATTTTCAAGTCGCTCACAATCATCTTTTAAATTTTCACAAAATTTGTTCTAGGATGTAGCTGAGCATGTCAATCGCTAAAAATTATAATAACAGGCCCAAATGTTGACGAAGTTCATCTTACAATAGCATAATTACTAGTAATTAGGAAATTTAACAAAAAAATAATCTTAAAGAGGAGAAAATTAAAAGAATCAATAAAAAAGTTTCAACTCGTAGAAGACATCCCGAAAATAGGGCTGTACACTGCCATTACAGCATGGATGCACCACCCCACTGAATACAGTATATACCATATAATTTTTTATAGAAGTAGGAAGACAGTATATACCATATATATTTTTATAGAAGTAGTTATCAATTTGAAAAATGTCATATGAATACTTGAAAGTAAAAATACAATCCTGTAGGAAAAAAGTTTTATATTAATTTTTTATAAAGTATCATGCGTTTGGTGCTTAATTAATTCATTTTGTAGTGTTTTTTCTTTATAAATTGGCTACTCTACTACTAATGGCGGGGCTCGTAGCGTAGTCGGCAGTGTAACAGATTTCCGTACATGAGGTCGTGGGTTCGATTCCCACTCAGGACAATTATTTGTGCGATAAACACAGATAATAAAAAAAAAGTAATATATGTTTTATATCCGTAATCTGATACCCATAGCACAAGCGTTAAGCTGAGTTTGGGACCAGAGGACGTTGTGTGAAATGTCCATGAATATTTATTTATTATTACTCGACATACGAGCTGCAGTATTGGGCGAGCCGTTGCGTGTACAAAACTCGTGTATAGTTTACGCGCTACCGTTTCTACAATAATATCGTCAGCACGGCCCACATGTTCATAATTTCCAACACATCAAACTCTCGTCTAAGAGGGAAGCCAATGACACGACTGGTTAGATCAATTTTTAAATTTCAATATTTTTTTTTACGAATTACCTTTTTGTAGCTAAGAAATACCCGTATAAAAAATACCCGTATTGTATCGTGGGCTCTTTTTAGTTGCAGTAAAGTTCAATGTTTTTAGAACATTGTATTTACGTATTACAAACCAATAAGCGAGTGCACGCGAATAAAGCAGTTCGGTAGCCATTTTTTTCTGACTTGCTTATCAAAAATCTATATTTAAAGCTAACAGAGGTATAGCCTAATGCTAGATAGCTGAAACTGTTCCTCAGGATCTGGTAGGATAGGACTGATAGCTCTAGAGATTAGCCCAGTTAAATGAACAAAAAAAGTGCTCCACTTTATTATATTAGTATAGATTAGAGATGCGCCGAATGTTCGGCCGAATATTCGTATTCGGCATGTTCTGCATATTTTATAATGCTCGTATTCGGCCGAATATTCGGTTATATATATATATATATATATATATATATATATATATATATATATATATATATATATATATATTCTGCATATGTTCTGCATATTTTATAATGCTCGTATTCGGCCGAATATTCGGTTATATATATATATATATATATATATATATATATATATATATATATATATATATATATATATATATATATATATAATAGTAAAGGAAACAAACAATCCCTTATGTAACAATCTACAATATACATATTCGTAAAATTAACATAATATTTATAAAATGAACTTATAAAATGAACTTTTTTTTGTCCTTATATAAATTCTTCTCTTTATTATTTGTAAAACAACATTCGCAAAAAAAATATATTTTTAAATTTAACAGTACAAGTTGTAATCAGCAAGTTTTATTAAGTATTTCAATTAATACTAGCCCGCGGCTCCGCCGCAGCCAAAAGTTAGCTTTTAGTTTATATAAATAAATAAATAAATATCTCAGATTCCCGATATAGTAGCGGGATAAAATGTATACCAGTTTTCAAATCTAATAAAGAGCTAACAAACAAAAAAGTTGCATCAAAATCCGTTCAGTAGTAAAAATTATTATTTTCTGTTCATACACGCCTATATAGCCTATATACAGTTATTTTTTCTCAAATATCTTAAATGTACAGACACAGCTCTGTTACAGCTTTATAATAGTATAGGTAATGTAAAATCAAAGTCATAAATTTGTTCAACAATCAACAAACATTATTACTGGTATCTGTGAAAAGGTACACAGTCCAGAGATTATATTTTAATATTAAACATTGGCAGGAAATTGCAGTGTTTTGAATTTTACCTCACCCACATCTGGATATTATACATCCTTTTATAACGTTTCCTAGCAATGGTACTACTCGCAATCTAGTACCATTGCAAAGTTTCGGTGGGTTTAAATTATAGAGTAGTATGATGGTCACGCCAATCTTAAGTTCTATTTATTTGTTTGTATGTATAGATATATGTATAGATTTAAGATCCATTACGCACTGTCGACTAGTTGCCGGCAACTCACGTCTCCAAGCCAAAGACCAAGACGAACGACCAGCGTTTATTGCTGTTAGTATCAGTACTTTGGTGACACGGTCGAAAGTTGCTCGCAGCGCGAATGCTTCCATTGGGAGCCGTGTCCCTATTGGTTGCCGGCAACTGGCAGTCGCTCGCGAGTTGTCACTGTCAATGCGGCGAGTCGTCGAGTCGCCTGGGCAACCAACAACCAAGTGCGTAAACATCTATTTAAACTATAGTAAGTCACAGTCGCTAGCGACCGAGTTTTCAGCAACTAGTCGACAGTGCGTAATGGCTCTAATGGACATAAACCAAAATAAAGTTAAATACATACAGCTTTGTTCTCTTTGCAGTCCTCGTCTCTGTTCTTGTTTTCATTTGCTATGTTTTCGTCACCAACTTCGGATTCTTCAATAACTTTTGTTTCTTTAACACAACAAACAACTCCGAGCTGTCAATTGTAAAAAAATAACTATTATATAAATTACTAGTGATTGCTAGTGGATCCACTGCAGACAAAACCTAGTTTTCATTTTATATCTGAGGTTCTCAATATATAGTAGTAGGATGAAACTTATACCAGTTTTTAAGTCTAACCAAAAGCAATTAAATCAAAATGTTTCATCACAAACCATTCAGTAGTTGTGTTAAGTGTAAAAAAGGGAAAACAACAACAATTCTAAAAAAAATTGTTTTATCTTTAGAGATGCTTGATTAGACTAATACAAATTATTTGTAAATGTGGAAAAAGAGATCTTTTAGTGAGTGCGGGATCATCCCACTCTCACTGAAATGTGATGTGAATGTCAAGTGCTAAAATACAGATAAAATGTAGACTAATACAGTCATATTATTTATCTCAAATATCTTAAATGTACATCACATACAGCTCAATTACAGCTTATTAATAGTATAGAAGCACATTTCTCTTTATTTGAAGTAAGTTTATCAGCAGACAATTATAAAAGTTATTTAAATCTTTTATAACTATTGGTATACAAAACTATAAAGATGAATTTTTCATTATCTGTAAAATGGGTCCCGTACTGGTTGGTAAACATGTAATTCCAATATAAATTTTAATGCTCATCAATGTTTCCTACAAATTAAATCAGAATACACCTCTTTACCTCAATATACCTTGCAGTTCATCATCCATCCTGAGAAATACCTATTAGATAGTTATGGCATAAACAAAACCATTTTAACAAATCAACAAATTTAAAAGTAATATTACAAGTGTTATAATTATACTAAGCTTTGAAGATTTTTGAATTTGAATAAATAAAATTAAAATATTTGTGCAGAAAAAGATAATTTTATTATTAAATTTGTTTCCAATATGTTTCAATAATATTATTAATAATGTTTTTCTTTTAGGTGTATATAGTTAATTTAGTTCAAAATTCTGTAATCTTACATTATCCTCAAAATGACTTACTATGATTTATATTAATATATTATAGCTACATTCTATAAAATAATAAATTGGATGAATAATTTGGAACTTTGAACCTATATATAAAAATTTTAATTCTAACTAGCAAATTGTGCCATATTAGTTTATTCAATAGTTAGATGGTCTATCAAAACATGTCCTTTCATTTTTAGATTATCACAAACAATGAATATTATATTTATTACTTACATCTTCTACAGGATTACTTAGCGAATCATTGTTTTCAACATGTATCTCTCCTTGAACTGCTTCCTCTTTTGATGCTTGACCGTTGTTTGACTTGTCCTCATAATCATCACATGTATTGTCATCTATTTTTTTTATCATGTCTTCAGCTGATATTGACAGACCAGCATCAGACATTTCGCTCACATCAAAGTCAGTATCCACGGTTGCCTTTTGACTCTCTGTAACATCACCATCAGTATCAGAGGTGACCTTACATATACGGTCTGGACTAAGTAGCGAGTCGCCGTCGGTGAGCACGTTATTAAGCGAGTCACTGGGGAAATTGATAGCATTGTCGCCCACATCAAAAGAGTCAGTGTGAAAAGTATTGTTGTCCAGGTAGTCGCCTACGCTACCCGCAGACAGCTCCACAGCATTGAGAAAACCTGGATTTGATGTCGACGACTCATCCACTGCTGCGTCTACACTGTTAAACTCGCTCTCGGTCAGCAAATGAGATAGCCCATTGGAATTTTCGTTTATTAGCGGTCCTTCATCAGTATCCATAGGCCCATCGGATAGACACTTCTAAAAGAAAATAATCATTAGGATAAATTTTATTAGGTTAATCATAACAATAAAGCCTGTCTCAGTACCGGGGCAGGTCCAAATAAATCAACTAAAATACTATAACATAATGTAATAAGGACGGTTAATACCTGCAAATCTGAACTTGATTCATCGTCCATTTTATTAAACTTTTAAGCTATACGGTAATAAAATCGGTTTCTTGGTCTTAATGAACTACAAGTAATTGCGATCACCACAAAAAAATATGCAAGACCGATCAACAACATAAAACGCTAACGCTCTTCATTATGTACTCTTTGGTTAACGCTATTTCCTGTTTCTATCATAGGACATAGACTTAGACTTGATAGGCTAGCGATGGGTAATACGAATCATTTGATTCAATAATTCAAATAGGACTATTGACTCTTTCATTCGAGTCGATTTTGACCGAAACTGAATCAATTCGTTAACTCGTAGGGAGGTAGGTACTCGCAGCGCGTGCGACCGCGACGGCGCGGCGCTCTGTCGACTCGACTCGGCTTGATTCGACATTCGTTGATTCGCTCTCTCTTATGAATGAATTCTACGAGTGAGAAAATACGAAAATACACGAAATGTTCTAAGAATCACGAGTAGGTTGGGTTCGTTTGACGTACCTTATTACATTTGCAATTCGTCCCTCGCGCGATTTGATGTTTTCTTGCTTTTGTTGACTGCTTGTTTACGTAATTAATAATAATAGCTATTATATATGAGCTCTAGAGGAACAAAAGTTTGATCTGGGAGTTTTTTAATAAAAGTGAAGATTAATATAGTCGTCCCACGATAACTCTGTATAAGATATTAACTGACCACCTAGAAAAATCGCTCTGTGGTAACCCTTTTTGAACGTCAGTCAGAAATGACATATTAGCTTTCCGTTGATATTGTTAATGTGGTTATTAACGAATTCTTCTTTCATAATGGGTAATACTGGGTAATATGATTAAAAGTGGTGTTCGAGAACTAATATTCAAGATGATAACTAATTTCCTAAATAATAAAAAAAAAAATGGGAAGCTGTTCGTGAGCAAAAGGAGCAATGTCTACATTAAACTGACCTCTACTAGTAAGTCTCCTGTAAATTCTTGATACTATTTATTATTATATTATTTTCGTGAAATTATTATTTCATATTCATTATAGTAACATTTTGTTATGTGCAATATTACACTGGCAGCAGCCTAACTGCGTTCTAGGTATTGGTAACTCCATGAATGGTGGATACCACCTACCATCAAATAGACCACTAAGTTATATCAAGGATTTAATATTGTCTTTTATGTTATATTGTTATTTTTTCCAAGGTAATATAACTAAGGATATTCGTAGTACTATTACAAATTCCATTCAGAGGATACAAGGGCTGGATAAATTGGACATTAAAGATTTTGATCAGAGTACTGTAGGGACCATGTAAGTACGAATGAGGTTAGTCATGTCAGAAGTTTAGCGTGCAAGCGAGAAGTATGTTAGGCGCTCGGCCAGTTACTGCGCACTGGCCAGCCCGTTACATGATGTGGTGAAGAAAAATGGGGACATCCGACCCGTGGGTGACTACAGGCGATTGAATGCGATCACCAAGCCGGATCGCTACCCCGTACCGAGGCTACACGACTTCACATACATACTGTCAGGTAAGAAAATTTTTTCAAAGCTAGATATTAATAAAGCGTATTATTTTGTCAAAATTGCACCTGAAGACATTGAGAAAACTGCGGTAATAACACCTTTCGGGCTCTTTGAATTTTTAAGATTAAATTTTGGTTTAAGAACAGCTAGTCAAACCTTTCAGAGATTTATGAGTAATAAGGTTCTGGAAGGCCTAGATTTTTTATTTAATTTTATAGATGACGTCATCATTGCGAGTGAGTCAATGGAAAGCCACAGAATGCATTTACGAAAAGTATTTGACCGATTTTCAAAGTTTGGTATAACAATAAATTTAGCGAAGTGTGAATTTGGTAAAGAAAATATAGAGTTTCTAGGATATCAGGTTTCGACCGACGGCATACGACCACTTGACCATAAGGTCAAGGCTATAACAGAGTACCCTCGCCCAGAAACCATTGAACAGCTCCGAAGATTTTTAGGGATGATAAATTTTTACAGGGCTAGTATACCCCATGCAGCAGAACATCAATCGCTATTAAACGAATTTTTAAAAGGTGCAAAGAAAAGAGATAAAACCAAAATCGCATGGACATCAGAGTCGATTAAAGCTTTTGAACAGTGTAAGATGAAATTGAAAGACGCTGTAATGTTATCTCACCCAGTTAGTAACGTACCCCTATCGCTGTTTTCAGATGCTTCTGACAACTTTGCCGGGGCGGCATTGCACCAATTGGTAGATGGTAAGTGGTTACCTTTAGGATACTTTTCGAAGAAGTTTACCAAAGCTCAACAAAAGTATTCTACATATGACAGAGAGCTTACGGCAATATTTTTGGCTATGAAACATTTTAGGTACATGTATGAGGGAAGAGAATTAATAGTTTTTACGGATCATAAACCCTTGACTTTTGCATTCAATAAAATTGAAACAAGTAGCGAAACGCCAAGGCGCACAAGACAGTTATTATTCATCAGTGAATTCACAACGGACATTCGATATGTTAAGGCGGATAGCAATACAGTAGCAGATGCACTTTCAAGAATTGAAACCATACACAGCCCTACAGTAATTGATTACGCGGAATTAGCTACAGATCAGGAATGTGATAGCGAGTTAGCAGAATTATTAAACGGGAACAATAATAATATTTCTTTACAGAAAGTTTTTATGCCGAATTATGATAAACCAATTTATTGTGAAAATAGGTTAAATATTTGTAGACCGTATTTACCTAAAAGTTTCAGGCAAATACGTTTTCATTCAGTTCATGATGTAAGTCACCCAGGTACTAGATCAACGCGAAAATTAATGGCAAAGCGATTCTTTTGGCCAGGTTTAAATCACGACGTTGGCCAATGGGTGAAAACATGTATTAAGTGCCAGAAAGCGAAAGTAGGTAGACACACAGTATCAGAGTTACAACAATTTCCGAATGCAGAACGATTAAGCCATGTGCATATAGATATTGTAGGCCCGCTACAGACTTGTAAAGATGGGCATAGGTACTTAGTCACGATGATAGATCGATTTACGAGGTGGCCAGAAGCTGTACCAGTGACGGAAATAACAGCAGAGGTAGTTGCTAAGGTATTCTATGAGTCGTGGATATGTAGATTTGGGAACTCTTTCAAAATAACCACCGACCAAGGGAGACAGTTTGAAATTAATCTTTTTGAGCAACTATTAAAGTTAATGGGTATAAAAAGGATACGCTGTTGTTCGTACCATCCACAATCTAATAGTATCCTGGAACGCTGGCATAGATCCTTAAAACAGGCATTAATGGCACGTCTAGAGAAAAACTGCGCATGGTGTGACGAACTACCAACAGTTTTGTTAGGACTACGTACGGCAGGTAGGAGCGATAATGGCGTGAGTCCCGCGGAATATATGTACGGTCAAGCAATTCGCTTACCTGGAGACTTTTATGACGTCTCAGATAAGCGATTGAGCGAAGGAAATGCGTTTTTGGAGCAGTTAAGATACAATATAGAAAAGTTGAAACCAGTATCGGCAGTACCACGGAGCTCACGCGCATTATTTGTTCACCGTGAATTATCTAAGTGCGAACAGGTATTTATTCGAAATGACGCAGTTCGTAAACCGCTAGTACCGCCCTACGAAGGTCCTTATCGTGTTATAAATAGGAGAAATAAAGTGTATACAATTCAATTGCCCAATAGAACAGTAAATGTGTCGATTGACAGGTTAAAACCAGCTTTTCTTATTAACGACGATAGTGTCGATGATAAAAACAGTGGACATGACGCCAGCGTTGGTAAAAATACGTCTTTAGAAAGTAAGTCTAAGGATTCGTGTGTTAAGACAACCAAGAGTGGCCGGGTTGTTAAGCCACCAGTTAGATTTAATTTGTAGAATTATATGTTATGGTAATCAATAGATTAACGACGATTAGGATATGGTGCAACCGTGTTTTGTTCAGCTCAAAATAATTTGCATAACTGTAACATGTTAAATTAAACAGCAGATTAACATTGGTTAATGTATGGTATAACCGTGCCTTAGTCTATTCAATATATGTTTACAGAATATTATTTTGCTAGATTGCAAAAGTATAAGAATTCAGCTCTAAGCATTGCAACATAATTGTTTTGCTAAACTGCAGATAATAAATATTTGTAATTAATAATGAACAACCTACTTTTGGATTGTGAAATTGCAAAAGCGCATTTTGTTATTGTGATGTAAAAGTAAGAAGTTTAGGTATGGTCACATTCTATCATTACATCTCAATTGAGTATAAAAAAATAGGTAATTTGTTTAGTATAACTTGTAATAAAATTCAGTAAAGATTATTGTAACAATGGGAAAATCATATAGTAAAGATGAAGAGATTGTAATAGCTCAGAATGGTGCGAATCAAATGGATTTTTTGAATATTGAAAGTCACATGAAATGTATCGAATATTGTTGTTAATTATTGGTTTACTACTTTTGGTAATGATCGTGAGTAGCTAGCCATGACGCCTGTCGCCATCCACGCGACAACATGGCGGCTTCCTTTTTTTTTTTTTTTTTTTTTTTATTTTAGGTGGTCAAAAATGTCCTACCGCACACCCCGCTGCCCGGGGAGACAACGGGGTGAATGGGGCTCTCACCCACTAAAAACCCACCGTGCGCCTCCACCCGCCCTTGCTACGGCGGATCACGGGTACCGCGTCGTTACGACCGCGATCCGCAGGCGGCAGCCCCTACGGGCACCCTCTCTTGAGCAACGCCTCGTGCACTTCGGCGTCGCACCTTCGCGGTAGGCTTCCGCGGACGGCAGGGTACTCCCCGACCCCACCGTCCGCAGCCTCGGCTAGGGCGGCATCAGGCGCAAGTAAGCGCGCGCACGCCGCCCCTCGCGCCGGCGGCGAATCGGGTCCGCGAAGGAGGATTCCTCACGGGCCCTCTCCGCCACCTCCTTCCGCGAGATGACAGCCTCGCAGAAGGCGGCGACCGCGGTCCAGGCCCTGTCACTGCCAACCATCGCTCGCGCTACGGCCGGCAGCGACAGGTCCACGCCTATGACTGCAACGAGTTCCCGGCGCTGCACATCCCATGCCGGACACGACTCGAGCGTGTGCTGCGCCGAGTCCTCGTCGCAGTCGCAGTGGTGACAGCCTGGGGTCGTCTCCCTCCTTGCAATCGTGTGCAGGTATTTGCCGAAGCAACCATGCCCCGACAAAACCTGCACCAACTGGAAGGTGAGGATCCCGTGCTGCCGCCCTGCCCATTCTTCCAAGATCGGCCAGAGCGCCCCCACGGTCCAGAGACCGGCTCGGGGCGTCTCCAGCCGAGACTTCCACTTTAGGACGGTGGCGCGGCGGGCATCTTCCCGCCACGATGACATTACGCTCGGCGAGGGGCGGCTGCCCCCCGCCCGCGCCGTCGACGCCCGCCGATAGACGTCGGCGAGCACCTCCGCCTCCAGATCCCACGGGGGGGTTCCGGCCAACGCGCAGGCTGCATCGGTCGAGACCGTGCGGTACCCGCGTATTGCCCTGACCGCTACGACCCTCTGTGGACGCCACAGAAGGGCCCTATTGCGAGCGGCCAGGGACTCCGCCCACACGGGCGCGCCGTACAGTGCCATCGACCGTACTACCCCCGCGTAGAGTCGTCGACACGCGAGACTCGGTCCGCCCAAATTCGGCATCAGTCGCCCGAGGGCGGACGCCGTGCCGACGAGCTTTGGCGCAAGACGGCGGAAGTGCTCGTCAAAGTGCCACCGTCCATCCAATACCAGGCCCAGATATTTGATGTGGGCCTGGATTGGCATTTGACCGTTATCGAGGCGCTGGAGGGCGGGCTCCGTCGGCGCCCATGAAAGAGTAGGGCCTCCGACTTTTCAAGGGCCACACCCTAAGCCCCAGCGCCTCGATCCGCCTGACCACCTCCGCGGTACCTGAGGTGGCCAGCGTTGCCGCCTCCTCGAGGGTCCAGCCCCGGGCTGTGACGAGCGTATCGTCTGCGTAGCAAATTACGCCCAGCCCGGGGGGGAGCCGGCCACGGAGGACCCAGTCATAGCCGATGTCCCACAGGAGTGGCCCAAGAACCGAACCCTGCGGGACGCCGCACGATATAGCCCTCCTTACAACGTCCCCTTCCCGGTCCACGAAGAGGACGCTGCGGCCGTCGAGGTACATGGCGGCTACCTACGACGAGCTAGATGTAATAGGATACGCGAGAATTTTGTTGATAGTGATTGCTTCGGTGTAATCAGTAGTTTGTATTAAATATTGTTTATACGTATGTAATGATAGGGTGACCATAAGTTTTGCGCAAGTGAAACTTACATGTAGTAATAATTATTTTTGAAATTTTTGTAATCAGTATTTTTAAAGTAAATAAATTAAGAGGTATTTTTAAAGGTTTTGAATAATAAGTATTTTTAAATTTTTGTAAAAATTTGGGGGGTGTAGTGTAGGGACCATGTAAGTACGAATGAGGTTAGTCATGTCAGCAGTTTAGCGTGCAAGCGAGAAGTATGTTAGGCGCTCGGCCAGTTACTGCGCACTGGCCAGCCCGTAAACTTGTGTGTTAGATTTGGGGAATTTAATTAATAAGTTACTGAATAAATTAGTTGGTTTTTTGGGACTTATTGGTGTTCTTTATTCACGTAGGGCCAGGTGCAGTAGCTCACAGTGCAATTAGGATCCCCACGCTCACTACAGTCAGGAGAACACGCACATTACATTCCACGTCACATACGTAGGTTATTAGGAACTAGGTTGTGACGTGAGGCATCTTACAGTATAATCACACATAGAGACTGCGGGGTATAGGCAGAGATAGTACGCACCCCACAGTTAGAGAGCACACGTACACCCGCGTACAGTACCAAGAAAAGAGAAGACAGAGAAGAGGTTGAAAGGGAAAAGTACGAAGGAGTGGAATTTTTAGATTCGGATGTATCATTTAGTTAATATTAAACTAATCAACAATCCTTTTCTTTTTATTACATCAAATTATTTATTTACTAATTATTATATAAAATTATTGAAGTTATACTTCTTTTGGCGCGATAGAGAAAAATGATGAGAGTGAATTTTTACGATGCGCGCGCACACCGACACCTAAATTCTACATCGTGAAGTTAGTTCTAGGTGGCATGCATGAAAATTGTTAACTTTGTTCAAGTTGTATATTCTAGTATTTTTATATTTAGAACACGTGTTTCGTAGGAGTACAATTAAACAGTGTGAATAAATAAATATTATTTTGGTGTTTTTATTAAATCAATTTCATATACGACGGTGATACTAATAATTTATTATTTATTAGTATATTAGTGATAAAACTGATTTGAATAAACTGTTTTGAGTGCATTTATAGATTTGAGGTTAATTGTCGGTATGTATAATTTATTTACATCGTTAATTAAAAATTATTACATTATTATCTAAAAAATATTTTTTTTTTTCGTTTTGTTTTATTTCTGGTATATTAACAAATTTTATGCATAAATAAAAAAAATAATAAATTTTCTATACTTGTTTATATTAACCTTAAATGCTGAATGTTTATTTTAACTTTGATCTTAACTATTTGTTAAAATTTGATTTATTGATATTTCAATTATTTATTTAATGACGATTTAAATCTATTAATTAATAATGACTCTTCAGTTTCAAACACGGCATGGCACTACTATTGATGGTGTATTCACAAGATACTTATCTACAGTTTCAACGAGACCATTTACATCATATTTTAACTATCACAAACCTCTTGTTACTCACGTGCCTATTCAGTCACTACGAGAAGAATCTACGAATGTAAAATAGTTTATTTGAAATATTTATTAATATATTTGATTCATTGCCTTAATGATAAATGATTGTATATTTTTACTGTGTTGTCATATTTTTACGTTAATAAAACCTTTTTTATTTAAGTAAAATCTTTTTGATTAATTTTAATATTTATCGTTAATCACTAATGCATTTTAGTTATTTTTTTTCCATACGCCAAAGAAGTATAACTTCTAACGCGTGTAAATAAGTACACACATTTTAATTTTACTAATTATTATTATACGAGCGAGTAGGTATGAAAGAGAGTGTTGGTTTAAAGATGCGAAAGGGAATGCTTCGATGGTTCGGGCATGTGGAAAAAATGCCGGACGAGCAAATGGCTAAGAAGATATACAATGCGAAAGTGGAAGGATGTAGGTACAGGGGGAGATCGAGACTCACCTAGACCAAATCGGTCATGTATTGAAGGAAGGAGGAGTCAGGAGTCTCCGAAACCAGCGAGCGTGTATGAAGAGAGTTATGAATGTTGAGGAAGCGAGAGATGTATGCAAGAATAGAGCCTCTTGGCACTCCATTCTATCTGCCTACCCCCCATGGGAAATGGCGTGATGATAACTTAGTTAGCCTCTTCCATCCCCGTAGGGCATGAGCCTCCTCCCAAAAAATGAAAAACATTATTATACTGTCCGCACGGATAGGCAATGCAGCTAGTTATCCGCTTAGTTGTATTGTCTACATAATGTTTTTAGTAAATTTTGACAGCACCCGCAGAGTGGAATAGATTTTTTTTCATTTGGTGGCAGACGAGCCGCGGCCTTCCTGATGGGAAGTGGTAACCGTAGCTCATAGACTCAAATATACTGAGAATATTTATTGTCAAGCCGCTGCTCACCATGAAATGAAAGAGTTAACGGCTATCTCCTACTACAACCAAAACACTGATGTGCTTCATGGCCGATCACATGGGAGATGGTATGGGTCAGGTATCAAGTGGGAGTACTCACTTGTTATCGGGCCATATAAATCGTTATTCGCCAAATAAAATGGTGAGCAGCAGCTTAACAGTATCTATGTATTGCTGAGTCCGTGAGCAGCTATTACTGTTCACCATCAGATTGGCCGTGGTGTGTTTAGCACTTGACATGCTCGGCTAATCTTAAATTACCAATTATAATTTGTGAATAAGGAAAAAGAGTATTTTGGTACGAGCGGGAATCGAACCTGCGTCTCTTCCTTTCCGGGGAAGTGCTCTAATCCATTGAGCTATCGTACCATTTCTAGAAATGCCGAATTTCCTCATCAAATTTGTCTTAACGACCAACGCCATCTGTCGGCAATGCATTTACATGCATTCATCCAATGTAGTAAGTTTAATTTTGCAATTAAAATACATACTATTTGATGGCGTGATTTTTCAAACATTTTTGATCTATATTTTAGCACTTGACATGCTCGGCTACTCTTAAATTACAAATTATAATTTGTGAATAAGGAAAAAGAGTATTTTTGTACGAGCGGAAAAATCATGCCATCAAATAATATGAATTTTAATTGCAAAATTAAACTTACTAAATTGGGTGAATCATGTAAATGCACTGCCGACAGATGGCGTTGGTCATTAAGACAAATGTGATGAGGAAATTCGGTATTTCTAGAAATGGTACGATAGCTCAATGGATAAGAGCACTTCCCCGGAAAGGAAGGGACGCAGGTTTGATTCCCGCTCGTACCAAAATACTCTTTTTCCTTATTCACAAATTATATTCTCTTTTTCTTTAGTCACAAATAATTTGTACTTTAAAAAGTATCGGAGCATGTCAATTGCTAAAAAAAATAGATCTAAAAATATAAGTCAGTATTGCCACAATCAAAGTTATAGCTTTTAAGGTTGTCACCTCATTGCAGAGTTATTGTGGGTTGACTTTAATGTAAGCGAGTTATAACTCGCCTACTCAGCTTGACATGCGGATGACTTGAAATACGATTACGAATTTGACTATAATGCTTTCGCTAATTCATCGAATTGATTTGAATTGCGATTCGAATTAAAAGTAATTTTAATTCGATCGATACGAATTGAAAAAAATACAATACGTTTCATCGCTATCATAGACATAGAGTATAAGCAAAGAGTAAAGTAATGCATAAAGTACTCAGGTGGAGTCTAAAGCGCCTGTTACACGGTAGTGAACCAATGTTCCAACAGGGGTGACCTTGGTCACGGTAATATTATCTATACAGTATTGTGACTCGGCCGTATCCCGCAATACTGGAGGCGGGTAGCCCTATTGCGTGTTTACGTACTACGCGTCTGTAGGTAATTATTTCAAGGACACGGCCGAGTCACAATACTGTATAGATAATATTACCGTGACCAAGGTTACCCCTGTTGGAACATTGGTTCACTACCATGTAACAGGCGCTTAAGGGTAAAGTTCTAGAAAGAGGTCAATCGACGAATCCAACTCGGCTGGCCAGCGTTCGGGAAGCTAAGGAAGATCTTCTCATCCAATATTCCGCAGTATCTGAAAACGAAGGTCTACGACCAGTGTGTGTTACCAGTGATGACATATGAAACAGAGACGTGATATCTGCATGTTGGCTTCGTATCAAGGCTCAAAGTCGCTCAGCGGGCCATGGAGCGGGCTATGCTTGGTATTTCCCTACGTGATCGAATCCTTAATGCGGAGATCCGTAGGAGAACGAGAGTGACCGACATAGCCCGCCAGGTTGGCATGCTGAAGTGGCAATAGGCAGGCCGCATCGCTCGACGAACCGACAACCGTTGGGGAAGAAAAGTTCTCGAGCGACCACGTATTGGACGGTCCCCCACCAGATGGACAGTCGATCTGGTCAAAGCTGCGGGGAGTCGTTGGATGCGGTTGGAACAGGACCGCTCATTGTGGCGTTCTCTTGGGGAGGCCTATGTCCAGCAGTGGACGTTGAAAGGCTGATGGATGAAGAGTAGAGTTAATGTTCCTGGATAGAGTATCAGTAATTGAGTCATTGGGCTGTAAACAGAAGGAGGCGCCATAATCTTTATATGCCACCTAGAAAAAATGCCTTATTTCGGCTGTCGTACGCCATCTTACATGCGGTATGGCTTTACACAGCGTAAGAGCGTCTTTTGGGTGTGTTCTGATTAGATACATTGCGAGCACTGTAGCTGAGCCTGAGCCGGTGTGACGTCAATTTAGTATACTGTAAAGTCGTTCCTTTATAGTTAGCTATACTGGTTACTGCGGAATGCAGTCCAGTATACTGATCTGTCATTACTTTAATTTCATACAAAGTATTGGTTTTACACTGCAATAAACACAATTTCTTTAAATTTTCCATGTTTCGGTATCTTAGATATGCAATATTCAATAATAATAATTTTCCATAGTGCAAGTTGTTATATTTCTGGACTCTGTTGATCACGCAATATCATAGTGCTCGCAGTGTATATTACTTCCATGATCGGAACACATCCTTTATCTATTTTATGATGTCGGCTGTCAATTAGGGATGCAGGAAGAACCATGAAGGTCTACATTCATGGGAAGAACCAAAAACTATCGACGTATCTTGTATCGATGTTTTAAAAAATATTGATACATATTAACGTAGACAGAGAAATAGCTACTTCGCTAGTCACTTCGCGAGCAGTGTAGTGCATGTATAAGTCTAATTATCTAAGATTAAAGTAGTATAATAGTATGTGTCTTATTATTCCATCCATCCATCCATCAGCCTTTCAAAGTCCACTGCTGGACATAGGCCTCCCCAAGAGAATGCCACATTCGAAATCCGGTATATCGGCTGTCAGGTAAGTAGGCAAGTTATCAAAATCTGTAGAGAAATGCATGGGTCGTTCGTCAAAGCAATAACCGTCAGAATCTTTTTCACGTTTTCATTTTCAACTCACACGAAAGCAACAGAATTATCCACTAGAGCTAAACGAAGTGAATCACTTGACGTTTGACATGACATTTTGACATTATTCACTATATTGCCTGTTTAAATAAATGTGATTATCGATTTTTCTGATCAATTTTGAGATCAATGTTTTACAACTTTTTTTTTAAACTTAGATATAATTGCCTTAAATAGAGCTACTATTATGTACTTTTAAAGTAAAGTATGTTTCGAACTTCTTTATATACTAAAAATAAGTGCATCACTATAAAAAATATAAAATCATTTTAAAAATGTTATTCGACAAATCGATTAACTTATTTCATTTGGCAACATTATAAAACTGGAAATGAAGGAAATCATTTATATCTCATATTTTTGCGATTGAATATTTCGCAATTGATAATAAAAAATATAGAAAGAAATATTGTACAATGAGTAAGTTCTTATTCAATTAATTAAATCAGCGCTGCAAGGATGATAATTCTTTTCTTATTTGACCCAGAAAAGATAATTTAATTGTATTCTTGTGTACTATTATTTTATTAAATATAACCTATTATTATTTACCAGGTGAGATATCGAACTGAACGGCAGTTTATGGAGCAGCAATACTTGCCTTGCATCTAGGCTCAAAGTCTTGGTATTTCCCTACGTGATCGAATTCTTATTACGAAGATCCGTAGAACGTGAATATCCGACATAGCCCGCCGGGTTTGCACGTTGAAGTGGCAATGGGCAGGCCATGTCGCTCGACGAACTGACAATCATTGGGGCAAAAGCTTCTCGAGTGGCGACCACGTATCGGACAGCGCAGCCTAATATGGACCAAATATTTGGTCAAATTCATTAAATTCTGGTGCTCTCTTGGGGAGGCCAATGTCCAGCAGTGGACTTTTAAAGATTGACGGTTGGATGAATAGAAAGGGTAGTAGATTTACTTATTATTTAATTATTTTGATAAACTTTGTGATTTTCAATAAAATATTTGTTACGAAGAGTTTCTTATTTACGACCAAGTTACAGACCACCCGCTAACTATCGTTTAATTTTCCCAAATATGGTTAAATATTTGTCATCCTGGCAACATTAAAAAAAATATTGTAGTTTTAAGTGTGGCCACGCCGTGGCTCTGTCTAGTTTTTAGTCTGAGAGTAATGGTATGGATATAATTCGAGCACCGCTCACCAGACGTCGCTAGTCTAATATTTGAAGCTGACTGATGTCTATATCTCTGAAGTCCGACTCTCCGTATATGCAATGTACTTTGTTTTGTGGTATTAGCTTAGGCGGCCCCTAGGGGTGCTTATTAGCCCATGCTGCTTCTTTCCATTCGTCTTTGTGTGGTCTGGATCTTGTTTCTGGTTTTTACATCAAACGTCCAAGATTGGCATCCATATGTTAGACATGGTAGTATGGCTGTATCCATAACTATTTTCTTTGAGAACAGTGGCAGTTGTGATTTAAATATTTCTTTATGGGCCCAGAACTTCTTCCAGGTGATCGCGACTCTCCGGTCTACCTCTTCTGAATTTCTGTCGTTATGAAGTGATATTTGTTTGCCTAGATATACGTAATTTTCTACAAATTCGATAGGTTTTTTGTCCAACAATATTGTTGATGTCTGATGATTAGTCATTACCTTTGTTTTCTCGAGGTTCATTTCTAACCCGACTTTTGGGCTAGCGTGATGTAGCTCTTTTATCATTATGTTTAATTGATGTGGACATTCTGAGAGCAGGATAATGTCGTCGGCGAATCTAAGATGGTTTAAATAACTTTCATAAATATTGATACCTCGGTTGGACCATGGTAGATCACTCATTACATGTTGCAGGACGCCTATAAACAGTTTTGGAGAAATTGGATCACCTTGTCTGGCTCCCCTCTTTATATTGATTGTTGCGCCGACTTTATCTTGTTTGACTCTACTTGTACAATTGCTATAGATGTCATTTAGGATATTGATGTATTTTTCTTTTATATTCAGTCAGACGGTCTATAATATTGCACAATTCGTAATATTGCTTAATATAATTGACCGTCTAGGGGCCGCCTTAGACAAGGTATAAGGGCGTATACAGAAAGAAAGCTGGTAGCCGGCGCCGATCTACCAGCGCTTATCGGCGCCGGTCCATTCTACATAAAGCAAGCAGATTGAAGCAGAGCGAGCAAAATGTCGGACACATCGGACGATAATTGGGTTTTGTTTGAAAATGTGTATTTAAAAATTCGAAAACAAGCTATAAATCCTATTAATAGAGAAAGAAAATGTTCCGGAGAATACCATGTAGTCCTTTGAAATGTTACATGAGCTTTACATCTTTTAGTGGACGCGCGAAATTTAAAATTAAAGAAGTTATAAGCAAAAAAGTGAGAAAATAGAGAGAAATTATAAGCAAAAAAGTGAGATAATTGAGATTTAGGGCAAAGAGCTTTATGAACATATTTGTAGGCAAAGCGATTTGCTACAAAGTATGTCTTTACAAATGTTTTGTAGGACAGTTTCCGAGATATCACGAAAAAGGTGTTTGCACCCCTTTTTCCAAGATGGTGGCCTGGGGACAAGGGAGGTAACCCCACAAACTTGGGGTTAAGCTTCTATTGACCACCCCGCCACCACACATGTCCCAAAAATAAAATTGCGTCCTCTAAAAAATGCAATATTAGGTCCTTAAATTGTAACATTTCAATGAACTAATCATTTATTTGTAAAACAATTGAAATTTGGTGATCAAAAATTTTATAGATATACAAGAATGACTCAAGAAACATTTTATTACATTTTGGCCTTTTTTGCGCCAGCGCTGACCGTCGCGTGTTGGAACTTGTCAGCGACGCTCGGCGCTTATCAGCGCTTGTTCATATAAATTCCTGCGCCGGTTACCTGCGTAAATCGGTTCCTATAAGCGCTGATAGGCTGCCAGCTTTCTTTCTGTATACGGCCTTAGTATAGTTTAGTTATCACAGAGTACTTTTTTTAATATTTATCTATGGTGTATTATTACTATATAGGTATTAACACAGATTACTAAGAGATATATTAACAAAGAGTATGTACCAAAGAGCATATACACAGAACAATATTACTCAAGAGAGCATAATTATAACACTATGGTACCTATATAGTATATACTGATGAATTAAAAAACTGGATAAAAATATTAAAATACAGGATTACAGACAGGACAGGTTACAAAGCTGAGAATTTTCTACAACTTTTGTCTTTTGAAGGACAAAACTAATAATAAGCAGCAATGTTGGGTTTAAGATCTGTTATTCGCAATTGTATTATAGCACCAAATATAACCCACCAGCAGACAAGGGTATGTGTGTAATAATATTTTGTCAAGTCTTGAAATGTAAACCCATCAGCAAAGAAGATTATCCTATAAAACTTAGAAAATATTTTGATACGTGCACATGGGTGTTGAGTAAATGTATTGTCTCCGTCCAGGCACGCCTAGTGAAACGCCTATAATACTGGTGTCAGAGGCTAATAAGTCCTTGCCTTCAGGAATATCCTAGCTCTCTAGGAGACATGATAATATTGGCCAGATGGGTTAGCATTGGGCTATCAAGTTCTATAATGTTATTATTAAGTTCCAACTCTCGAGGTGTTTAGAACACATCCATGGAACAAATTGAGTTATTTTATACTTATGCTGTCACCAAATGGAATACAGTACCATGAGTTTGTTAGTATTTAACTAGCTAGTATTTAACTTTTTTTTTAAATGTCAACGATAAATTCCTATATTGTGAAGGACCTTACAAATAAATAATTGATAAACACAAAGTACATACAGACTCAGAACAACATTTGTTGATCACACAATGAATTGTTGTGTAGGAATCAAACTCACAGCACTTGGAATGGGAAATGAAATAATAAACTATAAAGACAATATATTTATTTATCATTATTTATTTATTATACAATTGGTACTAAATTTAACATTAAATATTGTCCCACAAAACTGGTTTAGTGGTTTGACTGTGGGTAAGTCACATTATTAACATAATAATTATATTATGTATATATATATATATATATATATATATATATATATATATATATATATATATATATATAACTTTCAATACCTATTATACATGTTTACCAACTTAACAAATAATTTTTATGTTTCTTTTTAAACTATAAGAATCTTTTTCCTGGCTTATGTCAGCTGGTATTCCTACTGTTAAGGCACACATTTCTTTAGTGTTCTATCACCATAATAATTATATATTAAATATATATCATTTAACAAGAATATGGGTTCTAAACAATATGTTTTTAGCTATAGTAGTTTACATTAAACACAAAGTGAAAAATGTGAAATCGAAAATAACAGTTACGAGCAGGATTTGAACCTACATCTCCTGGATACAGTCCAGATGCTTCGACAGATGGCGCAGGCGTCACCCAAAGACGTTAAGTCTGAATGTGTTATCGAAATTAGCAGTCAGGAGCAATTGTCACGATGGCTGAATTGGCAAAGCATCTGGACGGTATCCAGGAGATGCAGGTTCAAATCCTGCTTGTGACTGATATTTTCGATTTCACATTTTTCACTTTGTGTTTAATGTATAATGCTAAGCATGTCAAATGCTAAAAATATATATAAAAATATCTAAATATAGTAGTTTGTATTGTGTTAGAGAGATAAGGAATAAAATCGATAATAACATTTTAGTTTGCAGAAAAAAGGTTTATATAGCATATTCATTATTCAACTGTTTCAGGATGGATTGAATGACTAGGTAGTGTGGTAAGCACTTGAGATGTTTAAATAAATTACATTATTAATTGAATTATTATTTACAGAATACTTTTATATTAAAAAGAAAAACACCTCTACCTTTGCATAAAAAAGGTGGCAGGCCTAGGAAAATGCGAGGCAGACATTTTGTTTTTGATCTTGTTGAAGATACAAATATTTCCAAGAAGCCTGATATTAAAATAGTGCTTAATCAATTTGTAGATGGTAAGTCACAAAGATTTGATTACATTTTGGTGACAAATGAGTAAAACTTCTACCTCAGGAAGTGTTACTACACACACAACACAGTCAAACAGTTCTTTCTGCTTGTAGGCAGAAATAACAAGCAACAGACACAAATTAAGCACATACATTTTACTTTCTCATATTTATGTGAATATTACACACTAGCTGATAATCCTGACTTCATCTGTGTTGCTTATTATATTAACAATGTATTTTATGTCCCTGAACATGTAGAGCTTATAGAAATGATTGTTTCTCAAAACTTTAATACCTTTATATTAATTGAAGATGTTGCAATATTTTTTTTTTTTATATAAGGTTAAGTTTCTAAGTAGTAAAATTTAGAAAACTAATTAAAAGCTATCCTTATTTCATGATGTTCATCCAAAATTTATCATTTTATTAATATAATTTAGATTATGGAATAAATACAACTAGTTTCTTAAAAGAAAATATGGCACCATGCACTAAGAAATAATTCATGTAAGGGGACAACAAACAATTTGACAGACACAATGTACACCCAGATTTGGAACAACCATTTGTGAATCACACAAGGAACTGTCCTGTGTGGGAATCGAACCCACAACACTCAGCTTGGGAGGTTCATATCTAAAGCATTGTTGGACTGGACCGGATTCGGTATCAACATCAATACATTACCCACCTTCGATTGGCAGATGATATTGACAACAAATCTTGTGGGAGACTACCAAATCTTTTACTGTCTTTGTCATTGTTTTTGTGCAATATTTACGGCATATAATTGCAATCTTTTGAGCTTCCATACTTTTAATAATATTTGTATTTTAACATTTAAATCACATGTGTCAATTTAGGTAATAAACTGTGTGCTAAATAAAATTCATCCAAATCTATTTAGGTGGGATTGAGAACATACAAACTTTTAATTTTAGGGCCGTTCATTAATTACGTCATACAAAATTCAGCTCTTTTGGACCCTTTTGCACCTCTCATAAATAATAGAGGTTTCATACTTTAACACTCAATATAACATAATGATCCCCCTTTATTACCTAGTACGTGATCCATTGCGATAAATAAAAATAAGTAAACCCTCACGGTTCCATTTAAATGGAGAGAGTTTCTCGTCTCGAAGATACTATTATCGAAAGAATATAAAAAAGTTCTTTTGTCTCTCGCTTTGGCGATAATGCGTTGCTTGCGAGGGCAAGGAGTATTGATCGTTGTCCGTGTAAATGACTAATCTCGCAATTATACTCATTAGAGATCGCGTAGAGGTCCTATATATTGGAGTGGAGATTCTCGTAAGCAAGAATATTCTTACTATAATTTCTGTGTAAACAGACGCAGGAAATTATCGCCTAGCGATAAGTTACATGTGAATCTCGTATGATATAATCGTAGGTAAGAATTTAATTGCCTGTATGTAAACATTTTGATACGATAATGTTATGGCGATTATTGCTTGTAATAGTAGCGTACTAGCGTACGATTTCTTGAACGAAACGTGCAAGAAACTCCGTCTAAATAGCACTTTAGACTTCGCCCTTCGTAAAGCCTCCTCTTCACAATCGGCGATGATCGTTAGGTACTCCTTGATCGTCTATCATCCGCAAGGTAATCGTCACGATGACCGTGCAAGCATTCACACGATCGTCCGTGATCATTTATTGAGCGGCAAGCCTTCAGGATGGACGTGGAGTTTATAGCTGCAGCTATCATTAATTTCAGTATACAATCATTTTATCACATCATAATCCTCCGGTGAATGAATGATCGGCGACTACAGGCGAGTAGCCCTCTACACGATCTTGCTCGCGTGTAATCATCGTATTTGATGGCCGATTGTGAAGAGAATCCTTAACATTTCGTCATATCAAGCGATACCCCTCACCCCTTGTTTGCGAACATTGTTTTTGAACGGTCCCTATAATACTATTAAAATAGTTCATAATGTTTTTAATTTCCAGGTGTTGGTAGTAAGGGCGATATAAAAACTCTAGGACCATACAAAGCTTATCGTGATTTTCTCATGCCTGGATTGGCTGTGTATGCGAGCCCTGAAAATATTAAAAAATACAAAGTAGACATAAAGCAGCCAAAAGTGGAAGATCAGTTTAGCTCCCCATATGTGCATAGGGTAAAGTCACCTTTTTATGAATATAAAACCTGAAACGTAGAAAAAGATGTACAATTTTACAATGTTACTTCGATTACATAATAAACTGTTAATATTTATTTTTCACAACCCATTTCTGCACATTTATTCACGATGCTGAATCAGTTGTTGGTGTGTGTACGCGAAGGTTCATAACTCATTAGCAGTCCTATTGATTTGATGGTCACGGTTCTACTCTCTTAAGTCTAAAGAGAGGAATTTATGCCATAGTCCGTGACACTGGCCCAGTGCGGCAGGCATTTCTTGTACAGAAGGGTCAAGGATAAATTAAAAGCTGTTATTTTATTTAACTATTATAGCTACCGGCTGGATTTTCATGCGATTTTCACCGATACATAATAGTGATTCACGATGAAGATTTATTTATATAATTCATTCGGTTATAGGCTTGTTTAAATCACGCTATATCCTTCAGGATGAAACACTGGGACACAGCTAAGTTCTGTTAATGGTCTAATTTGATGAAGCTGGAGGATTGTCCAATTCATTACCTAGGTGCCATAAAGTAGCGGGGCGTTGTCGCACGATTGCGCGGCTTTGTGAAAACGTGCCTATAATATTAATATAGATATTGTTTTTTCAGACTATGGGGTGCTTATCTCGATTAGTTTTACAAATAACTATGAGCAAGCTTCAACCGTGGACATTACAGCCATGGCATATCAGTACATCATTTCGTAAATCAGGCTTCGTGGTTCCCGAATATGCTATTGAAATGCCCCCTATTGAAATTAAAGGGCCAGACCTATCCCTGCAGGACAAAGAATTTTACGTTACAGTTGTGGTAAGATTTTGCTGGTGTGCATATTTATGCATTATAACTATTTATAGGTACTTCTAATATCAGATGATAATATTTAATGTTCAATGCATGTATTTTTTTACATTATTTTAAGCCAAGGACTGTATCATACCTGATGGTGGTGGTGTAATCTAGGATGCGAAACGCTGACTGGCATGTATTGATAGTCAATGGTAAAACCAAAGACTGCAAAGAAAGTGGTATTGAGTGCTTACCATTCCCACCACCAGAACTCTCACAGCGCACACATTTTTCAAATGTTGTGTGTGTGTTTACAAATTAGAAATGCTCATTGAAGGAGAATATTGTGAGTAAACCTGAATATTTAAAAAAAAAATCTCGAAGGCGTGTGACTTAATTAAACTTACCATACACTGTTGCCTTTAAACCATAATGTGATTTCTTGATCGGAAAAAAACTACATTTGTAGTATGTTAGGAACGTGATTTGTAGTATGTACTGATGGAATGTCTGCAACGAATCCATGGCGAATTACAGTACCATACCAATATTGTCAAAATAATCACGAGCGGGCTGATATCATCGCGGTTGTGTCGCGCGCTAGAGATTTGCGTTTTGCCTGAAGGTAATGACAGTGGAGAGACCAATAGATTATCACTTAGAGATTTTGTGTATATTTATTTTTCTTATTTTTTTATACTATAATGGGTGGCAAACAAGCATACGGGCCCACCTGATGGTAAGCGGTTACTGTAGTCTACTGAAGCTAGCATCACCAGGAGCATCGCTAGCGCGTCAACATCTCCAACGAAAGGGATAGGTGATAGAGAGGGAGAGGAGAGAGTATAAGGAGAGGATAGGGGATAATAAAGAGACGACAGGGAGGATAATATAAAGACAGGATAGGGAAGGGGCTTATGCTTCCGGCGCTCGCACTGTCTACGAAACAACGGTAAGATTACCTACAGTTGTTTCACGCTTATCTTCTGTGAGACGGTGGTACGTCCTCGATCGAGCAGACCTATTCAAACTGGGATAAGGAAGGCTCGTAACACTTCTGCCTTTTCTACAATTAGCTATTATTATAGAATGGATATTTTAGGAGGAGAGCCCACCCCCACAGATAGTCATCAAAAATGTTTTGTCAAAAAATGTCATTTTTTTGTCATTATCGTGCATGCTACTTTGCTATTATCATGTTCTCCTCTATCTGTTAGAGTGCAGATTGGCATTCTTAGGTTATTTGTGTATCCAAAGATAACTGGGATTGAACCCAATCCGTGGGTGAGTGGTGGGCTCTCCTGAAATATCCATTCTATAATAATAACAACGGACATCCGCCAAGTGTCGCGTTATTCAATGAATTAAATTAGTTATCTATATTTAGATATTTTTATATATATTTTTAGCATTTGACATCCTTAGCAACATACATTAAACACAAAGTGAAAAATGTGAAATCGAAAATAAGTCACGAGCAGGATTCGAACCTGTGTTTAATGTATGTTGCTAAGCATGTCAAGTGCTAAAAATATATATAAAAATATCTAAATATTTATAGGGTTTGCGTCATTATTAGGTAAAATCTTAATTGTAAAATTAAGTTTACCTGGTCGGTATAATGTATGAAAATACTTCCGACAGATGGTGCAGGCGTCACCCAAAGACGTTAAGTATGAATGTGTTATCGAAATTAGCAGTCAGGAGCAATTGTCACGATGGCTCAATTGGCAAAGCATCTGGACGGTATCCAGGAGATGCAGATTCGAATCCTGCTTGTGACTGTTATTTTCGATTTCACATTTTTCACTTTGTGTTTAATGTTAGTTATCTATATTAATGCAAGTTATCACTAAAAAAAAGGTTTGAAGTAGGAGAGGGTGGAAGGACAGTCAATGAATATATTATGTATAGGTAACATTAATTTAGTGACATGACTAACTGGGTTTGGCTAGGTTATCCACTATAAACCAAACAATGTTTATTTCGTTTGCAGATTAATAAGAAAGAAAAAGTGAATGTGCGATGTAGGATACACCACTGGGCTACAGGCTTAGATAGACTTCCCTGGGAAGAGTTTCATTGGAAGAAACCAAAAGAAGCGCTAATTCCAGAACAAGCAGCAATTTTAGAGAGTATGCCCCTCGCAACATAGTTAAAAAATGTATTTTATGTTACTGTATATTGCATATACTATAAATAAATGTTTTCACGTTAGAAATTGAAGTTTAAAATAAGAACTTTATTATTCACCTTTTCGCAAAATTAGACAAGAACATATTACAAAAATTCAATACAATCAATCATAATAGGGGGAAAATATACATTACAATGACAATACGAAATATTTATAGAAAAAGTACTGAACAAGATTAACATGAAAGTGTAGTTTATGCAACTTTAAGAATGTTTTACTAATTGCCGGTGTGTACATAACACATATATTTAACTTTTTTTCTTTTCCGTTTCTGATGGTATCTGGTTCTCCGGATTATCGATTATAACTTCATTCTTCTCACTGTATCCTTCTTCAGTATCTAATACAGATTCAACTTGTTGAGGAGTTTCAATATTCTGCTGTTCATATAGAAGCTCTAACTCCTCTGTGTGTGTTGGGTTATCGTTTTGTTCTACTTCAAATTTCTGTAATAGCTGTTGGTCATAGGCTTTCTCATATGGACTAACATACTGTTGCTGATAAGTTGGATCGTATCTTAAAGTTTGCTCATCATATTCACCTAAATCGACAGGGTGTACTTCCGGTTGCATGTTATCATGATACGAAAATTCTTGGTTTTGATTTTCTGACTCGTTTGGTGGGTAACCTTGTACATCTTCATTGACGTCACCATAATCATAACCGTATCTTTCAGCTGAATGTTCTGAATAAAACATTTCCTGCTGTTCAGTCTCGAAAGCTTCAATACCTGTATTATCAATGGGCTCCTCTTTCTCTGATGAGATGTCCTTAACCTCAGATAAGTTCCCAATGGGTGTCTCTTGACTATCTAATAAAGAAACTGCATGCTTTGCTGTATATTGGTTAGTTGAAGAAATGTCATCTTGTTTATTCATTTGGTACTCTATATCAGACGTTGTTTCTTTGGTAATTTCAGTTCCATATTCAACATTATCTGTAAAATTAAGCTCCGACATAGCTTGGACATTATTCATTGCTTCTATCAAAGCAGGATCATTGACCATTTGTGGAGGAATTGTTTCCGGATCATCAACATATACTTTTGATGCCTCTGAATTTAAATCTTTTGCATAAATCTCTGGCACATTAGTGTTTGGATTTTCAGTATAGTTTTCGTTATTGATTTCAGCATATTGTTTTAAAATTTCAGGTTTGTTTTGCATAGACTCAGATTCATTATAATTGGCTTCCTGGACTTGTGACTCTGCCTTATTTGTATCTGTACTGAATTCTCCATTTTCAGTATAATATTTAATTTCGTCTATGGGAGCTACGCTCGCTGTGCGATTTGTTATAGGGTTGTACTCCAAATTGACATTTTGTAACGTGCCAGCAATATCATCTACTGTGTAAGAGGCAGGTAGATCTTCAACACAATTCGCTTTATCATCAATAATAGTTGAACGTTCACCATTCTGTTCTAAAGCATAGTTACTTTTGTTAATAATAGACATATCTTTTTCCGGTAACTCATCCAAATACTTAGATTCCATATCGTTATTGAGATCAGCGTTTATATTATTGTCATAATTATTGATACCAGCTTTGTTGTAATTATTTAAGCTAGTTTCTTTTATTAATACGTTTTCAGGATTACACTCAGTAACACACTGCACCGTTGTTTGGTTTTCCTTCTCTCCTTTTTTTAAAGTATTTAAAATCTCGTATTTGCTTTGCCAGTTACTGTCATTTGAAGCAGGTTTTAAATTTAGTTTGTCGAAAGTACCTATTTGGACTCCCTGAACATCCCCATTACCTGTGGCATCCTGCTGGTTACTAACCGGCATCATTTCATAAGGATTTATAAACGTCTGTCTTAATTTGGGTATTAAAATATAGTTATTACTGATTTCTTGAATTAAGTAAGTGTTATCTGTGTTATTTAGACGGTCGTTCTGGAATAATTGATTCATGCTGACAATTTTGTGTTGAAAATCACGATCTGCAGAAATGAACTCAGGTTTTCGTAGACCATGGACTGTTGGCGCCCGGTTCGCAAGCGGATTAGGCTGCAATGCAATATGCAAGTAACAGACAATGGAATCACGTGCACTTCGAGGTAGTTATATTGTTTAGCTGATGGCTTATGCTATATGCTTACCTTATGTCTCGTAGATACTAATGCGGTGGTGTTGCGCATATTATCTAGTCGTCCCAGTATATATTCATTTCGTTCCTTTCGTTTTTTATCTTCATCAAGAAAAGCGTCATACTGTTTCCTCAGTGTGTTTATTCGTTCCGATTTGATCCTATAAAACACATACCACATTATTTACTATTTATAAAAAATTGCTTTAATATTTTGTAAATATCAATAATAGGTACTTCTTTTTCGATTTTCCCATAAGGCTCTATCGAGTCAGATGCAGCACCAATTCTAACACTAGTATAGCTCTGATTTAAACGAAGCAATGTCATGACGACCTTTGTAAAGGTTTCGTTATTCTTCACAAATAGAGGCTGGCATTGTACAGACATCGTCAACTTGATAAATACCAGCTAGCATTATTTTGGACTGATATATAAATAAATAAAGTGTGCAGCTGGAAACTTAATTCCCTTATATCCAAATCCTTAGGTACTAACATTATATTTACACACTCTCATTTGCGAGTGTGTTTGTATGTCTGTTACGCTTTCACGCCATAACTACTCAACCGATCATCTAGAAATGTAGCATACCTACATGTAGCTCAGAACCCAAACAAGTACATTTTATTTAAGAAAAATAATAGTCCCTATAGTATAGCTATTTTTGCAAAAAGAAGGGTGACATAGACAGGTGACATTTCTGTCCACGCAGACTGAAGTCGCGGACAGAATTTAGTACTTAACTATTATAAGAAAGTTCGGGGAAATAAAGTGTGCATTCGTGTACATGCCCTGCGCATATGGGGGATATCGATAAATGTACAACGTCACGTCCGTTACGTATTGGTCACAAATTCGTACTGTATGGATGGATATAGGTAATGATGATTTGTTTGTACAAGACACTGTGCAGCTTTCAACAGTAAATTCACTCTTAGGCCTACGCATGACAATAATGATGATGATAAAGATAGACTCGCCTATTACGTGGGACTTAAACATAGCTGGCGAACCGTGGGTGTGTAAAACACCTCTGCCTACTCCTTCGCGGAATACAGGCGCGATGCTATGTTTTTTTATGATAATTATTTCGTTGTATTATAAATATTTTTATGGCGGCCAGTGTCAACGGACACTAGCCACTAGCGCAGAAGACATAATACACGCTTGTCTGCGCAAACACAAGTGCTCTCTCTGTCCTCTCACTCACTTATGGTTAGGGAGCTGGGTGCCAAAATTTCTATATGATCTGTTCGTGTGGCAGACATGATTAATATCGATTATAGTACCATAAAAAAACATTAAGGACCGCGTATGCCACCATAACAGGCCTGCGTTATCAATAGACAGCACCTTAAAAATGTAAAAAAATATGCTAAATCATTTTTTAGTCTCTGCCTCTTGGAGTAATGGTCAGTAACATCTAAAAACGAGGATCACAGAAGAGGCAGACGTCCAGCCTTCTGACTTTTTAGGTAATTCATTATTAAACAAATTCTTATGATTTTGAAAATGTGTATATGAAATGTTCACTTGGCAGACCCAAATTGTTCGATTAATGTCGATATAAAGAACCATAGAAAAATAGTCTGCCACCATGGTAGCGCTGCGTTTTCAATCGACAGCGCTTCAGAAGTGTAAAAAAGAAATTCTGCTAAACCATTTGTTCGTGACTGCCTTTTAGACTGATGGTCAGAATCATTCTCAAAACGATAAACATCAAAGAGGCAGACGTCCAGACCTCTGATTTTCCAAGGGCAGATCATTTTATAAAATTTTTTTCGAAAGTTTTTCTTTCTATCCCCAGGTAGTTGGGGTTTACCTACGGGGCATTCCACGTCAAATAACGCGGTCATTGGCCCGACCCCCTCGGATTTTAATGTCCAATGAATCGTGGGTTTCGTTTGGCTCCAAATATTATTTTAAATTTCTAGAAATTATTTTTTATTAGGGGTTGCCCGAGATAAAAAAAAACTTAAATTGAGGAAAAACAAAGAGGAGCGTCTTTTAAATTTTTAATTTTTTTTTCACAGAAAAGACAGTAATTTCCCTAATATTTCGATAATGGACCAAAAAAAATTACTATTTACTTTTTAATTCTTTTTGAATCATCCGTTTTATTTCAGGCCATCGAGGCTAATAAATTAACGAAAAATGTTTTTGTTTCACTCTGAAACCAAAAATCAAGTTTCACTAGGAAAATGTTTTTTTTTTGTTATTCTCACTTCACAGCGACCTAGACGTCTGCCAACTTTTTTCCTATTCTGGAAGTCCTAATGAATCGAATGGACGCAACGAGAACGACGAACAAATGATTTAGTACTATAGCTTTTTTCTTTTACATTTTTGCACCTACGTCCCGTGATAAAACAGAGCCTGCACGTCTGCATTTTCGATGTTAATCGTTTTAAGGATGATTTTGACCATCAGTCCAGGAGGCAGACACGAACAAATGATTTAGTACTAATCTTGTTTTTGTTTTTTACATTTTTGAAGCGCTGTAACTCAAATACACAGGGACATACGACTTTCTTTTACTGGACCAAATCGATTTATATTGGCATAAACTTTCATCCCTATTAATATAAACGACGAACAAATCATATACCAAAATGGTACCCAGCTCCCTAACCATTAGTCCGATCGGACGTTCCGACACGACAATCAGAGGTAAGACCAACGGCTTTACATGAACTACAAGGCAGAGGGTGTAACTGCGCCACTTTCTTAACTTCGAGTTGTTATTGAGAACTTATTGAAGGGAAATTCATCAACTTTTTGCTGGCCCAGCCCACGATTCGGACCTGAGACTTCATGATCAGCACTCGCATACACTACCGCCGTGTGGTGACGAACTAACAATACAAGTGTCAGTACCCCATCCTTTCCCGCGGGTGTCGTACAAGGCGACTAAGGGAAGTAAGCAATTATCACCCATTGCGTTACTGGTGGTAGGACTGGGTACCAAGTGAGACTACTCACTTGCAATCGGGACCTAACGGGTCGGTATCACCCTCTCCTTCGTGACCGGTCATGAAGCACGTCAGTGTGTTTTGGCAATACTCTTGGTTGAGTCCATGAGTGACGATTGCCGCTTACCATCAGGTGGGCCGTGGCTCGTCTGCCATCATTAGCAATAAAAAAAATAGAACACCCAGACAGAAACCATTTGTTGATCGCAGCTGCTAAAGGAAGAATATTCTTTTTATACTACGACGGTGGCAAACAAGCTGACGGCCCACCTCATGGTAAGCGGTTACCGTAGCATAGTAGATGCTAGTAACACCAGAGTCATTTAATGACTCGCGCGTCGTCAACTCCAAGAAAAGGGTTAGAAGTTGGAGATGATGTGGAGCGGTTTAGGCCTCGGAGATGAGGATTCTTAATGTAGTTTACAAGTTTAGAATCCACTGAAAATAGTACTTTACATGCCTGAAAAAATCCCTAAATATTAGTACTTATAATATGAACGTAGACTTCCCGTACCAGGAACGGAGTGGTACCTACATTATAACGTCAGCAAAATACCACCCTGAAACGCGAACAATGTCAGCCAAATGACCTTCGACCTTGCTTTACGATAGTCGCCACAAAATGTATTTAATATAGACTAGCCTTTGCCAGCGGCTTCGCCGCAGCCAAAAGCTAGTTTTTCGGTTATATCTCAGGTTCCCGATATAGAAGCGGGATAAAATGTCTACCAGTTTTTAAGTCTAATCAAGGCCTTTCAAACAAAAAAGTTGCATCAAAATCCATCAAGTGGTTCTTTTAAATAAATTCTAAAAAAAAAACTAGTTTAAATAATTTTCTAGTTTTTCGGTTATATCTCAGGTTCCCGATATAGTAGCGGGATAAAATGTATACCAGTTTTTAAGTCTGATCAAGGCCTTTCTAATAAAAAAAGTTGCATCAAAATCCGTTCAGTAGGTTTTGTGAGATGCGCGAACAAACAAACAGACATATTTAGATATTTTTATATATATATTTTAGAATTTGACATGCTTAGCAACAGTTACATTAAACACAAAGTGAAAAATATGAAATCGAAAATAACAGTCACGAGCAGGATTCGAACCTGCATCTCCTGGATACCGTCCAGATGCTTTGCCAATTCAGCCATCGTGACCCTTGCTCCTGACTGCTAATTTCGATAACACATTCATACTTTACGTCTTTGGGTGACACCTGCACCATCTGTCGGAAGTATTTTCACTATACATACTTAGCTTATCAGGGATATAGACGTACCTAGGCTAGGACTATGCCCCGTCGACGGACCACTGAAGTAATGTAACATAGTTCCAGTGGTACGCCAATAAAGGCGGAGAGACGGCACAGGGCGGGTCTATTTAGTGGATGACTATGTGACTTACTAGGTATGGTATGTATGTACCTAGTTTAATACCTACTATAAATATTTACGATTATGTATTAAGCAGTTACAATAAACTACTTACAGACGATAAACGGTTCTGTGTTTAATTGTTCTAAGCATTGCATATACTTAACAAAGATAACACATAAAAAAATAAATGTACTCATACAAAATATGTTGACAAAAGAACTAGAGAACCAGTTTGCAGTTATTGGCAGTTATATCATGTCGATCATGTCATACTCTTTGATCATGTCATAACTTTATTTTAAAATCATAAATATCGTTTAGAATTAGTTCAGACTGATATTAGAACACAACTCTTTGAGGTAACATGTAAAGCAGGTTTGAAACAACATCATACCTTTTTTTTTAAAGCGGGAAAGAATTTGCCTAACCGCGCACCCCGTCATTCGGGGCAACGAACAGGGTAGTGTGGAGCCCTCACCCAGTAATAAACCTGCCATGTGCCTTCTCTACGCCTGTATTAGCGGACCACTGAAACTGTGTGACATTACTTCAGTGGTAGGTACATAATACCTAACTAGTCTAAAGGTTTATATATACTAATAAATTATAATTAAAAACCTAGAAATACTTTGGAAAATCCAAAACTGCACGCCTCATAATCTTCATTTTTCACAATAAAATTTATTATTTGATAGGTAGGGCAGGGTACTCCCCGACCCCACCGTCCGCAGCCTCGGCTAGGGCGGCATCACGCGCAGATAAGCGCGCGCACGCCGCCCCTCGCGCCGGCGGCGAATCGGATCCGTAAAGAAGGATTCCTCACGGGCCCTCTCCGCCACCTCCTTCCGCGAGATGACAGCCTCGCAGAAGGCGGCGACCGCGGTCCAGGCCCTGTCACTGCCAACCATCGCTCGCGCAACGGCCGGCAGCGACAGGTCCACGCCTATGACTGCAACGAGTTCCCGGCGCTGCACATCCTAGGCCGGGCACGACTCGAGCGTGTGCTGCGCCGAGTCCTCGTCGCAGCCGCAGTGGTGGCCTGGGGTCGTCTCCCTCCTTGCGATCATGTGCAGGTATTTGCCGAAGCAACCATGCCCCGACAAAACCTGCACCAACCGGAAGGTGAGGACCCTGTGCTGCTGCCCTGCCCATTCTTCCAAGATCGGCCGGAGCGCCCCCACGGTCCAGAGACTGGCCCGGGGCGTCTCCAGCCGAGACTTCCAGTTAAGGACGGTGGCGCGGCGGGCATCTTCCCGCCACGATGACATTGCGCTCGGCGAAGGGCGGCTGCCCCCCGCCCGCCGATAGAAGTCGGCGAGCACCTCCGCCTCCAGATCCCACGGGGGGGTTCCGGCCAACGCGCAGGCTGCATCGGTCGAGACCGTGCGGTACCCGCGTATTGCCCTGACCGCTACGACCCTCTGTGGACGCCACAGAAGGGCCCTATTGCGAGCGGCCAGGGACTCCGCCCACACGGGCGCGCCGTACAGTGCCATCGACCGTACTACTCCCGCGTAGAGTCGTCGACACACAAGACTCGGTCCGCCCAAATTCGGCATCAGTCGCCCGAGGGCGGACGCCGTGTTGACGAGCCTTGGCGCAAGACGGCGGAAGTGCTCGTCAAAGTGCCACCGTCCATCCAATACCAGGCCCAGATATTTGATGTGGGCCTGGATTGGGAAGCCCACACCGTTGATCGTTATCGAGGCGCAGGCGGGCGGGCCCCGTCGGCGCCCATGGAAGAGTAGGGCCTCCGACTTTTCAAGGGCCACCCTAAGCCCCAGCGCCTCGATCCGCCTGACCACCTCCGTGGTACCTGAGGTGTCCAGCGTTGCCGCCTCCTCGAGGGTCCCGCCCCGGGCTGTGACGAGCGTATCGTCTGCGTAGCAAATTACGCCCAGCCCGGGGGGAGCCGGCCACGGAGGATACAGTCGTAGCCGATGTCCCACAGGAGCGGCCCAAGAACCGAACCCTGCGGGACGCCGCACGACATAGCCCTCGTTACAACGTCCCCTTCCCGGTCCACGAAGAGGACGCTGCGGCCGTCCAGATAGTACCTACCTACCCACCTCAACGTCTCGCTTATGAGGCGTGCAAAAAGCCACTAAGTAATATGTCTTAACCTATATAGTGTATTGTTTTATTTTTTGATGTGAAACATCTAATGCGGAGGGAGGCTAAAACCGACTGTTAGCGTGGCGACGCTTTTATTTTACTTGTACTGTTCAAATCTTGCAAGTTAAATTTGACGCACTTCCCGGTTTCCGATTGAGCTGAAATTTCACACGCATATGTAAATCGCGTGACAATGCAATATTATGATGACATGGGGCTGGTCTAATGATGGAGCTGGAAGGTGGACATAGGAACTCTATAAAGAAACGGCGCAACCCTATCGAGTTTGGACTTGTTTGATTCGTCTTGATGAGTACTTTGTCTTTAGATGGTATCCAGGGTCTGATGATGGAGCTATAAGGTGGCCATAGAAACTCCAAGATAAAACAACATGACCCCATCGGGTTTGGGCTCGTATGATTCGGTTTGACGAATGTTTTGTCTCTAGATGATATCCAGGGTCTGATGATGAAACTGGAAGGTGGCTACAGTAACTCTGTAATGAAACGGACATGGGTACTTTTTAATTAAACGTCACAACCCATCGATTTAGTTAGTTATTTTGAATAGTAGCTAGTTTGAGTTATCTTGAACAGTACCATAGTCCTAGATGATATTTAGGGTCTGATGATGGAGCCGGATGGCCATGGACACTATGCTATAAAACTTCGCAATTTCATCAACTTTGGGATCGTTTGATTCGTTTTGACAAGTACTTCGGTCCTAGACGCGGAGTAAAAAAGAGCGGAGGCGTTTTAAGGCAAAATCTCTTTAGAACGAAGCGTCGCTAAATGCGGGTGTTCTGGGGCCGAGGTACAACGATAGCTCCACCCCTATATCAAAATCCATCTAGCGGTAAAATGTATTTTACAGCGTAATAGAGCAAATATTTTACTACATTTTGATCTATATTTTAGCACTTGACATGCTCAGTTACTCATAAAGTACAAATTATAATTTGTGAATAAGGAAAAAGAGTATTTTAGTACGAGCGGGAATCAAACCTGCGTCCCTTCCTTTCCGGGGAAGTGCTTTAATCCACTGAGCTACCGTACTATTTCTAGAAATACCGAATTTCGTCATCACATTTGTCTTAACGACCAAATATTTTATTAATTTAGTTTGTCTTTTTACCACTACGGCGTTACAACCAAAACAGTTTGTTCCAGAACATTCTATACGCGTTAGGATGGCTGAACCGCATCTATACTAATATTATAAAAAGGAAAGATTTGATTGTTGGTTTGCATTGAATAGGCTCTGAAACTATTGGACCAATTTAAAAAAATCTATGGTCTATAGGATTTCCTTCCTCTCTGCTACTGTTATGGCTCCTGTTATGTATAGTTTTAAAGTGCTCGATAAAACAAATATATAAATATAGTATTTTATTGCTCTAACCAGCATAAATATAATAAATATTCAACATACTCTACTTTTATCCCAAAATGTTTAAAAATAAATGTCTACCCGTGCGAAGCCGAGACAGGCCACTAGTGTTGTTTATATACTTATATAGATAGTCAGTATTAGGCATAGACGCAAAAGACCAACGAAGCGTTGGAGTGAAAGATCCTAATCAAGAACAAACCGCCACCAGAGTCCACAGAGACAGCGAAACAAAATGCCGTATATCAATGTTAATCAGGATCAGGTGGAGTCGTATGGACCTGTAATATAGGCGATAACTTTTGTATTAGATCTAGAAGCTGCTTTATACATTTGCTTCTCCTCTTTTGCGTTCGGGTCTTGACACCTCCTGGCCTTATTCAAGGCCAAATAGGTGAACTGCTTCTGACGTGCAGTCTCACTGCAGGTACTGTTAAACTAGGGACGGTTACGACCGCTGACGGGTATCTTGATGCTTGGGATAAATTAATCCATCCCTATTAGCATAATTTCCGTCATGCAGTCCTAACGTATTCATGCGTTTCTAATTTCTGTACAAACAGTAATCTGTCCTTGTGGTGACGGACTAAGAATACAAGTGTCACCACCCCATTCATTCCTACGGGTGTCGTATGAGGCGACTAAGGGAAGAAAGCAATTATCATCCATTGCATTACTGGTAGTAGGGCTGGGTACCAAGTGGGAGTACTCACTTGGTATCGGGCCCAAGCGGGTTGGTAACACCATCTGCCGTGTGACCGGCCATGAAGCACATCGTTGCGTTGCGTTTTGGCTGTAGCAGGAGATAGCCGTTTATATTTCATTTCATATCTGTGAAATGAATTGGTGAGCAGCGGCTTGACAATACTCTCGGTATAGTCGAGTCCATGGGCGACGGTTACCATTTACCATCAGATGGACCGTGGCTCGTCTGCCACTACATGCAATAAAAAGAAAAAATCTAAAATGATAACAAATAACCAATAACAAGAAGAAAAAAAGCAATTTAATAAATAACATGACTAATATATCCGATACTGGGTTCGCTGGTACGACGTAAAAAACTCTAAAAAAAAAACACAAAAAAAATTGTTTGTTGTCAATTATTTTCGCATACTCGCCGACAGATGACACGTCATTTTCCAATAATCATTTTTTCAAATTTCGTGTAACTAAGCAATATATCTTTGAAATAATTAATATTTTAATAAAGAAATTAAACTAAATTTATTTATTTGTGCCGAAAATTCTTATAATATGCTTTTATAATATTAAAATGACGATATCGGTGAGTTGTGGGTAGAAGGCCACTTTTCGACGACAGATGTCTCTTGGTAATGAAACAAGAAAATGTACAAATTATTTGTGAATAAGAAAAAGGGATTTTTGTACTAGCGGGAATCGAACCCGCGTCTTTTCCAATCCGGGGAAGTGCTCTAAACCACTGAGCTATAGTACAGATTTTTCGATCATACGAATCTCCTTATCACATTTGTCATAACGACCAACGCCATCTATCGGAAACAAAATCTCTTTTTCCTTATTCACAAATAATTTGTACTTCAAAAAGTGGCGGAGCATGTCAAATGCTAAGAAATATAGATCAAAAAACAAGAAAATGTGTTTTAAAATGCATATATTCATAAATTTAAACTACTTACACATAAAATGTTATGCCATTTTGTTTTATGTTTGATCCTGAGCCATTTCTACACCCATCAACAGCGCACTTCATGTTTAAAAGAATTTAATATTGAAACGTAAGGTGCGTCCGAACCGAACGCAGTCACGGTTCACTCGAAACTGCGGTTTGAGGCCCCGCCCAAAGAGCATATAACACTAGCCCCGCCTACTGTGACGGCACTGACCTACTTGAAGGCAACATGACCTAGTCGGCTTGCGGCATCTCCGCTCTTTTTTCATACTCCGTGGTCCTAGATGATATCCAGGGCCCGGTGATGATGATGATTTATGTCCATATCCGTTATTTTACACATGTCATAATTTTATACAAGCACACATTGAAAAAGTTATGGTTATTTTATTTCTACAAAATAATTTTAATGTTTTCACATCTGGCATCCGTCCCGCAACGTCTATTTTTTTTATTTTAGTAGTTGTTAAACCAAAAGCATATAGGTAGGTAGGTATATAAAGCATTACAATAATAGTAATACAATACAACGGTCTTATATACCTTGGCCGTGTGGGGCCGGCTTTAGAATTGTCCCACCCCTCTCTACCCACAGGAGTCGTAAGAGCCGACTGAGGGAATGCCGGGGCAGCAGCACTCCCTCGAGTATTAACAACATCCACTGCGATCGCCAACCCGCCTGCCAAGCGTGGCGATTACGGCATTATACCCCATGCCGGGACCGCTCGTTGTAGCGTTCTCTTGGGGAGGCCTATGTCCAGCAGTGGACGTTGAAAGGCTGATGGGTATATACCTACTCGTATATGCCAATTATAGGTATGTATATATACACGTATAGGGAAACACAACATTAACGAATTGACAAATTCCAAAACATAAGAACTGTACCTAACTATTTTTCTAGTAGCTTTCCTTGGCAAGCGATACGGGACAGACCGGTCAAGAAGATATACAAAGCGAAAGTGGAAACATACAGGTACAGGGGAAGGCCGAGACTCATCTACCTGGACCAAATCGGTCATGTATTGAAGGAAGGTGGAGTCAGGAGTCTCCGAAACCGGCAAGCGTGTAAGAAAAGAATTATGAATGTTAAGGAAGCGAGGGTTGTATGCTAGAGCCTCTTGGCACTCTTTTCTCTCTGCCTACCCCGCAAGGGAAATGGCGTGATGTTAAGTAGTAATAGTAGTTAATACATTTTTACATTCGAATCTGTAAAAAGTCAATTATGATTAATATTCAACTTGCCCATTCACAGTCGCCTTGTATATCTGTTTCGTCAAACTTCTTTCATCCACCCTCTCTACGTGTCCCAACCATCTAAGCATTCCTTTCTCTGTTTTTGTCACTACGTCTTCTTTCACACCACAGCATTCTCGTATCACACTATTTCTCTATTGGTCCATTAGAGTCACTTCGGCTATGTTTGTCATACTTCTCATCTCCACGGCATTTATCATAGTCTCATGCTTCTTCTGTCATGCCCAACATTCACTACCATACATAAGTTTAGGGACCAGCACCTCCCTATCCACAGTCAGTCTTGCCTTTTTTGACACTTTCTAGCTGTTTATAAAACCATGTAGTGCCCCATTCACTTTATTTCCAGCCATTGCTCTCCGCTCAATATTACAGTCGTACTTTTCATCTCTCATAAACTTTGAACAAACTCTTTCACTTGCTCTTTCTCCTGCAATCAGAATTTCGCAATTTGTCATACTATCTTAGTAGTAGGTATATGTATTATATCTGTAATGTAGACAGTCGCCTCCGAAGTAAAATTCTGGATACAAGTGCCTACAGGGGTCCCACTGTCGACACGGACCACTATCTCGTTATTGCGAGATTTAGTGGTCTGTTCAGAAAGTGGAGACACTGGCGAGAGCGTGTCCACTTCGGAGGGCTTGAAAGAATAAAGATTGAAAAGTTGCAAGAAGAGAGTGTAAGAGCAAAGTATGCAGAGGGTGTCCGTCCGGCTGACAATGGCAAGTCAGCCGGAATCTGACATGGAAGAATGCTGGAGAGTATTGAAAGAAAGTATGGTAGATACAGCGAAAGAAGTATGTGGATGCTTAAAGAAGCATAGGAAAGTGAAAGGTGATGCATGGTGGGATACGGAAGTAGCAGCTTCCGTAGACCAAAAGAAGAAAGCGTGGCTGGACTATGTATCCTCTTTGAACCTGAGTGCAAGTATGAAAGAACAGAAGAAAGAAATATACCGGCAACGTAAGAATGACACCAAAGCCTTAGTGAAAGAGAAGCGTGATAGAGCAAATATGATTGCAGAAGAAAGGCTGACCAAAAACTTCGAGAGCAACACCAAAATTTTCTGTAGGGAGGTGAAGAAATCTCGGAGTGGTTGGTCAGCTTTCAGAATGAATAAAATAAGGTCTAAAGGTGGAGACATTCTTACGCAAGCACAAGATATGTTAAGCCGATGCAGTGAATATTTTGGAGATATCTATGCGGATGTTCAGGGTGATGCCGGTGCCACATGTGGTCTAACAGATCAGCATTCGGTACCGGCATCCTCTGATGACATTAGTATGGATGAAGTTGAATGGGCGATTCGCAGTTTGAAAAATGGTAAGGCAGCGGGTATTGATATGGTGTCTGCTGAGATGATCAAGATTGGAGGCTCATGTGTCTGGGAATTCTTCCTGATGCTTCTCAATTTATGTTGGAGCTCAGGAATGGTTCCCAAGGACTGGAGAAGCGCAGTCATCGTGCCCTTGTTTAAAAACAAGGGTTCTCGTTATGACTGTGCAAACTACAGAGCCATAAGCTTGACCAGTTTGGCAGCCAAAGTGTATGGTAAGATTATTGAAAGGAGAATGAGGATGGTGTCTGATGAATTTTCGTGTGAGGCACAAGGAGGTTTCAGGTGTGGAATGGGATGCATGGATCAAGTGTTTTCTCTACGCAAAATTGTGGAGAAGCATCTGGCTGTAGGCCAGAGGGTTTTCTGCAGTTTTGTGGATTCGGAAAAAGCATTTGACACGGTTGTATGAAAGGAACTTTGGGACATTTTGCCGGAATATGGTATTAACGGTAGACTGCTACAAGCGGTGCAGTCCAACTACATGGACTGCAGAGCTTGTGTGCGGCTGGATGATGGAATGTCACCCTGGTTTGATGTCAATATCGGTGTTAAACAGGGTTGCGTTCTATTAGCCAGACTGTTTATCATATATCTGGATAAATGTCTACAAAGGTTGAATGAAATGAATGTGGGAGTTCAGATGGGCGACTCAGTGGTTAGGTCTCTGCTATATGCAGACGATGCGGTTTTATTAGCGCAGTCCGCGGCTGACCTATAAACCCTAGTTGACGTAATGGCAGAAGATTGTAAGAAAAGGGGCCTACGTGTGAATGTGAGCAAAAACAAAATAATGGTTTTTGAAAGAGAAGAAGCCAGAACAGATATTAGAGTAGCAATAGGAAATGGTGAGCTAGAACAAGTGGACGAATTTGTATATCTTGGATGTGGATTCAGTCGGGATGGAAGGTACACCACTGATGTAGAGAGAAGAGTGAATGCGGGAAATAGAGTGAACGGAGCATTGGCAGTCATCACCTCAGCCAGAAGGCACGTGTCGCAATACACAACGCAGTGCTTGTCCCAACGTTATTGTATGGAAGCGAGAGTTGGGTATGCAAAAAGGAGCATGAGAGTAAAATCAATGCGGTCGAAATGCAACACGTGCCTTCTGGCTAAGGTGGTGGCTGCCGAGAAGTTGTCCCATTCACTCTATTTCCCGCATTTACTCTTCTCTCTATATCAGTGGTGTACCTTCCATCCCAACTGAATCCACATCCAAGACATACAAATTCATCCATTTATTCTAGCACATCATTGCCTATTGATACTCTGACATTTGTTCTGGCTTCTACACTTTCAAAAACCATAACTTTGGTTTTGCTAACATTTACACGTACCTAGGCCCCTTTTCTTACAATCTTCTGTCATTACGTCGATAAGGGTTTGCAAGTCAGTCGCAGACTGCGCTAATGGGACTGCATCATCTGCATACAGCAGTGACTTAACCACTAAGTCCCATCTGAACTGCCACATTCATTTTATTCATCCTTTGGAGACATTTATCCAGATGTATGATAAACAGTCTGGCTGATAGAACGCAGCCCTACTTTGCCCCAAAATTCCTTTCGTACAACTGTGTCAAATGCTTTCTCCGAATCTACAAAACTTAGTAAGTACATTATAGTTAATGTTATTCTATCATTGAGTGAAGACTGAAAAAGTAGAAATTTCCTTTAAGTGTCTGAGAAAATGATGGTTTTTGTAGTGGCTGCTCATTACATTGCTAAAAAATAAACGTCCAGTTGATTATATGCATTGACTTTTATTATTTACCTATTCAAATTTTCTTTGATCCATTGTAAGCCAGTAGGCAATCCACTGAGTACCAGGAGGAGTACACAGTGGATCAAACCCTAGTACTGAATATATATGTGTATCTTTATTATTGTAAATTGGTTGTCAGATTGGCCAATTACAGCGTAAAGTTTAATAATCATTTGATCCACTGCTAATCTTTCGTACAATTCTGACTATTAGTTTTTATATTAAAATGCTTAAAAAAATAGTGATCCACTGTTGACCATGTTACCCTACATCTCGAAAGTGTTTCCATTTTTAGTAGGTACTAGCCATGGACATGTAAACTTATACGTCCATGGTACTAGCGTAACTACTGATGTGGGTAGTAGGCCGCTATCTTCCACTGGGCACTTTATAACTACTTAGGTTATAAGACGGGAAGTTGTATAAGACTCGGGGACTGATGAAGCTTCTATTTACTGCGAAATCAGTGGCACCCCACGGCCAGACGTTGGACGAGGCGAGCAACATAGCGAGGCAAGTGAGCAGACAAGTCGTGTGGCTGAGTTACTCTTCATGCCTCTCGTCCTGCCCGGGTATTCATCATTTGTCGGTTTTGTAGCGCGAGTCAAAGGAGCGATACGATAGCGAGTGTCCAGGCCACAAACCCGCGGATTCTAAAAAAACAAGCAGCATAAGTAACTTCCATTAGTTACCTATAAGTAATGAATATACACTACATAAATAGAGTCAGATAAATTGTCAAATTGTATTATTTTGTAGGCATTGACCTAATAAAAATGGACGACGGGTCACGCACGCAAATGCACGAAAAAAAAGTCTCTCTAGTCAATAGATAGTCTATATGAATACATTTAAATTTCTACATTCTAATTTAAAACTTAGTAAGATTTTAATAAAGAAATGCAGTGACAATTCAAGTGTTTAACGAGATATTTATGGATTTCTCTTCAAAATAAATGCATAATCAAATAAAGACAAAGTACTCATCAAGACGAATCAAACGTGTCCAAACTCGATGGAGTTGCGTCGTATAGAGTTACTAGGCCACCTTCCAGCTTCATCATCAGCCCCTGGATACCATCTAGATACAAAGTACTCGGCAAGACGAATCATACGAGCCCAAACTCGATGGGGTTGCGCCGTTTCATTATAGAGTTCCTATGTCCACCTTCCAGATCCATCATCAGATCAGCTCCATGTCATCATAATATTGCATTGTCACGTGATATACACATGCGTGTAAAATTTCAGCTCAATCGGAAAACGGGAAGTGTGTCAAATTTAACTTGCAGATTTGAACGGGACAAGTAAAATAAAAGCGTCGCCACGCTAACAGCCGATTTTACCCTCCCTCCGCATTAGATGTTTCTCAGCAAAAATACTCCCAAACACGCCATCAAATAGTATGAATTTTAATTGCAAAATTAAACTTACTATATTGGATAAATGCATGTAAATGCGTTCCGATAGAGGGCGTTGGTCATTAAGACAAATGTGATAAGGAGATTGGGTATGCCTAAAAGATAGTACTGTAGCTCAGTGGATTAGAGCACTTCCCCGGATAGGAAGGGACGCAGGTTCGATTCCCGCCTGTACTAAAATACTCTTTTTCTTAATTCACAAATTATGATTTGTCATTTTTTTATTTGTTTAAGGCATTGGCAGAGCCATCAGCCTATCAGTAACATCTCTGATCACAGGTAAGTGTAATTCATAGAACAAGTCATAGTCGAAGTCAGTCATATAAAATCTGTCAGTCAAGCATTGAGCTCTAATAAAGGGGGAGGCGCCCTAATCTTCATATACCTAGTAAAAGTGACTTACTTCGGCTGTCGTCCGCTATCTTAATAGTTACGATGACAGCGTAATTTGGATCTGTTCCGATATACACTGCGAGCACTGTAAGGTGTAATGTCAATTTAGAATACTGTGAAGTCGTTCCTTTATAGTTAGCTATAATGGTTACTGTTTTTAACGGAATGCAGTCCATTATACTGATTTGTCATTACTTTCATTTCATACAAAGTATTGGTTTTACACTGCAATAAACACAATTTCTTTACTTTTGCCATGTTCGGGTATCTTGGATTTACAATATTCAATAATAATAATAATATTCCATAGTGCGTTGATATATTTATGGAAGCTGTTGATCACGTGATATCACAGTACTCGCAGTGCATATCGGAACAGGGCCTTTATCTGTTGTATGTCAGCTGTCAATTAGGGATGAAGGAAGAACCAATAACTATCGATATATCGATGTTTTAAAAAATATTGATATATTAAATATTCTTTATTTCAAAATATTAAATTGGCGCTATTTAGGTTCCAACCTAGCATCCACCACTGATAATTTGTGATTTTTATTCGTCACAAATTTTCATATAGTGGGAAGAAGCCAACCATTTATTAATTTTGTGTGCTCGGAATGAAGTGGTGAGCAGTGGCTTAGCAGCATACCATTAAATAAATTAATTTTTGTTAATTTATCGAATTGATTAATCATTTGAATTGTATTATTATTAGCATTCAAAGCAAATAAATACTTTTGTTACACAAGAAAGAAAAACAAAATAAAAAGGAACAAATTATTTGTGAATAAAGAAAAAGAGATTTTTAATAGGGGCGGGAATCGAACCACGCATTTTTTCCAATCCGGGGAAGTGCTCTAAGCCACTAAGCTACCCTACTGATCCTTCAATCGTCCCAAATTCTTAATCACATTTGTCTTACGACTAACGCCATCTACCAGCAAGCATTACATGCATCCAATATAGTAAGTTTAATTTTGAAATGAAACTTCGTTTACGAAATCTATCGCGTTTACTTGATTTTTATACTATCTCGACGTTTCGAATACTTTACAGCATTCATGATCACGGGTGGACTTAGATGGTAGATGTCCAAAGCTGATATGTTGTTTCAACGGTTTCATCTACCCACAGTAATATGATTTTACAAATGATTGGTTTAAAGTACAAATTATAATTTGTGAATAAGAAAAAAGAGTATTTTAGTACAGGCGGGAATCGAACCTGCGTCCCTTCCTATCCGGGGAAGTGCTCTAATCCTCTGAGCTACAGTACTACCGTGAGACATACCCAATCTCCTTATCACATTTGTCTTAACGACCAACGCCCTCTATCGGAACGCATTTACATGCATTAATCCAATATAGTAAGTTTCATTTTGCAATTAAAATTCATACTATCTGATGGCGTGATTTTTAAACATTTTGATCTATATTTTAGCACTTGACATGCTCAGCTACTCTTAAAGTACAAATTATAATTTGTGAATAAGGAAAAAGAGTATTTTAGTACAGGCAGGAATCGAACCTGCGTCCCTTCCTATCCGGGGAAGTGCTCTAATCCACTGAGCTATAGTACTATCTTTTAGACATACCCAATCTCCTCATCACATTTGTTTTAACGACCAACGCCCTCTATCGGAACGCATTTACATGCATCCAATACAGTAAGTTTAATTTTGCAATTAAAATTCATACTATTTGATGGCGTGATTTTTTAAACATTTTGATCTATATTTTAGCACTTGACATGCTCCGCTACTCTTAAAGTACAAATCATAATTTGTGAATAAGGAAAAAGAGTATTTTAGTACAGGCGGGAATTGAACCTGCGTCCCTTCCTATCCGGGGAAGTGTTCTAATCCACTGAGCTACAATACTATCTTTTAGACATACCGAATATCCTTATCACATTTGTCTTAACGACCAACGCCCTCTATCGGAACGCATTTACATGCGTCCAATATAGTAAATTTTTGATTTTGCAATTAAAATTCATACTATTTGATGGCGTGATTTTTTAAACATTTTGAAGTAGCATGTCAAGTGCTAAAATATAGATCAAAATGTTTAAAAAAAAATGAATTAATAATCGATAATCATCTCGGGCAGGCGCACGAAACTTCTACTACCCTATCTATTCTACGGAAGCAAAAAATAATGTTCTTCAGTTCAGTTCAGTTTTTGTTGATGGCAAGTACGTGCCGTTGCCGACAATTCTGCCAAATGACGGTCGCAGTGGAGACGTGTGTATATTTTTTATTTAAAAAAGGTCTTCAAATCACATTGGAACTAGATGTGAACGATTTTGTGGCGAAAACAAAAGGCAATCACAAATAATTATTTGATTAGTAGGTACTAATGAGGAATATTAAATTATAATTAGTAAGGGAGGCGATTAGTATGTGGGTGTACCAGACTTACAAGCGAATGGAATTGAAGTGAATGAAGTGCATAAGAGTTTTGAGGAGCTCTGGGGAAGAGAAAGTTAGCAAAGAGGTTGATAGGAATTGGAATTTTCAGTTTAGTGATTTGAGCATACAGATCTAGGCTAGGCTGATTTCTGGGGCAACTAAAGAAGATGTGCTTCAGATTGCCTTCGTCCAAACCACATTCACATAAAGATGAGTCACGTATCCTAATTTTGTGTAAAAACACTGGAGAGCAACAATGTCCAATACGAAGTCTACAGATAGTCGAAATGCACAGACGAGACATATTTTTAAAACGGAAAAACTAGGGTTTTGGGTTTACTGAGGGTTGAATTGAACGATAGAACTTACCCTTCCTTTTGCTGGAGTCATACCAGTGACGTTGCCATGCAGAATCGAGAGCTACCTTAGCAAGACTCTTAAGATCGTAGGCATGGTTGGCAAAATGTTTCAGGTCAGAGAATTGAGAGGATATCGCGGATTTAGCCAATGTATCTGCACAGTCATTACCCGCCACTGTGGCTGGGAATCCAAACAAGGTTAACGACTTTCCCGCTCGAAATACAGGAATAGATTGTCTTTTTGATTTCTAAAATTATGTTGGAATGCAACCGACTTTTAAAAGGGTTTTGCTGCAAGGCATTAAGACAGCTCAAAGAGTCCGTAAAAATAACGGCCTTGTTTATATTATGGGACTGAATAAAGATACATGCTCCCAATAACGCTACACACTCACCAGTAAATACAGAGGACTCCTTAGGGCACCTGAATTTTAAAATTATTTTCGAATTTTGGTAGTATACCGCAGAACCAATGTGGCTAGTTTCTGACAATTTTGAAGAATCCGTAAAAAATTTTTTAAAGTCAGGCCACCGCTCCTGAACTAATGAATTGAAGGTCGCGTTCGCCGAAACGGATGTTTTGGAGATTCCTATGTCCAAAAATACTTCAGGTTGGAAACAAATTACTTTGTATTCAAAGTTGAACAGGGAAAGCCTATCCTGTTCTATGATAGGTCTCTCTAGATTTTGGAATAACTGAAAGGCCTGGACAATCAAAGGGGATTCTTTAATTTTCTTTTTTGATTTAAGTGGGGAAGTTTTTGCTTTAAGGGGTGCGTCTTTCTACTAATGGATCTGGACAGGAAACGAGTGGCTAGATATTGCCTTCTCAGAGCCAAAGGGGGCTCTCCAAATTCGACCTGTAAGGCATTAGCAGGGGAGGACTTCATGCACCCAATGATGATTCGCAGACATTTGGTCTGTAATCTGTCTAGCCTCGCCAACGCGCCTTTATTACAAGGAATTAATAAAAAGGCCCCATAATCCATTCTGCTTCGGACTAAAGCGTTGTAGACCAGTTTTAAAGTGAGAGGATGTGCACCCCACCACACACCAGCCAGAGCTTTTATAATATTTATGACACTTTCACATTTTTTAATAGAGTGGTTAAGGTGGTGAATACCAGTTAATTTAGCATCGAGATAAACGCCTAGAAATTTCACTTTCAGTGCAATAGGGATGTTATGCCCCAGGATGCATAATTCGATTTGTAGAATAGTTCTTTTACGGGTAAATATAGTTACGGAGCTTTTTTGGACTGAAAGACTTAAACCATGGTCTAGTAGCCACTGATTAAGAGAGCCCAGAAATATACCCAGGGAAGAGGCCGCGTCGCAAATTGAAAGCTCCTTGACATACAGAGCCAGATCGTCCGCATACTGAAGGATATGGCAGTTAGGGTTAAGACATGAGCCAATGTCTGCTGCATAAAGGTTGAACAGTAAGGGACTTAAGACTGAGCCTTGAGCCAGCCCTTTCCAAGCAAACCCTCGCAGCATAGGGACATTCTGAGCCCTCAGTACCAACGACCGAGACATAAGAATCTCACAAATGCAACGAACCATCTTGACCGGAAATCTCAGCTGGTGCAATTTATGCCTGAGACTGGGAAGATGGACCCAATCGTATGCAGCAGATATATGAAGGAAAGCTGCCACAACAGATTCTTTGTTAGACAGAGCAATTTGGATATCCGTAATAAGAGTCCCTACACTATCCATGGTGCTGTATCCCTTTCTAAATCCAAACTGGTAGCTAGGTAATAAGTCTCGGGATTCTGCTGTATATTCCAGACGGTTTTTTATGAGGTGTTCGAGCAATTTCAATAAAACAGAGGAGAGGGCAATTGGTCTAAAGCTATTTGGGTCGTCAGCGGGTTTGTCCGGTTTTAAAATAGGGATTATTATTTGGGTCTTCCAGTTTGAGGGAACCCAGCCGTTGTTATAGCAATAATTTAGGAATACAAGGAAATATTTTTTGGCTGTAGAACCGGCATGAACAAAAAAAGAATAAGGTATGCCATCAACCCCTGGCGCAGAGTCCTTGGTATGTTTAAGAACCATTTCCAATTCGAAAATAGAAAATGGGGCATCTAACAGATCATCTGATGCATGAGAAGTAGGGTGGTAGGGGTGATGGATTTCTTTGGAGGGAACATAAGGGGGCGCTAAATTATTAAAAAACAGTTCAGCAGTTTCCTGGGTTATGGACGAAGTTGATGGGGCACATCCAGATCTAAATTTGTTAATTTTTCTCCAGACAAGAGATGTTGGAGTAGACGGGGACAACGATGAGCAAAAACGAAGCCACCCTGCACGCTTTTTCTTACGTAGCAGGCTTCTAGTTCTTGCACACACTTGTCTGTAAAGTAAGAGGTTGTGAGTGCTCATATCCCTACCATACCGCTTCTCTGCTTCTTTCCGTTCCTTAACAGCAGAGGTGCATTCATGGTCCCACCATGGTGGGGATGGAATTCTACTGCACTATTTTTAATGGGGAAACATGCCTCTGCACACGCACATAGTGTCTCTACGAACTTTTGGCAGCAGAATTCAGCGTAGTTATGATTAGGTTAGTTCAAATTATTTAGATTGGGAAGGGAAGCTATTTTATTTTCTATGGCTAGAGAGAATTTAGTCCAGTCAGGATTCGAAAGATTGAATTTCAAAAGTGGAGGCAGCGGTTGTTCTAAAAGAGTTTTACCTGTCAAAGTTATTACAATGGGGAAGTGATCACTACCATAGGAAACAGAAGAGCACTGCCATTGTGCAGAGACAGCAATGCTGGGAGAACAGAAAGTTAAGTCTATACAGCTGCTTTGCTGACCAGAGAGAGTTCTACGGGTGGGGCAGCCATTGTTCAGAATACAGTACAGAGGTTAAGATCATCCAGAATTTCAACCAAACCCATTCCAAATGCATCACATCGTGCTGAACCCCATCTAAAATGGTGACAGTTAACAGACAGACATAACTAATATGGGACCATTTATGCTTTCTAAAGTTTGTCTCAATGATGGCAGAAAACTACATTGGGGATGGGCAATGTATACAGAGAGCACTGTAATGTTGTCCACTTTGCTTGCCACTACATTTATATTTGCATCAATTGTGGGTATGTTTATTGGAGCAAAAGGTATCTGGTTTCTTGTTAATATGGCAGAACCACCATAGCCATCTATTCTGTCGTGACGGGTAACATTGTAGAGTGGAATATGATACTGAGGGTTTGTGTTTATTTAAAAGGAATATGAGGTCGTGCTTATTGGTAAGCACGCTCCTCACATTCCACTGGAGGAATACCTGTAAAACAGCCGTTTTTAATGTTAAGAAGAAGATATATCAGTTTTTCAGCATCGTTGGACGGTAGTTGTGGAGAATTAAAAGCAGAAGGAGTTGACTGGGAAGGACTAGACATATATGATGTCAAAAGTGGAATGAGAAGTTTAATGATGTTGGGTGCATCCTCAGAAGATTGTAAGTGGGGGTTGATGAGAGCACAGCCATTAGGTTAAGACGATTGAGGGGAACTGACCAAGTTGTAATGGCTGGTTTTATCATATGAGGGGGAGAGAGGTTTATGAGGTTTAGGATTAAGGAAGACTCTTTCTGTATGAATGAGTTGAGGGGGAAGTTTTCGCAGCAGCCTGTGCATAACTGCGAGAAACAGAAGGCAGAGATTTATTGGCTTCAACATAAGAGATGACCTTTTCAGCCATCATTGTTTTTATGGCTTTTTGTCTGCCATATTCTGGACATGACCTACTATACGCGAAATGGTTCCCAGCACACAATACACATAGGGCATCTGCTTCTGGCACATCACAGCCGCTACCAGGGTGGTCTTGGCCACATCTGAAGCATCGAGGCTTATATCTACAGATTGATTCTACATGCCCAAATCTGCAACATTTCCTGCATTGGATGGTGGGGTAGATGTACTGCTCGACAGGGAGAGAAGTGTAGCAACAAAATACCCTTTTGGGTAAAACCTGACCATCGAAGGTTAGGAAACAGGTCTCTGTAGGCTTCCACTCAGGGGTGTCATCCCTAAAAAGTTTTTTATTAATGCGTCTTACCTTCAGGATTTTACCGCAACCAACCGGGACTGTGATGTATTTTAGGGCTTCTTCCTCTGTCATATCCGAAGGGACACCAGTAACTAACCCCATACGGGTAATGTTAAAAGAGGGGATTGTGACGACATACTTGTGGAAGCTAAGTCAAGAATTATTCAAAAAAGAGTTCGCATCTTGGAAGGTAACGAATTCCACCGATGCTCGGTTCCTACCTTCTTTTTTAACACCATCACAGACAATGTTCGCTATATTATTGTTCATAAGGAAGATTCCAAAAGATACCGGGTGGAGTGTAGCGCCAGCATTCGGACTGGACTCGCTGCGTGAGACGTGAACGTTAAAAGGCGCCTTGTCGTAGGTGGTATACTTACCCCTCGCTAATGTACTTATGGGCTGTTTTGGGGGTCGGTTGGGATTAATTGACTCGTCAACCGGGCGCTTGCGGGAAGAAGCCGGGACTGGATTAGCCTCGGTCATGCTACACACTACCTCGGCAAATTGGGTAAGGGGGTGTGTGGGTTTGGATACATCAGGGAAGAATGGAGGGGTCGAAATGATTGGGGTTATTGGCTGAGAAGTATCCGGCGGGTCAGGAGGCTTATTTCTATACATTGTTATATAGATACACTGTTTAAAATGTTAGTACTAACCGTTCATCGAGGTACCAGGGTAACACACAGACGAACACAATACCAAAATGGTCACAACTGCCAAGAAAAAGTTAAAAAATTCAATAATTTCTGGACACACGTGTTAACCACAAACACACTGTCAGCAGAATCTCGCCCTAATCACAATAATGTTCTTGTCTAGCGCGTACTGCCTATGACAGATGTCAGTCAATAGAAGCCAAAGTCCACATTCAATAAGGGGGTCCGTTGTCTCGGGACAAACCAGTCCACACCAAGCTGGGTTAATTTGGTGGTCAATCATATGTACTAGGATCCCGTAAGGGCACGGTAAGATTATCGTAACGAATAATACTCACATTCAATAAGTATACATTTATGACAGCCAATATCTCTTTCTCTTTGTCAAATCTAAAGATGAAAATTTATGAAATTACTGCTTTTAAGTTTGTTTAAAGATTACATCGTTTTATTTATGTGATTTGTTGGCGTATTTTGTTATGTTATTGCGGTGAAAAGTACCAACATGCATTATAAAAGATGTGAATATTGTGGTTATCCATCCAGCTGAAAGAGAGATTTTTGGCTGAATTTCTCCTGGATGAAGATAGGTAAGTGTAAAAAACCCGCTGTTTATCATGAACATATCAAGGATCTTCGTTTTTATTGTCGCATAACTCAAAAATTTTTTTCTTATATCCTTCTTGAGAAACTAGTGCTGTGCCCATGTTTCACACATTTTTGAATATTTTTTTTATTGTATTTCATGGCAGACGAGCCACGGCCCATCTGATGGTAAATGGTAACCGTCGCCTCATACGACACCCATGGGAAAGAATGGGGTGGTTGCACTTGTATTCTTAGTCCGTCATCCCACGTACAAAATTGCACCTAAAGGCACTCGCTCAATATTTTACCATCCGTAGCAATGTCCCACATCACAATTGACATCAAAAATAAAAAATAAAAGCAAATTAATAGTAAATTCATTTGCATTAATTTAATTTTTAATTTTTTCATAGAGAGCAAGAATAATAAAAAGAAAATAAGAGGAAGGTCGGGCCTCCAACTCTCTTACTCATAAGAAACACGACAGTAGATGTACCTACCATTATTTCAAGCTAATTTTCTGTGAGCAGTTGGTACTTTAGGTGTTATTTTATTTGACGAAATGAGAATGATTAAAAAGAGGCTAATTAAAAACATTACTATTGATAGAGTAGATGGATTCCAAGACCTTGGTAATGAGAGTGATCTGGAGGAGATCTGATAACAGCAAACCATGCTTTGGCTTTTATGCTTCAAGGAATTCACAAAAAATATTTTCTGGCCTGATAATTCATATTCAACAACAGTATAATTTTCTGAGTCACTTATAATTACAGTGCTGCTTGAGAACAGCCGTATTTTTATATGTCTGATATTTAATGTGTTTGAGATTTTAATTATTAAAGCAATCCCAATCAACATTGTTTTTTATTACTATATAGAGCCAAAACGAAATTAACCACAAAAAGGCTACTTTTTAAAACTATCGATAAAAAATTTAAAAGTAGCGATATTGATAATATATTCTACAAAGGACAGCACTACAAAGTATATCCCTTCTGTCAAGTGTCAAATAAATTGTAGTTTGACATTTTGACTGATGATTTTCTTTTAGCAACACGTAGAGAGGGGAACAAATAAAGCTAGTGACATATTCTGGCTCACTCACATTGTAAAGAGATGGTTATATGCGATTCTAATATATCGGAGAGGGACACAGTGACTCTATAGTTTATCTCACTCGGTGAAACCAGTTTTTTCAAGGCTGTAACTTAATTTGATAAACAAACTTTGACATTTCATCCGTTAACATAAGATTTCAAGATTGCATTTTGAGATAATTTGAGTATTTTGTGTTAAATGTTCCATAAATGCATTAAATGGAATTATATACATATCAGTAGGTAGTAGTACACTACTTGTAGATACACCATTGTACATGGTACCATTGTGTACGGTGTTGTGTTTTTCTTTGTGATAGTGATAGTGAGAGCGTAAATACCAGTGTGTAATTTCACAAGTAAATAGTGGTTGCTTAAAAGTTTGGAAGACCTTAAATATTGAATTGTAAGTATTTATCAGGTTAATTAGTACAAAAAAATAGATGAAAGACTTTAATAGAGTTATTACCTATTTAAAACCTCTCTTTGGCGTCACATGTGTTGCCAGATTCTGGTATACATGCTACTCTAAAGAAATAATGACTTGAATAAATAATAACGATTTAAAATAATTTATCATCATCATCATATCGGCCAAAGCACGTCCACTGCTGAACTAAGGCCTCCTCCATATATTTTTACTAGATTCGCCTTAGATATAAATAGAATTATGTAAGCATAAAAGGTTACATCAATGAAAACTTTGCTTTTACTCAACAAAATATAGATATGGTATTATCGTAGTATAATTCATAAAATAATAATATTGTAATCACTTGTCCATTTTTTATTGTTTATTCAATATGCATGCCTTTAAGAATTCTTCATTAATATTAGGTATTATGTTGCTGTCATGTCATATACCTATGCTGTATGTGATATTAGATAATGCAATATAGGTACTAAAGTTGCCAAAAATAACTTGTTTTTTATACAAAAGGAATAAAGATTTATCCGCACTTGTGCTTACGTGTAAACCTGGCCCCATAAGTCCTTGTAAAATAACAAACTGAAAAACTACGGAACCGTTTAAAAACTGACATTATCAATCAATAATACTAACACAGGCTGATTCGCAAATAGCTAGTTGATAATAACACAAACATGTTTTTAGTGTTCCAGATAATCCAGACTTCTGTAAACAGTAGATGGAACGGGCAGAAAAAATTGGACTCCTACAAAATATAGCAAACATTCTTCTTACATTTTTTTATCAAGAAAAAGAAGAAAACAGTTGTTTCAATAAAAATCCTGAATTTTATTTTTAATCCTTTAAAATATGGTACACGCTCCTATATCCGCTAGAATAAAAGTCTTCGATCACTCCAAACTTACCCACTTCCTTATTGAGCGGTCATGATATGACAACCCATTACGCACATATTGACAAACTATCTCTATATCTCAACTAGGTAACCTTAGTCTATTTGTTCCTCTGTCTAGGTAGCAACATAAAAGCTAGCGCCACAGCGCCACTGGGACCGTAGAGAGGAACAAACTGGGACACACTAATTAGTCTGTGGCTAGCGCCCATTCATACATTAGACCGATAGATCACAAAGTATGGAAGTTCCGACTCTTCTTTAGTATATACCACAGTATATACTCTTTGAACTGATCTCGGGTTGTCAACATATGATTACTTTACTCTATGGTTGTCAATGTCATTCTCATTCTCGGGTAGAGGAGTAGTTTATGTTCCTTGATAATCATAGAAAATCTAGGTATTTTATCTATGAATATTATACAATTATCTTGTCTGGAATTTGTAAGATTATTAACCTATTATTATGATAATTAATATTTTACGGATCAATAACTATGATTCACAAATGGTGGCACACATTTGTTCGTAAACGGACGAAGCCCATTCCAGAGGATACCGCTATACTTTGGAAGCGAAGACTAAGCATAGCGTATGGTTTAATAGCTTGGAATGCCATTGGTTTAGTATTTTACAGCGTTGCGAAAGGAAAAGCCGATTGGGCTCATTATTATGGCCTCAAAACCGACGATGAAGTATCCACTCCACCAGGTATAGTAGCTAGATTATGCAATAACATCACGCTTTTATTAGCTTCACCTGTATCTAAGTAACAGAATTTTAGATTCTAATTTACATGCACTTCAAAACATTGTATTACATATTTTCCACTTTTTAGTATTACTACATAGCTATTAAAGCATGTTTTTTAGTTTAAATAAACCATAAGTTATTTATTATATGACTGGAATTAATAATTGCACTAGGACATGAAGTGACATGAACAAACTTAATATTTACGTACATTATATATTTGCCTTACAGGTAAAGCATGGGCGAATATCTTGGGCATCAGTAATGCAAAGGTTTATAGAATATCAGGGTTCTCTAAAGTTGATGAATATGATATAGTAGATGGAGAATTAGCTAAAGAAAAAACAGCAACAAAACATGAGTTTGACACAACATATGAGTGAAAATCTAGTGAGCTTAGTTAACTGTAAATAAACAACAAAAACCTTATGAAATTATTTTTTTATTTCAACTCCATTATGAATAAATGCCATTAACTTGTTTCTAATCTGTTATTTTATAAAGTATACCAATGCTATAAAGTAAAATATATATTTATATATAAATAATATTTACTCTTAATTTACTTAAATAACTAATGTTTTTTAAGATCACAGTATTTAAAGGCAATCGTTTAAAATCACATTGAAATTAGCAGTTGGAGTGTGTATGGTATGTAATAGCTGCTTGTCGCCTCCTTTCAATTTCTTGTAGTAGAGCAGATCTATAAGATAAAAATTAATTTAGTATTTCGGATTAACCTTAGTGAAGCTGAGGAAGATATCAGGACTATGCAAGCCTTGCTTATCCTGGGTCAATCGGGGAAGTACCACCCTCTCACGTAATATTGGTGTGAAACAATGGTAGATTCTCCTTTCCATTGTTTCATATGATGAGTGAGAGCACCGAAGACCTGAAACCCCTCCCTATCTAAATAAAAGTCTGCACTTAAATAGAAAGGAAAAAAACACTTTAGTGCTTTCTTTAGTGGTCTTCCTTATACTCTCATATGATTTTAATGTTTATTTAATAAAAATTAATACTCATTCAGTTGATACTTGCCTGTAACGTTCATATTTCATAACAATAAGTTGCAGCTCCTGCTTGTACAGTCGAGTTAACATATCAGAGTAACAGTCCAATTCAGTCAATCTGAACATGTTCCAACGTAGTTTGTGGTCAAGTTCCTGGTCAGCTGGTGAAATATAATTATGTATAGACAGAAGAGATAGTTTACTGTTTAAAATAATGCTGACTTGCTGCATTTTGGTCATAATGGATCAGACTAATACCAGCCCAATCCCATCATAGACATAAATTGTGATATCTTTAACCCAACCTATATACCTTTCTTTTGATATACCTACATCTGATTATTTGCTGTAAGTTTTTAACAATACACAACAGAAAATGAGGTGTAGTGATACTTTGTCTTCTAAGGTGTGAAATAAAGAAGCAAATAATATGTAATATAAAATTTCTACAATACCTTTTGAATATACAATAAGCCAGTGTGGGATCTCCTCAAGTAGGTAAGGAGGCACAAGAGTAGGCACATATGGACTAACTAAGTAGCAGCCGCCTACCAAACAAGGATGGGCATATGTTGTTTGATGAGTTATTTCACTGTAACATAAGGGTATTATATAAAATACAAGATATGTAGTAGCATATTTCTAGGAAATCAGAAAATGCATGTAACACATAATATACAATTTTGACCGGTACAATATATGACCCTAAATCACTTAAGGAAAAAATTTGGGTTGTATTATTAACACATGGAGCAAAGATGCTCATAGTGAAGTGAATGTGTGGTATGGGAGACTTAAAGAAATTAAATATTAGAGAAAAGCTATAGGCGGAGAGGAAGACCCTAATAGAAATTGATGAATTGTATAGACAGTAATGCCAGAAAGGGTGTGAATGTCATACCTCGACAGAAGTATGCAGAAAAAATATATTGCAGCATTCCCTACTAGTTGAGATAAAGATGTGAAGGGCAAACTATACTCGGTTACAATAGACCTACTTAAAATAGTAAACTCCATGGTGTGGAGTAGAAACCCTCTGCCAGGGTTGCGGCACACTTTCAAGAGGGTGTGTCCAGTGTGTTGTCTGTGTATTATGGTCCATGTAATAACGGCGACCACGCAATGTTCTATCTGCAGACCATCCCGGAGGCAGTGGTAGTTCACATTCATCAGAACCTACAAATGATTTTGCATAAATGGAATGTTTGTGTGCAATTAAATTTATTAACATAAGACACCTATTGAGCAGACAAAGTGATTGAAAGTTAGTAAAAAAGATGGCATTGTTTTCTGCTCAGAAAAAGGGATAGACGATGTAAATTGTTATCACTTTTAAACACAAAGTGATAAATGTGAAATCGAAAATAACAGTCACAAGCATTTTTGGATTTGAACCTGCATATCCTACATACGCAGATGCTTTGCCAATTCAGCCATTGTGACAATAGCTCCTGACTGCTAATTTCGACAACTCATTCATACTTAACGTCTTTGGGTGACAACTATTATTTTCGATTTCACATTTTTCACTTTGTGTTTAATGTATAGTGCTAAGCATGTCAAATGCTAAAAATATATATAAATATATCTAAATGTTATTACTTTTTTTCAAGCAAATATTGCTGAAACAACATGGCATAAATAGGTGATATTTATGGCTTGTAAAGTTAGCACGAGCAATCAAATCTGGATCAGTTTAGTGGGTAGTTTGCTGGCTCCCCCTCATTATAGGTAAGACACAAGGGGTTCATAACAAAGCGTTAATATACTACAATATACTAACCTTGAGTGTTCGTAACAATTTTACTACCATGAGGTTTACTGTAGGAAAGCCCTGATGTATTGACATAGTTGGAGTATATGGGCGAAGATTGACTAGCTGTGGCATAAGCTAAAAATTATTTTAACACATGAGAATGCAAATAGTTTAAATCACCTAATTCCAAAATACATGTTAAATTACTTCTTTATGACCAGTCACATGGGAGACAGAGTACCAACCTGCATGGTTCAATCCCCATAATTAGTAAGTACTCTCACTTGATACATAGCCCTACTACCAGTAAGTCGAATGTGTTATAATTGCTAACTTCCTGCTTGATTAAACCTAAAATATACTAAGTTTTTTTGTGTTTGGTGCCACCCTTTTATCTTTTTTGTAGTTAGAACCCTAACTTTGAGTTACCAGCACTAAACTTTTAATGGACATTTTTATTTACCAACAATTATATGTATATCCTTACATTAGTGAGGAAGTACTCATACTGTGTTAATATACTTACAATCAGTACAGTTGTGGAGACGAATTGAGTGGGGTGATGGAGGATGTAGTCTAGTTGTGAGACTCATATTAGAAGACAATCGCTGCATACTAGATTCTCTAGAACCATATTGTTGTTGTTTTTGTTGTTGAACCTGATAGTAATGAAGTTTTGTGTGGAATATTAGTTTAGACAATGAGATTGCTACACAGTACATATTTTTTGTAATATTAAGTTTATAAATATAACTAATATAATTGGTAAAACAATATTTATTTCATTTATACTAATTGTTCGTTATTTCAGCTTTCCTATGTATGAAATTTACAATAATACCAAAATTGACTAACCTGTTGCTGGTTCTGATAGATTGGGTCTTCCTGTTGTTGTTGTTGTCTGTAATACCTGTAGCTAGTCTGTCTACTAAATGAGTCATCTATTTCATTCAAAGTAGCATGTGAAGCCTATGATACAGAAAAAGTAAAACATCAAAATTACACATATTGGAAAATATAAAATATATATAATATTACTCATGCTTACATAAAAGTTAAGAATATTTAGCTAAAATGTTGTACATCAACCACTATTCATGTTTAGTTGTTGATATGAAGTAGTTGTTGGTATCGATAAATTCTGTACAATAACTAAATCCAGAATAGTTGCAACACCAGAAGTCTAGGATATGTTTTTTATTATAAATAATGATACTTACCACATTAGAATCTACAAGATATTGAGAATTGTAGCAATTAGAAGTACTTGCTGTGTCACTTGTAGATAAACTGGCAAACCTAGAAGAACAATAACAATAGGTACCTATACCTATTAGAATTTCATACATTAGGCTAAAATTTAAATACTAAAATGTATACAACTTACCTATGTGCTAAATTTGGTACTGACTCACTGGGCGTATACTTCCCAGCATGACCACTCATAGTCTGTGCCTTGCCAAATTTATTCTCATGACTTTGGGAGACTGCATCGCTTGCTCCGAAAGGCTGACTTCGAGGTCTTTTGTTGTGTCCAGTGGTCCACACATTTATAACTACAAAACACAGATAATCGTATTAGCGAAGATAATTATTATTAAAAATTGCAAACAAGCAGATTGAGTAATAATATTACTGTATTCAGAAAATCTTCAGGAAGATAAAAGAATTCCTATCAACAATTCAATTGGAATAAACTTACTGGGTAAATCTGGTGGCGTATCTTTCTTTATATATTTTCCCACTACTCCTTCGTTAATTGCTTTCTGACCTTTTCTTGATATCATTGTCAGAAATTTAATAGTATATGATAAATGTTATAAACTATAATCTTGCTATTATTATTTATATTTTACGATATAAACCTATCTAAACAAAAGTTCTGTGTATACAGCACACAACCACAGAACATTTTTACTCTACGAGAGGAATTACCGTTTCATACATTTTTTTGTGCCAGGAAACTTGAAAATAAAGACAATAAGAAGAAAGTGATGATTATTACTCTGTCTGGTCTGTGGTGGAGTGATCGTAATTAATCGGAAACGTTCGCTCTCTTTCGCCGAGCTCATCTAAAAGTATCGAACTGTCAAATTGGTAGCGTTATGAAATATGAATTTTTTCTATGAAGATGATACTAGGGATAAAACAATACCATTCTTTCTTCGATACTAGTACTTGAAAGTAGTATCGAATCTAGGTATCGATACCACAATCGATACTATACTAAAGTATTGATACTTCTGAGTGCTCATTTAATTTTTAATAAAATCAGCCGGAATAAAAACTTAAAAAAGTAGTTCAATTAATCAATGCTTTATTCGCTTGGAACTCACAACGCTAGAGTATATTTTCATTTTTAGTGCATGTGCTCGTACAACAATCCTAATTACTAGCCACTGCAAAGAAAACATACAACTCGAAAGAAAATATACCTAAATTATTGGGAATTCCTCTAAAAACCTACTAGAAAGTTGTCAGTACAGTGATGTAATTATTACAATATAATAGCTAGTATAAAACTAAACTTTTCTATACAAGTAACTAAACTTTTCTTATTCTTTCTTGTTTTATGGCTGATGCAGGAGAATGTCCACAACTTTGTCAATGTCACGTGGCCTAAACTTTTCTAGCGCAACTATCAAAGTTACACTGATTACCTGCCCTGTCAATTTTCTGCTGAGGTTTTATAAGATTCTGATAAAAACTTCTTCGCATCTTATTTATAGTCCACGACATAATCTGCTAAGCCCTAAATTAGGGGTTTATTTCTGCTAAAATCGCAGAATTCTGTTAAATCTGGTATATCTGCCATGCCAGCACGTCCACCCCACACCACACACATACCTATGCAAACATGGCAAACAAAAATGCTACCATACCATTACGATGACTACCAATACGATACCATTGTTTTCATTCGATACCAGTACTCAGTATCGAATGTTAGTGTTATGTACTACTTACTAGTAGTAGTATTGAATGAAGAGTATCGATACCATATGAGTACTCGGTAGTATCGATTCATCCCTAGATGATACCACGGTGTGGACAAGAGCAAGAGGCCTGAAATCGAGAGAAAGAAATTAGTAAAAATAGTAATTTTGAATTAAATAATTTGTTTTTTGATTGCTAAACCCTACACTATGTTTTATTTAATCGGTTTAGGATTAGGCGATGCAAAAGATATTACGGTGAAAGGCTTAGAAGTGGTTAGGAAATGTGATAAAGTTCTATTGGAAGGTTATACTTCAATACTCACAGTGGGAAAAGATAGTTTGGTAAGTTTTAAAATTCACTTATAAGTGTATTGTTAATGATCAAATTATTTATGAAAATGGAAAAAGAGAGCTTTACTTCCAGCAGGATTCGAACTTGCGTCCGATAAAATCGGGAGAAGTGCTCTGGACCGCTAAGCTATCGTTGTCACCGATGGTATACACGGAGTATAGTAAACTCACATGGTACTTTTAAAAGAAAAAATCTATTTATGTCTATTTATTTCATCATTTCATTTATCATCTTACCTATAACTGCAATACATATGTTTGTTTCAGGAACAATATTATGGCATCCCATTAACTATTGCAGATCGGGAACTATGTGAAGGTGGCATAGATGCAGTGCTTATGGAAGCCAAAGATAAAGAGATTGCTCTACTAGTAGTTGGTGATCCTCTTGGTGCAACTACCCATACTGACATGTTGTTGAGAGCTAAACAATTTGGTGTTCAAACTCAGGTAAGATGATTTTTGTCCCTTACTAGAGATTATTAAATGGTTGACACTATCATTTCATATGATATATAAATAAACTGTTCAGAGTGTGGAAAGTGGACAGTGAATATGTGCCGCATACTTATTATCATCTTATATATTTAGATATTTTTTTAGTGTTTGACATGCTTAGTCATATAAATTAACACAGTGTGAATATGTGAGATTGAAAATAACAGTCATGACCAGGAATTGAACCTATATCTCCTGGATACCGTCCTAGATGCTTCTTAAAAGCTCCTGGAACTGGTATCCAGAGATGATTTTCTTAAAAGCATCTGGGAGGGTATCTCAAGGAGATGCAGGTTCAAATCCTGCTCATGACTGTTATTTTGGATTTCACATTTTTTTTACTACAAACTATGACAACACATATTTTTAATTTTGTTTACTAAATTATGTCTCGCAATTCGGAGTGGCTCCTGGCATAGGCCTCCTCCAGCTCTTTCCACTGAGCTCTATCTTCTGCTACTCTGGTCCAGTATAGGCCCAAGGTTAGGCAGATATTGTCTTTCCATCTTGTTTTCGGACGCCCCTTTCTCCTAATGTCCCCTCTTGGGTACCATAGCGTTACTTGTTTACTCCGTTTGTTTATTTTGCAACATAGCATATGTCCTGTCCAACCCCACTTTAAATGCTCTATACGAGTTATTATATCTGCTACTTTAGTTTTCCTTCTTATTTCAGAGTTTCTGATTTTATCACTGAGTCTGGTTCTCAACATGCTCCTTTCCATTGCCCTTTGTGTGCTAGCCAGTCTTTCTCTAAGCTTTTCTGTTAACGCCCATGACTTGCAGCCGTATGTCATGCATGGCAGGATGCAAGTGTTGAAAGACTTTCTCTTGATATGCATGCTTAGATCCTGGTTCTTCATTATTTCTTTCAGGGACCAGTACTTTTTCCATCTGCAGGCTATTCTTTTATTTACTTCTTTAGGCATAGAATCCTCAGGTGATATAATTTGCCCTAGGTAAACATATTCTTTCACATATTCTAATCTGCTTCCGTAAACCTCTATGTTGGCTTCTGTGGAATTGGTCATCAGTTTTGTTTTATTTGCGTTCATTTCTAGTCCTACCTCTCTGCTTCTTTCTGTTATAGCTTTTAACATGTGTCCTAGTTTTTTAGGATCTTCTTCTAGCAGGACAACATCATCAGCAAATCTCAAATGGTTAAGTCATCTACCGTTGATGTTGATTCCGTAGTTTTCCCATTCTAATCTTCTAAATATATATTCCAGCACAGCATTAAACAGCTTGGGGGAGAGCGGATTTCCTTGTCTCACGCCTCTGTTAATAGGAAATAGGTCTCCTTTTGTTTCCAATTTAATGCGGCTTTTGCATTTTTTGTACATTGATTTAATTATTTGTATATAGGCCTCATCCACTCCTTGTTCTTCTAGACTCAGCTAGATAAATTTATGGTATATGCTATCAAAAGCTTTGGAGTAGTTGATAATGCAGATATATAGGGGCTTCTGGTATTCGTTATATTTTTCCAAGACTTGTTTAATTGTGTGGATGTGGTCTATTGTGCTAAAATTCTTTGTGACTCCAGCCTGTTCAATTGGTTGGTTTTCATTAAGGACCCTTGTTGTTCTTTCTAGAATTATTTTTGCAAATACTTTGTACACATTTGAAAGGAGGCTTATTGGCCTGTAGTTGCCGATGTTATCCTTATCTCCTTTCTTATGGAGGAGAATAATATGTGATTCATTCCATTGTTTCGGGATGGTGTCTGTTGTTAAAATGTCATTGAATAACTTGGTTAGAATCGGGCTTATTTCTTCTATGGTTGAATTTTTCGAGAGATTATTTATGCTAGCTTTCTTCTGCGTTGATTCTTTGGGAGAGCCTGAAGTTTCTCTCTTCCTATTTTCTCTATTGTTGTCTTTCGGTTTAATCACTATAAGTTTGTCTTGTTTTAAATAGACAATTATTTCCCTTTTTCTTTTCTTCCTCTACTTGGGATTGGAGTTGCTTTCGTTTTTCTAGGGTTGCCTTAGAGTAATCCTCCTTTACATTGATGTTGGGTGGGAAGTTTGACTTGTTTTTGAGTATAAGATGTTTTTTCCAGATTGTTGTAACAGAGACTATGACAGGTCGGTTTCTGTTTTCTGTCTTTCTTTCGATTCTATAAACGTTACTAATCTCTTGGCTGTTCATTTGTACTCCTATGTCTTCTATGGTTTCTTTAATATAGTCTACCAACTCTCTGTTTTTCCTTCCTCCTCCACTCCGAAGAAAACCAGGTTGTTCTTTCGTTTCTGTCTTTCCATTGATTTAATTTTCAACTCAAGTTCTGATACTCTGTTTTTGAGATATTTGTTTTCTTCAACTATTGTATTAATTTTATCATCTATCCCTTCCATGACGTTCCTAATCACCGACTGTGTTATCTGTTCGGCTTGCCTGTCTATTTTCTCCTCGAGCTTGCGTAGGAGTAGTTCCATATTGTTATCCATACTATGTTATTTGGCGAACTTAAGTTTTATTGTGGCAACACTGTTTTTCTTTGTGGGGACTTCTATTTCTGTTGTTGGCAACACCGATGATGTTAGCGTCACTGACAAATAACTTGACGTGAAGTTGGCACTACGTACTTTACAAGTCTATTGTCTATGAACGTAACTTGACGTTGGCTTTTTAGGTTAGGATGACAACTAATAATTTTACGTTTTTCCTCGTGAAATTCATCGCCCGCACTGTGATCGTTACTTCTCTATATATTTTTTTTTAATCTTATATAATATACATATAAATCGAGGGAACTAAAACGGCTGGACGGATTTTAAAGAAATATTGAGGCAAAAAAAATATTTCTGTAAACTTTCATATTTCCTCTACAAATAAAGCTGCCCATGTGAAGCTAGTACGAGTTGCCAATAGCAAAATAAATATAGCCGTAATAAAAATATAAAATTACTGACAGTGAAAATGTACTCCAAACTATTCCAATGCCTTAAAAATAAGGTTTCTTAAACATAATATAAAACACTGCTCTGTGAGCAGGTGCCAAGTGGCAAAATGGCGCGTCCGTTTCCCCCCCCACGTGGACTATAAGAAATACATACATAGTTTACCTTATAGCACACTAAAGATTTCTATGTAAAAATTGCTATCCCACAGAAACCATCCATTTTTCCAGAATATAAATAAATAGCCTATGTACTTTTCTTATGACAATTTGTATACTAAATGTCATGATGATCGATTGACTAGTCGTGGCTTGAAAGCGTAATAAGTAAATAAATAAACGCACTTTCGCATTTATATTGTTAGATTTAGTAAGGACCAGCCTTTGGTTTTGCCGCAGGTGAAAGCTTACTTTATAGGTTTCAGTAGCTAGATTTATTATTATTGCCATGGTAGTAGACGCTTAAACAGCCCACCTGAAAAAAAATTAACCACACAGCCCGGCCCCCTGAGGCAGAATGTCATATTTCACGTGTCGACCGTATCGAGATCACTGTGATTGGTTGAGAAACCGACGCGTGATGTCACAATAATCCGTTGGCCAATCACGGTGATCGTACAAGCGAGACGATACGATCGACATGTGAGATGTGAGATTCTGCCTAACCCCAGCCCCCTGAGGCAGAATGTCATATTTCACGTGTCGACCGTATCGAGATCACTGTGATTGGTTGAGAAACCGACGCGTGATGTCACAATAATCCGTGCCTAACCCCAGCCCCCGAGGCAGAATGTCATATTTCACGTGTCGACCGTATCGAGATCACTGTGATTGGTTGAGAAACCGACGCGTGATGTCTCAATAATCCGTTGGCCAATCACGGTGATCGTACAAGCGAGACGATATGATCGACATGTGAGATGTGAGATTCTGCCTAACCCCCCCGGTTTACGATGGAAAGAGTGCTCGTTCGTAACCAAAGTACTTGAGGTACGAAATAAAATTGAAAAATTAAAATAATTAAAAAAAAGCGGGACTGGCCGCGCCGTCTCGAGATGGTGATGGACGGAGAGCTTACTGAGTAAACCCCTGATGTCAGTATTGCACTCCACAATCATAGTGCATGAGGAATTCACCGACAAATATCTACTCATTTTCCCGGATATTTTCATTGGGGTTTGAGATGTTAGGAGGGAAAGGAAGCGCGCAGTGTGGCACTGCTGATCACGAAATCTCTGGCTCGAATTCCAAATTGGGCCACTAAAAAGTTATTCCCTTTTTCCATCGAGAAATTTTCAATAACTGCTCGGAGTTAGGAAGCTGGTGGTGTTTCACCCCCGTCGGAAAGAACGTAAAGCCCTGGGGGGTTAGACAGAATCTCATATCTCACATGTCGATCGTATCGTGATCCTTGTGATCGGTTGAGAGATCACCGTGATTGGCCAACGGATTATTGCGACATCACGTGTCGATTTCTCTACCAATCACAAGCGAGTCGATACGATGTCGATTGAGAGATATGAGATTCCATCTAACCCCCCTGATCTATCTCCGGTCGTGTCGACTATGAGAGTTAAGGAACAGGGAATGCACTTACTTGTGTTTGCGCATATACATGTGCACCATAACTATAATATCTTCTGTGCAGTTGGCTAGTTTCCCCATAGCTAAGTCAGACCTTATCCGTGTGGTGACGGATTAAGAATACAAGTGTCACCACCTCATCCTTTCCCACGGGTGTCGTATGAGGCGACTAAGGGAAGTAAGCAATTATCATCCATTGCATGACTGGTGGTAGGGCTAGGTAGGTAAGTGGGAGTACTCACTTGGTATCCGGCCCGAGCGGGTTGGTACCACCATCTCTCGTGTGACCGCCCATGAAGCACATCGTTGCGTTTTGGCTGTAGCAGGAGATAGCCGTTTATATTTCATTTCATCTGTGAAATGAATTGGTGAGCAGCGGCTTGACAATACTCTCAGTATAGTCAAGTCCATGGGCGACGGTTATCATTTACCATCAGATGGACCGTGGGTAGTCTGCCACTACATGCAATAAAAAAAAAACGGCTTCAATATAATTATTATCCTAAGATATAAGAAGAAATTATATTTTAAGTTGTTATAAAATATTATAATAATAAATTTTAGGACTGACCATTGAACTTGGCACCCATTTAGATCTCACTTCGTTTAACGTTAAAGTCAACAACCAAGGTATATCATAATATTGAACTTGGCTCACATTTCACGTGTATGTTTTTAATAGGATTTATTATACACAAAGACAATCTCGCCAACAATGTATTTGATTTACAGATCATTCATAATGCATCTATAATGAATGCTGTCAGTTGTTGTGGATTGCAGTTGTATAACTTCGGAGAAACTGTTTCAATACCGTACTGGACTGACACATGGAGACCTGATAGCTTTTTTGAAAAAATTGTAGGAAATTTTTCAAGAAATCTGCATACACTGTGTTTGTTAGGTTAGCATACAACTGTATACTATTATAAAACTGCATATCTGTACATTAAAGGTATTTGAGAAGACTGTATTAGACTGTTTAGATGTCTCAGAATACAAAACAATTGAATGACTGTCTGTTTATTCGCACATCACCCAAAACCACTGAACGGATTTTAAAAGCTCTTGTATAGACTTAAATTGGAATCATTATTACCTATCACACATTTTGCGTTATGGTGTTATTTAAATCTATGCCGATGATACGGCCATTGTAATTCATGGCCCTGGGACGTTGTCACAGAAAAGGCTGAAGTCTGCCTTGAGTAGGTAATTGGATGGCTTAGGCGGCCCCTAGACGTTCAATTATATTGAGCAATATTACGAATTGTGCAATATTATTGATCGTATATGGTTAATATTGAAGGTTGCGCAATGCTTGAACGAAAGTTTGAGCGAGTTTAATTTTTATTGCACCATATTTTTCCATGGCATCGTGTAGGGTCAGTATTGAATATTTTTCAGTCTACTATTCTCCGACTAAACACGAAACAATTGCGCAGTTCGTATTATTGTGCAATATAATTGATCGTTTGAAATCAAAGCGCCTTTCAATCTTATTGTACAATAAAATGTATTGTACAATGTTATTGTAGGTCTAGAGGCCGCCTAAATCACAATTTCTTAAATTAGAGAAAACTAATTATGTTGCATATGCAATTGGTACAAACACCAAACCACCTGAAAGTTTTAGCATAACTGCACATACATGCGTAAATAAAAGACAAAACTGTAATTGTATCACAATAACATCAGCAACTTGTATTAGGTACCTGGGAGTAGAAATCGATGACCAGTTGCAGAGGAATGGTCTATATGTTTAAAACTCTTAGAGAATCTGTATCGTTTAGACTCCTTATAACAATTTATAAAGCACTATTGTTAATCTTTGAACGCAGTTCAAATGACGCGGTGTAATACTGTACTCCTCAAACTGTGAGTTTAAAAGGGGGAAATTACTTCGTATAGATATCTGGCTCCGAAACACGAGTATAGTACCGTCGCGCTCATACTCTGAATGACGACTGAATGTTTTTGCTGTCTGGGGGGATGTTTGGTCCTTACTATTTGTCTATCTGAACAAATATATTAGAAAAAGTAAGATAACCCCCCCTAAGTTACATATATAAAAATCACGCGTCAGAATATGTTGAAATTATTTATTTGGAAACTTTCCTTCTTCATAAAATAAAGTAGGTATGCCTGGGAGCCCTGGGCTCTTATTCTAGTAGAACACACTGAATAATCCTGAGCGCAACACAGCTACCTGAGTAGCTGTGTTACATTACACACAGCACGCGCTGTTTGTACTGTAGGTGTAGAAGTACGTGCGTCTCTGGGAGTATAATGTTGCGAGCGTAGTGTAAAAACAACACTACTGCTATTTTATATACGTGATGTATACATTTACTTAATTGTTTATTTCTGTAGTTTATTTGAAATGTGTTGAATTTTTATTTGATTTTTATTTATATAAATTCATGGTGAACTACTTAGATATTCACTTGTTTTTAACTTAACGGGTTCCCTATCCTATGAATCATATATGATACATAACAATTAAAATCTTTTGTGTCTATAAACGGACAGAGAATAGGTTATTCAGAGCTTGAGTGGTAAAAATATAGTGTATGATAACGTTTTCAGGTGGCTACTTCTGGCGGATTGTGATTATGTTGTTAAAATGTTGTTGGTGATATTAAATAGAATAAGAGCATTTTTGTGGATGAAATGGGTGTAGTATATTGAGAACCAATATGCCGTTTGAGTGGCTCTAGTTTAGAGTTTGCCATCATGAACTACGCATGTGTGCATATGCATATAATTAACCAGCCCCTTGTAGGCACCAACGCCCGCCGTAGTGGAATGGCTCAAGATTTAGGTGAGCGTTGCGCTTTCCCAGAGAAGAGTTCTCCACGTGTGATTCTATGCATTATGTAACTTGTTCCTTCTTCGCCCATTTATTGTACATACAAAATACAATTGTATGTTAAGCGTAAATATTACGCTTTTATTCTTTTAGTATGCCAATTGCATTTTTTTCAAAATATTTTCTTTATAAAGCCAGTTAGCCCTTAATAATAAAATCCTCCTTACATCATATCATTTTTCTTTCAGATATTAAGGTGAAGGAACCTACTGAAGAGTCGTTAACTAAAAAAGTACGTCAATATATGGACCCTAAATTCATGTCCGTCAAAGAGGCTGCGTCTCAACTGGTTCAAATAATTGAAAACAAACTAGAAACAGGTGCCGTTTTATTTATTTATTTAACATAATTAAGGTTATTACATAGGTAAAATACCATAACATTTACTAAACATTTGCCCTAGGCTGCTTTAGAACTTCCACTTATTTAACAAGATGGTATTTATTTTTTCTTATTGCTTATGGTGGCAGTCTAGCCACGGCCCACCTGATGGTAAATGGTAACCGTCGCTCATGGACTCGACTATACCGAGAGTATTGTCAAGCCGCTGCTCACCATTTAATTTCACAGATATGAAATGAAAGAATAAACGGCTATCTCCTGCAACAACCAAAACACACCGATGTACTTCATGGCCGGTTTCACGGGAAATGGTGGTACCAACCCGCTCGGGCCCGATAGCAAGCCAGTACTTCCACTTGGTACCCAGCCCTACCACCAGTAATACAATGGGTGATAATTGCTTACTTCCCTTAGTCGCCTCGTACGACACCTGTATGAAAGAATGGGGTGGTGACACTTGTATTCTAAGTCCGTTACCACAAGGATATTTTTTTATAATTATATCTATTCTATACTAATATATAAAGCTGAGGGGTTTGTTTGCTCGAACGCGCTAATCTCAGGAACTACTGGTCCGATTTGAAAAATTCTTGCAGTGTTAGATAGCCCATTTATCGAGGAAGACTATAGGCTATAATATCATCACGCTAAGACAAATAGGAGCGGAGCACCAACTAAAAATAGTTTTTTTTTTCCTTTTGAGAGCTTCCGCTGCGTGCGCTGCGTAAACGGTTAGTTTCGCAAAAATCATGCATGACAGAATTGTTCATTTTTAAAAGTTCTAAAAAAATGTCCGCGACAGCATAATTGTCTATATTTTAATCCTTATCAAAATAAATACGTTATTCATCACAAGTATTTAATTTAAAACACAATTGCCATTTACATCATTCGATTTCAATGAATATCTTAGGAGATATCGCAGTTTTAAAATAACATCGCAGCAAAATAATGTTCAAGTACTAAAGTTAGCGCTAGCCCAAAGTAACTATTCCACGAGGATGAAGTCGCGGGTAGAAGCTAGTTTCTTATAAAGGAGCTTTGCCCAGCCCAATAGTATTTCATATAAATTTACTTTTTTTTTAGAAAATCTAGTATTGTTTTATAGGGTTCCGTACCTCAAAAGGAAAAAAACGGAATTCTTATAGGATCACTCGTGTGTCTGACTGTCTGTCACAGCCAATTTGCTCCGAGGAAAGTGATAGTTCAAGACAGGAATTAAATAATGACGCTGTGTAGCATAGTGATTTGGGGGAAAGAATGTGGATCAATTTAGAGAGTTTGTGTATATCTGGGAAAGTTGTTAAGTATAAAAAGGATATTGTAAGGAGCGTGAATCCTGGTCATCAGGTGAATGGGGCTCTACACTCCTTTACGTGTAGTTGGCAAGTAGGTATCTTAAATGGCTCAATTAGCCGTGGTGTAGTCGGAGAATACAGAGGGTGGTCTTAGTACCACATAAATTTATGGAAGTAAAAATTGGGAGAAAGTGGAAAGCTAGTTTAGGATTACCCTAAACCGACGTACAAAAGGATTTAAGTTGGAGGAATTATTTAAGTTGTCTACATATCTTTTATATAATATAAAAATCTTATCTATAACGAGCTTCTGCCAGCGACTTCGTCTGCGTAACCCTTGAATTGAGTCAATATTCTCATTGCATATAATACCTACTCGTCTCCACAGACTTAGTAGATCCTTCCACTTATATGCTTCTATAATAAAATTCCTGAAAATATCTGAAACATGCCAGTAAATAAGTTGAAGAAAGCGATAAAAATAGACTTTGTAATAAATACTGTTTAGGAGAGGATAAAACAAAACATATGCCTACTTTATAACTCTTTGAGCTCCGTCGGTAATTTCTTTGTATTTTTTCGCAAGTATTATGACATACATTCATTTTAAGACTTATTGACTCCAATTCTACATTTTTTTTTAAGTTTTCTGTCTGTATGTACCTACGTCCTTTTACAACTCGGAAACGGCTTACCGATCTTGATTGTACTCGTAAATAGGCGTGTATTAACAAGATCGTGATTGCGCAAATGATAGTAGGCTATATTATATCTTCAAATAGTTCCAATCTTATATTCTAATACCCCAGGGGTTTTCTTCAACCCTACTTCCTTGCCTGAATAACAAAATTTACGGGATTGAGTACCTAGTGTTAATATTTAAGTTTAAAATAAACTAAAGGCGTGAATAGGGCACTGAAAGTGTGTGAAGCAGTGTTCATAAGTAATCGGACCTCAGTAGCAACCTTGCGAGGACGTCATCTCGTAGGAGGCAGCAGAGAGGGCCAGGGAGGATAATCCCTCTGCCGACCCGAACCACTGCCACTGAATGGGGTGGAACAGGCGTAAAACCTGCACCTGATGCCGTACCTGCGACGGACCGGGGAACCTCCGCATCTGCAAAGACTCCCATCAAGGTGCTACGCTACGGTGTGCGAAAGCGTGGCCCATTGAGGTTACCCGTAAGGGTAAGCCGTTGGCGGACCCCTGAAATAATATCACCCAGTCTCACCCTGGACTCTCGATCTCTCGAGAACACGTTATAACTATCTATTACGCAGACAAAAACGGCATCTGTGTGAATGGCATTCCATATTCACGTTTTATATGTGATAATGAGTATAATTACCATAATAATTAATTTAAAGTAGCACAATCATACGTACTTAACCGTAATAAAAAAAAACGTCGCTGCGTCGTCGTGCGCGATCTGCGCGTCCCGTGCTCAACTCTACTCCTTGACAGTCGAGAATCGCGGGCGCGGTTAGGAAACCCTGATTGGTGTGAGGACACAGTGTCCATTATGTGTATTATGTTCCGTGACACAGTTTCCAGTAGCCTGCCAATACAGGATTATTTAGTGGAGGCAGGGCCATATAGAACGTCGTTGCGCCGAACGACGGGGTGCACGGTTAGGTACATTTTCCCGCCTTAAAAAAATTTTTCATAAGTAACCAATAAGAACATTCATATTTAAGCTTTTGAATTAAGTATCTTTAACTTCATTTTATGTTTTAAAATTAAATCTGTTGCCGTGGTTTTGGAAAATTGTGCCCTCAAAGGGGTAAAATGGGTCGTGGGCAGCATCTAAAAAGCATGCAACCTTTCATGATGTTCGGTCAAGTAGTTACTGCCTGAAAGCCTAACAAACAAACTCAATTCCACATTTAGATATTAATAAGGCTGTAACGAGCTTTAGCAACGTTAAATATAATTACGTAAATATAATTATGTACATTTAAAATCCGCATGACTAGTCAAATTCCACCTCAAACTGCTGTAATATTCCAATTAATGACTATACTAACCTTGTTATGTACCTATCTACTACATGGTCATCCTACTGTGACCTACTGCATTGTTTTGCAAAGTACTACTAGTTATACAATTCAATTTGCTAACTATTTGATAATTTAAAATGTATATTTATATATTTTACTTCTTATTACAGACATTACCAAAAGCAGCAAAGCAGTGGGACTTTCTAGAGTCGGTTCTGCAGATCAACAAATAGCAGTAATGTCACTCGACGCGATGCAATACTTTGACCTTGGCCCACCCCTCCACAGCCTGGTCATCCCTGCTCCCAATTTACATCCGGTGGAACTAGATTATCTTGCGCAATTTGAATCAACTAGTTAAGTTTAATTAAATGTTATTGTACCATAAATGAAATAAAATTGAGTTTTTAATTAATATATTTTTATTATTTACAATTATGATAAGAATAGTTTAAATCATGATATTAACAGAATTTGATACGACCAAGAAAAACCACATTCAAACCCATTTTGGTCCACGAAGCTACCACAAAATACATACTACAACAAAATTATTTTCAAATATAATTGTTATAAGGTACATTAATTATTATTTGGTCTAAGTTTCACAGTTTCAATAATGAAAACTATTATAATAATATACAAATAACGGAATGTAGATATACCAATATTTTATAAAATAGTACAAAGATTGGTATACATCAAAGGTCTCTAGATAAAACTGGAAAATGGTGGGTCACATTATTATAATTAATAGTTATAAGCTTATTACATGGAATTTTACATAACACTAGCACATTTTCTTAACATAATTATACAGTCTTTAGACCTAGTTATCAAGGGTTCATACAATAATAATAATATATTAAGACGAATTCAGATAACTCGTGCTTCTTAGTATGTATATGTGAGATTACAAAACAGGGAACTATATAAATAGACATTGATTTAGAGTATTAAAACTTTTAAACAGCTGATACTTGTTGATCATCGTCATCATCATCAGGTGTGTCGTGATAATAATCATAAGGTCGCGTGACGCCTTCATGGGAATGTGCCCGGCTCAGGCGCTCCAGGCGCGCCACCTGCGCGGCAAGCGTGTAGGGCGCCTGCGGCATCCGCGGCGGCGGCACCGGGCGGACGCAGCTCGCTGCAGTGCATGACCCGTGTCCACTATCACTAGAAGTAGCCGAACCAGTCTTTCTAAGTGGCAAGTTTACTAATGACGTCACACTGCTACTCTCCGCTGACAGGTCCACAGGTAGGGGTGTAGGAGTGTCAGAATGTGATCTTTCGTGCGCAGTTCGAGGACAACAAATCCCTGGGCCGGGACCATCACGTCGATGTGTACAAGGTGAAGGTCCTGATGGTGGCGGTGGCCGAGGTTGGTGTGGTCGTGTTTTGGCGGGTTCCGAGAGAGCTAACAGTTTCCTCACTGCCTGAGGGGACGCAGTACCGAATTTATTTCCCGCAAAGTTCTTCTTACTCTCACTGGCTGATGAGGCACTACTTGTTGTTGATAAAGACGGTGAGGGGTGACGACGCCGTGGTATCGCTGGAGCTGGTCCAATTCCTTCACATTCAAAAGATAGTGTATGTAATCGTTCTTCATCAGTTTCCACATGCATTCTATTTAAATATGCTTTGACACGCCGGACCATTTGTGCCTCTTCAAACATCTTTTTGGGGTTAGGGACATTAGATGACTTTTTCCTTCTTTTTACAGTTACTTGCCCTTGTTGCACACCTGTAGTAAGTTGATTTAAAGCAACCATGGCATTTGAAGGAGGCTGTTTACCCAGCTCCAATAATGTCAACAGATCATAAGGAGCACTGCACATATTTGTAAGTGTTCTGACTTCTTTAGCTATCATTCGGAGTTTTTCAAAATTCACCATCCCTTCAACTTTAGTGTCATTTCCCAAATGAATAAACGTAAGATCTTTTTTAACCACCGGATAAAACGGTATAACGGGTGATCTACCTTGTTCAGTAGTGACAAGCTGCCTATATTTGGACATGTTTCTGGATGGGTCCATTAACATTTGCAAATCTGTGAACAGTTTTAAGTATTTTGTTGGTAATTTTTCCCAAGTAACTCTTAGTCTTGAGACAGCACCATGTCCCAATCCAGAAATGATTGCAAACATTGAATTGAAATTTTTACATTCTTTGCAATGACGGGCAACTTTAATAAATTGCTTTATAATTTTTGACCGACGCACAATATTTTGTTCATTCACAACTTCTGTAACTACCCAAAACATCTCCTTGTTAACAAGCTCAGCAAATTGTGATAACATTGGTATACCATATCTGCTCTTCAATTCAAATAAATCATCAACATACTCTGTGCTTTCTATTTGTCGGAAGATACAAAAGTCCTGTAAAGTTAGCTGCACTGCAACTTCCACTGCATTTAATTGTAGAAAATGCACAACACTCTCTCTAAGAAGTTCAGGAGCCATATCATCAGGTACTAAAGTCTCACTGATACCATTAGTCTTCAAGTAATATCTAGAGCTTAGTCCAATACGCTCAGCTAGATTCTGTAGCTGATCCGGCAAGCGATGTTGTTTAATGATGCCACCTTGAGCAACAGACACTTCACAAAGTGAGAAGTTTGAACTGGGATCACTAATACCAAATTCTTGCAATGTGAGCATCACAACTTCTCTTGCTGTTGTTTCTTTGTGCACTAACAAATACTTGCAAGTTTGATCTGATTTGTATACTTTAAGTACATGTTCAGGATAATCAGATGATTGGAAATCTTCATAGCAAATTGATATTAAATCAGGATTACTATGTGAAGTGTAAAAGGAAGTACTCGTCCCCTTGGTTAATGATTCAGAGTTTGAAAGAATACTGTCATCAGTTGGTAAGCCATCAGCTATTATATTTTTAGGCAGGAGATTCATTTTCATTAAAGCTTTTTGAAGTTTTTTCTTGGGTCCTAGAGTCATAAAACCTTTCTGCGGTTCTTTTTTGATACTAGGTTGTGGTCTTTTAGTAGGAGATTGAAAAACCGGTGTTAATGTAATAGAATCCTCACTAAGTAGTTCTGCAGTAGACAATCTAGCTCTAGGATCAGTTTGCCAATGAACTCTATTGGTACATCCCCTCTGTCTTGGAGAGTTCTCTGGCAAATTGCTTAATTGCTTAAAGGCTAATAAATTACTTTTTACTGTGATGCTTAAATGTGTTGATCCTGTGATTATTTCCATTGCTTTTGCATGACTCACATGCTGAAAAGATTGTCCATTCACCTCTAAAACTTGATCACCTCGTTTTAAGCCAACATCTTCTGCCTTAGAATGTTTTTCAACTTTAAATATGAATATTCCATATCCTCTTTCATATCCTCCTAATATTGAGAAGTTCAAAGGCTCATCTCTTGTAGGGCGAGACAATGTGACACTTCTCGTTCGAGCTTTAGCAGAACAAGCTATATTTAGCAGCCTTAATTGACTTTCCATTTTTTCGCGATCTAAAGCTAATTCAAAATTTTCAAGAAATTCCATCATACTTGGATCAGTTTCAAAATCAGTAAAGTGATTGTTCACCCAAAGCAATACAACTCTAGTAACCTTATCACGTACAGAAGGTTCAGAGAACCAGGCAAGCAGTTGTTTTGCAACAACCAAAGGACTTTCAATAAATGTTCTGTGAGTCAACAGAAAATCTTCTACATAAGTGGAATCACGTGAGTTATCTTCCACAAGCTGTAGCATCAACTGTTCTGGAGTGCCCCGGATTACAACATGGCCTTGTTGACGTCCTAACTCTCCACTTGTGCCTCTGTCTTCAGTGACCAAAACAACAACACCATTTTCATTTTCATGCCGTTTTATGTTCTGTTCACCTTGATGTAGTATTCGGTAATAGTCAGTCTGTGTGATACATACAAACTGACAGTCATCACATTTTGTTGTCATCACACCCCTATGATATAATTTTTCAAGGGTGGCCTCAGCCATGCCAAAGCTGTCACCTACATTTAGATGTTCCATATCACCATTTTGATGTTCAATACTAACATGGCCATTGATAAGAACAGACCATGAGTCATGTTCTTCTCCATCATTCATAACAACTGTTCCAGCTTTTTCAACAACTGCAAATACCATTACAGCACACAATGCTCTACGCACAGTTAATGTCATATTGGTAAATGCTTTTAGATGTTGTGTAAACTCCAATAGTATTTCAATATCATCCTCAGTTCTTTCGCTTGGATCTTTTTCCAAACATTCTCTAACAGCATCACGCACTGTGAAACTATCCATAGTATCTTCTAGATCTTCTTCTTCATCAGAGTCAACAATGGACTCTAGAAGTCCAGACAAGTCCACCTCCATATCCATGTCCAAAGAGCTGTGCACCGACGTCATAGTGTCACTCCCACTGTATGCAGAACTGGTATCACTAGCGTTGGAGCACTTCAGTGTGTGGGGATACAGTTCTGGACTGTGACGGCCTCCACGCCCACCTCTCAACATTGTGAAGTTTCTAACCTCTCGAAGGACGTCCAGCCACTGAAATAACATGAAAAGACTGTAGGTACGACAAAAATCAATACCGACTACATGACCTTTAACCGAACACTTTAAATTATCATGCTTTATATATTTTCTACGATATCAGCTAATACAGTAGAATCCTTGGAGAAAGATAAAATACTTCTTTTATGAATATATTTCAAAGTGAGAAATGCGGGAGAGTTCGTCTTTGTAATCAATATTGAAAGCAGTTTCACATTATAATAGTTGCATCATAGTTTGTTTATAATATAAGGCTAGTACAATAGGGTACGTATTATAACAGTAAATAAATAGGTTTTCAAACCTTCAGAATTTCTATTTATTTTGCATTCATGGCGGAACTGTCAGCGCTTCCATGTTGCTTTCTAAATTAATTACCCTTCTCTATAAATTCAGAGGAGTTACAGTCGTTTTAAATTTTCAAAAGCACTGTGTGTGGCAATTAACAAATAATAACAATATTCAAACGAATTTTTAAATACACAGACAGCGTATCACGAAAAATTACTATTATGTTAGAAAGCTTAGAGTATGTTGTACTTGTGAGAGTAGGTGTTTTTTTACTATCTGATGAATGAAATGAATGAATGAATTTTATCTATGCCTTATAATAAACATCAGCATCATTTCTATTCGTCCATTCGGATAAGCAAAGGAGTACAGTTTAAACAGCCGGATGATCACATCGTCCAGCGGCAATGTATGTCATAACAGATATTCTTTGCACAACAGTATAGGATAACTATACATATTTTAAACTCA